>CAWUFW010010813.1:0-664658 GCA_963921515.1 Calotriton arnoldi | reverse complement strand
CTTCGTTCAGTTACGTATTACTCACGCGCTGTTGACTCAGCTGGTGTCGTTCATGGAGGGCATCTCATCGGGCATGTCTGACCTACAGAGGGGCAATAGGTCCATGGACTCCTCCCTGACGGCAGCAGTGTCCCTCCTCAAACGGTCCCTCACCCCTCCTGCCTCTGCTCCATCCACACTCCCCAGCACCTTACCCATCCCAGGCACACACACACTGGCACAGGCACACACCAGCACACACACATCCAGCACACTGACACACACGCCAATGACAAAACGCACACGCACGCACATTCAGGGGACTGAAGCCAGACTCACAGGGGATGGGGCCCTGGAACACACACACGCATCCACATGCACTGCGCAGTCCTCAGTTCCCTCTCCCTCCAAAGCACCCTCCCTTGCCTCACCTGCAACCCCAAAGTCACAGCAGCTCTTCCTCTGTGACCTCGGCCTCTTCCCCACCGATGAAGCTGCTCCAGCATCCCGGGGAAGAGGAAGCCCACCCACACGGAGCAGAGTGCCCCTCGCCCCCGGACACCCTCCCCCAGGCGCAGACGGACTGAGGCCCCCACCCGCAAGTCCCCCCGGAGTGCTAAGAGCAAGACCCCGCCACCACCCTGCAGCTCAGGCACAAGGTCTCCGTCCTCCATCCCTCAGGCCCCCACTGCACAGGTGCCCCCACCACACCCTGCCCCAGGTTCCCCCACCCACAGATATACCATCCCCAAGATGCTCCGGCCTTCTCCCCCTGCCACTTGCTCTCCCAGCACCACACCCCCGCTGCGCTTGTCTGTGCCACTGATGTGGTGAGGGTGTCCCCCCCTCTGTCCAACCCACCTTGCCTGTTCCCCATTCTCCTCCCCTGGAGGTAGGCACTGCAGTGGAGTCCACTACCGCCCTGTCTGACTTGGGCACTGCAGTGGCGGACCTGTCCACCCCATCTGCAGGGTCCACTGCAGTTGTGCCGGCACCCACGACATCTGTGTCATGCCCCCCAGTTGTGCCGGCACACACCATGTCAGACACCTCCACTGCAGTTGTCAGTGGCTCTCCTGCACCCACCACCCCTTCCCTGACTCCCCTGGTGAGCCCTGATCCTGTCCCTGCGGTGCCTGGCCTGCCCCCGGTTGCCCCTCCTAGTGGATTGTCCCTGGTATTGTGCAGGCATGCGTAGGGTGACATCTGCCAGTGTCACCCTGTTTGAACTTTGACAATGGACTGGCCATTGGCCTTTGCTCTTTTTCAGGACTTCGTTTGGCCTCAACACATATGCTGAATAAAGCAACTTTCTTTTCTCTAGTGCTCATGCTTCAGATGTACATGTTGTTGGTGCAGCTAACCATGCCCTTGCTGCAGTGATGGTGATATCTGGTCTCATGATTATGAAGTGTTACTGTGCAGGAACCCATGTGGTCCAGGGGGAATGTGTCCTATCATGTGGTGTATCCATGTCATCAATAGCAGCATCTGAGGGTGTCATGTGTTCAGTATTTGGCAATGGGTTTCCTACTTACATTGGCAATTTCATATCTGTGGCTTCCACCCCTGCACATCTGTTGTGCCTGCCATCGTTGCATTTGTCTACTTCCCTGACCGTGTTGCCATCTCCAGTGGACATGCAGGTTTGGGCATCAATGGGGAGGGACTCATCCGTGTAGTCAGTGCAACATTGCTATACAAGTGTGTTGGATCTGTGCTGATGATTCCGTTGGCACATCCATGACCAGGCTGATGTGATGGGAGCCCTCATTTGGTGCTAATTGTTGATTGTGTGACCAAGTGCTCAGCTGACATGATGGGGCCCTACTGAGGCAACATATGGCACAGCTTTCCTCACACAGGAGTGGAGTCCCCTCATGGCAGTGTGTACACGTGTGACATTGCCTGCACCCAAGGTGTGTGTTGTATGTGCATGTCTGTGTGTTCACTTCCATTCATCTGCGCATGCTGTGATCCCTAGTGTTGTACCTGTTTGTGATGCTTGCTGACTTGAGCTATGTTCCCCCAAAGTCTTCTCCCTGTGTTCTCTGTGATGTGGGTGCATGGCACATTACTGGTCATCAGGGTGTCACCCATAGGTGTGTTTGCTGTCAGGGCTGAGTTTGTGTGCAGACGCAGATGGGTCACAGTCAGGTTTCCCCTTGGCACTTGTTGTTTGCCCCTGTCATGTGATTTCCAGTTTGTGTTATCTTTCAGTGATTGTGACATGTTGTGTGTGTGACTGCTGCCACTCCTCAGGGTCAGAGCTGCAATGTTGGAAGTTGTCTATGTGTGTTCTTTGTGGGTGACCTTGGCTTCTTCATTGGTGTGTGACTGTGGCTGGGATCCCATTGGTCGGTGTGGTATTGCCGTCATGTCCATGTACAGCGTAGTGTGCAGTGTGTCAGACATTCAGGAGTCTTGTTGAGTGTCCATGTGTGATGTGTTTCTACACCTTGGTTCCCACCCACCACCCTGGAATAGTCATGGGTGCATGTGCAATGTCACCAGTGCATGTGTACTTCACTGCTGCACATTGTTGGAGGTCGAGGGTGTGGTGTTGAGTGTGTGCAGATGAGAGTTGTTGCCCGGCTAGGCCCCTGCCTCCATGTTGGCCTTGGCTTACTGGCCATGCTGATTGATTTGTGCTTGTGTAGGTGTGATGGTAGTTTGTTGCTCAGGACACCTGACTGTGGTTCATAGTGTGAACGACATTTAGCTTTGTCATCACAGTGGTATTTTTATTCAGCCCAGGGTCACCACATTGTGGGGGCCCTGGGGGTGGTGCTGTGGTGTGTCTGTGACTTGCTGTGTCAGTTGTTGTTCCTACGTGCCTGTGTGACATGTGTGTTTTGTGCTCCCTCTCACCTGACAATGCCTGCTTGCCCACATAGGGGATTTGGATCCATGAGTTACCTTAGTGTGGCAGTGTATGCACATCTGTATGATTGGTATTCAGCTCTCCTCATGTGTTGTGTGGTTGCCTGGGGACACTGGCACCCCCACCCCTCACCTGCTGTGTATGATGACAGTGTTGGTCTGCCTGTTTGTGTTTGTGCATCTGCACCACTGCATTGGCATATCTTGGGTGTGCCATTGGCTGTATGTTGTTTGGTGTGTTTCCCCTGCTGTCCCTGGGACTCCTAGGTCATCGGTCAGCACAGTGATCATGGTTTGTGTGTCCCATTGCTGCCATGGTATGGTATCTGTTCACCTCACATCTGCTGTCTCCACAGGGTATCTGCATTTGTGTGCCCATTGGTGCAAATATGTGGTTCTGCATTCTGATGGTCACTTCTGTCATTGTGTCATTGATGACTGTTGACGGTCTCAGCCCCCATGGGTGTTGTTTGTCTGCACATGGCCAAAGGAATGTTTCATTTGCACTGCAGTATTTGGCTCCCCCAATTTATGTTGCAATGGGACACATACACTACTTTGCCACAGATGAGTTTTTGGTTCTGTGAGCAGGAATGATCCATGCAGTTTGGCAGTTGCAGCTCTTTCTTTGTCAACAATTACCTTTTGGTCACTGTGATGATGAGGGTGTAGACCCCATTGCCACAATGGTCAAAATGTGCTTCAGCTATGGACCCCACACTTGCCTTTTGGTCACTGTGATGATGGGGGTTTAGACCCCATTGCCACAATGGTCAAAATGTGCTTCAGCTATGGACCCCACACTTACCTTTTGGTCACTGTGATGATGGGGGTTTAGGCCCCATTGCCACAATGGTCATGGGCTGCTTGCATTGTGGGTGCCACACACATATATGTGTGGCACATGTGCTAGGGGGTCACATTGTATGTTGAAAGTCATGTTCGGTGTTGTAGGCATTTGACACAGCCTACACACGCTTGTCATGGTGGTGGGGGGATGTCTTAATCTTGCATTCCCTAGGTTGTGGTGTGCTTGTTGTGTCATGCATTGTCCATCCTATGAGTGGGGGTGGTAGTAGTGGTAGGCATCCAGCCCCCCTGGGTGAGGGTGGTAGTAGTGGTAGGCATCCTGCCCCCTGGGTGAGGGTGGTAGTAGTGGTGGGCATCCTGCCCCCCGTGGGTGAGGGTGGTAGTAGTGGTGGGCATCCTGCCCCCTGGCTAAGGGTGGTAGTAGTGGTGGGCATCCTGCCCCCTGGCTAAGGGTGGTAGTAGTGGTAGGCATCCTGCCCCCGTGGGTGAGGGTGGTAGTAGTGGTGGGCATCCTGCCCCCCTGGCTAAGGGTGGTAGTAGTGGTAGGCATCCAGCCCCCCTGGGTTGGGGTGGTAGTAGTGGTAGGCATCCAGCCCCCCTGGCTAAGGGTGGTAGTAGTGGTAGGCATCCTGCCCCCCTGGGTGAGGGTGGTAGTAGTGGTAGGCATCCAGCCCCCCTGGCTAAGGGTGGTAGTAGTGGTAGGCATCCTGCCCCCTGGGTGAGGGTGGTAGTAGTGGTAGGCATCCTGCCCCCCTGGGTGAGGGTGGTAGTAGTGGTAGGCATCCAGCCCCCCTGGGTGAGGGTGGTAGTAGTGGTGGGCATCCTGCCCCCTGGCTAAGGGTGGTAGTAGTGGTAGGCATCCAGCCCCCTGGCTAAGGGTGGTAGTAGTGGTGGGCATCCTGCCCCCTGGCTAAGGGTGGTAGTAGTGGTAGGCATCCTGCCCCCCTGGCTAAGGGTGGTAGTAGTGGTAGGCATCCTGCCACCCTGGCTAAGGGTGGTAGTAGTGGTAGGCATCCTGCCACCCCTGGGTGAGGGTGGTAGTAGTGGTAGGCATCCAGCCCCCCTGGGTGAGGGTGGTAGTAGTGGTGGGCATCCTGCCCCCTGGCTAAGGGTGGTAGTAGTGGTAGGCATCCAGCCCCCCTGGCTAAGGGTGGTAGTAGTGGTGGGCATCCTGCCCCCTGGCTAAGGGTGGTAGTAGTGGTAGGCATCCTGCCCCCCTGGCTAAGGGTGGTAGTAGTGGTAGGCATCCTGCCACCCTGGCTAAGGGTGGTAGTAGTGGTGGGCATCCTGCCCCCTGGCTAAGGGTGGTAGTAGTGGTAGGCATCCTGCCCCCTGGCTAAGGGTGGTAGTAGTGGTGGGCATCCTGCCACCCTGGCTAAGGGTGGTAGTAGTGGTAGGCATCCTGCCACCCCTGGGTGAGGGTGGTAGTAGTGGTAGGCATCCAGCCCCCCTGGGTGAGGGTGGTAGTAGTGGTGGGCATCCTGCCCCCTGGCTAAGGGTGGTAGTAGTGGTAGGCATCCAGCCCCCCTGGCTAAGGGTGGTAGTAGTGGTGGGCATCCTGCCCCCTGGCTAAGGGTGGTAGTAGTGGTAGGCATCCTGCCCCCCTGGCTAAGGGTGGTAGTAGTGGTAGGCATCCTGCCACCCTGGCTAAGGGTGGTAGTAGTGGTAGGCATCCTGCCACCCCTGGGTGAGGGTGGTAGTAGTGGTAGGCATCCAGCCCCCCTGGGTGAGGGTGGTAGTAGTGGTGGGCATCCTGCCCCCTGGCTAAGGGTGGTAGTAGTGGTAGGCATCCAGCCCCCCTGGCTAAGGGTGGTAGTAGTGGTAGGCATCCAGCCCCCCTGGGTTGGGGTGGTAGTAGTGGTAGGCATCCTGCCCCCTGGCTAAGGGTGGTAGTAGTGGTAGGCATCCTGCCACCCTGGCTAAGGGTGGTAGTAGTGGTAGGCATCCTGCCCCCCGTGGGTGAGGGTGGTAGTAGTGGTGGGCATCCTGCCCCCTGGCTAAGGGTGGTAGTAGTGGTAGGCATCCAGCCCCCCTGGGTTGGGGTGGTAGTAGTGGTAGGCATCCTGCCCCCTGGCTAAGGGTGGTAGTAGTGGTAGGCATCCTGCCCCCCTGGCTAAGGGTGGTAGTAGTGGTAGGCATCCTGCCCCCTGGCTAAGGGTGGTAGTAGTGGTAGGCATCCTGCCACCCTGGCTAAGGGTGGTAGTAGTGGTAGGCATCCTGCCACCCTGGCTAAGGGTGGTAGTAGTGGTAGGCATCCTGCCCCCCTGGCTAAGGGTGGTAGTAGTGGTAGGCATCCTGCCACCCTGGCTAAGGGTGGTAGTAGTGGTGGGCATCCTGCCCCCCTGGGTGAGGGTGGTAGTAGTGGTAGGCATCCTGCCCCCCTGGCTAAGGGTGGTAGTAGTGGTAGGCATCCAGCCCCCCTGGGTGAGGGTGGTAGTAGTGGTGGGCATCCTGCCCCCTGGCTAAGGGTGGTAGTAGTGGTAGGCATCCAGCCCCCCTGGCTAAGGGTGGTAGTAGTGGTAGGCATCCTGCCACCCCTGGGTGAGGGTGGTAGTAGTGGTAGGCATCCTGCCACCCTGGCTAAGGGTGGTAGTAGTGGTAGGCATCCAGCCCCCCTGGGTGAGGGTGGTAGTAGTGGTGGGCATCCTGCCCCCCTGGCTAAGGGTGGTAGTAGTGGTAGGCATCCAGCCCCCCTGGCTAAGGGTGGTAGTAGTGGTAGGCATCCTGCCCCCTGGCTAAGGGTGGTAGTAGTGGTAGGCATCCTGCCACCCTGGCTAAGGGTGGTAGTAGTGGTAGGCATCCTGCCACCCCTGGGTGAGGGTGGTAGTAGTGGTAGGCATCCAGCCCCCCTGGGTGAGGGTGGTAGTAGTGGTGGGCATCCTGCCCCCTGGCTAAGGGTGGTAGTAGTGGTAGGCATCCAGCCCCCCTGGCTAAGGGTGGTAGTAGTGGTGGGCATCCTGCCCCCTGGCTAAGGGTGGTAGTAGTGGTAGGCATCCTGCCCCCTGGCTAAGGGTGGTAGTAGTGGTAGGCATCCTGCCACCCTGGCTAAGGGTGGTAGTAGTGGTAGGCATCCTGCCACCCCTGGGTGAGGGTGGTAGTAGTGGTAGGCATCCAGCCCCCCTGGGTGAGGGTGGTAGTAGTGGTGGGCATCCAGCCCCCCTGGGTTGGGGTGGTGGCGCGCATTCAGGCCCCTGTGTGCATATGTGGCATTGGTGATGGGCATCCCGCCCCTATGGTGCTGCTGTTGCAAGTATATTCAGATTCCCAGTGTATGTGTGTGATGTGTCGTGTACGTGTTGTATGTGTTTTGTGGTTGGTGTCTGACTTACCTTCTGCGCCGTACGCGTCCGTGCCTGTTCCGGTAGTAGATGTAGAATATTGGTATGATCGGGACGAAGGGATTCATGGTTGGTTCGTGTCGTTCGTCCTTCTCGTTGCTTCGCGTCGTCCTCGTCGCTTGGCTTCGTCCTCGTCGCTTCGCTTCGTCCTCGTCGCTTCGCGTCGTCCTCGTCTGTGCTGTGTTCGTCTCGTAGCCGTGGATCGTGTTGTGGCGCGATTCGGAGCTTATGTGCGCCTCTCCCGGATGCTTTGACGTGCCGTGCGTAGCGACGGGTTCGGCGCGTACGGAAAGCGCATCGTACTTGTCCGGCCGGACGGGGCTGCATTTTCCCTTCCGTGCGACTCGATTCGGCGTTTCCGGATTCGCCTCGGTCGGAGAACAGGACCTGGTTTGGGTGAGTACGGCTCGGCCGGAATTTTTGCTGTTGTGCGCATCGTACTTGCTCGTTCGGTGTGCTGTACGGATCGGTCGGGAAACTGGCTTTCGCATGGCTTTTTTCCCGACCGAATGGTATTGGGTGCGCCTCCGACCGAGATCGGAATCGGCCCCAAAGTTGTGTTACCTGCCCAGGAGACTGCGGGCAGGGAAAAAAGATTACCATCCCTGCCCGCATGTTCCCAGGTAGGAAACACAGCAGTGTCCTGGGGGATTAGATCCCTGGGACATAGCTTTGATTGGGCACCGGCGATAGGGTCTCTAAGGCTGATCTAAGGATGGGGAGCGGGCCTTGCTGCCCCACCTCAAACTAAAAGGGCCCCAGGGGATGTGGTTCCCTTAGCCTTAGAGAGGCTCGGGAGAGGGACTGCCCATCTCCTCCCCATAATAAAGCAATCGGCCTGAGGAATGGGGTTTCTGAGTTCCACTAAAGGCTTGGGGAGGGGGGACCCGGACCCTGGTCCACCCTGGGGAGTTTTATGCTGGGGCTTTTCTCTCTACTAGGAAAGGGGCATTAGAATGAATTGCCTTAAACCATACTGAGAAACCTGTGTAAACATTCAATTCAATTTTCATATTTTTTTCTGAACTTTACAAATGAATATGTGAATTATGAGCATAGACTTTATGAAGTAAACCATACTGAGCAACCTGTGTAAACATTCAATTTAATTTTATATTTTATGCTGAACTTTAGAAAAGAATATTTGAATTATGAGCATAAACGCTTGATGCATCACCCTGAAACTTTCCAGGAGGGAGCTGAGGTGGATGAGACTTTTTTTTAGAAGTTTCATCAAATGATGCCAAAGTTATTAGCAAACCAAAAAATCAATTTTCTACAGAAACTTCATCCTAACTATACCTATCCAGTGGTGACCACCACTTTGTAATATGTATACTCCCAGCAGGTAGGTGCTGTTATGGTTTATTTGAGCAGCACACTCAACGCGTTTCAACACAACAGTGTCTTGATCACGAGTGATAAGCAGAAAGTGACAACAGACATAAATAGATTTATTAGTGCATGAATACAAACAAAGGACAGTACAGTGATTTAGACTGCAGGACCATCTTATTCATACAAGAGGCATTATTAGACCATTGTTAATGATACAATCAAATAAACCACATAAACCAAGACAATAAAAAGTTAGATTACTGAATAATGTGTTCCAGTAGCACATAACTCGACCTGAACCAAGTGATTTTTGGAGGCATTGCCAACTACTCAAATATGGGCTACTGGAACCTTTCTGCCTGGAGTTTGTTACTTTGATGACTGGGAAAAAGAATTGAAGGTATACAAAAATCCAACAGAAATACCTTCAAGGTGCATTCTGTAATTGGCAGATTTACAAAGACTATTTTGAAACCCAGTAGTCTCTGAGTGTATAAAACCATGATGCAATGCTGCAACAAAGATAAATCACCTGTGAAAAAGGCTTAAAACCAAGCCGAAACGTATCAGGACTAAAGACAAGATCAATCTGCCATTTCATTGCGAACTTTATTAAATGCCTGATTTCCTGGAGATCCTGGTGTGCGGCGCTCTTCGTTTTGTAAGGAGAAAGAAGGTGTGGTGGAATACACACGGAGTGCTCCATCCCCGAGTGCCGAGGCCGCCCTATGAGGTTGAGGCTCTAGATGCGGAGAAATCAGTGTTGGATTTACGAGTTGTGAGAGCCTCCCCGCCCGCATACACCAAAGTTATAAGGTACGGGATTACTCAACCTGTGAGGTGACAGCGTGGCAAGGGATTGTAAAAAGACAGTGTTCTTTTACAGGGGATCACCAGCAGTTTTAGCGTTATTTGAAATATGAACGAATGTTGCGGCAAAGCAAATTTATGAGCAAAATATACAGCACTTTGAAAGTTAATGAAAACAAGAAGTTAGACTGCAATGTCCCCTTAATAATGGCCTGTGTGAGTTGTCCGTTTTGAGCGTAACACATTTTGGCTTTTAAATTGTTTTTATTCTTATAATTGTGTGGGTTAGTTCTGGGGGCATTTTTACTGTGCATTATTTTTTATATATTTACTGTCATGTGTTCGGGAGTGTGTTAAACTCCTTCTTGCCTTTCTATCTGCTCATCGCACTTGGCGGGGTAAACGCCTGCTTACAGTGGCCATTTTGCTAGTGCCACGCGTTTTCCCCGGTCTGCGCTCTAGTCGCTGCACGCCAGACTCACATCTCCCTACTTAACGGGCAGTACTCGGGAGTGATTCGCCTGTGTGAGTTGTCCGTTTTGAGCGTAACACATTTTGGCTTTTAAATTGTTTTTATTCTTATAATTGTGTGGGTTAGTTCTGGGGGCTTTTTTACTGTGCATTATTTTTTATATATTTACTGTCATGTGTTCGGGAGTGTGTTAAACTCCTTCTTGCCTTTCTATCTGCTCATCGCACTTGGCGGGGTAGCACGCCTGCTTACAGTGGCCATTTTGCTAGTGCCACGCGTTTTCCCCGGTCCGCGCTCTAGTCGCTGCACGCCAGACTCACATCTCCCTACTTAATGGCCATTACTCGTACGCGCAGTGGACGCGCGCAGCGGGCGCGCCGATGGCGCGCTTAAGGCAAGCCCGTCTGCGCCCGTCAGCGTCCCGACTGCGGCCAGGGCCAGTAATGCTGCCCCTTGTAAAGTGATAACTGGTGATAGGATTATATATTCTACAGAAGCCTTAAATGCGCGTCGGCCCCCTTTGTGCTTATCAGAAGGTAATACTGTTATTCCTTGTTGTGGGGACCACGCTTGTGATTCATGTGGTTTCATGCCGAATTCCGATCTCCCGGGCAGGAGCCCGATCAGTCTGGCTTCCAGGTCCTTGTGTGTGCGTGCCGCTCTTATTAATGTACAATCTCTTAGGAAGCATCATTCGGATGTCTTTGATCTGATTTTGGATAATGACTTGGATCTGTTGTTCATCACGGAGACTTGGTTAGATGATACCTCGAATCCTATTGTGGCTTTAGCCACCCCCGCAGGATATAAGTTGTCCCGCCTTGACCGAAAGGTTGGAAGGGGTGGGGGGGTAGCTATTCTTTATAAGGATAGGTGGTCTCTTCATAAAGAGGACCTTAATGATTGGGCGGGTAGTGAGGTTTTGGATTTTAGCCTCCGACTCTCCGCTCATGTCACGCTGGGAGGTTCGCTTATTTACCGTCCCCCCGGCTTGGCAAGTACTTTTCTTATTTCTTGCAGTGATGCGATAGCTGAGCGTGCGCTTCGCTATTCACATTATCTGGTTTTGGGGGATGTCAATCTCCATCTCGATCAAACAGAGAATAGAGATGTTATGGATTTTCTGGATTCACTTAAATTGGCCCAACTCTCACAAGGGGTTTGTTACCCCACACATCTGGGCGGCCATATATTGGACCCCATTTGTGCCAATTTCTCTATTCAGGTGGATCAGCCTCTCCCAGTTTCTTGGTCAGACCATTCTCTCATTTGCTTTTCGTGGGAAGTCCCGCAGCAGACTGTGCCTATGCGATCCATTATTCCACCAGCCTTTCAAAAAATTGACCCCTTGCAGTTTAATAGTGTTCTGGCTTCTTCTCGTCCCACCTGTTCGCAGGAGCTGGAAGGGAACTTGGTGGGATTTACGGAGTGGATCTCCAATTCTGTGACTGCGCTTTCTCATTCACGCGCCCCAGGACTGGCCAGAGAGTCCCCCTCTAAACCCTGGTTCTCGCCCGAGCTCCACTCTCTGAAACACGATTGTAAAGTTCTGGAGAGACGATGGCGCTCCAATAACTACTGTCTGTTGGCTAAACTTGCTCTTAGATCTAAACAAAAAAGTTACTATAGGGCGATTGCGGGTGCAAAAAGCAGATATTATTCCGCCCGCATAGAACAGGCTAATAACAATACTAAAGAAATATTCTCAATAGTGCAGAGTTTTGTGGCTCCCTGTGCCTTGGTCTGCTCATTGCCTGTATCGGAGACTTGGTGCAATACTCTTGCTAAGTTCTTTCGGGACAAAATTCAGACCATCCAGGAGACCTTTTTCGCTGACTCTGGAGGACCTTTAGCTCTTCCCATCCCCTTTGTGGCCCCTCCGGGCTCTATTGCCAAACTTCTGACTTTCTCCTCTGTCGAACTGGCATGCACTCTTAAAATTCTTAAGGGTCTGAAATCTGGCTCGCCCACCGATCCATGTTCAGCTAGGCTTTTAGCTCTTTCCGCCGACACCATTAACACAGTTGTTAACAATATTGTCAATATGTCCCTGTTGGAGGGCCGGGTGCCGGTCACATGGAAACAGGCTAAGATTCTCCCCTTTTAAAAAAGCCCTCACTAGATGCCTTGAGTCCTGGCAACTACCGCCCAATTTCCCTTCTGCCTAGTCTTGCTAAGGTGTGTGAGAAGGTAGTCACAGGACAACTCATGGATTATGTGGAAGGTGCTGGTCTACTACATCCTGCACAGTCGGGCTTTCGAGCCTCATATAGCACAGAATCCGCGTTGGTGGAGGTGTCTGAGGCCATTCGGGAGTGTCTGGACGGCGGCGGGAGGGCAGCTTTGATTATGCTGGACCTCTCGGCGGCGTTCGATACGGTGCCTCACTCCCTACTTTTGGCTCGCCTTTTGGAGATTGGTATTGCGGGTGCGGCCCTAAGCTGGCTTACCTCTTTCCTGGCGGACCGTTCACAGCTGGTTTGGCTTCCACCGTGCGCCTCCTCCCCCCAACCTGTGGCTACTGGAGTTCCGCAGGGTTCGTCCCTTAGCCCCCTCCTCTATAACATTTATGTTACTCCGCTGATGTATCTAGCGGAAGAGCTGGGGGCTAAGGTGATTGCCTATGCGGATGACACTCAGCTTCTGTTCACTTGGGAGGGTGCTGATGCTGATGTGTCCTCTGCTCAACACTGTTTGCTCTCGGTTTTCTGCTGGTTGGCACAGGCCCAGCTAAAATGTAATGAAGAGAAATCAGAAATACTTTTGTTTGGGAAATTTCCTTCTAATTTTAGAGAGCTACTGTGGCCCCCAGGGTTTCCGCTGCCGTGTTTGGTGGGTGCTACCGCAAAAACCTGGGCGTTTGGTTTGAGGAAAATTTAACCTTTGCCACCCATATCAAGAAGCTGGCGGGGTCCTGCTTTGGGATTCTAAAGTCTTTGAGGAAATTTCTCCCTCTGCTTCCTAGGGCAGCTAGGGAAACCGTGGTCCGGGCCCTGATTTTGTCTCGCCTGGACTACGCCAATGCTTTGTATGTAGGGTCCCCTGGCTATCTGCTGAACAAGCTTCAGGTGGTGCAGAATGCGGCGGCCCGCCTCTTGCTTGATCTTCCCAGGAGGAGTAGCGTTCGCCTCCATCTGCGCTCCTTGCACTGGCTTCCTGTGGAGGCGCGGATCAAATTTAAGGTCCTATCAATTGCCCATAATGCCCTTTATCGCCGGGGACCCACCTATCTGCAAAAGAGGTTTTCTTTTTATGTGCCGACAAGACAGTTGCGTTCCTCTTCGCAACTATTGATCCAGGTTCCTCGTTTTGCTCGGCAAAGGCTGGGTGGCTGCTCTCTTGTTCGTAAGGCGGCCCTTAGCTGGAATACACTGCCTCTGGCTCTTCGCTGCATCTCAGATTCTCGTATCTTCAAAAAAAGTTGAAAACCTTCCTGTTTTAAGCTCAGAATCTTGATTCGCTCAGGTGACCGCGCCGGGACACTCCTTGGAGTAGCCGAGCGCGTTATAAATGCATATAACATAACATAACATAACATTATGATTGGGAAAACGAATTGCAGGTATACAAGAATACAACAGAAATAACTTCAAGGTGCATTCTGGGATTTGCAGTCTTACAAAGACTATTTTGAAACCCAGTAGTCTCTGAGTGTATAAAACCATGATGCAATGCTGCAACAAAGATGGCTCACCTGTGAGCAAGGTTTGAAACCAAGCCGAAACGAGTCAGGACTTAAGAAAAGAGCAAGCTGCCATTTCATTGTGAACTTTATTAAACGCCTGATTTCCTGGAGATCCTGGTGTGTGGCGCTCTTCTTTCTGTGAGGAGCAAGAGGGTGTGGTGGAATACAGACGGGGTGCTCCGTCCCGAGCGCCGAAGCCTCTCTGTGAGGTTGAGGCTCTCAAATGCGGAGAAATCAGTGTTGGATTTATGAGTTGTTAGAGCCTCCCCGCCCACATACACCAAAGTTATAAGGTACGGGATTGCCCAACCTGTGAGGTGACAGCGTGGCAAGGGATTGTAAAAAGACAGTGTTATTTCACAGGGGATCACCAGCAATTTTAGCGTTATTTGAAATATGAACTAATGTGGCAGCAGAGCAAATTTATGAGCAAAATATACAGCACTTTGAAAGTTAATGAATACAAGAAGTTAGAGTGCAATGTCCCCTTAATAATGGATTATGATACATATATATATAAGTACCAAAGGATTTCGTGGTGTGTCAGTCCTGCTGTTTTACATTTGGAGCAGGAATGGGAGGAATGTTGTTTCGAGAAGGCTGAAGTCGGATACCGACGCCCCCCTCGTTCAGGTGCACTGCGTTCATCAGCAGTTCGATTCTGGTATCAAAATCCAACGCGGAGCCCCCCATGCCGAGAGGTAACCTAAAGCTGGAGTCTCATAGGATGCCAGAGTCTTCAGGTTTACAGTTGATGCCAATGCATTCAATGGCAAATGGGAGGGGGGTTAATTTCACTGAAGGAAGGAGGTCGCATCTAATGACTGTAAGGAAATTCGCCTTTGGCAATGGTTTCAGCACAGCAAATTTTAATTGGACAATTCATTGAGGAACTCTGAGCCCGTGGAGTCAATTAATTGACTTAGTGAGGATTTGATGAGCCCAGAGACAACACAACAGTATAGCTGAGCCAGTGCATGTGGGGACGGGCATTTCAAAGGTCCCAGGTTTGAGACTAAGTAGACTCACAAACAAAAGGAGAGTAACAGACCTATTGAGGCAAACATTGGTGTTTTATGTGTACACTCTCTCTTTCCATTTGAGTGTTGTGTAGTGATTTGACGCACCTTGGCAAGTACGAAAAACTTTATTTTACAGGTATAGCTTTAAGCGCTGTTGGGGGATATGATGCCATCCCTCTGTTTTCCCAAAAAAAGCTTTAAAAAAATGCTTTAAAATATGTTATACTCCTGTCATGTTCGTTTTCAGTTTGCACATCCTGCGGGAATGGTGGGTGGGTAGCTGCAACAGTGGGGATTTAGCAGCAAGGATCCGACACTGATCATGCTCAATGCCGGTGAACAAGGACACCACATCTATAGTCACCAAGGTTTACCACGGTTGCCACTGAATATTCAGAATTTTGGTTATAAAATCCATACTGTCTCTACAGTAAGCTAGAAAACTGGGGACATAGGGACAAAGAAAGAAATCCAGGTATATAGAGGTGTTCTCCAATAGGCTGCTATTAGCAGATATATTAGGCCTGCCTGGTGTGTCTGTATCATGCTTATTTCAACAGCATATTAAAACAAGGTGCTGTGGGTTTTTAATCATTACAAATGTAAAGTCTTCCACATCCAATAAGCCTTGTTCATGCCAGGTGGAAATCAATGTGCAGTATTGTGTAATGGTTTGTTTATATGTTGTCCCTGAAGACCTCTCATAACTGCGTGACATCTCCAGCTGCCTTTTAATCTCCTGCTTATATTTATTCACACCTCACAGGGCAACATTACCACCCTTGTCTACTGGCTTAATTCAAAATGAGGTGGCTTTGCTCAAAGTGTCAAGGGCTAGCCGTTGCCCTGCTGTTAAATTCTTGGCAAAATCATTATTACTGCCCTTCTGCACTTGCAAGAGCTTTTGGGTCACAATCTCATAGAGTGTGTAAATGGTATCAAGCGGGGTTACAGGATTTCATTTTGATCTGGGTCTAAAATCATTTCTGCTGGTCCTATCTATTTCAAGGCCCAAAGTGCATAGCAGCTCTCTCTCTGTCTCCCAATCATTACCACCATACTCAAATTCCCTCAATGCTGCCAGACCTTCAATATCACCAATGCAAAGGTGGAATCGCTCACAATACCAACAACAGTGTTGCCCCCAACTTTGCGCTCTTCCTTTCATTGAGTAAAAACTTTTTACAATTTCAATTTCTGGATGAACAAGAAAAGGTCAATGCGGGTTAAGGACTGGTCAAAATTCGCAATAGGGCAAAAAGATAACCCCAACTCCAAAAGAGAATGCTCATCACTACTGAGTTCATGGGTAGATAAATTGATAACTGTTAAATTGCTCCCACCCATTATTTGTTCCTCTTGTTTTGTTGTGTATTTCTCCCATGCAGCAAGATGTCTTTTTGCACTGGTGCCTCCCCTCCTGATTTTCCTCCTCCGTCGTTGCCGCCTCCTCTTCCTCTTGGCGGTCTTCTCTAGGGCCTTGGCTTTTTTGTAAAAAAGTGTATTCTTCTAATCTTGTGAAAGGTAGAGCACTGGTGTTGGCAGAGCCCTGCACATCTTCCAAATCTGAGAAAGTGTCTGAGCTGGACTTAAATGTTGCAAGTTCCTGCTGTCGTAACAAACTCACTTTTCTGAACTCCTTTCTCGCAGCATGGTATTTCCTCCCAAATGTGAGAATCCGGCCTGAAGTGCAATCTATTTTATCTCTCAGGAATTTACATTTCTTCTTGGCCTTGATTTCATTCTCATATTTTTCAAACCATGCATCCAAGTCTTTAAAGAAAGCCTTGATCTCCTCCTGTGAGGGATGTTTATCCAATAACTCCTTGAGCCTTTTCAGCTCCTCCAACACCAGATCTAATTCCATAGAAGCATATTTAGAGAGCAACCCAAGCATATTTTTATAAGTATCAGCCATCAAAAGAGACCATTCCTCAAGTAGTTTAGGGTGGGGGTTCTGATAGGTTGGTGTGACTAATATCCTCAAATCACAACACAAAAAAGGGGGGATTTATGTGATATAGATACTGAGATTGAGAGATTGAGTGGGATTATCCCCCCATATTTCATTATCGATCTTGTTTAATTTACTCTGTACATTGATTACGTGTTTATGTGATGTCATGAAAATGGCCGCCGGGTAGGAGCTCTCCCCTGCAGCTCCCAGGTCAGGGATTACCAAATCGGTAGAAATCCCTCTGCATACCCGGCCATCCACCTCCAATCTACTAACTACCTAACTCCACTAGCATCGGACTACTACTGCAGAGCATCTTACCTTCAGAGACGACCCCTGGCGACCCGACGCTCCTTCGCCTCGCTGGCCTCGCCACTCCTCGCCTATCCTGGACCACCGAGCCGTCCTCAGGCGACCTGACGCTCCTACCTCATCACTCCGGAACACGACTCCTTCACCCCCAGATGCACGGAGACGAGGCTGTTTTCATCGTCGGACATGCCACCCCATCGCTGGGCAAGCTCTCCCTTGGGCTGGGACGTGCCCCCTCTCATCGCCGTTTTTGCCAAGCATCGCGGGCACTGAGGGGCATCAGAGAGAGGTTCTCCCTGGTCGCCCCCACTGGCAGGGCTGCTGGTGCCTGTGTCTGTCCTCGTTCGCTGGCCACCTTCTTGAGCCCTCTCGACACGCTCCACCACTAGCAGGGCCGCTAATGGGGGCGTCTCTGTTGGCCTGCCGCCGTGATGAGCCTTTCAGCGCGGACCGACCCCGGAGCTCCGGGGCCTGAGCCGAGGCTCCCCTCCGCGCAGCTGTCTCCCTCTTCCTCCCTGTGACGCTGGCTGTGGATCGACAAACCTGCTGGGGTGTTTGGCCGCTCCTTAGGGTAGCTCCGTGAGATGCTAACATTATCCTGCAAGATCCTGCTTCACTCTGCCACACTTCGCTTTCTGACCCCTTCAGAAGCCTCATGAGTATCTCTGGCGCCGCAGGAGGACGAATCTCCCGGGAATAAAGTGGCTGCAGATCTCTTTGGAGAGAGACACGATGCGGACTGACCCGCGGAGCGGCGAAGGGGTGGAGCGAGCGCGCCAGCTGGATTAGCCTCCGGGCCCGGCGAGAAACAGGCAGGGGCAGTACGGCGGGAATACCCTCCCCACAGCCGCAGCACATAGAGGTTTTCCGGAGCCTGCGCCTGTTCCCCCTTTGCCACGGAAATTGCTGATCTTTGCTGCGCGTGGTAGTGCGCAGTACTGGATGCAAGCGGACGCTCTTCGGCTCCTCCCGGAGGCGCGGAAAGGCTGAATGGAGACATCCCGCTAACAAGATCCGCGGTGAGTTCCCACTGTTCGACCAGAGCCCGAGGAGGCCAGGAGGGGCAGACAAATTCAGTTTTGGAACATCGCATCGGCTCCAAAATGGCCGACACTCCCGACCACAGCGCCTTGAGGCTCTTCTATACTCTTCACGGAACCGCTGTTTCTCGTTGGAAGAAGCCATTTGTGGCCCTCCACTCAAGGTACCCCCCTTTTTTTGGTTTTACCTTTGTCGCGCTTTTCTCGCACCTCGTGACGATCGCTCCTGAGACACTGCCTGTACCTGCCTGACCTTAAAATGGCGACGGAGATTGTTCTTCGATCCGCGTCTACCCGCAACTCACCGCAATATTCTGTCTCCTGTGTAATTGCTGATTTCCTAGTCTGCCTGCACTCTCTTCACTCTGTGGCCCCTGGCCTGCTATAATCTGCTCTCCGACTCAATTCATTCCGAATACAGATGCTATTGATAAAGCTATGATCTAAATGGTCCCCTACACTTGTTAATTGACTGTTTAGAACCTACAATATTATTACCACCGTCATTTGCTCTATTTGGGGCAGCAGTCTCCCCGGCGACAGAACCAGGGCCTCAACTTTCAAATCCTCCTACAGCAATGACTGTCCCCAAGATGGCCGCCATGAGTGGGCCCTTCTCCAAAGCACTCCTTCTCCCCTTGTTGGGGAGGGTTCCTGCATCTGTTCCCTGGAGTTTCAGAGTCCCCTCTGGATGAGACCACAGCAACAAGGGAGACACACGCAGGAGAGTATTGGGAATGGTCCCACTACCATTGGGAGCACAGCACCGTACACCGTGACCGATGGAACTCTTTTGACGATGCCCCCCTAGGCGGAATCCAGAACCTTTCTGTATGCATTGCGGTGCCCGAGCTACCTTTGGCCGATGACCGGTGGAGCTGTCATATGCAGCTATAGAGGAGTTTGGCTCTGATTGACCCCTCAGCCGCCACCTACCCAGCCGGACGTCGGACACTGTTTTCCTCGTCTCCCCGTTGTGTTTCCTACCCCCGCCCCGCCTCTTCCCTCTATTAGTCTTTGTCTACCTCCCCTGTTCCTTTCCTGTCCCCCCCAAATTTCTCTCCCCTTGCCTGTTCTTCTTCTTTCTAATGTTTATACTATGCTTTGGTAACTCATGTAACTACGTTCCTTGTAACTGATGTAACTTTGTAACTATGTTCTGAAACAATGCTCTTCCTCATGTAAAGCGCTCTGATACCTCCGGGTCTAGCCAGCGCTATATAAAACTTTTCAAATAAAATTAAAAAAAAATTGTTGTACCCTCAGTAATAGATAGATGCTTCTGCCGCTAGCTAATGGTCTAAGACCGAGATGTTACCCATACCAATTTTTAAATGTGTAACGTTTTGTTCCCCTTCCCCTCTCTTTTTACATTTTTTCACTTTGGTGTACTTTTGTTTTAAGTCATTTATACATTTTTGTCATTCGTTATCTATGTAACTTGTTGTGTGGAGATGTTCCACAAAGAGGCATAAACATATTTTAAAAATGAATTTTTTAAGTGTTACCAGCCACTTTAGCTGTCTGAAATCCACGTTAACCTACAATTTTTGCAGTGTATCCTTCTCTTATGATGGATGCCACTTGGCACTGTGGCTGAAGTGTTTTGATCTTTATTTCGCTTTTGTATGCTTTGATGGAACATAAGCTACAGCCACATGGCCGCCTGTAGCATATGTTAAATTACAAAGCCTGCAGGGATTTGCCACTTGGCACTGAAGTTGAGTGTGCATGTTTGCTAATGCTGGGGCTTTCCTTTCTACTTGGAAAGGGGTATTAGAATGTATTGCCTTCAAGCATACTGAGAAACCACTGCAAACATTCAATGTCATTGTTATATTTTTTTGCTGAACTTTACCAGTGAATATATGAAATAGGAGCATGAAGTAATACGATTTGCAACATTTCACACAGTATTGCTGCTGTATCTATTGATTTGTTATATGAGTGACTCCACAACAGCCTTTTCACAGTTTCCACTATGTGTAAGCAATGACATATTGTTTTTAAGGGTGGTAGAGCACTAATCACTATGCAGGGCTTTGACAAAGACCATCTGGTGAAACGCATCAGCCAAGCTAAATAAAATTTGATTCGTGAAATTGAAATCCTGGAGTGCAGGCTTTCTTCTTGGGCAAATCACATATGAGAAACTTGCTGGATTTTAAGCGGGTCCTGCGCCCGTTGTCAGGCACTGATCTCACTAGGAGATTATTAGATTATTAGCATATATATATATATATATATATTCACTGAAAAAACCACAGGTTTCCGGGACGTTATAGTTAGTCTGACATTTCACTCATAGAAAACCAGAGAAATTCAGCTGTTATAGTTAGCTGAGCTAACTATAACTCACACCCTCGCAATGCACTGCTGATGATGTCACATATTACATCACTGATGACATGGCCAGTGACATCACTGATGACATCTCAAATGACATCACTGATGACATCATCCACTTAATCTCTGATGCACCTACTCACACCCTAATATAACCTTTCATACACCCACTCCAAAATACAGACTACCATTCTCAAAACCATAGACACACCAATACCAGTTAGTACATACCCACTCACTGATTCCTAGGTCTGCACACATCCACTCACTCACCCAAACAGTCACTCAAACATGCAGTCACTCATCAATACAGCCACTATTTTATGCACTGATACACCCATACAGACACTCACACACCGCCACTCACCCATAGTTACTCACACACCTAGTCAGTCACCCAAAGAGTCAATCACAATGCCATTTACTCACCTATACAGTTATACACACACCACCTCACTTATTCATACAGATACTAACACATATTTACTCTCTTATACAATCACTGACACAAGCACACACTCATCCATACTCCACTCTCACAATCACTCACTCTCACATACAGTCACTTATATACTCCAACACTCACATATACTGCCATTCACATATGCAGTTACTCACACATATACCACTGAGACATCCATTCACTCACCAACACAGCCATATAAACACTCACTCACCCATACAGCACCTTGCAGATGCACTCATGAACTCATATACCCAGTGAATCACCCACTCACACATCCATACAGGTAGTCACACAACACACAGACACTCAGGCACGCATACAGGTACTCAGACAACCAATCAATAACCTATATAGACACTCATGTACCTATTCACCAACCCATGCAGCCACTTACACACCAACTGACAGACTGATACAGACATTCACACAGATTAGTCTCTCACCCATACATTCACCCAGACACGTATAATCACTCACTTATACAGTCAGTCACACACTGACTGAATCATCATATATATATATCACATTCCTAAACTTTTTAGAAACACTCACAGTCACTGGATGATGTCATCAGTGATGTCATCAGTGATGACATTTGAGATGTCATCAGTGATGTCACTGACCATGTTATGAGTGATGTAATATGTGACGTCATCAGCAGTACATTGTGAGGGCGTGAGTTATAGTAAGCTCAGCTAACTATAACGGCTGAATTTCTCTGGTTTTGTACGAGTGAAATGTCAGACTAACTATAACGTCCCTGAAACCTGTGGTTTTTTCAGTGAATATCTAAGGTTTTTTAAATGCTAATTTCTAACTTTAGCGTCCCTGAAACCTGTGTTTTTTCAGTGAATTTTATATATATGCATTCAATCTCCTCTCACTCTTACAAGGAAGGAATCAGCACTCAGGTTGTAGTTTGGAAGTATTTAATCTGGAAAAGACGCGATCCACACATTTCGGCTCTTCCGTACCTTGATAACGATACAAGACGTCATTGTAGCTTCCTTATTTAACCCTTTCCATGCGTCGGACGGCCCCTGGCCGTCCGACGTCACGGTGGGTGTGTGCGGAGGACGGCCGGGGGCCGTCCGAACCCCGCCCACTAATTAATTTGCACGCACAGCGGGAGAATTCCACGTGCGTTCAAGGGGTTAAATGTACAAATGCCTCTAGTTGCCAACATTAACAAAGTACTACATATTACATTAATCCAAAAAGCTGGCGGCCATATTGGTCTGGTCACGATGCGAAAATTCAGGAATTCATACAATAAAGAAAAGAAAACAAGTGTTAATATGCACACAATGTCATTTCAGCATATCTTGCCCCGTGACCGCCTTACCTGTATGTTCGTCAACGTGACTTGTTCATAATAAACATACTTACGATTGCAAACATCAACATAAAAAATGGACTGCACATTACTTTAAAGTGAAAGGCTATCGGCCATATTGATCTGGGCACTTTGTGTATTATATTGGTTCTTACACGAAAGAAAAGAAAAAAAGAGGTGTTAATATACACACACTATCCCTAAATAAAGTTCTAGCGATTATAGTTCCATTCCATTCACAGCTCATATGAGATGTCATGAGTGATGTCATGAGTGATATCACTGACCATGTCATGAATGATGGAATGTCTGAGGTCAGTAGTAGTGCATTGCGGGGGCGTAAGTTATAGTTAGCTCAGGTAAATAACTGCCGAATTTCACTGGTTTTGTACGAGTGAAATCTGAGTCTAACTATGACATCCCTGGAATCTTTGGTTTTTTCAGCAAATTTCTAGGTTTTTTTAAACGTTAAGTAAGATGCCTATCACAATGGATGGTGGGGGGTTGGAAGCAGGGCCTGGCCTGGCAGTGTGCTGCCCCCACCTAAGCTTTCTGCTCCTGCCTCCCCTCCACCGCTTTGCCATCCGTTGTCCAAGTCCATGCCCCTGCTCCCTCATTACAGCCATGTGTGGCCGTTGTTCCACCACTGACCTTCCCACCTTCTCTGAACAGTTAGCTTGCTGCCCCATCCACTTCCTCACTATCCTCTGTTGTCTGAATCCAAGCACTAGCTTCCTCCCTCCTGCCATGCATGTTCTAATGTGCTGCCACTGCTCTCCATTTAGCATGATGCCCCAGTCCAATCCTCCTGCCCTCCATTGCCCAATTCTATGCCCCATCATTGACCTCCTGCTTAGCCTCTGTGCTTAGCTTGCTGCCCCTACTCTCCTTCCCCCTTCCCTCCGATGTCTGTGTGCATGCCCCTGCTCCATCCTTTTTGCCCACCATGTTCCATGGACCTGCCCCTCCTATCTACTCTGAGTGTTCTGTTGAGCTGCCACTCCCCTCCCACCTGCCTAGCATTGTCAGATGACTGTAACCTGTCCCTGCCATCTCCACCCTGCCTGTCCACGTTCCATGCCCCTATCCCCTTCCTCCTGTCCTCCACGGTCCATTTTACTGCCACACCCTTCTGCCCTCCCTGGTCTGTTGTGCTGCAACTGCTCCTCCTGCCTGCCCTGTGTGGTCTGTTGTGAGGCCCCTTCCCCTGAACTTTCTTGTCTGTGCCCAGCTCCTACCCCTCCCTTTTTTCCTCCATGGTCCTTTGTGCATGCCCCTGCCCCCTCCTTCTTGCCCATCATGGCCATTGTGCTGCCACTAACCCTCCGGCTTGCCATGCATGGTCTTCTGTGCTGCCACGGCCCCTCCCACCTTCCCTATGTGGTCAGCTAGCTGCCCCTGACCCCCTCCCACCTTCCCTCCATGGTCTGTGTGTATGCCATTATAGTCTCACTGTTGCCCTCCATGGTGTATTGTGCTTCCAGTGCCCATCCTGCCTGACCTCCCTGGTCAGCTTGCTGCTCCTGCCCTGCCCCCTTGCCCCCTGTCCTCTGTTTTCCATGTGCAGACCCCTATTTCCTTCCTCCTGGCTTGTCTGTTCTATTGTAATGCCCCTGATCCCTCTCTCCTGCACTTTACGGTCGGTTATGCTGCAGCTTTCTCTCCTGTCTGTCCATTATGGTCAGCTTGCTGCCATTGGCCCTTTCCCCTCTGTTCTCTGTTGTCCATGTGCATGGTCCTGGCCCCTCCCTATTGCTTTCCATGGATTGTTGTGCTGCACTGCCGTCCCGCATGCCCTTTGTGATGTATTGTGCTGCTGCAAACCCGGATGCCTGCCCTGTAAGGTCAGTTTGGTGCACCTGTCCATGTCCCTCCTGTCCTCTGTTATCCGAGTCCATGTCCCTACCCCAATTCCTCCTGCCTTCCATGATCCAATGTACCATACTTGCTAACATTTTGAACTTGGTAAGAGGGAGATTTTGAAAAAAAACTGGGGAATTGATTTTCCCAATTGACTTACATTGAAAAAAAGGAGATTATAGACAGGAGACAGATAAAATAAAGCCCATTTGGGCTTAAAAACATTGGGCGTTTCCTGGCTGAATCGGGTCTGTTGGCATGTATGGTTGTACTACCACTGCCTCTTCCTTCTGCCCACAATGGTCTATTATATTGCCACAGCCTCTCTTGCCTGTCCTGCATTGTTGGTTTGTTGCCCCTGACCCCCTTTCCACTGCCCTCCATAGTCTGTTGTGCTGCCACAGTCCTTCCTGCCTGCCAAGTGTGGTCATATTGTTGCCTCTGCACCCTCCTACCTGCCTTCAATTATCCGAATCCTTGCCTCTGACCTCTGCCTCTCAACAGTATCCTAATGAACAAGTAGATTGCTAACATTCTATATTTATTACAAAAGTGTGGCACGCCTGACGCCATCTTGATGTAATCAAAAATGTAATACCTAAAGCATTTCCTTTAGAAATTATAGAAATGAGAGGGTCTTATTTGCATCGAAATTATGGTTAGTGCACTAAAAAATTAAAATGAGGACATATTTTCTGAGTTCTCAAATAGCGACAAAGATCTTTTAAATTATTTGTCATGTTTATGTTTTTTTATCCAGTTGACCACTTGATTAAATGTCACACTTAGGGGAGAGGATGTGGTGTTACTTCCAGAGCTGCAGACTTTGCAACTGGGGAACCAGGTTGGAGTTTCTGCTTCAGCTCGACATTCTGTGATTCTGGTCAAATCACTTCATCTCCCCATGCCTACAACCAAAATGAATTTGTCCTTGTGTGATGTAACCAATGCTCATGTACTCCAATACCTGACCAGTCTGCACTATATAAAACTGCAAAAAAACAAAAAATAAAAAGTGTTTTCCACACTTCTGTTATTGGGCTATACGTGGGCTACATCTGGGTGATATTTGTGCTACATTTGGGCTCCTTTTTTTCTGGTGGCCATCTTGGGAGACTTCAATTCAATTCAATAAACATTATTCGATCTGATTTAGAAACATAGATCATAAAAGTGTACATAAATGCAGTAAATCCTATTTCTTAATACAATACAATGAGAATTAATTAAAACCAGTAGGTAAAAACGGGTGTTACAAAGCCCGGCTCAGAGCAACTTCAGTTTAAAAGAATAGTAAAGTTCAATGTTTCGCAAGATCAATCTCAAGTACTTCGTGCAAAATATGCAATAAGGGGTCCAAGTAAGATGCAACGCTCCAATACCTGACCAGTCTGCACTATAAAAAACTGCAAAAAAACAAAAAATAAAAAGTGTTTTGCACACTTCTGTCAGTGGGCTATACGTGGGCTACATCTGGGTGATATTTGTGCTACATTTGGGCTCTTTGTTCTCTGGTGGCCATCTTGGGAGACTTATTTGTTATGAAGTTTTCTAATTTCCTCATTTACTGCAGTCTCCTCAGTAGAAAATGCTTTCAGTTTTTTACTTTAATTCCATCAAGAAGGCATTCAGATGTGTCACGCATTTGCCATAAATTCAGAATGTTAGCACTCTAGTTGCTCATTAGATCACTGTAGTAAAGCAACTGCTCACCAGGTAGTTAACTGGAAGTCTGCTGCTGGTATTGAAAGTGCATGTTTAAGTCTGCATGTCAGAATTTTTTAATGAAATAGAAGAGGATTTGAGAAGTCACTCAAAATGTGCCCTAATTTTTCTTTCTGCAACACTAATCATAATTTCTGTGGCACAATGTACCCCTCATTTTGTTCCTTTTTAAATTAAATGTTGTAAGTGTTACCAGTTTATTCCAATCAAGATGGCTTCAGGTGTGCCATACTTTTGAGTCAGACTGTTAGCGCTCTAGTTGTTCTTTAGAACACTCTGGGAAGCTGCTGTAGAACACAAAGGAATCAACTGACAGTCTCTGCCCTTGTTGGATGTACATGTTTTACTGAGAATGTCTGACTTCATGCTCACATGACTGAGAAAGATAATGTGAATTTACAGAAAATATGCTCTTATTTGAGCTTCTGGAGCTCCTTCCAAACCTCTATGGGAAAAGCATGAGAAAATAGTTTTCTCTCAATCATGATTCATGATATCCCAGTAGAAGGCTTTTTCACAGGGTAAACTCACTTTATAACACACCACAATTCCTAAAATAAAAGAGGGAGCGCTGCAGCTGCCAAAGGATTGAACTTTTATTCCTGAAAATCATGCTGCAAAGTGCGGGGCTTTACGGACATTGGACAGTTGAGGTAATACTTACCTAGCTATCTGAAGTAATTTCATATGATTAATGTCTGTCAGCACTTGTAAATGCAGCGATGTGGACATAATACTTTTCAAGTTGAATAATTGTAGTTGCAGAGAATGCAGCGCGCACCACAGTTATGACTGAAAATTAAAACACAAGACATTAACGTTGCATTTTTCATTTAAACTGCTGCGATAAGTACATTTCCCCTTCACCACTGATGTTTGCAAAACAGATGGAATGTGCCTTTAAATGTTGTCAGTTTCAGGAGAACTGCAGTAACACTTTTATGTCAATGTGATTAGCATCACCTGTGGGGAGCCTTTAAATTCGTGAAACTGCACAGAACCTATTCCACTGAGAGAGAACTATAACTGCCATACGGATCATGCAGTCTATGTACTGACATGCACCTGTGGCTTACGCTACGTTGGTAGTACGAAGCTACAGGTGCATGTAAGAATTCTTCAGCACCTGCGAGCAATAGTCAATTCAGACCAGACGTACCCAGTGGCAAGGCACTTTAAAAGCATACATCATAACAACCTCGAGTGCCTTACATACTTTGTTATCGGCTCTGTACCCCCCCTCAGGCGAGGAGGGAATAGAGAAAGGTTGTTGAGGAGACTGGAATCAAGAATGATTTTAGAATTAGATTCCAAACATCCACAGGGTTTGAATAACAGTGATGAGATGTATAACATCCTGTAATCACGGTGTATTGATGCATTCTTAGTTGAGAACAAGTAACCGAATCATAAAATGTGAAATTTTGAAGTTTGTCATGCTTTTGTAGAATTTTATAGATTTTTATAGGATTTTATAGGATATTTATGATTATTATATAACATATTTATTTTCTATATACATGAAATCTTTGATATATTTTCCTATTGACAAATCTTAAAAATGCACTTTTATCACGTTTTAGTTTATTTATGACTGACTTTATGCCAAAATTAAGAACATATTCAATGATGATTTTTGTGATCATACCTACACAAACGCTGAAAATTTTGTATTTTTTGTATTTTATGTATTCTTCTTTTTTGCACATTTGCACAGGTCGGTATAAGCTTATACCACTGTCCTCTCATATAGTCTTACATAAGAGTAATGATGAATATTGATGGTCAACGTGAATCTATTAGAATGAGTAATAAAAAAATATCTCTAGATAAGAGTTATATATCTCTGCATAAAACTTAAGGGCTGCAGAATATTTCTTTAGGTTTTAGATTTGTTGTTTAACTTGTAGATACATGAGTTTAATTTATAGATTAGATAATAGCACTTTACACTGTAGAACACTTAGGGGCCCATTACGATAACCGGCGGTAAAAAATCCGCCATCTACTATAGCATGAAAAAACCGCCCGCCTGCACCATGGGAATACCGACCGAGCAATTATGATGTCGCGAAGCAACCTCCGCCCGCGGCGGTAAAAACACACAAAATTCCGCCCGTCCATGTCCGAGTAGAAGATTAACCGTCCGCCACGGACGCAATCCCGCCCGAAAACCCAAATCCACCCGCCCTGACGACCGAGACAACGACCGTGAAATTATGATCTCCCCGACATGAGCACGGAAAATCCACATTTTCCCCGCCCGCCACGGTTAACAACAGCGATGAATAACTGACACGGCGGAAGGCCTGGCGGACACGTCTGTGCACGGAAACCATTGGCGGGACAAAGAAATACACACAACATGGCCAACAAGTCCACACAGCAAACTACGCCAAAATACACAAACACAGAACACATCCCAATGACACATGCCCCCTGCCAAAAATAAAAAACTACAAATCCCAGGACAACAGACACAACACACCTGAAAATGACAGACCATCATGACACACCCACATAAGTTAGTACAAAAGCAGCCTCTTCACAGACCACAATCCCTTGCTCGAGGACAAAGCGAAGACGCCATCAGACAACACAGAGAGACACAAAGGAAAGCAGCACACCACACGCACGCACACATCACACACATCACCACCACTACCACCACCACCATCACCACTGAAACAACGGCACCACGAACCCCCTGCACATCACACACCACACACCACACAACCACCACACCAGCTCAACAAATAGCAGACCACACACCATGCCAAGCCAAAGAATGCCAAAGTACACTTCCACTGAGTTGACGGTCATGGTCGATGAGATCATCAAGGTGCACCCACAAATCTATGGGAACCAGGTCCAACAGACACCAGTAGCCAGCAGAATGTGGAGAAGGATAGTGGACCAGGTGAATGCAGTTGGGAACGTGCCACGCAACCGGGGCGAAATCACAAAGAGGTGGCACGACCTGAAAAGCGTGGTCAGGAAGAAGGAGGCCAAGAACCGTGAGCTGGCTGCCACGACTGGCGGCGGAAATCCCGCGCTATTCAAGACCTTCAAGGCGTGGGAGGAGAAGGTGCGAGGCATTCTGCATCCGGAGAGTCTCACTGGAATACCAGGGGGAGTGGAGGCTGGTAAGTACAAACAAATGCATACCAGCACACCGCTATGTACTGTCATGCTCTACCAGAATGCCATAGCACCGAGGGCCAAACACCCCCATGTCCAGTACACAATACACAAGACATCTCTCACACATGCAACAGACACTCCCACACACTCAGCCCAAAGGTACCAACAAACAAAACCATGGGGGCATGTGTACAGTCAGCCAGCACCACAACTCCCACCAGGTCCCTCTGTACCCCAGATGTGCCGGAAGGAGCACTCCCCACACCCACACTCATGTGTCAGCCATAGCTGCACTAACCAACAAGTAACAGGTAAGTAGCCTTACCACAAACTCCGAGTATCGGAGGGGGACTGCAGAAATACAACCACCACCAGGCCCCTAGTCCTACAGCGCAGCAAGATGGAGCACTCCCCACACCCATGTGACAGCCATTGCAGTGCACACCTTCACCCGACAGGTAGATATGTTTCCCTACATGGAGGGGTGTCTGTGGATGGTAAGCCTTCACCACAACTCACAACACGGCCCCCACTGCCACAGACCAGCAAGATGGAGCACCCCTCCCTCTCATGACCATGTGACAGCCATTGCATTGCTCCCTACAAACCAACAAGTAGGTAGACTACTGTACAGGGCGGGGTGTCTGTAGGCATGAGGACTGTACTATAACCCTGGGCAAAGCACTACGCTACGCTCGCGTAGTTTGCGAAGTTTGCGCTACTTCGCACAACGCGAATTGCACGTAGCACAGTGCAAACACGCGTAGCGTAGCGTAGTGCAGCGGTCATTTTTTGCTTGCTCGCGGTCCTCAACGTCAAGTTGGCGACCGCAAGCAAGCAAAATGACATCCCGGCGAGACTTTTTCCTCGTTCGCGATCAGCAACATCAAGTTGCCGATCGCGAGCGTGGAAAATAAACCTCCCGGCGAGATTTTCAACGCGGGGAGGTCAGGTTTCTCATTGCGAGTGGTCGCGTATGCTCGCGACCGCTCGCGATGAGAAACTACCAGTCCGCGTTGAGAAAGCTGCCGCTCGAGTAAAAATCTACTCGAGCGGCAGTAAAAGACAGCTCGCACTGTGCAAGATGCCGTTTTCAATGATTGCACAGTGCGGACAAGCATCCGGCACTGTGCAATCATTGCGAACAGTGCACTACGCAGTTCGCGTAGTGCTACGCGTAGCTCGCGTAGTGCGAACTGCACTTTGCGTAGCTTCGCGTAGCGCTACTTCGCGAACTACGCCCAGGCTTACTGTACTACGACTAACATTTGGGACATGTCACGTAGCAGAGGAACAGGTAGCACTGCTCCCTGTCATAATCATGTGACTAATGTGCACACGGACATGAATTACAGAGTCATAGCCCACATGAGCCATCACAAATACACTAACACGGAAGGAGTCACGTCTGCATGCACAAGTCTCACTGGAGTACTGACCCACATGCCGTGCACTGTGCCAGTCATCACACACATCAGCAACACCATCGAAGTATTGTCCATGTAGTCGTGTCTGCTTGTTCCGTTGACATCGTACAACATCACCCATGTAAGTCTATCTCGTCTCAATGTAACTGAGTGGAACCACAGTAATGTCGCATACACCACTGGACCCATGAACCACACAGCTACACAATGCACATTCAATGTCTCATCCATCACATCTTCACAGCCCCAGTGTCATGAAAGGTATATCATCTAATCAGTTGTCCCATATACAGTAGAACAGCAAAGATTCCTGCCGATGACCAATAATGTGTCTGTAGTGTCTGAAGCGCACGTCACACTGTGATTTACAACATACCTAATATAGTCAACACACCAAGAGCACTGCATTGCTGCACATGGCTAAGGGTAGCACGCACACAAAGGAATTGTCCCATCTGCAATACGTTGTGTGGCACACAACCATTACCCACCTACTACAATGCTTGCAGTGTAATGTCCCTAAATGATAACAGTGAGCAGATATGCTTGGTACGTCAGACATACACACACCTTTGTCTCTGCAGTGTCGTGTGGCCAAAACACATGTCCCCTCCTGCACCCTATGTCACAGTATGTACCCCAAAACCATATTTCACCTCAAAAGCGTAGAGGGGGCTGTACCCCTTTTGCCATCTGTGTTCCTAAGCGTTCCATTTGAAACCCCAAAACCATATTGCACCTCAAAAGCGTTGAGGGGGCTGTACCCCGTGTCCACCAAAGGCACAAAATGTAGGGGTACTGCAACACACACCGATTGGCTATCCAAATCCATCCCATGCCATGTGCACCCATCACACCATTACATTGCCTTGATCACGCACACACATTGTAGAGCCATACACACGCATCTGGGAAATCAGTGCACAACTGTGCACCAACTGTGAATGTCAGTCATCTAACACAAACCTTGCAAGGTGCAACACAATAACCTTTCGTCTCCGCCCCACAGGTGACGAACAGCATGATGCTGGAGAGGGAGACAGCAGTCATCACAGCCAGTCCACAAGCCCTCCACCCGGACTCACGGATGTGAAAGACCTGGACACCTCCTCGGACGAGGACTCCCGACCAGGCACATCTGGTGTGGCAGGGCCCAACCGCTCCCCGGGACCCCTACTACCCACCAACCCATCTCCCAGGGCCGGTGACCAGTCCCAGGCCCCTGCTGCCACGGTCATTGCGGCCACCACCACCGCTGCAACCACCACCACCACCACCATCAGGGCCTCCCTGACCACTCAGCCTGCGCAAGGGGTTGTACGCACGTCGACACCGACCCTGGGAGCCACAACGAGGCCCCGGGTGACCACTGTGGCGAGTGGGCAGGTCGGTGGCAGCAGTTCAGGTGGGAGGAGCAGGGTCAGGTCAACGCCATCAGAGCCTGGGAGCCAAGCCCTGCCGCAAATCGCAAGAGTCCTTGGGGCCTATGAAGAGGCCCAGGGACAATGGGCCCGGTCAGCTTCCGATACGCGGGAAGTCCTTGGGGTGTTGAGGTCCATGGACGCCCATATGGGCCAATTCGTGACCCGTATGGGCAAACTTGTCGACCTCATGGGCCAGGTGCGCGGTGGCGGTGAGGGCCCAATCAAGGCCAACCACACCACCTCCGACACCACCTGCTGGGGCGCAGGTCAGTGCAACATCCAGTTCCCCTGCGTCCACAGCGAGTGGGCAATCCTCAGCCACCACCAGCAGCCCACAAACACAACCCCCCTCTCAAACGTGGAAGGGGGCGTCCGAAGAGGAAACAGGTGTCCAGAGATGACTTTGCACGCTCCAAATGCCAGTGAGACAGCCAGCCACGGTGGCCATCTACTGCATTCACTTGGACTACTATCCTACCCCACACTGCCATGTGAATGGCATGTGTCTGTCGGACTGTGGACCCAGAACAACATGGGTACACCTTGGCCATCACGCGGACATGTCCGTCAACTCATTGTTCCAGCATGCACCACTTTTGTCATCACCTTGCCCACAATCACATGTCACTGTTCAAAATAAATACACCTGGATCACATTCTGTTGTATCTGCTCTGTGTTTAATCAAGGATGTGCAACCGTCACCATGATCAGTAATGCATCAGGAGTGTGGTATGTCGATAGGCCAGGAGAGGCTGGAGGGACCTAGGGGTGAAAAACAGAACAAGAGTCCATTGAATGTGTGTGTCACACACTCATCACACAGTACTTGTCATCAAGTTCAAGCAATGTACACACATCTCACAGAGCAACAGGGCACAATGCCACAGCCACTGTCAGTGGCATACTACCCTGGACATGGACCATTGCCACACAGCACTCAGTGAACAATAGGCCGCCGTGACAATGCACCCATACACCTACACAACTACAGCAACATCATCCGACGTACATGGTCACTCACCGTCAAGTGAAGTAGCGGGCGATGAGCTGCTGACACTCATTCACTGCTTCCTCCTCTCCACTGTCCTCGTCACTGGACACGGCCTGGTCTGCAGGCGGGGGTCCTGGCTGATCACCGTCATCCACTATCAGGGGGATCTGCCTGCGAATAGCGAGGTTGTGCAGCATGCAGCATGCCACAACTATCTGGCACACCTTCTGTGGGGAGTATGCCAGTGCACCCCGGTGCGGTCCAGGCACCTGAATCTGGACTTCAGGAGTCCAAAAGTACGCTCCACCACACGTCTGGTCCTCCCATGTGCCTCATTGTATCTGACATCAGCTGGTGTCCTGCGATTACGGAGTGGGCTCAGCAGCCAAGGCCCGTTAGGATATGCCGAGTCACCTGGGTGTGAGAAACACAGAGAATCCTTGCAATTCCAACAGGATACAAGACAGCATGTCACACCCAGCACGCTACACGAGTATGCATACTCACCAACAATCCAGGCACGGTCCGGTTGAAGATTGGACACCAGTCGTGGGAGGATGCTGTGGCGCATGATGTGCGAGTCATGGGTGGAACCGGGAAACTTCGCACACACATGCGTGATGATCATGTCCGCCAGGCACACCACTTGCACATTCAGGGAGTGGAAATGTTTCCGGTTCCTAAAGATGTGCTCCATGGCCTGTGGTGCAACAAGGCCAACATGTGTGCAATCAATTGCACCAACAACGTGGGGGATGCGTCCAAGTGCATAGAAAGCACCCTTCACTGCCGCCAAATCATGAGCCCTGGGGAATCTGATGTACCGGTTCCTGTACAGCATCATAGCTGACAGGACATCCCGTAGCACCATGCTGAACATGGGTTGGGACATTCCACCTCCACTGCCTACCGTGTGTTGGAAAGATCCGGTAGCGAAAAAATGCAGTGCAGCCATCACCTTAGTGTGGGGGTGAATGCTGTTGGATACACCCTGCGAGGACGAAGGTGGGGTTCCAACATGGCACATAGGCGATGCAGGGTGGGTCGGTCCAGCCGGAATTTACGAATGACCTCCACATCCTCCATGTCTGACAGCAATTGGTAGGGGCGATGTATGTTTGGTCTCCTCCTAGGACAGATGGAAGTGGACACATGTCAATGCAACACACCACATGGCACATACACATACCAAAAATTACTGGCAAAGCTATAGAATCACAGAACAGCTGACAAGTAGGGACAGCACAGCCACAATACTCTTACACAGGTCCCCTTACCAATAGCAATGGTTACTGACACAATTTATTTATTTATTTATTTATTTTATAGTTTTATAGAGTGCGAACCAGACCCGTGAGAGTATCAGAGCGCTTTACAGGATTAAGGGTGGTATACAAAGAGTTAGGAAGAGAGGGAACAATTGGGTAAAATAGGTAGATACATTATACAAGAAAAAAGAGTGCGCAGTCTAAGGTCCCTGCTACATATGGGATAAAAAACCAAAAACAGGTAGATACATTATAAAAGAAGGCACGCAGTCTCAACTCTTGAGTGGGATGCCCAGGAGTGCAGGAATAGGTATCATCCGAAAAAAGCCATGGCTAATGCCGAAGTGGAGGGTGGAACATGTCGCTGAGGTAATTGTAATGTGATCGTTAGGCGAGGAATTTGCTCATTAGGAAAGTTTTGGCCTCCTTTTTAAAGTGTGCCAAGGACGGAAGTCTTCTGATGGCGGGTGGGAGAGAGTTCCAAATTCTAGGAGCGGCCCCAGAGAAGGCCCGATTGTAGGTTTTTTTCTTCCGGAAGCGTGCTGGTTGAAGCAAAAGGACTTTGGCAGATCAGGAGTTTCTGGCTCCTCCGGATATCACGAGTTTTTGGGCGAGAAATGCAGGGGACTTGGAGTAGAGAGCTTTGTGGGTAATGCAGGCCAGTTTAAGTTGGATTCTGGCCTCTAGGGGAAGCCAGTTCAGAGCTTTGAGGTGGGGAGAGATGTGGTCACAACCACAACACAAACCATTGACATGAGCATGCACATGGGGATTTAGGCCCTAATAGCTTGAAAGGCATCATGATGGTTTCAGACTGCATAGGTGGGAGGCGACAACACCACAGCAATATACCTAGCTGCTGTGCCAGACACAGCTTCCGAGGCCGGGTGAGTATGGCACACACCAACAACACAATGTACACAGGCTGAGCGGCCAAAACAAGTGGGTCCTGTTGCACAATGGGATATGAGACAGTCAATGATGTCCCTAGTCCACCCAATGTCCAGCACTGTACGTATCACACCTCCAACACACATTGACAGGTGTACACATTGACAACTCCATGACAACACAGCTGTGTGAATGCAAACACACATCACAAGTGACACGTAACATTGCACGTGCCAAGTGGGAGATGTACATTGAGAAATATGGCATGTGTGTGCATATGCACATCCCATGCACCCATGCTAATGTGTACATGATGATGTGCCAACAGACATGTGGAGGCTGAGCACTGGCCGTCAATGCCAATGCACACAGCATGAAGTGGCCCTGTCCAGTGTGGACATGCTCCCACACACAAATCATGGCCACACCTGCAAAAGCATGGCACACCTTCAACTGTGGATTCCACATGGCCCCAGCGGACTGTACCCGCCATGGACCAGGCCCTTGAGGCCAACTCCAATGGCCCTCGCGACTGCATCCTGCGTGTTCGACGATAGAGGTAAGCGTACCAGGACAGCTCGGTGCAGGCCATTGTGTGCATTTGAAGCAGGCAGACATGGTACACCAATTGCAGCAGCTTGGACCCACTGAACAGCCCCAGGGGGCTATATGAGTGTGGGAGGGAGACAGGCATTACCACAGCTTACAGGGACTGCTGCCTGGTATCCCTCAACAACACCTGCCGCTGCTGCCACATGTACACCTACGACTCTGAAGATATGTCCAGGTCCACTCACCAGCGTGGAGCTGGACATCATGGATTCCGAGCTCCACGCACACTGCCCAAGGCTATTCATAGCAAAACTTGTGAGTGTAAGACAACTACAGTGTGTGTGGGAGTGCATGTGGGGGACACACATGTCGTTGATCCGCAGCACTATGATTCTGAGCCTGTGGGGTTCCAACATGCACTGCTTACCATGCTAACTACAGGTGTAAGGGGTATGTAGGCTATATGGCGCTTTCCCATGCATGTCCCTCACGAGTGGTGGTACATGGCATTTCCATGTCAGACATCCAGTCACGCAGCCACTTGGCAATGCAGGACTCAGGGCAGTCATTGCTTGTGTGACTGGCTGGCTGGGTCCCTGCTGGCCTTCTCAGTGGCAGCAGACCTGGGCTGCACATTGACCACACAATCCTAGAAGGAGACAACACTGACTGTACAGTGGGTTACATGTGTCTTTTGTTCAGGTCTCTCCTGAAATGCACAAACTCAGCCCTGTCGATTGGACACACCATACCTTGTGATAGGGATGTGTGTGAGAGATAGTGGCACTGAATGTGACCTCCATTGCGTGGTGAGCCATTCACAGGGTGAGTACGTTGAGGGCTGCGCAATGTTGGACACAGTGAGTCCACCCACAAAGATGTGTTGCCTTGTGATCTATTTGTTGGTCCACCTGACAATGGACAGTAGATGTGGGCAGACTACACATTGCTCAATGTGCTGGCAACCTGCATGTGAATATGATGGACAGGTACTGTGTACACACTCCCAGCAGCATGCATCGACGTGTGGTGTACACATGCTGTTGGGCCATGTCCGATTAATTCCTGGCTCTGTTGCACGTCTCTGAGTATTTGGGATGGGTCAGCAGCATGCCACTGTGATTGGTGGATGTGGGTGATGTTGAGAAGTGCATGAGTGACATTCCAAGGCTCTTGTGTACCATCCCTGCAGCTTGAAGTCCTCCAGCCCAAGGGCTTGTGATGAGGCATTGCATCCAAGTTGATGCCTCTGTGTATGTGTGACCGACAGTGCAGCCAATTCCACAAAGGGTGTGACGTCATCTGCCGGATGAGCTACTACGTGGCGAGAACGGATCGGGGGATGCCCCCTCGTATTGTCAGGTCAGCACGGCGCTGCATTTCACCAGTAATGGTCTGCATCTTGACAGTCACACAGCCTGTGCCGGATGCATGTTTGTAGGGGCATCAGCAGCAAGCAAGTGTACAGTAATGTGGGATGGTGTCTTCTGCGGTGAGAGGCAGCATGTGTCCACAGCCTAACCATAATCTGGGTGATGCGATGTATGTCGTGTATGCAGTGGGTTGTAAGTGTACACTATGCTGTGTGCACCTGACATGCATATGCGATTCCTGAGGGTCAAGATGTAATTTGAGCACTCTGCATTCTCAATGCACTCAGAGTCGTAGCCCTCAGGAACAACCTGTAGTGGCCTGGATTGGTAATTCACATGTATGTTTGAGGCACTGTGCCTACTCTGATTTCGTTCGGTCATATGTTTGCGATGCCTCAGCTCATATCTCTGTTGCTTACACATCCGGCACACTGTGCAACAGCAGTTATGCTCGTGTCAACGACAGGTGGATGGCATGGGCTCATGGCCATTGTGGCCCGTCATGTTGCAGTCTGTGTGAGTGGTTTCCCATTCTGCTCCATGCAGGTATGTCTTTGGCCTAATTACGTAGTGGTCATCCTTGCCCCATCAGGACAGTGGGTGTGCACACCGCGATTTGGGACTATGGTCGCAGGGTGACACAGGCCGGGTGTGGTGCTATGTGCACAACACATGTGCCACTTATTAGTGGCTTCAGTTACTGTACGCCAGCCATTACGTGTTGATTGTGGTGGCTGTATGCAATTGCACAGGTATCGTGCAACATGTGGATTGGTGGATGTTCTGTGCTGCTTCCCTTGCACATGTCTGTTTAATTGATGCCAGATGAGTGAGGCCACCTCGCTCTCTCTCATGTGGCATCTCCCGTGGGTGCTGAGGGACAGGGGACGGTCAACAGTGGTGTGGCATCGGATGTAGCAGCTGCACAGGTGCTGAGTGTGTCAGATGTGACCAGCGCCTCGGAGGGGCCAGACGTGTGCTGGATGAATTACAGGCCGAGACAGCAATTTCTGAGTCATCTGAGGACCGAGGTGATGCATCCATGTTTGCTAAAACAGGGGACGAGGACTCTGGCTCCTCTTCAGCCACGCGGAGGCCAATGCCCGCCCTCCCATCTACTTCCACAGGTGCAACACATGTCGGCACAGGGATGAAGGGTAGAGTTTCCTTCACACCAGGCACAGCTGCCCCTGCACATGTGACCCCTGCTGCCCTCAGTGCTGGGTCTGTTGAGCTCATGCGCCATCTCTGCGTGGGGCAGACAGCTCTCCTCAATAACGTCATTGCCCATGACATCACTTTGCCGCAGGTGACACAGTACATGGAGGGCCCACATGTACGCGTGGGTGAGCTACGCCAGACTGTCCAATGGTTGTCCCCCCAGTCCAGGTGGTCCTTCAACTGGGCCAATATCAGGCTGACATTCCTGACCCTTTCTCCACCCCCTGGGCAGTGGCACATCTGACAACAGCGGTGCACGAGTCCTAAAATAAGGGGTGGGGGACGCTGACGTCACGACAGGAAGTGACATCACGGAAGGTGGCTTGCACCGTCTGACTCATTGCCTCCCCTCGCTCACCCCTTATATGCGATTGCATCATAGAACCCAGCGCGTGCACAAGCAGCTCCGATCTCACCACAGAGAGGCCAAAGAGTGAATGTGTGGGTCCATTTGCCCCAATTATCTGTCTCGCGGTAATATGAGTGGTGGGACGCCGTCCACCCGCGTGGTACCCCGACTCGATACCTGGTCAACAGTGACAATGCATGACAGCCTCCGGAGTCCGGATACACCACATGCAACACACAGAGGCTGTGTCTGCCCTAGCGGGCCAGGCCGCAAACACAATCCCACACGTAAGGTTGACCCACCCCTGCGCGCATAGTCATTACAACCGCTGCCATTGACAAGGGACCCATGTGGTGGGACATGGGCCTCAGGGTGACGGGCCTCCGAGCCATCCCCCGCCAACGAGTGTCATGCATCTCACACATATCGCAAAGCCAATAGGACACTTTGCCTGCACACCAGGTCTCGAGTCAGGGTACCACGCGGGTGGACGGCGTCCCACCACTGATTTTACCACGAGCCAGAGAACTGGTGCAAATGGACACACACATTCACTCTTTGGCCCCTCTGGGGCGAGCTCGGTGCTGCTTGTGCACGCGCTGGCTTCTCTGTTGCAATCGCATGTAAGTGGTGGGCGAAGGGAGGCAGAATGTCTGATGGTGCAAGCCACCTTTCGTGCCGTCACTTCCTGTCGTGACGTCTGCGTCCCCCCACTACATATTTAGGACTTGTGCCCTGCTGCTCACTGAGAATGTGTTGCCTGCGAGATGTGACCAGGAGAAGGGCGTCATGAGCTCCCACCCACCAAGCTCCACTGCCATCCCGTGCCCTGGGTAGCCTGTGCAGGCGGACAATGTAGGGGGTACACCTGGTGGAAAGGGGATGTGAGTGCCTTGTCAAGGGCCTGGCAGACGCACAGCAGTATCCAGCATGTCCCCAGAGGGAGGGCTAACGTCTACGCCTGATGCAGCATTGATCGTGTGCCCGCCTGTTGTGCCCACACAAGTTCACATTCATCTCCAGACAGGTGTGCTTTCCAAATACCCAACACAGTGGAAATATAGCCCTCCGGAATCCTCCCCACACAGTCTGTTTCAACAATGCATGTGTGCACCTACCCGTGCCACCCACCCACCTGGCCCAAGCGGAACTCCCGCTTCACATGACACATGTGTGTCTTCCACAGTTGTGCTTCTCTCTCAGGGGCGGACCTCCAACTGTCCCGTAGCACATAGACAGCACCGAGTTGAACGGGCCATCCTGTTTGAATGGTAGGGACACACACACATCTACCTGTGACACAGTGGTGGCTGTGATGGCTATTGTGCCTGCCATGGCAGTGTTGGTGGCCATGTCAGGGTACACTCACACACATTGCATACGCAGCTTTTCGTGTCACTACTCTACACATCGGACTGGCCACTGTCCCTGATGTTGAACAATTTTGCCGCCTGTCTATGTAATCTGTGACTGGATGCTGTTGTTCCTGTAGTCGGTTGTGTCTGTGTAGTTGCTGATTGCAGTTGTTACTGTGTGTGCATAGTTAAGTGAGGCACATGCCTTGTATGGTACATCAACAATTGCAATGTCTGGTGTCACATTCCAATGTGTTTTACACGTGGCTGGGACTTCACTTCTTTCAGACTCTGCCACTTGTGTGTGTGATGAAGAAGTTTTTTAGTGACACGGATTGTCTGCATGTATTTGCTTGAATTCCATGGTAAATGTCTACGTGTCATGTTTGCGTGCAAGCAAAGCACGGGGTGTGAGTCTGGCCACAGGATGACAGGTAGCATGTGCATAGTGTGCGGGTATGTGTGAGCTTTCTTTCTGGGTGGCCAGCAGTGTAGGTGTATGTTAATCTTGTGATGGACATTGAGCCTGGGCACATGGGTTGCTTTCAAAGTGTGCATTTGGGAAGTGTAGGTGTGTGTGGTGTGAAGTGTGTGACTTTGGGGTGGTGTTGGTGTGTGTGTGTGCACTCTGGCAATGTCGATTACACACATGTGTTACCCAGGGGCATGGTGGGTGTTTGTATCCGTGTTCAGGTCTGTGAATGTGAGCGCATGTGTGTATTGTATGTTGCACAGTGTGCAGTGTGTGGGTGTGTCCTTGCAGTTCAGGATGGCTCCTACTTAATATGTTTTGGCCATTGTGGGTCTGCAGGGTGTGTGACTGTCAAGATTGTGCCTGGTTTAATTAAGCATGTATGTGAGTTTCAGCAGTTCGTACTCACTGTGCGGACCTGCCCACCCACACTGATTTCCTGTGTGTGTTTTGACATGCATTGCTGTAGCATGCTTGTTGCGTGGGTCCTAATTTTGCTTGATGAGTGTGATGTCCGACTGTGAAGGTAATTATTCACATATGTAGGACTGTGCTTTGAAGTGACCAGCCCGTCAGTGTTAATGTGATGATCTGTTGGCCACGTCAGAGTCTGACAATCAAAGGCCCACGACCTGTAGTATTTCACTAGGTCCACTGTGGCGGCAACTCATATGCATTGACATCCAATGTCACTGGACTACATGGTCATCTCACGGCTCTTGTGTACTTCACACACTCTCATCCTCTCTCATTCGTACTTGTCTTCTGGAAATAATTCAACAGAGTCACATATTTGCTTCGAGGCATGTATTTGGACTTACTTCCTCTGTGATGCAGAATAGTGGACACTACTGGCAGCAAAATGCATGTGGAGGATATACTTAGCATGATTACACATACGAAAGGGGGTACAGGTAGATGTAATTAGTTGTTGACTGTGGAATGGAGGCTTCAGGGTTACAGCTGCCTTGCCCTTTCTATGCTACAGTACATTTGCTGATTACTGATGGTCTCTGGGCTTTGACACAGACAGTATTCATTCAGCCTACCAGACAGCTTGGCATCATAGGGACAGTTCATCTCAGTTCCATGGTACCGGTTTAATACAATAGTGACTCCGACACACCTGCGTCAGAGGTGACATCAGGGCATGTGCCCACCTGCATGCAGCAGCGTCTCACCAGTTGTTGCAATGTGGTGGCTACTGAACATGACACTGTTACTAGGGCCATGTTGTAGGGGGTTGCATTAGTTGTCCATGCAAAAGTCCTGGCACGGAAGTACAGACAAAGGTGAGGTGACAGTTCGCACGTACTACAGCAGACAGATAAGTGTGCACTGACAGGTGCATGTGTCCAGGTGCGCAGAATACATATTATGGCATAGTTGTTCGTGCTGTATTGCCCATGTGGTTACTGTACACAAGTCCCATACCTCTGCCTCCCCCTGTTCATGCAGAGACACGGGATATGGTGGGGAACAGGGTGCATGTCCCGGAAATGTCAGTTGTCATGGCAGTGGAGTTGATGGTAAGGTGTTAGTTGCAGATTATATGGTATAGTTCTTGTACAGCTACCTGCCCACTCCGTGCGAAAGCCAAGCATGGGTACGGTGTTGTACATCTATGTTCAATTGGGGATATTGAGTCGGGGACCCATGAATTGACAAGTTGACTTGTATGCGATACCTTCCAGCAGGGTATCCATCCCATTGATGGTGAACATGGATGTCATCCAATGAAGCGGGTGGTGGGTGGCAACGTGTTCGTCGTAAGTTGTCCCTTGTAGAATCCTGATGGGACATGTTGGATGACATTCGATGAAACTGTGATCCAGAAGACGTTCTGTGGAGGCACACTGGTCCCATTGCAGTGTGTCCCCGATTGCAGCCACAAACGCCATGCCCCCATACACTGAACAGATCCTGTCGTGGTAGTCCAGGGGTGCAAACAAGTGTACCAAGTCCGCCTTTGGACATGCCGGGTTGGAGAGACATAAATCCACAGGCCAGTGGAACGGACACCTCCGACAGTAGAATACGGGGATGACGCAGCTGAACATTGCAATGCGGTAAGTTACTCGGTAACTTACATTCAGCATTGCCAGATTTGAAGCAGCCCACTATGTGTAGCATGCTGTCACTGTACAGCTTGATCTGTCCGGCGTAGTTGAGGGTCAGTGGTGCAACAGCCATTTTGCTACAGGGTGATGTGATGGCGTGCTCCGTCTGCCTGAGCAGTCAGCAGAGTGCAGCCTCCGACGATGCTGGGAATTCTGCAATGGATGTACGGCGGATGGACTTGGGGTATAGCTTGGGCGGAGGACACAGTCCCTCATCCCACATGCTTCTATGAATAGTCAAGGCCAGTGGTGTGTGACTCTTTCCACATTACTTTCATTTGGTCCACATGGAGGAGTGGTATTATTGCATTTTGTGGTGTTATCTTTCTTTCATGTTGTGCGCTATCTGCCAGTGGACGTTTTACTCTGCATGGCTATGTTTTGCTTCTTGTTGGTACAATGGCTCCATTCTCAAGCATAATTTGTTGCAATGTTATTTCGGAGCAGGAATGGAAAGCCATTCAGTGCTATCTGCTCTCCCGTGTGTGGGCAGGACACTCCGTTGCCGCTATACATTTCGGCTTCTGTGTGGGTGTAGTGATTGGGCACATCTGTTCTCAGGCAGCAGGGTTTTTCTATTTTGTACATTGCATGTGTTGTTATTGCAAGCAGGATGGTTTTGGTATTTCTTGTTGAGACTGGCGTGCCTTTTCCGGACATTGTCGATATTCTGCGCTGTTATGTGGTAGCCGCCGTGTGATTATCCATGTTTTACATACAAGGGTGTGTCCTATTTTGCATTCACATTACTCCCCTGTTCGGGACACTTGTGTGACGTCAAGTTGACAACTGTGAGTTGTCGGTTGGGGACATGACTGATGCAGGAAGGCCACGTGACATGTGCCTTCAGGGTGGGGCTGGTGTGTGGGGTGTGTAGTTGTGGCCCTGTGGTGTTTGTGTGCAGCCCAATTATGGCGCATTCGTTGGCCACTGTGTTGTGCGCATGTGTACCTGCGTCATCACCGCTACGCTGCGGTGCCGTGACAGGGACGTCACTTCCTGGGCCCGGGTCGTGGGTGCCCAGGATGTTGCGAGTTGTTTATTTTTGACAGGTGGGACATGTGTGGGTACAGTGGTGGATGTGTCCTGTCCACACAGGGGTGTCTGGGGGGGCCATGTACAGTTTTCCCGCCCTTGCACTGTGTGCATTGTTTTCGTACCCTTGTTGTGTGTCTGCCTACCTGCGTCGTCGTGGTGCGTTCACTCCTAGGTGGTGCATCAGGCGGAGCAAGGGGATGGCCTGGAGTGCAGGATTCATCTCTGGGTGGTCCGCCTTTTTAGTCTCCGTCCAGAACAGTCGAGTTTCCGCCTTGGTATCTTGTGCGGTGTCTCTTAGCCGGTGGGGCTGTTTGGTTGTGGCATCGTAATTTGTACGCCGGGCGGTACGTCATTTCGTCGGACGGTGTGTCTCCATTGGCTCGCGCCGCTACGTAGACTGGCGCACTTTGATGGCGGGCGGTGCCGCAGGCTTGCGGGCGGTGTTTGCCTGACTAATCACATCCTAATTCGGCGGGCGTGTGGCCCGTTGTTGGCGGACGGTAATTAGCGGTTTTTGCCTCCGTCAGCACGGCGGTCGTGCTTCCGCCCGACATCGTAATGGGCCCTTTAGTACTTGAAGCATTATTAAGCACTTACGCACTTTATAAGGGGTGAAATTGATGTGGTCCAATATATGTATTTATCCCATAAGTATTATTAATGAAAGAATATTCCAGTATGTTGTTATGCATTAAAGCAGACATAAAGAAAAGCCACAGGGCACGTTTGAACTACGAGGCCAATTCATTATTAATAAATCAGAGTGATGGGTAGATTAACCAAATGGGTTAGACACTGTAAACATGCACTATGCAGATATGTAACAGAAGTCCCCATTGAGGCCGGAGTGTTATTAATAACATGGGAGCCCACTCAATGAAGATACCAATGGGGTCCATGAAATATTTATTTAAATATTGAACCTAATGTTTATTTATTTATTTATATATATGGGCATTATATCACTGAGATTGTTTTTATAATTATTGGTCGGAGATTTCTATCCGTATTTATGTGCAATATTGATTTACCGAATGATTGTTATTTCGAATTTGGTACACAACGAACTTTGTATCTATACAATGAAGACAATTATGGAATATTATGGAATATCGTTTTACATATATAACAACATTGAGAGACTGTAATATGTTTTAGGTTGCACCGAGAATATAGCACCAAAAAACCTCAAATGTACGCTTAGTCTGTTTTCCATGTACACTGTTAAACTCATTTCACGTGATGTAACGTCAGTGTGAATTTAAGCTCTGTATGGGCAGTGCTCCCTCATGTGATCAAGGTCACGTCAGTGACCGAAACGCGTCATGACGAGCTGGAGCGGTTGATATTGGAATAAACAGAAGTTTGTAGCACGTAATTTGATTCTGTACCCTTTTTTCCATATTATTGTGGATTACTTGGGGACACTTTTTGGAGATATATATATATATATATATTATCTACTGGCGGTCGCCAGTAGATAGTTATAGTTACAACCTATTATCCATAGGAAATCCGCGACATTCTATTTGAAATAACTCTCTTGCTGGTTGACGTATCTTCGCAAAATTTTCAAACTTTGTGGGGCGCTCCGGTCCGCTCCTACCCTGAAAGTCTCGGGGGATTCGTCAAGCGGGGGCCGAGAAAAAGGGGGTCCCAAAACGCGTTTTCCCCATGCAATTTTCCATAGGAAACTTTAGACACGGCTACAGCCCGAACTGCTGAACGGAATTACACCAAATTTGGCAAAGAGGTAGTTCTTGGTTCAGAAAGAACCCTTTTTGTTAAATGGTGTAAATCCGTTCAGTAGTTGCTGAGAAAATCAAAAGTAAAAAGATAGATATATCTAGGGCCGCGGATCCTCCCGAGCACGAGCTTTATGTTAATTGGCTGTCAACACTCCAAATCAGGAAGTGTTGGCAGCCATTTGTCCCTCGGTAGAACCGAGGGACAGAAACAAGTGCGCAAAGCGCACAAAGGGAGCAGGGTAGAAACACCCTGACCCCCTAGGTCTGCTCAGGGGTCCCACAAGGACCCCTGGGCAAAAAAATTATTATTTTTTTTTAAAAATCGGCAGGATGCGCTCAGGGAGCGCGAATCCTGCCGGAAAAAAAATCGAAGCGCGGTCTCCCGCGCTTTGATGTTAATTAGCCCCCGGGTGGGCCAAGTCCCGGGGGCATGCTGGGGGGTTAATTTTATGTGTGGGGGCCTCTAAGGGCCCCCAAGCCCGGGGACCACCACCCCCCGGGGCTTTATGTATAATGGTGCGGGAGGGCTCTGAGCCCTCCCGCAGCCCCGGGGACCACCACCTCCCCGGGGCTTCTTTTTAAAATCAAAAACCTGTGTGGGGGGCTCCAGCCCCCACACGCCCGAGGACCACCACCTCCCCGGGGCACTAAGAAAAATTAAAATGGGGGTCCGTTTTGGACCCCAAGCCCCGGGGACCACCACCTCCCCGGGGCTTTCAAAATGTAGGGGGGGGCCGCGCGGCCCTCCTCCTGTAGCCTGTGGTGGCCTTGGGGACCGCCACACCCCAGGGCCGGCTCCTGCAGTGTCCCGGGGTGCCTACCCCCGGGACACTGCTGTTTGCAATGACAGGACGGGAGCCTCGCGGCTCCCGTCCTGTCATTGCAAACTTGCTTTGGATATTGGAAGAGAGAGCAGGGAAACCTGCTCTCTCTTCCAATATCCAAAGCCGACTGCTTTTCCACATGGGGAGCTGCATCTTAGCAGCTCCCCATGTGTGAAAGCAATGCCGGCTCCCGTAGGACACGGGGAGCCGGCGGGACTGTGGGGGGCTTAGGGACCCCCACAGTCCCCAACGAGAGGCCAGGCCCCGGGGATGGGGTCCCCGGGGCCATAAGTGGCCACGGAGGGGGGCCACGCAGCCCCCCTCCCCAAAGTAAAAAAATTGGATTTTTTTTTTTAAAAAGTGCAAGGCCGGCCCGGGGGATGGGGTCCCCGGGGCCTTAAATGGCCTGAGGAGGGGGGCCACGCAGCCCCCCTCCAAATAAAAAAAAAAGAGGCCATGCCCCGGGGGATGGGGTCCCCGGGGCCAATACAGGCCCAGGGAAGGGGGGCCACGCGGCCCCCTTCCCGTTTTTTTTATTTTATTTTAATTTTAAAAAAAGGGGTAAGGCCCTGGGGGATGGGGTCCCCAGGGCCTAAAAATAGGAAAAAGGAAGGGGGGCCACACAGCCCCCCTTCAGGGGGGGGGAAAAAAACGATCGGGCCCGTAGGCCCCGCCCCCTTCCTTCACCACTCTGCAAACGCGCCCCCTGGCGCGTTTGCAGAGGGGGAACGAATTCCCCTTGAATACTGGGGGTCCCTGGGGGCCAACTAGCCCACCAGGAACCTCCAGTATGCGCCAGGGGGCTGCCTTGCAGAGAGGTGTACAGAGGCCACGCCCCTTTTTACACCTCTCTGCAACGCAGCTCTATGGCGCTTTGGAGGTATATGGTGGGCTAGTTGCACCCCAGGGACCCTCAGGATTCAAGGGGAGTTAATCCCCCGACTTAAAACGCGCCACGGGGCGCGTTTGCACAGTGGTGAAGGGAGGGGCGGGGCTTCAGGTGACATGTGTGCAAACAGGCCCCGTGGCGCGTTTTAAGATGGGGAATTAAATCCTCTTCAATCCTGAGGGTCCCTGGGGGCCAACTAGCCCAACAGGTACGTCCAGAAAGCGCCACAGAGCTGCGTTGCAGAGAGGTGTAAAAGGGGTGTGGCCTCTGTACATGTCTCTGCAACGCAGCCCCTGGCGCATACTGGAGGTTCCTGGTGGGCTAGTTGGCCCGTAGGGACCCTCATGATTCAAGGGGACTTAATCCCCCAACTTAAAACGCGCCACGGGGCGCGTTTGCACAGATGTCACCTCAGGACCCGCCCCTCCCTTCACCATTGTGCAAATATTCCTCTAAAATCAGCCGAAATACGAATTCTGATTTACTCACCTGTTATCAGGAGAGACCTCAGTGCTGCATCTTTCAGCCCAGTACTAATCCTGAAAAGTAATTTTAACCGTACTTACCAGTAACTTGAATTTCCTTCCATAGGCTAACATTGACTGGTTTCACTTGGAAATTCTTCTAAGTGTGGAGTTTTGGAACTTTAAAATATTCCTCTAAAATCAGCCGAAATACGAATTCTGATTTACTCACCTGTTATCAGGAGAGACCTCAGTGCTGCATCTTTCAGCCCAGTACTGGTCCTGAAAAGTAATTTTAACCGTACTTACCGGTAACTTGAATTTCCTTCATAGGCTAACATTGACTGGTTTCACTTGGAAATTCTTCTAAGTGTGGAGTTTTGGAACTTTAAAATATTAATCTAAAATCAGCCGAAATACGAATTCCGATTTACTCACCTGTTATCAGGAGAGACCTCAGTGCTGTATCTTTCAGCCCAGTACTGGTCCTGAAAAGTAATTTTAACCGTACTTACCGGTAACTTGAATTTCCTTCCATAGGCTAACATTGACTGTTTTCACTTGGAAATTCTTCTAAGTGTGGAGTTTTGGAACTTTAAAATATTCATCTAAAATCAGCCGAAATACGAATTCCGATTTACTCATCTGTTATCAGGAGAGACCTCAGTGCTGCATCTTTCAGCCCAGTACTGATCCTCAAAAGTAATTTTAACCGTACTTACCAGTAACTTGAATTTCCTTCCATAGGATATCATTGCCTGCTTTTTGCTGAAAAAGTTTCTAAGTGTTGATTTTTGAAACATACAAATATTCCTCTAAAATCAGCCGAAATACGAATTCCGATTTACTCACCTGTTATAAGGAGAGACCTCAGTGCTGTATCTTTCAGCCCAGTACTGGTCCTGAAAAGTAATTTTAACCGTACTTACCAGTAACTTATATTTTCTTCCATAGGAATCCATTGTCTGGTTTTCAGCAGAAAAGTTTCAAAGTGTCGATTTTCACAAACTACAAATATTCCTTAAAAATCGCCTGTATGACTTAAACGCATTCTTTCAACTGTTTACAGGAGATGCACCAGTGCTGGATCCAGGATCCAACACTGAGTAAGAAAAAAGTAACGATAACAGTTTTTACCTGCTAAGTGAATTTCCTTCCATAGGATAACATTGGTGATTCTATGAGAAAAAGTTTCTAAGTGTCAACTTTTAAAATACAATAATATTCCTTAAAAATCACGACTGTAACCAAAACGCTTTTACTCAACTGTTTACAGGAGATGTACCAGGACTGAATCTAGGATCCAGTCCTGTGGTTAGAAAAAGTAATCCATAAAGTAACTAATTGCATTTAACTAGAAATTCACATTGAGCTGAATGTTGCATTGTGTTTGAAAATGTGTTGCCCATTGCAACAACTGTAACTACTGTACTTAAAAGTCTATTGCCTATGTGTAAAGTATTTAAACTAAAGTAATTCATTCTGAGAAAGTATTTTTTGTAATGTAATGTATAATGTAATTACAATGTAATTTAAAAAATAAAATATGTAAAAGAAATTGTTTCTAAAAATGTAGTAAATCAGTATGAAAAAAATTAATATAAAAATTAATACATTTAAAAATTGTCATTTAAAAAACCTTTGAAATTCACTGAAAAAACCGTAGGTTTCAGGCACGTTATAGTTACAAATTAGCATTTTAAAAACCTTTGAAATTCACTGAAAAAACCATAGGTTTCAGACACGTTATAGTTAGAAATTAGCATTTAAAAAACCTTTGAAATTCACTGAAAAAACCATAGGTTTTAGGGACAGTTATAGTTAGTTGGACATTGCACTCGTACAAAACCCGTGAAATTCCCCCGTTATAGTTAGTTCAGCTAACTATAACTCGCGCCCGCAATGCACTGCTGATGACGTCACATATTACATCACTCATGACATGGTCAGTGACATCACTGATGACATCACTGATGACATCTCAAATGACATCACTGATGACATCATCCACGTGATAATCTGATGCAGCTCCTCACACCCTAATATAACCTTTGATACACCCAATCTAAATTACAGAGTGCCATTCGCAAAACCATAGACACTCCAACACCAATAACTACATACCCACTCACTGATTCTTAGGTCTACACACACACATCCACTCACTCACCCGTACAGTCACTCATACTTATGGTCACTCAGTACAGGACTATCATATGCACTCTTACTCCTATATAGACACTCAAACACCGCCACTCATCCATAGAGGTACTCACACACCTAGTCAGTCATGCAAATAATTAAACACACTGCCATTTACTCACCTATACAGTTATACACACACCAGCTCACTTAATCATACAAATACTAGCACATTGTTACGCTCTTATACAATCACTGATACAAGCACACACTCATCCATACAGCCACTATCACAATCACTCACTCTCGCTTATAGCTATTTATATACTCCAATACACATATATACTGCCTTTCACATATGTAGTTACTCACACATGTACCACTGGGACATACATTCACTCACTAACACACTCTTACACACACTTACCCACCCATACAGTCTATCACAGATGCACTCTTGAAACCATCCACCCAGTGAATCACCCACTCACACATCTATGCACAGTCGCACACACCCCATCCACACAAACACTCAGGCACCCATACAGATACTCATAGAACCAATCAATAACCCATATAGACACTCATGTAGCTATTCGCAAATCCATGCATCCACTTACACACAAACAGACGGATACAGACATTCACACAGTTTAGTCACTAACCCATGCATTCAGTAAGATACGTTTAATCACTCACTTGTAGAGTCAGTCACGCACGTACTAAATCATCCATTCAGACACTTATACACCCACTCATTCTTCAATACGCCTTTCCCTATATATATTAAACATATTTAAACTTTACAGAAACACACAGTCACTGGATGATGTCATCAGTGATGTCATTTGAGATGTCATCAGTGATGTCATCAGTGATGTCACTGACCATGTCATGAGTGATGTAATATGTGACGTCATCAGCAGTGCATTGCGGGGCGCGAGTTATAGTTAGCTGAACTAACTATAACGGGGAATTTCACGGGTTTTGTACGAGTGCAATGTCCAACTAACTATAACTGTCCCTAAAACCTATGGTTTTTTCAGTGAATTTCAAAGGTTTTTAAAATGCTAATTTCTAACTATAACGTGTCTGAAACCTATGGTTTTTTCAGTGAATATATATATATATATATATATATATATATATATATATATATATATATATATATATATATATATATATATATATAAAATAGGCCCTGAAGAGGTAATGTAGATAGACGAGGAGAGAGTAGAACTAAAAACTGTCTCTCAGATGGGGTAAACATCACATTGCTCAGCAGTGGAGATTTCCTAACGTACCTGGCAGCTATATGAACGATTACATATATATATATATATATATATATATATATATATATATATATATATATATATATATATATATATATATATATATATATATATATATATATATATATATATATATATATATATATATATATATATATATATATATATATATATATATTCCCAAACAAAAGTCACCTTGCTTTGAGAACGCCAACACAGTTTGAGGTAAACCCTTCTTTATTGCAGGTATGCTAAACAGCGCGTTACTCCTCCATGACAAAAAGCGCCATACGCGTTTCGGGCATCTGCCCTTGATCACTGGCATGCACACAGACCCCCACAGCTGCTCATACTTATACAGTCTCCGCCCTTAGTAGCCAGTGCATTGTGGGTTGTGGAGTTCATTACCATATTGGAATTTTTCTCCGAAGTGGTAGCAGCCGGTGCTGTGTCCATATTTACAATAAATCCCAAGTGGGCTGACATGGAGGAAAACTACAATGTCTCGCAAAATATCCATGCCCACAATAGATGGTCCTCAAACTCCACGAAACCCCAGTGATGGGTCCGCGGCCAGCAGGATATGCGGGGGCATTCTCACGACGAGGAGCGCCGCATTTTAATTCCCAAACAAAAGTCACCTTGCTTTGAGAACGCCAACACAGTTTGAGGTAAACCCTTCTTTATTGCAGGTATGCTAAACAGCGCGTTACTCCTCCATGACAAAAAGCGCCATACGCGTTTCGGGCATCTGCCCTTGATCACTGGCATGCACACAGACCCCCACAGCTGCTCATACTTATACAGTCTCCGCCCTTAGTAGCCAGTGCATTGTGGGTTGTGGAGTTCATTACCATATTGGAATTTTTCTCCGAAGTGGTAGCAGCCGGTGCTGTGTCCATATTTACAATAAATCCCAAGTGGGCTGACATGGAGGAAAACTACAATGTCTCGCAAAATATCCATGCCCACAATAGATGGTCCTCAAACTCCACGAAACCCCAGTGATGGGTCCGCGGCCAGCAGGATATGCGGGGGGCATTCTCACGACGAGGAGCGCCGCATTTTAATTCCCAAACAAAAGTCACCTTGCTTTGAGAACGCCAACACAGTTTGAGGTAAACCCTTCTTTATTGCAGGTATGCTAAACAGCGCGTTACTCCTCCATGACAAAAAGCGCCATACGCGTTTCGGGCATCTGCCCTTGATCACTGGCATGCACACAGACCCCCACAGCTGCTCATACTTATACAGTCTCCGCCCTTAGTAGCCAGTGCATTGTGGGTTGTGGAGTTCATTACCATATTGGAATTTTTCTCCGAAGTGGTAGCAGCCGGTGCTGTGTCCATATTTACAATAAATCCCAAGTGGGCTGACATGGAGGAAAACTACAATGTCTCGCAAAATATCCATGCCCACAATAGATGGTCCTCAAACTCCACGAAACCCCAGTGATGGGTCCGCGGCCAGCAGGATATGCGGGGGGCATTCTCACGACGAGGAGCGCCGCATTTTAATTCCCAAACAAAAGTCACCTTGCTTTGAGAACGCCAACACAGTTTGAGGTAAACCCTTCTTTATTGCAGGTATGCTAAACAGCGCGTTACTCCTCCATGACAAAAAGCGCCATACGCGTTTCGGGCATCTGCCCTTGATCACTGGCATGCACACAGACCCCCACAGCTGCTCATACTTATACAGTCTCCGCCCTTAGTAGCCAGTGCATTGTGGGTTGTGGAGTTCATTACCATATTGGAATTTTTCTCCGAAGTGGTAGCAGCCGGTGCTGTGTCCATATTTACAATAAATCCCAAGTGGGCTGACATGGAGGAAAACTACAATGTCTCGCAAAATATCCATGCCCACAATAGATGGTCCTCAAACTCCACGAAACCCCAGTGATGGGTCCGCGGCCAGCAGGATATGCGGGGGGCATTCTCACGACGAGGAGCGCCGCATTTTAATTCCCAAACAAAAGTCACCTTGCTTTGAGAACGCCAACACAGTTTGAGGTAAACCCTTCTTTATTGCAGGTATGCTAAACAGCGCGTTACTCCTCCATGACAAAAAGCGCCATACGCGTTTCGGGCATCTGCCCTTGATCACTGGCATGCACACAGACCCCCACAGCTGCTCATACTTATACAGTCTCCGCCCTTAGTAGCCAGTGCATTGTGGGTTGTGGAGTTCATTACCATATTGGAATTTTTCTCCGAAGTGGTAGCAGCCGGTGCTGTGTCCATATTTACAATAAATCCCAAGTGGGCTGACATGGAGGAAAACTACAATGTCTCGCAAAATATCCATGCCCACAATAGATGGTCCTCAAACTCCACGAAACCCCAGTGATGGGTCCGCGGCCAGCAGGATATGCGGGGGCATTCTCACGACGAGGAGCGCCGCATTTTAATTCCCAAACAAAAGTCACCTTGCTTTGAGAACGCCAACACAGTTTGAGGTAAACCCTTCTTTATTGCAGGTATGCTAAACAGCGCGTTACTCCTCCATGACAAAAAGCGCCATACGCGTTTCGGGCATCTGCCCTTGATCACTGGCATGCACACAGACCCCCACAGCTGCTCATACTTATACAGTCTCCGCCCTTAGTAGCCAGTGCATTGTGGGTTGTGGAGTTCATTACCATATTGGAATTTTTCTCCGAAGTGGTAGCAGCCGGTGCTGTGTCCATATTTACAATAAATCCCAAGTGGGCTGACATGGAGGAAAACTACAATGTCTCGCAAAATATCCATGCCCACAATAGATGGTCCTCAAACTCCACGAAACCCCAGTGATGGGTCCGCGGCCAGCAGGATATGCGGGGGGCATTCTCACGACGAGGAGCGCCGCATTTTAATTCCCAAACAAAAGTCACCTTGCTTTGAGAACGCCAACACAGTTTGAGGTAAACCCTTCTTTATTGCAGGTATGCTAAACAGCGCGTTACTCCTCCATGACAAAAAGCGCCATACGCGTTTCGGGCATCTGCCCTTGATCACTGGCATGCACACAGACCCCCACAGCTGCTCATACTTATACAGTCTCCGCCCTTAGTAGCCAGTGCATTGTGGGTTGTGGAGTTCATTACCATATTGGAATTTTTCTCCGAAGTGGTAGCAGCCGGTGCTGTGTCCATATTTACAATAAATCCCAAGTGGGCTGACATGGAGGAAAACTACAATGTCTCGCAAAATATCCATGCCCACAATAGATGGTCCTCAAACTCCACGAAACCCCAGTGATGGGTCCGCGGCCAGCAGGATATGCGGGGGGCATTCTCACGACGAGGAGCGCCGCATTTTAATTCCCAAACAAAAGTCACCTTGCTTTGAGAACGCCAACACAGTTTGAGGTAAACCCTTCTTTATTGCAGGTATGCTAAACAGCGCGTTACTCCTCCATGACAAAAAGCGCCATACGCGTTTCGGGCATCTGCCCTTGATCACTGGCATGCACACAGACCCCCACAGCTGCTCATACTTATACAGTCTCCGCCCTTAGTAGCCAGTGCATTGTGGGTTGTGGAGTTCATTACCATATTGGAATTTTTCTCCGAAGTGGTAGCAGCCGGTGCTGTGTCCATATTTACAATAAATCCCAAGTGGGCTGACATGGAGGAAAACTACAATGTCTCGCAAAATATCCATGCCCACAATAGATGGTCCTCAAACTCCACGAAACCCCAGTGATGGGTCCGCGGCCAGCAGGATATGCGGGGGGCATTCTCACGACGAGGAGCGCCGCATTTTAATTCCCAAACAAAAGTCACCTTGCTTTGAGAACGCCAACACAGTTTGAGGTAAACCCTTCTTTATTGCAGGTATGCTAAACAGCGCGTTACTCCTCCATGACAAAAAGCGCCATACGCGTTTCGGGCATCTGCCCTTGATCACTGGCATGCACACAGACCCCCACAGCTGCTCATACTTATACAGTCTCCGCCCTTAGTAGCCAGTGCATTGTGGGTTGTGGAGTTCATTACCATATTGGAATTTTTCTCCGAAGTGGTAGCAGCCGGTGCTGTGTCCATATTTACAATAAATCCCAAGTGGGCTGACATGGAGGAAAACTACAATGTCTCGCAAAATATCCATGCCCACAATAGATGGTCCTCAAACTCCACGAAACCCCAGTGATGGGTCCGCGGCCAGCAGGATATGCGGGGGGCATTCTCACGACGAGGAGCGCCGCATTTTAATTCCCAAACAAAAGTCACCTTGCTTTGAGAACGCCAACACAGTTTGAGGTAAACCCTTCTTTATTGCAGGTATGCTAAACAGCGCGTTACTCCTCCATGACAAAAAGCGCCATACGCGTTTCGGGCATCTGCCCTTGATCACTGGCATGCACACAGACCCCCACAGCTGCTCATACTTATACAGTCTCCGCCCTTAGTAGCCAGTGCATTGTGGGTTGTGGAGTTCATTACCATATTGGAATTTTTCTCCGAAGTGGTAGCAGCCGGTGCTGTGTCCATATTTACAATAAATCCCAAGTGGGCTGACATGGAGGAAAACTACAATGTCTCGCAAAATATCCATGCCCACAATAGATGGTCCTCAAACTCCACGAAACCCCAGTGATGGGTCCGCGGCCAGCAGGATATGCGGGGGGCATTCTCACGACGAGGAGCGCCGCATTTTAATTCCCAAACAAAAGTCACCTTGCTTTGAGAACGCCAACACAGTTTGAGGTAAACCCTTCTTTATTGCAGGTATGCTAAACAGCGCGTTACTCCTCCATGACAAAAAGCGCCATACGCGTTTCGGGCATCTGCCCTTGATCACTGGCATGCACACAGACCCCCACAGCTGCTCATACTTATACAGTCTCCGCCCTTAGTAGCCAGTGCATTGTGGGTTGTGGAGTTCATTACCATATTGGAATTTTTCTCCGAAGTGGTAGCAGCCGGTGCTGTGTCCATATTTACAATAAATCCCAAGTGGGCTGACATGGAGGAAAACTACAATGTCTCGCAAAATATCCATGCCCACAATAGATGGTCCTCAAACTCCACGAAACCCCAGTGATGGGTCCGCGGCCAGCAGGATATGCGGGGGGCATTCTCACGACGAGGAGCGCCGCATTTTAATTCCCAAACAAAAGTCACCTTGCTTTGAGAACGCCAACACAGTTTGAGGTAAACCCTTCTTTATTGCAGGTATGCTAAACAGCGCGTTACTCCTCCATGACAAAAAGCGCCATACGCGTTTCGGGCATCTGCCCTTGATCACTGGCATGCACACAGACCCCCACAGCTGCTCATACTTATACAGTCTCCGCCCTTAGTAGCCAGTGCATTGTGGGTTGTGGAGTTCATTACCATATTGGAATTTTTCTCCGAAGTGGTAGCAGCCGGTGCTGTGTCCATATTTACAATAAATCCCAAGTGGGCTGACATGGAGGAAAACTACAATGTCTCGCAAAATATCCATGCCCACAATAGATGGTCCTCAAACTCCACGAAACCCCAGTGATGGGTCCGCGGCCAGCAGGATATGCGGGGGGCATTCTCACGACGAGGAGCGCCGCATTTTAATTCCCAAACAAAAGTCACCTTGCTTTGAGAACGCCAACACAGTTTGAGGTAAACCCTTCTTTATTGCAGGTATGCTAAACAGCGCGTTACTCCTCCATGACAAAAAGCGCCATACGCGTTTCGGGCATCTGCCCTTGATCACTGGCATGCACACAGACCCCCACAGCTGCTCATACTTATACAGTCTCCGCCCTTAGTAGCCAGTGCATTGTGGGTTGTGGAGTTCATTACCATATTGGAATTTTTCTCCGAAGTGGTAGCAGCCGGTGCTGTGTCCATATTTACAATAAATCCCAAGTGGGCTGACATGGAGGAAAACTACAATGTCTCGCAAAATATCCATGCCCACAATAGATGGTCCTCAAACTCCACGAAACCCCAGTGATGGGTCCGCGGCCAGCAGGATATGCGGGGGGCATTCTCACGACGAGGAGCGCCGCATTTTAATTCCCAAACAAAAGTCACCTTGCTTTGAGAACGCCAACACAGTTTGAGGTAAACCCTTCTTTATTGCAGGTATGCTAAACAGCGCGTTACTCCTCCATGACAAAAAGCGCCATACGCGTTTCGGGCATCTGCCCTTGATCACTGGCATGCACACAGACCCCCACAGCTGCTCATACTTATACAGTCTCCGCCCTTAGTAGCCAGTGCATTGTGGGTTGTGGAGTTCATTACCATATTGGAATTTTTCTCCGAAGTGGTAGCAGCCGGTGCTGTGTCCATATTTACAATAAATCCCAAGTGGGCTGACATGGAGGAAAACTACAATGTCTCGCAAAATATCCATGCCCACAATAGATGGTCCTCAAACTCCACGAAACCCCAGTGATGGGTCCGCGGCCAGCAGGATATGCGGGGGGCATTCTCACGACGAGGAGCGCCGCATTTTAATTCCCAAACAAAAGTCACCTTGCTTTGAGAACGCCAACACAGTTTGAGGTAAACCCTTCTTTATTGCAGGTATGCTAAACAGCGCGTTACTCCTCCATGACAAAAAGCGCCATACGCGTTTCGGGCATCTGCCCTTGATCACTGGCATGCACACAGACCCCCACAGCTGCTCATACTTATACAGTCTCCGCCCTTAGTAGCCAGTGCATTGTGGGTTGTGGAGTTCATTACCATATTGGAATTTTTCTCCGAAGTGGTAGCAGCCGGTGCTGTGTCCATATTTACAATAAATCCCAAGTGGGCTGACATGGAGGAAAACTACAATGTCTCGCAAAATATCCATGCCCACAATAGATGGTCCTCAAACTCCACGAAACCCCAGTGATGGGTCCGCGGCCAGCAGGATATGCGGGGGGCATTCTCACGACGAGGAGCGCCGCATTTTAATTCCCAAACAAAAGTCACCTTGCTTTGAGAACGCCAACACAGTTTGAGGTAAACCCTTCTTTATTGCAGGTATGCTAAACAGCGCGTTACTCCTCCATGACAAAAAGCGCCATACGCGTTTCGGGCATCTGCCCTTGATCACTGGCATGCACACAGACCCCCACAGCTGCTCATACTTATACAGTCTCCGCCCTTAGTAGCCAGTGCATTGTGGGTTGTGGAGTTCATTACCATATTGGAATTTTTCTCCGAAGTGGTAGCAGCCGGTGCTGTGTCCATATTTACAATAAATCCCAAGTGGGCTGACATGGAGGAAAACTACAATGTCTCGCAAAATATCCATGCCCACAATAGATGGTCCTCAAACTCCACGAAACCCCAGTGATGGGTCCGCGGCCAGCAGGATATGCGGGGGGCATTCTCACGACGAGGAGCGCCGCATTTTAATTCCCAAACAAAAGTCACCTTGCTTTGAGAACGCCAACACAGTTTGAGGTAAACCCTTCTTTATTGCAGGTATGCTAAACAGCGCGTTACTCCTCCATGACAAAAAGCGCCATACGCGTTTCGGGCATCTGCCCTTGATCACTGGCATGCACACAGACCCCCACAGCTGCTCATACTTATACAGTCTCCGCCCTTAGTAGCCAGTGCATTGTGGGTTGTGGAGTTCATTACCATATTGGAATTTTTCTCCGAAGTGGTAGCAGCCGGTGCTGTGTCCATATTTACAATAAATCCCAAGTGGGCTGACATGGAGGAAAACTACAATGTCTCGCAAAATATCCATGCCCACAATAGATGGTCCTCAAACTCCACGAAACCCCAGTGATGGGTCCGCGGCCAGCAGGATATGCGGGGGGCATTCTCACGACGAGGAGCGCCGCATTTTAATTCCCAAACAAAAGTCACCTTGCTTTGAGAACGCCAACACAGTTTGAGGTAAACCCTTCTTTATTGCAGGTATGCTAAACAGCGCGTTACTCCTCCATGACAAAAAGCGCCATACGCGTTTCGGGCATCTGCCCTTGATCACTGGCATGCACACAGACCCCCACAGCTGCTCATACTTATACAGTCTCCGCCCTTAGTAGCCAGTGCATTGTGGGTTGTGGAGTTCATTACCATATTGGAATTTTTCTCCGAAGTGGTAGCAGCCGGTGCTGTGTCCATATTTACAATAAATCCCAAGTGGGCTGACATGGAGGAAAACTACAATGTCTCGCAAAATATCCATGCCCACAATAGATGGTCCTCAAACTCCACGAAACCCCAGTGATGGGTCCGCGGCCAGCAGGATATGCGGGGGGCATTCTCACGACGAGGAGCGCCGCATTTTAATTCCCAAACAAAAGTCACCTTGCTTTGAGAACGCCAACACAGTTTGAGGTAAACCCTTCTTTATTGCAGGTATGCTAAACAGCGCGTTACTCCTCCATGACAAAAGCGCCATACGCGTTTCGGGCATCTGCCCTTGATCACTGGCATGCACACAGACCCCCACAGCTGCTCATACTTATACAGTCTCCGCCCTTAGTAGCCAGTGCATTGTGGGTTGTGGAGTTCATTACCATATTGGAATTTTTCTCCGAAGTGGTAGCAGCCGGTGCTGTGTCCATATTTACAATAAATCCCAAGTGGGCTGACATGGAGGAAAACTACAATGTCTCGCAAAATATCCATGCCCACAATAGATGGTCCTCAAACTCCACGAAACCCCAGTGATGGGTCCGCGGCCAGCAGGATATGCGGGGGGCATTCTCACGACGAGGAGCGCCGCATTTTAATTCCCAAACAAAAGTCACCTTGCTTTGAGAACGCCAACACAGTTTGAGGTAAACCCTTCTTTATTGCAGGTATGCTAAACAGCGCGTTACTCCTCCATGACAAAAAGCGCCATACGCGTTTCGGGCATCTGCCCTTGATCACTGGCATGCACACAGACCCCCACAGCTGCTCATACTTATACAGTCTCCGCCCTTAGTAGCCAGTGCATTGTGGGTTGTGGAGTTCATTACCATATTGGAATTTTTCTCCGAAGTGGTAGCAGCCGGTGCTGTGTCCATATTTACAATAAATCCCAAGTGGGCTGACATGGAGGAAAACTACAATGTCTCGCAAAATATCCATGCCCACAATAGATGGTCCTCAAACTCCACGAAACCCCAGTGATGGGTCCGCGGCCAGCAGGATATGCGGGGGGCATTCTCACGACGAGGAGCGCCGCATTTTAATTCCCAAACAAAAGTCACCTTGCTTTGAGAACGCCAACACAGTTTGAGGTAAACCCTTCTTTATTGCAGGTATGCTAAACAGCGCGTTACTCCTCCATGACAAAAAGCGCCATACGCGTTTCGGGCATCTGCCCTTGATCACTGGCATGCACACAGACCCCCACAGCTGCTCATACTTATACAGTCTCCGCCCTTAGTAGCCAGTGCATTGTGGGTTGTGGAGTTCATTACCATATTGGAATTTTTCTCCGAAGTGGTAGCAGCCGGTGCTGTGTCCATATTTACAATAAATCCCAAGTGGGCTGACATGGAGGAAAACTACAATGTCTCGCAAAATATCCATGCCCACAATAGATGGTCCTCAAACTCCACGAAACCCCAGTGATGGGTCCGCGGCCAGCAGGATATGCGGGGGGCATTCTCACGACGAGGAGCGCCGCATTTTAATTCCCAAACAAAAGTCACCTTGCTTTGAGAACGCCAACACAGTTTGAGGTAAACCCTTCTTTATTGCAGGTATGCTAAACAGCGCGTTACTCCTCCATGACAAAAAGCGCCATACGCGTTTCGGGCATCTGCCCTTGATCACTGGCATGCACACAGACCCCCACAGCTGCTCATACTTATACAGTCTCCGCCCTTAGTAGCCAGTGCATTGTGGGTTGTGGAGTTCATTACCATATTGGAATTTTTCTCCGAAGTGGTAGCAGCCGGTGCTGTGTCCATATTTACAATAAATCCCAAGTGGGCTGACATGGAGGAAAACTACAATGTCTCGCAAAATATCCATGCCCACAATAGATGGTCCTCAAACTCCACGAAACCCCAGTGATGGGTCCGCGGCCAGCAGGATATGCGGGGGGCATTCTCACGACGAGGAGCGCCGCATTTTAATTCCCAAACAAAAGTCACCTTGCTTTGAGAACGCCAACACAGTTTGAGGTAAACCCTTCTTTATTGCAGGTATGCTAAACAGCGCGTTACTCCTCCATGACAAAAAGCGCCATACGCGTTTCGGGCATCTGCCCTTGATCACTGGCATGCACACAGACCCCCACAGCTGCTCATACTTATACAGTCTCCGCCCTTAGTAGCCAGTGCATTGTGGGTTGTGGAGTTCATTACCATATTGGAATTTTTCTCCGAAGTGGTAGCAGCCGGTGCTGTGTCCATATTTACAATAAATCCCAAGTGGGCTGACATGGAGGAAAACTACAATGTCTCGCAAAATATCCATGCCCACAATAGATGGTCCTCAAACTCCACGAAACCCCAGTGATGGGTCCGCGGCCAGCAGGATATGCGGGGGCATTCTCACGACGAGGAGCGCCGCATTTTAATTCCCAAACAAAAGTCACCTTGCTTTGAGAACGCCAACACAGTTTGAGGTAAACCCTTCTTTATTGCAGGTATGCTAAACAGCGCGTTACTCCTCCATGACAAAAAGCGCCATACGCGTTTCGGGCATCTGCCCTTGATCACTGGCATGCACACAGACCCCCACAGCTGCTCATACTTATACAGTCTCCGCCCTTAGTAGCCAGTGCATTGTGGGTTGTGGAGTTCATTACCATATTGGAATTTTTCTCCGAAGTGGTAGCAGCCGGTGCTGTGTCCATATTTACAATAAATCCCAAGTGGGCTGACATGGAGGAAAACTACAATGTCTCGCAAAATATCCATGCCCACAATAGATGGTCCTCAAACTCCACGAAACCCCAGTGATGGGTCCGCGGCCAGCAGGATATGCGGGGGGCATTCTCACGACGAGGAGCGCCGCATTTTAATTCCCAAACAAAAGTCACCTTGCTTTGAGAACGCCAACACAGTTTGAGGTAAACCCTTCTTTATTGCAGGTATGCTAAACAGCGCGTTACTCCTCCATGACAAAAAGCGCCATACGCGTTTCGGGCATCTGCCCTTGATCACTGGCATGCACACAGACCCCCACAGCTGCTCATACTTATACAGTCTCCGCCCTTAGTAGCCAGTGCATTGTGGGTTGTGGAGTTCATTACCATATTGGAATTTTTCTCCGAAGTGGTAGCAGCCGGTGCTGTGTCCATATTTACAATAAATCCCAAGTGGGCTGACATGGAGGAAAACTACAATGTCTCGCAAAATATCCATGCCCACAATAGATGGTCCTCAAACTCCACGAAACCCCAGTGATGGGTCCGCGGCCAGCAGGATATGCGGGGGGCATTCTCACGACGAGGAGCGCCGCATTTTAATTCCCAAACAAAAGTCACCTTGCTTTGAGAACGCCAACACAGTTTGAGGTAAACCCTTCTTTATTGCAGGTATGCTAAACAGCGCGTTACTCCTCCATGACAAAAAGCGCCATACGCGTTTCGGGCATCTGCCCTTGATCACTGGCATGCACACAGACCCCCACAGCTGCTCATACTTATACAGTCTCCGCCCTTAGTAGCCAGTGCATTGTGGGTTGTGGAGTTCATTACCATATTGGAATTTTTCTCCGAAGTGGTAGCAGCCGGTGCTGTGTCCATATTTACAATAAATCCCAAGTGGGCTGACATGGAGGAAAACTACAATGTCTCGCAAAATATCCATGCCCACAATAGATGGTCCTCAAACTCCACGAAACCCCAGTGATGGGTCCGCGGCCAGCAGGATATGCGGGGGGCATTCTCACGACGAGGAGCGCCGCATTTTAATTCCCAAACAAAAGTCACCTTGCTTTGAGAACGCCAACACAGTTTGAGGTAAACCCTTCTTTATTGCAGGTATGCTAAACAGCGCGTTACTCCTCCATGACAAAAAGCGCCATACGCGTTTCGGGCATCTGCCCTTGATCACTGGCATGCACACAGACCCCCACAGCTGCTCATACTTATACAGTCTCCGCCCTTAGTAGCCAGTGCATTGTGGGTTGTGGAGTTCATTACCATATTGGAATTTTTCTCCGAAGTGGTAGCAGCCGGTGCTGTGTCCATATTTACAATAAATCCCAAGTGGGCTGACATGGAGGAAAACTACAATGTCTCGCAAAATATCCATGCCCACAATAGATGGTCCTCAAACTCCACGAAACCCCAGTGATGGGTCCGCGGCCAGCAGGATATGCGGGGGCATTCTCACGACGAGGAGCGCCGCATTTTAATTCCCAAACAAAAGTCACCTTGCTTTGAGAACGCCAACACAGTTTGAGGTAAACCCTTCTTTATTGCAGGTATGCTAAACAGCGCGTTACTCCTCCATGACAAAAAGCGCCATACGCGTTTCGGGCATCTGCCCTTGATCACTGGCATGCACACAGACCCCCACAGCTGCTCATACTTATACAGTCTCCGCCCTTAGTAGCCAGTGCATTGTGGGTTGTGGAGTTCATTACCATATTGGAATTTTTCTCCGAAGTGGTAGCAGCCGGTGCTGTGTCCATATTTACAATAAATCCCAAGTGGGCTGACATGGAGGAAAACTACAATGTCTCGCAAAATATCCATGCCCACAATAGATGGTCCTCAAACTCCACGAAACCCCAGTGATGGGTCCGCGGCCAGCAGGATATGCGGGGGCATTCTCACGACGAGGAGCGCCGCATTTTAATTCCCAAACAAAAGTCACCTTGCTTTGAGAACGCCAACACAGTTTGAGGTAAACCCTTCTTTATTGCAGGTATGCTAAACAGCGCGTTACTCCTCCATGACAAAAAGCGCCATACGCGTTTCGGGCATCTGCCCTTGATCACTGGCATGCACACAGACCCCCACAGCTGCTCATACTTATACAGTCTCCGCCCTTAGTAGCCAGTGCATTGTGGGTTGTGGAGTTCATTACCATATTGGAATTTTTCTCCGAAGTGGTAGCAGCCGGTGCTGTGTCCATATTTACAATAAATCCCAAGTGGGCTGACATGGAGGAAAACTACAATGTCTCGCAAAATATCCATGCCCACAATAGATGGTCCTCAAACTCCACGAAACCCCAGTGATGGGTCCGCGGCCAGCAGGATATGCGGGGGGCATTCTCACGACGAGGAGCGCCGCATTTTAATTCCCAAACAAAAGTCACCTTGCTTTGAGAACGCCAACACAGTTTGAGGTAAACCCTTCTTTATTGCAGGTATGCTAAACAGCGCGTTACTCCTCCATGACAAAAAGCGCCATACGCGTTTCGGGCATCTGCCCTTGATCACTGGCATGCACACAGACCCCCACAGCTGCTCATACTTATACAGTCTCCGCCCTTAGTAGCCAGTGCATTGTGGGTTGTGGAGTTCATTACCATATTGGAATTTTTCTCCGAAGTGGTAGCAGCCGGTGCTGTGTCCATATTTACAATAAATCCCAAGTGGGCTGACATGGAGGAAAACTACAATGTCTCGCAAAATATCCATGCCCACAATAGATGGTCCTCAAACTCCACGAAACCCCAGTGATGGGTCCGCGGCCAGCAGGATATGCGGGGGGCATTCTCACGACGAGGAGCGCCGCATTTTAATTCCCAAACAAAAGTCACCTTGCTTTGAGAACGCCAACACAGTTTGAGGTAAACCCTTCTTTATTGCAGGTATGCTAAACAGCGCGTTACTCCTCCATGACAAAAAGCGCCATACGCGTTTCGGGCATCTGCCCTTGATCACTGGCATGCACACAGACCCCCACAGCTGCTCATACTTATACAGTCTCCGCCCTTAGTAGCCAGTGCATTGTGGGTTGTGGAGTTCATTACCATATTGGAATTTTTCTCCGAAGTGGTAGCAGCCGGTGCTGTGTCCATATTTACAATAAATCCCAAGTGGGCTGACATGGAGGAAAACTACAATGTCTCGCAAAATATCCATGCCCACAATAGATGGTCCTCAAACTCCACGAAACCCCAGTGATGGGTCCGCGGCCAGCAGGATATGCGGGGGCATTCTCACGACGAGGAGCGCCGCATTTTAATTCCCAAACAAAAGTCACCTTGCTTTGAGAACGCCAACACAGTTTGAGGTAAACCCTTCTTTATTGCAGGTATGCTAAACAGCGCGTTACTCCTCCATGACAAAAAGCGCCATACGCGTTTCGGGCATCTGCCCTTGATCACTGGCATGCACACAGACCCCCACAGCTGCTCATACTTATACAGTCTCCGCCCTTAGTAGCCAGTGCATTGTGGGTTGTGGAGTTCATTACCATATTGGAATTTTTCTCCGAAGTGGTAGCAGCCGGTGCTGTGTCCATATTTACAATAAATCCCAAGTGGGCTGACATGGAGGAAAACTACAATGTCTCGCAAAATATCCATGCCCACAATAGATGGTCCTCAAACTCCACGAAACCCCAGTGATGGGTCCGCGGCCAGCAGGATATGCGGGGGGCATTCTCACGACGAGGAGCGCCGCATTTTAATTCCCAAACAAAAGTCACCTTGCTTTGAGAACGCCAACACAGTTTGAGGTAAACCCTTCTTTATTGCAGGTATGCTAAACAGCGCGTTACTCCTCCATGACAAAAAGCGCCATACGCGTTTCGGGCATCTGCCCTTGATCACTGGCATGCACACAGACCCCCACAGCTGCTCATACTTATACAGTCTCCGCCCTTAGTAGCCAGTGCATTGTGGGTTGTGGAGTTCATTACCATATTGGAATTTTTCTCCGAAGTGGTAGCAGCCGGTGCTGTGTCCATATTTACAATAAATCCCAAGTGGGCTGACATGGAGGAAAACTACAATGTCTCGCAAAATATCCATGCCCACAATAGATGGTCCTCAAACTCCACGAAACCCCAGTGATGGGTCCGCGGCCAGCAGGATATGCGGGGGGCATTCTCACGACGAGGAGCGCCGCATTTTAATTCCCAAACAAAAGTCACCTTGCTTTGAGAACGCCAACACAGTTTGAGGTAAACCCTTCTTTATTGCAGGTATGCTAAACAGCGCGTTACTCCTCCATGACAAAAAGCGCCATACGCGTTTCGGGCATCTGCCCTTGATCACTGGCATGCACACAGACCCCCACAGCTGCTCATACTTATACAGTCTCCGCCCTTAGTAGCCAGTGCATTGTGGGTTGTGGAGTTCATTACCATATTGGAATTTTTCTCCGAAGTGGTAGCAGCCGGTGCTGTGTCCATATTTACAATAAATCCCAAGTGGGCTGACATGGAGGAAAACTACAATGTCTCGCAAAATATCCATGCCCACAATAGATGGTCCTCAAACTCCACGAAACCCCAGTGATGGGTCCGCGGCCAGCAGGATATGCGGGGGGCATTCTCACGACGAGGAGCGCCGCATTTTAATTCCCAAACAAAAGTCACCTTGCTTTGAGAACGCCAACACAGTTTGAGGTAAACCCTTCTTTATTGCAGGTATGCTAAACAGCGCGTTACTCCTCCATGACAAAAAGCGCCATACGCGTTTCGGGCATCTGCCCTTGATCACTGGCATGCACACAGACCCCCACAGCTGCTCATACTTATACAGTCTCCGCCCTTAGTAGCCAGTGCATTGTGGGTTGTGGAGTTCTGTGTGCATGCCAGTGATCAAGGGCAGATGCCCGAAACGCGTATGGCGCTTTTTGTCATGGAGGATAACGCGCTGTTTAGCATACCTGCAATAAAGAGGGTTTACCTCAAACTGTGTTGGCGTTCTCAAAGCAAGGTGACTTTGTTTGGGAATTAAAATGCGGCGCCTCGTCGTGAGAATGCCCCCGCATATCCTGCTGACGCGGACATCACTGGGGTTTCGTGGAGTTTGAGGACCATCTATTGTGGGCATGGATATCTTGCGAGACATTGTAGTTTTCCTCCATGTCAGCCCACTTGGGATTTATTGTAAATATGGACACAGCACCGGCTGCTACCACTTGGAGAAAAATTCCAATATGGTAATGAACTCCACAACCCACAATGCACTGGCTACTAAGGGCGGAGACTGTATAAGTATGAGCAGCTGTGGGGTCTGTGTGCATGCCAGTGATCAAGGGCAGATGCCCGAAAGCGTATGGCGCTTTTTGTCATGGAGGAGTAACGCGCTGTTTAGCATACCTGCAATAAAGAAGGGTTTACCTCAAACTGTGTTGGCGTTCTCAAAGCAAGGTGACTTTGTTTGGGAATTAAAATGCGGCGCTCTCGTCGTGAGAATGCCCCGCATATCCTGCTGGCCGCGGACTCATCACTGGGGTTTCGTGGAGTTTGAGGACCATCTATTGTGGGCATGGATATTTTCGTAGACATTGTAGTTTTCCTCCATGTCAGCCCACTTGGGATTTATTGTAAATATGGACACAGCACCGGCTGCTACCACTTGGAGAAAAATTCCAATATGGTAATGAACTCCACAACCCACAATGCACTGGCTACTAAGGGCGGAGACTGTATAAGTATGAGCAGCTGTGGAGTCTATGTGCATGCCAGTGATCAGGGCAGATGCCCGAAACGCGTATGGCGCTTTGTCATGGAGGAGTAACGCGCTGTTTAGCATACCTGCAATAAAGAAGGGTTTACCTCAAACTGTGTTGGCGTTCTCAAAGCAAGGTGACTTTTGTTTGGGAATTAAAATGCGCGCTCCTCGTCGTGAGAATGCCCCCGCATATCCTGCTGGCCGCGGACCCATCACTGGGGTTTCGTGGAGTTTGAGGACCATCTATTGTGGGCATGGATATTTTGCGAGACATTGTAGTTTTCCTCCATGTCAGCCCACTTGGGATTTATTGTTAATATGGACACAGCACCGGCTGCTACCACTTCGGAGAAAAATTCCAATATGGTAATGAACTCCACAACCCACAATGCACTGGCTACTAAGGGCGGAGACTGTATAAGTATGAGCAGCTGTGGGGGTCTGTGTGCATGCCAGTGATCAAGGGCAGATGCCCGAAACGCGTATGGCGCTTTTTGTCATGGAGGAGTAACGCGCTGTTTAGCATACCTGCAATAAAGAAGGGTTTACCTCAAACTGTGTTGGCGTTCTCAAAGCAAGGTGACTTTTGTTTGGGAATTAAAATGCGGCGCTCCTCGTCGTGAGAATGCCCCCGCATATCCTGCTGGCCGCGGACCCATCACTGGGGTTTCGTGGAGTTTGAGGACCATCTATTGTGGGCATGGATATTTTGCGAGACATTGTAGTTTTCCTCCATGTCAGCCCACTTGGGATTTATTGTAAATATGGACACAGCACCGGCTGCTACCACTTCGGAGAAAAATTCCAATATGGTAATGAACTCCACAACCCACAATGCACTGGCTACTAAGGGCGGAGACTGTATAAGTATGAGCAGCTGTGGGGGTCTGTGTGCATGCCAGTGATCAAGGGCAGATGCCCGAAACGCGTATGGCGCTTTTTGTCATGGAGGAGTAGCGCGCTGTTTAGCATACCTGCAATAAAGAAGGGTTTACCTCAAACTGTGTTGGCGTTCTCAAAGCAAGGTGACTTTTGTTTGGGAATTAAAATGCGGCGCTCCTCGTCGTGAGAATGCCCCCGCATATCCTGCTGGCCGCGGACCCATCACTGGGGTTTCGTGGAGTTTGAGGACCATCTATTGTGGGCATGGATATTTTGCGAGACATTGTAGTTTTCCTCCATGTCAGCCCACTTGGGATTTATTGTAAATATGGACACAGCACCGGCTGCTACCACTTCGGAGAAAAATTCCAATATGGTAATGAACTCCACAACCCACAATGCACTGGCTACTAAGGGCGGAGACTGTATAAGTATGAGCAGCTGTGGAGGTCTGTGTGCATGCCAGTGATCAAGGGCAGATGCCCGAAACGCGTATGGCGCTTTTGTCATGGAGGAGTAACGCGCTGTTTAGCATACCTGCAATAAAGAAGGGTTTACCTCAAACTGTGTTGGCGTTCTCAAAGCAAGGTGACTTTTGTTTGGGAATTAAAATGCGGCGCTCCTCGTCGTGAGAATGCCCCCGCATATCCTGCTGGCCGCGGACCCATCACTGGGGTTTCGTGGAGTTTGAGGACCATCTATTGTGGGCATGGATATTTTGCGAGACATTGTAGTTTTCCTCCATGTCAGCCCACTTGGGATTTATTGTAAATATGGACACAGCACCGGCTGCTACCACTTCGGAGAAAAATTCCAATATGGTAATGAACTCCACAACCCACAATGCACTGGCTACTAAGGGCGGAGACTGTATAAGTATGAGCAGCTGTGGGGGTCTGTGTGCATGCCAGTGATCAAGGGCAGATGCCCGAAACGCGTATGGCGCTTTTTGTCATGGAGGAGTAACGCGCTGTTTAGCATACCTGCAATAAAGAAGGGTTTACCTCAAACTGTGTTGGCGTTCTCAAAGCAAGGTGACTTTGTTTGGGAATTAAAATGCGGCGCTCCTCGTCGTGAGAATGCCCCCGCATATCCTGCTGGCCGCGGACCCATCACTGGGGTTTCGTGGAGTTTGAGGACCATCTATTGTGGGCATGGATATTTTGCGAGACATTGTAGTTTTCCTCCATGTCAGCCCACTTGGGATTTATTGTAAATATGGACACAGCACCGGCTGCTACCACTTCGGAGAAAAATTCCAATATGGTAATGAACTCCACAACCCACAATGCACTGGCTACTAAGGGCGGAGACTGTATAAGTATGAGCAGCTGTGGAGGTCTGTGTGCATGCCAGTGATCAAGGGCAGATGCCCGAAACGCGTATGGCGCTTTTTGTCATGGAGGAGTAACGCGCTGTTTAGCATACCTGCAATAAAGAAGGGTTTACCTCAAACTGTGTTGGCGTTCTCAAAGCAAGGTGACTTTTGTTTGGGAATTAAAATGCGGCGCTCCTCGTCGTGAGAATGCCCCCGCATATCCTGCTGGCCGCGGACCCATCACTGGGGTTTCGTGGAGTTTGAGGACCATCTATTGTGGGCATGGATATTTTGCGAGACATTGTAGTTTTCCTCCATGTCAGCCCACTTGGGATTTATTGTAAATATGGACACAGCACCGGCTGCTACCACTTCGGAGAAAAATTCCAATATGGTAATGAACTCCACAACCCACAATGCACTGGCTACTAAGGGCGGAGACTGTATAAGTATGAGCAGCTGTGGGGTCTGTGTGCATGCCAGTGATCAAGGGCAGATGCCCGAAACGCGTATGGCGCTTTTTGTCATGGAGGAGTAACGCGCTGTTTAGCATACCTGCAATAAAGAAGGGTTTACCTCAAACTGTGTTGGCGTTCTCAAAGCAAGGTGACTTTTGTTTGGGAATTAAAATGCGGCGCTCCTCGTCGTGAGAATGCCCCCGCATATCCTGCTGGCCGCGGACCCATCACTGGGGTTTCGTGGAGTTTGAGGACCATCTATTGTGGGCATGGATATTTTGCGAGACATTGTAGTTTTCCTCCATGTCAGCCCACTTGGGATTTATTGTAAATATGGACACAGCACCGGCTGCTACCACTTCGGAGAAAAATTCCAATATGGTAATGAACTCCACAACCCACAATGCACTGGCTACTAAGGGCGGAGACTGTATAAGTATGAGCAGCTGTGGGGGTCTGTGTGCATGCCAGTGATCAAGGGCAGATGCCCGAAACGCGTATGGCGCTTTTTGTCATGGAGGAGTAACGCGCTGTTTAGCATACCTGCAATAAAGAAGGGTTTACCTCAAACTGTGTTGGCGTTCTCAAAGCAAGGTGACTTTTGTTTGGGAATTAAAATGCGGCGCTCCTCGTCGTGAGAATGCCCCCGCATATCCTGCTGGCCGCGGACCCATCACTGGGGTTTCGTGGAGTTTGAGGACCATCTATTGTGGGCATGGATATTTTGCGAGACATTGTAGTTTTCCTCCATGTCAGCCCACTTGGGATTTATTGTAAATATGGACACAGCACCGGCTGCTACCACTTCGGAGAAAAATTCCAATATGGTAATGAACTCCACAACCCACAATGCACTGGCTACTAAGGGCGGAGACTGTATAAGTATGAGCAGCTGTGGGGGTCTGTGTGCATGCCAGTGATCAAGGGCAGATGCCCGAAACGCGTATGGCGCTTTTGTCATGGAGGAGTAACGCGCTGTTTAGCATACCTGCAATAAAGAAGGGTTTACCTCAAACTGTGTTGGCGTTCTCAAAGCAAGGTGACTTTTGTTTGGGAATTAAAATGCGGCGCTCCTCGTCGTGAGAATGCCCCCGCATATCCTGCTGGCCGCGGACCCATCACTGGGGTTTCGTGGAGTTTGAGGACCATCTATTGTGGGCATGGATATTTTGCGAGACATTGTAGTTTTCCTCCATGTCAGCCCACTTGGGATTTATTGTAAATATGGACACAGCACCGGCTGCTACCACTTCGGAGAAAAATTCCAATATGGTAATGAACTCCACAACCCACAATGCACTGGCTACTAAGGGCGGAGACTGTATAAGTATGAGCAGCTGTGGGGGTCTGTGTGCATGCCAGTGATCAAGGGCAGATGCCCGAAACGCGTATGGCGCTTTTTGTCATGGAGGAGTAACGCGCTGTTTAGCATACCTGCAATAAAGAAGGGTTTACCTCAAACTGTGTTGGCGTTCTCAAAGCAAGGTGACTTTTGTTTGGGAATTAAAATGCGGCGCTCCTCGTCGTGAGAATGCCCCCGCATATCCTGCTGGCCGCGGACCCATCACTGGGGTTTCGTGGAGTTTGAGGACCATCTATTGTGGGCATGGATATTTTGCGAGACATTGTAGTTTTCCTCCATGTCAGCCCACTTGGGATTTATTGTAAATATGGACACAGCACCGGCTGCTACCACTTCGGAGAAAAATTCCAATATGGTAATGAACTCCACAACCCACAATGCACTGGCTACTAAGGGCGGAGACTGTATAAGTATGAGCAGCTGTGGGGGTCTGTGTGCATGCCAGTGATCAAGGGCAGATGCCCGAAACGCGTATGGCGCTTTTTGTCATGGAGGAGTAACGCGCTGTTTAGCATACCTGCAATAAAGAAGGGTTTACCTCAAACTGTGTTGGCGTTCTCAAAGCAAGGTGACTTTTGTTTGGGAATTAAAATGCGGCGCTCCTCGTCGTGAGAATGCCCCCGCATATCCTGCTGGCCGCGGACCCATCACTGGGGTTTCGTGGAGTTTGAGGACCATCTATTGTGGGCATGGATATTTTGCGAGACATTGTAGTTTTCCTCCATGTCAGCCCACTTGGGATTTATTGTAAATATGGACACAGCACCGGCTGCTACCACTTCGGAGAAAAATTCCAATATGGTAATGAACTCCACAACCCACAATGCACTGGCTACTAAGGGCGGAGACTGTATAAGTATGAGCAGCTGTGAGGGTCTGTGTGCATGCCAGTGATCAAGGGCAGATGCCCGAAACGCGTATGGCGCTTTTTGTCATGGAGGAGTAACGCGCTGTTTAGCATACCTGCAATAAAGAAGGGTTTACCTCAAACTGTGTTGGCGTTCTCAAAGCAAGGTGACTTTTGTTTGGGAATTAAAATGCGGCGCTCCTCGTCGTGAGAATGCCCCCGCATATCCTGCTGGCCGCGGACCCATCACTGGGGTTTCGTGGAGTTTGAGGACCATCTATTGTGGGCATGGATATTTTGCGAGACATTGTAGTTTTCCTCCATGTCAGCCCACTTGGGATTTATTGTAAATATGGACACAGCACCGGCTGCTACCACTTCGGAGAAAAATTCCAATATGGTAATGAACTCCACAACCCACAATGCACTGGCTACTAAGGGCGGAGACTGTATAAGTATGAGCAGCTGTGGGAGTCTGTGTGCATGCCAGTGATCAAGGGCAGATGCCCGAAATGCGTATGGCGCTTTTGTCATGGAGGAGTAACGCGCTGTTTAGCATACCTGCAATAAAGAAGGGTTTACCTCAAACTGTGTTGGCGTTCTCAAAGCAAGGTGACTTTTGTTTGGGAATTAAAATGCGGCGCTCTCGTCGTGAGAATGCCCCCGCATATCCTGCTGGCCGCGGACCCATCACTGGGGTTTCGTGGAGTTTGAGGACCATCTATTGTGGGCATGGATATTTTGCGAGACATTGTAGTTTTCCTCCATGTCAGCCCACTTGGGATTTATTGTAAATATGGACACAGCACCGGCTGCTACCACTTCGGAGAAAAATTCCAATATGGTAATGAACTCCACAACCCACAATGCACTGGCTACTAAGGGCGGAGACTGTATAAGTATGAGCAGCTGTGGGGGTCTGTGTGCATGCCAGTGATCAAGGGCAGATGCCGAAACGCGTATGGCGCTTTTTGTCATGGAGGAGTAACGCTGTTTAGCATACCTGCAATAAAGAAGGGTTTACCTCAAACTGTGTTGGCGTTCTCAAAGCAAGGTGACTTTGTTTGGGAATTAAAATGCGGCGCTCCTCATCGTGAGAATGCCCCGCATATCCTGCTGGCCGCGGACCCATCACTGGGGTTTCGTGGAGTTTGAGGACGATCTATTGTGGGCATGGATATTTTGCGAGACATTGTAGTTTTCCTCCATGTCAGCCCACTTGGGATTTATTGTAAATATGGACACAGCACCGGCTGCTACCACTTCGGAGAAAAATTCCAATATGGTAATGAACTCCACAACCCACAATGCACTGGCTACTAAGGGCGGAGACTGTATAAGTATGAGCAGCTGTGGAGGTCTGTGTGCATGCCAGTGATCAAGGGCAGATGCCCGAAACGCGTATGGCGCTTTTTGTCATGGAGGAGTAACGCGCTGTTTAGCATACCTGCAATAAAGAAGGGTTTACCTCAAACTGTGTTGGCGTTCTCAAAGCAAGGTGACTTTTGTTTGGGAATTAAAATGCGGCGCTCCTCATCGTGAGAATGCCCCCGCATATCCTGCTGGCCGCGGACCCATCACTGGGGTTTCGTGGAGTTTGAGGACCATCTATTGTGGGCATGGATATTTTGCGAGACATTGTAGTTTTCCTCCATGTCAGCCCACTTGGGATTTATTGTAAATATGGACACAGCACCGGCTGCTACCACTTGGAGAAAAATTCCAATATGGTAATGAACTCCACAACCCACAATGCACTGGCTACTAAGGCGGAGACTGTATAAGTATGAGCAGCTGTGGGGTCTGTGTGCATGCCAGTGATCAAGGGCAGATGCCCGAGACGCGTATGGCGCTTTTGTCATGGAGGAGTAACGCGCTGTTTAGCATACCTGCAATAAAGAAGGGTTTACCTCAAACTGTGTTGGCGTTCTCAAAGCAAGGTGACTTTTGTTTGGGAATTAAAATGCGGCGTCCTCATCGTGAGAATGCCCCCGCATATCCTGCTGGCCGCGGACCCATCACTGGGGTTTCGTGGAGTTTGAGGACCATCTATTGTGGGCATGGATATTTTGCGAGACATTGTAGTTTTCCTCCATGTCAGCCCACTTTGGATTTATTGTAAATATGGACACAGCACCGGCTGCTACCACTTCGGAGAAAAATTCCAATATGGTAATGAACTCCACAACCCACAATGCACTGGCTACTAAGGGCGGAGACTGTATAAGTATGAGCAGCTGTGAGGGTCTGTGTGCATGCCAGTGATCAAGGGCAGATGCCGAACGCGTATGGCGCTTTTTGTCATGGAGGAGTAAGCGCTGTTTAGCATACCTGCAATAAAGAAGGTTTACCTCAAACTGTGTTGGCGTTCTCAAAGCAAGGTGACTTTTGTTTGGGAATTAAAATGCGGCGCTCCTCGTCGTGAGAATGCCCCCGCATATCCTGCTGGCCGCGGACCCATCACTGGGGTTTCGTGGAGTTTGAGGACCATCTATTGTGGGCATGGATATTTTGCGAGACATTGTAGTTTTCCTCCATGTCAGCCCACTTGGGATTTATTGTAAATATGGACACAGCACCGGCTGCTACCACTTCGGAGAAAAATTCCAATATGGTAATGAACTCCACAACCCACAATGCACTGGCTACTAAGGGCGGAGACTGTATAAGTATGAGCAGCTGTGGGGTCTGTGTGCATGCCAGTGATCAAGGGCAGATGCCCGAAACGCGTATGGCGCTTTTTGTCATGGAGGAGTAACGCGCTGTTTAGCATACCTGCAATAAAGAAGGGTTTACCTCAAACTGTGTTGGCGTCTCAAAGCAAGGTGACTTTTGTTTGGGAATATATATATATATATATATATATATATATATATATATATATATATATATATATATATATATATATATATATATATATATATATATATATATATATATATATATATATATATATATATATATATATATATATATATATATATATATATATATATATATATCTCTCAATGATTACTACATAGACAGTATTTAGCCTGTGACAACCAGGCTGGACGTTTGTTGGTGGTCCTGGCCAGTCACGGTTAACATCGCCACAGGCAGTGAGTAGAGAGCGCATTTGTCTGTATGTGGCCAGCTATCAGGCTCATGGTGAACAGCTTGGGCCAGTGGCGGCTCGCATACGGCGTGCTGTGGGGCGGTGAGGCGGGGGAGGGGCAGGTTGGGGGGGTAATAAACTCGGACATACGACGGAACGGAGGAACGTAATTATTACTTTCCTCCGTTCCATCGTATGTCTGAGTTTACTACTCCCCCGCCCCGCCCCACCGCCCCGCAGCACGCCCTATGCGAGCCGCCACTGGCTTGGGCACATTCTGAAAGGCTGTTCAGTGAGGTGGGAGAATAGGGCTTGCATTCTGTTAGAAACAGCAATACAATATATATAGTCATAACATTTTATAGAAACAATAGCTGCCAGGTACATTAGGAAATCTCCAGTGCTGAGCGATGTGATGTTTACCCCATCCGAGAGACAGTTTTTAGTTCTACTCTCTCCTCGTCTGTCTACATTAACTCTCCAGGGCCTAATTTAGGTCTAGGAGATAATGTTAAAATGAGTACAAGCAGCATTATTGCCTGGTATTAACAGCGCTTTATACTTCAGCCCTAATGACTTTCAGTCGTGGTTTTTGCTTACACTTCCCACAAGATTTTGCTGGCTGTGACTTCAACCTCTAATCAGGTAAAAAGTGTAAATAATTGGTCCCGATACTGCTTGCCCATACTAATTGCCATTGTTTGCACTGATGGGTAAATCAAGATCAAAACTCGTAAAACACAGTTTATTTGTAGTGCCTATTGACCCCTGAGTTTTATTCCAAAAGCAAGCCGACTGCATTGCTCTAACAGTCAATGGGCCTGATTCTCAAAAGAGGTGGGGGCATGACATTTGTTTTCATCGATCAGAGATCAGCATCTCCCTTTGGGGTGTGAGTGATGTTCAAAGCCTTTGCATTGCAAAGAGACTTCTCATCAATTGTTCCAAACCTCCTAGTTGATAAATATTAATGAGACAGAAATTGGTTTGCCACCCCTAATGAACATTTACAAATAATGTGGTGGAGGTAAGCATGGGACAATTAAAAGAAAAACAGGTGGCCTCCTGGGCTGGAGGGGATGAGAAGAAACCCTGTTTTTTCATGGACTCTCACCCACACATTTCTATGTGGCATGCTCCATCGAGTCCTTGTCCAGTATACTAAAACGCATACTGGGTAGGCCCAACCCCCCTCATGGGGGAGCACTTTGATTTAATGAAGGAACACGCTAATGGGACACAGAAAACATTAGAACGTTAAAAGGCCTCTGGGTGTCCCATTTATAAGGCAATTTTATCTATGGGCCCCAGAGACAGGTTAAAAAAACAGAAGGCTGGATATATAAGGAGAATCACTGCCTCCTGCATCCATGGGACACCATGGTTCAGCTGGCCTTTACTGTCATCCAGCTTAAATCAGGACCTTCCAGGTCCCTAATAATTCTACTTTGGCTTACAGTGTGAGTTACACCACATGCATACCATGCACACACATATATCTATAATACTGAATTTTTGTTTGGGGGTACTCCCCGGTTTTAGAGATTTCTGAAAAACGCAGAAGAATTTCAAATTAATTGTCACAGTAGGGTTTCACTCCACCTGTGTGACACTCGTGAATCACTACACACTGCGGTGCTCCAAACAAATCACTTTTAGTGTTATGAATAGTGATTGTTTTTCACGTCTGTACAAAAAATGCACCCGCTCTGATCTTCACAACACCACATTTCTGAATAGTCTACATGTAACTATACAACCAGGTCATCACAGTCCTTCTGACCCCAACACCACATCTATATTGTTGTTCAAACATCTGCATTGCAGAACCTTAATAGCAACAACAGAGAATATGGCAAGTTCAAACGTACATATTTTTAAGGGTTTCTGCTTAGCCCCATCAGAGGTTATTGGCAGGCCGGTCCATATTTCACACACTGGAAAACGAACTACTAAATAAATAGAGTGAAACTCTCACAGTAGTATCTGCAAGTTTCCTAGTAACTAAATGCAGCCAGACAGACTCTGGAAGTGTGTCCTACTCATGTCATCAAGGAACCAGACCGGCAGTGAACCTATTTAGTTCCTGCAACTCCTGAGTGTTGGAGTACACGGACCCAGGTGCCATTTTTGTTTTTGGCGGCCCCTGATGTGTGTGATGACGACCGCATATACCTGTAGCCAATCAAGGTCCACCTCAATGGTCATGTGGAGCAGTAGCAAATCAGATGATGGCAACATTATTTTCAAACTGATTCTCACCATTGTCTTGAATCAGTATCACCCGCACGCGCGGACTTCTTCTGTCATACCCCATGCTGTGAAAAGAGTCAAAATAAAAATACTGATCACATTGCCTTGTATTATTACGACAATTAAGGCTCAATGTTTGCCATAACATATCCCCTTTTCACTTCATGTGTTGTGTGCTTTTTCTCGTTGTCTCCTCTCCGATCAATGAGTTAAGTAGTCCTGTCATATCTGGAGAATTATCTCACACTGGTTAGATTCCCTGATGTCCTCCAAAAAGGGAAGGAAGATAGGAGCACAGAGGTGAATTTAAGCATCATACATTTGTGCATCTTCCATGCTGTCGTTTGATAACTATGCCATGTCTGGGAATGAACCTTTCATTGGTGGTTTGATGAGAATGTATCTACCTCCTCTGCTCGATCAATGACCAATATTCAGCTGGAATATCTATATGAGTTTGGTTTTGGGAGAATGCTCTTGGTTTTAAATACATTTCTGGCTCATTTGTGGAAACCTCCACAGGTATTGAGACTGCTTTGATAATTCCTAAATTATTTTTTAAACACGGAAAAACTGCCCTCGTCCACAAAAGGAGATTGTAGTTCACCGAAAGTGTATCCTTAAAAGGACATTTTCATAGGAATACGGCTCTTAAACCGTAAAGGAAGGGACCTATTAACATTTTTTCATACTTTAAAAATCTATTTTTTAAACAAATATTTCAATTCAAAGACTGCATTGTTTGAACTACCAGTGACAGAAGTTGGACTACAGCACATACTTATATTGAAGAACTACATTACAAGTTCACCGAGTGAAGCAACAGTTGGTGAGGTGCATCTGTAGAAACAGATAGATTCCTTCACTTTCTTAACCACCCACTTTAAATTAGGTTTCATAATGGGTTTTCAGAACTCTCAATTTTTCCAGCTCTTGTGTGAGTAGCTCATTCACTCCTGAAATTATCTTTGAATTCTGGGACTTGTAGTTCTGGTTTTACAATGGGTTAAACAAGGAGCATAACCCCAAGCATGCATCTGAAAAACTTAAAACCGATGAGCTATTCTCACATAGAACTGGGTATATTGAGTGGTCTGGGTTGTGTATGGTTATGCTGCCAATTGTAGAGCTTTTAGAAGCCTTAAAAAGCAAAATATTTCCATTGGTATGTGATTTAAATCTCATTTTAACTGACTTCCCTGCAAATATTGTGTCTGTGCTCTCCTATTTAGGTGTTACAATAAACTCATCAAGAAACATTTGTCACAATTTGAAAGATGCATTAACAAAAAGGGTCAAACATATTTTGCTCAGATCTTGCAGTAGATTCCAAAGAAAACTTTATGGGGCCAATTCAGAAAGAAAAGCTGTAAGCCTGACCCATGCATACCATTGTACACAGGGGCAGTTTTATGACTTTTAATATTCACAAGCTTAACAGGGATACACCTGGCAGAGTCACTTGGCTGCCACCTTTTTTAGTGACTGGCATTTCCCCAATATTAAGTTGTATGCAAAGCACTATTTTTCGCTGAACAAAAGCTGCGACACAGTGCAACTAAACTATTTTTTTCTTTTTCATTTTTTATCCACAGGAAACAACCCTCTAGCTCTGCATCCTCACTTACTCTGGTGTGCAGTGTCAATCTTTGACCATTTCCAGGTTGAGAAAGGGTCAAAGAAGAGTTTCTAAATATCCAAAAACTGATTTGTATGTGTAAGGTGATCCGATTCTAAAAACCAGAAACTGTGAAATGACACTCTCACAGAAGTAGGTCTACTATTTTGGAGAGAATGCTGGGCACAGAATGACAGGGGACAATGAGGCACTAAGGTCCGATGTTCAATATTTTTGTAGTAATAATATTAAATATACAGGATTTCTTTTTATGTGCTTTTTTCTTAGAGGTGGAAAAATGCTGTTGAAAAGTAGACATAAAGAGCAGAAAAATTCATAATACAAAAAACATTTCATGGTATTTTACAATATAAATGTGTCTTATATAGCCTTGTCATGGGTTGCATGCCTCTCATTCACCATGAAACAGCTATTCCAGTTATTTAACAATTCATAAATACCACCATTAACAAAGCATTGTACCCAGGAGCCATCCTTCCATTGACCCCAAATCAGGGAGCCTCTTCATTTTGCATTCCTCCCCTTACATCGAAATAGAATCTGTTTAGTGTGATAGCTAGATACATATTGTTTCAGCCACTGATGAAAGGATGGGTGTTGGGGCTTCAACCATTCAGTTGCAACACAAATTAGTCTAATAATAATGCTAGCCAACAATGCAGAAGATATGCCTATGTTAGCATTATGTCCAAAAATAATCAATTGTGGTCACAACGAAATCTATATTCTGATGAGAGAGCCAATAAATTCAAACATTTTCGACCAGTATCTTTTTTGAGTGCTTCAGGATATAAACATATGAACTATAACAGCATCTGCTTTCCCACATTCAGTACACTGGGAATAGACCTTTCACACATCTTCATAATTTAGCTTGAGTATAATACAAGTTAAAAATCAATTTATAGTTTTGAATTTTAAGATTGGCAGATGGTAACATTGAACCCCCTATTCTAATAGACTCTTCAATATCAACTTCTTCAGTATTGAGTCTCCTACCCCAGCTTTGATTCTGTGTAGAATCCTCTTTTTCTATCTAGTTCCGTGAATACTTTATAGTATTCTTAGAGCCTACATTTTTTAATAAAATTATTATTTACTTGCTCAATCTTTTACAGAGACAGCTCACTGCTAGGAATTTTGCCGATAAAGGACCTGATCTGCAGGTACTTGAAGAAAGATTATTTGACAGTGAAAGTTTTTCCTGGAGGATCTCAAAAAAACAAATGACATCATTACTGTAGATATCCAAATCTCAATAATATCTATATTTCGGCCTAAAAGGCCATAAAAGAGCAAGATGAATACATAAATATAGATTATATAAAAGCAAATAATATACAAAGCATATAAAAGAGAGAAAAGTGATCCAACTAGATATATTACAGTAAAACCAGGATAAAATATGTTAAAACGTTTAGTACACACCAGCCTTAGTGGGACACCTGTTTCTGTCTTAACCTCCACAAAAACATAAGATACCTTGAAACTGCAAAAACAATGGGCTGACTTGAGTTACTTCTGAGTATTCTGAGGATGATGCTGTAATTCCTCAGACCCAAATAATGACAAAGTGGGAAAATCCACTTTTTCCTTGGACCATGATAGGCTGGGCAAAATAGAATTACATGTTTAAGCGCTTCGATCACCCCAGGGCAGAAAGGGTATGATTTGTCAGACTCTGTATTCCCAGACCTCCATTCTGTGGTAAAGGCTTGAATTTCGAGGATCTCTTGATGGAACTTTAAGTACAGGGCTCTGGCATAGGGGGGGATCCCACCTCATCCAAAAATGGTTCAAAGCAGTAGTACATTTTTAACTCAAAGAAAGAGGCAGTGAGGTAGCCCACCCTAGAGGTACTTACAGTGTTTTCGTCCACATATTGCTAATCAGCTCTTTTCAATGCCTGTTTGGAGACCAGTGCAACATCAGTTGGTGTTGACCAGAAATTGCCAAAACCAATCTGTCTCAACTGATGCCTGACCATCCTAAGCCAGAAAATCTTACTGGACCCTAACTGCCCCATTACTTCTTCCAAGGCTCTCCGGAAAAGTATGAGTTCGGAGGCTGACCAAAGTCTTCCCCAATACATTAAAGGTTTCAGCCCCACTACATCATTAACTCTCTTTAATCCATGATCTAGTCATAAAGGGTGTAGGGGGCTGCTTGCTGGGAGTTTGTTCAAGCCCCTCAAAAAATGATTTTCAACTATTTCAAGGGGCCTAGCGTCACAAACACCCCATAATTCAGCGCCATAAATTGCAGCCCCCAGTGATTGACATGTATGGATCTCTAAGGCTAGGGTAATTGGTCCGTAGGCGGATATGCACTGGGCCCTCAAGATACTCCCACAGTATTGCTCAAGCTTAATTTTACTGTTCTTAATATGGAATGACTAAGCAAATTGATCCGATAAGGTCACCCCCAAATAAACACTCGAACAAGCTCCAAACTTTTGCTGTTGAGAGTGGAATTCGCGCGGGTTGTGGGGCAGGGATTAAAGATTAAAGACCATGTATTTAGTCTTGCTAAGGTTGATCTCCAGGCCCCGCTGTCTGCAGAAGATCCCAAGGCCATCCAAGAGCATTTGAATGCCCATAGGAGATTTGGATAGCAAAAGGGTGTCATCCTCAAACAACAGGGCTGGGACCTTTACCCCGGCAAGAGATGGAGCATCGCCCTCACAATTTTTCAGATGTGAGACTAAGTTATTAATATAAAGGAGGAAGAGGGTTGGGGCCAACAGGCACCCCTGCCTCACCCCCCTCCCCGATCTACATATATAGGACCAGTCAACTCACCCTTGGGTCCACAACTGGCCTGTGCAAAATTATTGGGATGTAGCTTGATGACAACTTTTAAAAGATAAAGCAAACACAAGGAGATGATGACCGGAGTGCTGAAACTTTTCAGACACTCACGTGAAGTCACAGATCTGGGTTGAATCCATCATCATTCTTTAGCTCACTTCGCCACCCCAGTTTGAACCAGCCATATGCAAATAAGTCTTGACCCTGTGCCTCATGGGAACAGTTCAGCCTCAACTGCCAGGCCAGGTCCTCCCTGGACCGGAAACAAGCATCCTGGGACCGGTTTCCGGGTAACACCCCTCATCAGCCAGGCTAGCTTGAATCCAGTGGCAAAGTAAGCAAGGGACTCACATCTGGGCATACCCTGCCAACTTAGGGCAAACAAATCAAACACAAGGAAATGATGGACGGAGTGCTGAAACTTTTCAGACACTCACCCGCAGTCACAGATCTGGGTTGAATCCATCATCACTCTTTAGCTCACTTCGCCACCCCAGTTTGGACCCAGCCATATGCAAATCAGTCTTGATCCTGTGCCTCATGGGAACAGTCCAGCCCGAACTGCCAGGCCAGGTCTTCCTGGACCAGAAACAAGCATCCTGGGACTGGTTTTGGGGTAACATCCCTTATCAGCCAGGCTAGCTTGAATCCAGTGGCAAAGTGAGCAAGGGACCCACGTCTGGCCATACCCTGCCAACTTAGGGCGAACAAAGCAAACACAAGGAAATGATGGACGGAGTGCTGAAACTTTTCAGACACTCACCCCCAGTCACAGATCTGGGTTGAATCCATCATCATTCTTTAGCTCACTTCGCCACCCCAGTTTGGACCCAGCCGTATGCAAATCAGTCTTGACCCTGTGCCTCATGGGAACAGTCCAGCCCGAACTGCCAGGCCAGGTCCTCCCTGGACCGTAAACAAGCATCCTAGCAACATTTTCTGGGTAATACCCCTCATCAGCCAGGCTAGCTTGAATCGAGTGGCAAAGTGAGCAAAGGACCCAAGTCTGGGCATACCCTGCTAATTTAGGGCTTACCTTGCGCTCGCAGCATCGCTGAAGTCTGCGATGTGGCGAGCACAAGGTAAGTGCTTTTATCTATTTATTTAGTTAGTTTTCACATTGCCGTTGTATGTTGGATTCCACAACCCCCACCCCGCCCAGCTCCCGCCCCGCCTCACCGCCCCACAGCATTTACCTGTGCGAGCCGCAGCTGTTTGTAAGTAGTGCCCTGAGCGAGGCAAACATAGAATTATGCATTGCATGTAAATTCTGCAAAGCGTCTAAGTTATTACTGTCCACAATAATACCTGCCACTGACTCCAACCCTACAGTTACAACCTCTAGCACCTTCTTGAGAGTTTCTTCTGACTCTGCCACCACAATCCATTTGAGCCTCCGCTGGTTATTGGTGGGCACTAATATCTATCTAGGGCCTCGTTTGGTGCTGCAGGGACAGAGTCATCCAGGGCTACCAGTTATAGACTCAGAGCTTTATGATAGCTATCCTGCCTTTGAATTACCGCCATAGCTACCAGGCTAGCCACATCTTATGTCCAAGAGAATATAATTGATACGGCTGGAGTGGTGTAGACAATTATACGTGACTCTCCCAACCCTGTCTGATTTGGATCTTCCATTGCATGCCCGAAGGCTGTTTCTGAGAGTAAATGGATTCAGTTGCAATACTGCAGGAGACCACCGCTATACAGGAAGGAGTGTAATTTCCGGAATACCCCAAACTTGGTCTTCTTCATTACAGAGCTCTTCTTGCGGTACTGCCAAAGTTTCATATCTACAATTAAGGTCCCCCACAACTATTTTTAATATGATTTGTCTGCAGGTCAGTCATATGGCAAGGCAGCAGATCAGTTACCTGGGACTCAGCTCCACTACTGCTGATCCTACAATACACGTTATATAGATAGTACACACCACCAGAGGGGAACGATTAAACAATACATTGGGCGTCTACACTGTTCAAAGGGATAACCTTAGACTTTCAACATAGAGAAGTCCTGACCCATACTGAGAGACCCCGATGGTCTACCCTTCCCTGAGGTGGTAGCAGGCACAGAGATATTTACATACACTGCACGAAATTGTGGGGCCAGTGCCAGTTTCTTGGAAAGCACAAATATCAAATCTGTCTATAAAAGCACCTCATATGGGCAAGAGAGCTTTGAGAGTAAGCCAGCAACATTCCATGAGACTAATAGAGTACTGCTTCGATTTGGGAGAGAAGAAACACTTGGTACAACATGGTCCAATGCATTCAGCGAGGTTATAGGTAAGACCTCATGCCTAGATGGCAATGGACACAAGCCAGAAGGTGCATGCACGAAGCCGGGAGGAGTGGTCAGCAAAGAATTAGCATCTACCGATGGCCAGCAATTATCAACCTCAACCTCAACCTCCATCTCCCTCCCCATCCTGTCTGGCTCAATAACTAAAAGAGTGCTGTAACTATTGGCTGGGCCTAAGAGTAAATCTTGTTCATCCAAATTGGTGAGGGGGACAAATCTGTTGGAGGTTGAGACCATGAGTGTTTTTCCACTGTTGACCCTTAGAGACAGGGCACCTGAATTTCGCAACTACTCCAACTGGGGAGCCTGATAAAAAAAACAAGGGGGACCAATTTAATACCATTTTTCTTTAAGTGGGTCTCCCTTGCACAGGTAATCAGCTGTTGTGCCAAACCAGGGCTCCTACAATTAACTACGACAGAGTCCCCAACACTACTCCTCGCCTAGCAAAATGTCATCATATTCCAATAGGCTAAAGTTGGTGTTACGATTCAATCAATGACAGACTTTATTGTTAAGGTCAACATATGGTTCTCTGCTTGAGTCCCAGGGCGGAGGTGTAACGAGGGCTACGTATGAACAACATTCAGGAGGAAGGTCTAGCCGGGCTTGGGCCTGATGGGTGATGTTTATCGATAAGGAGGTGGCTCCTTGTCGAAGATCGCTAGCAGCTCTGATCGCAGAACTATTTTTGGACCATTACTCATAGCCTGTCCCCCTTGCCTACCTACGCCTGCCACATCCATCCGCGGTTGAGGAAGGCCATCCAACACATGGAGGGGGGCCTAATCCCTCACCACCAAGGTTCGATAGCGGCCTCTCACAGTTAGAACCAGCATCAAACTCAGGTAGTTGAGCTTGCACAGGCGTCTGTTGAACTACGGCATTGCTTGCTCCCAAAGCTCCCGCCTAACAGTAAGCTCCAATGCATGTAGCTTTTCCATCGGAGGGGAAACATATTTTTGAACCAATAGCTCAAATCGAATTAAAATTACATCCCATAAGTTGTGAATCGTTCAGAGTCAGCGAAGGGAGTTTCAACAACTCGGCGGGGGTACTACAATGTTTAGGCCTAACATGCGAAGGTGTACTACTCCCTTGCTTCAATACCTAATTCCTCTCGGCCCGAGGGCCATTGGCGCTATATGTCGTGTCATCACAGAGTCCACAGGAGCTGCTAGTTTGACTAACACTTGACTGGGCCACTGGTACATCACAAGGTGGTTCAAGGAGACTTGAAGGAGGTGCACTGTATACATCTGTGAAATGCTCGGACGTTTGATGGGGAGAAACTAAAGAACTACCTGGGGCGATACCAAAGTCCCGCAATAATTGCCTCTCAGCCAGCTCGATCTCCTTTGAGACGACACTTACTGCTCGGACCAAAAACGTGTCCAAAGTTGTTGATCCTTTGGCCTGTGAGGTGGGTGCAGTACCATTCTACCCTGCAACTTTCTTTTTGCCCATAATTTACCAAAATCCAGGGAATGATCTAGAAGGCAGAGGGCAAAGGCAATGGCAAAACCCAACTCAGCCTAGGTTCAACCCAACTGCCACTCTGCGCCACAAAGCCATTAGTAATAGTCAGTGTCAGAGAGATAACACCAGCCTTCCAGCTTCTGCCAGGCCAGCACTTCAAATCACAGAACAGTACAGGTGCAGGAATAAGAAGGAATGCTGCTAGAGTTATCCAAAACTAAGAAGGAAAAAGGACAAGTCCTTTAAACCCGCAAGGTCTGCAACATGTCAGAGCATGCAGCACACAGTGTCCAGAAGGAGCGTCCACTTACCTCTCCCTGGTGTTGCGGGTGCCCCCTCCACCACACACAGCTGGACCACAACCAAGTCACACTTGACAGCCTTCAGTTCCCAGACATCACATAGCAGACTGCAGAGAATGGCAAAAGCTGAGGCAGAAAAGAGCTAAGAGCTGAGTGCTGGATGTGGCTGGGAAGGGGTCTCAAATAAGCCCGGGGCAGTGTTCGGTTCAAACTTGACACATTGCCATCAAAACTTAAGGTCGCTCAGAGTATGACAGGAACCAATATCAGAGACCAAAGCTAGGAGCCAGAAGAGGGCTAAAAGGGGGGGGGGGGGGGGGGTACCAAGCCCATAGAGTGCAATCACTGTTTTCCCAGCATTTACTCCAAAATATAAAACAAGAGCCAGCAAACCAGTTGTTGCAACACTCCGCCCTGTCGCCCGCCCTGTCTTTTACCCGAGCCCTCTCACCTCACAAGAGGACTGAGCGCAGTGACGGACGTGGGGGGTATAACTAGAACACTGGCAGTGGCAGTGTCGGTGGCAGTGTCAGTGTCAGTGGAAATGCAATATGCAACATGCATTACCCAACATGCATTGCCCCCCTCCCTTAGACATAAACCGGAGAGTTTAGTAGGCAGCCTAGAGGGTGATGTAAAACAAATCGATGAGGAGTGGTCAAAAGACATGTCTCAGCAGCTGTCAGTGGCCCTACTTCTTCGCTTCCTGCTTTCTCGCTATCCCGGGGTATGACGTGTGACGTGTGTGGGTGGGCATGAGCACGACGTCAGGGAGAGGACATGAAACACAAACAGAAGTAAACACACAGCTGTAGATATCCCCAAGCCTTTGAATATCAGCAACTTCCCATGTCTTACACTGCTTGGCTCTGAATATTTCGGGAAATGTAAATTCCACAGCGAGTATATTTATTATATTTTGTGACATTAAATATCTTAGACCATTTTTTCTATAATCTTCCTGCTGATTCCAGAACCTTAAGGTGTACTTTTTATGGTAATTGTGTTCTAAGGACCTTCCAAAAAGAGCCATTAGCCTCGTTACTTAGATGTATAGATGGATGGAATTCCAGTACATTTTTGATTATAGTCTTCAATCGAAATTTCCTATACATTAGTGCTGAGGCATAGTAATAATTCTTGAAATTGGGGGGCGCCCATTGTCCTTTATCAATTGGCAACTTGGGGTAATTTAATGCCCTTCGCAGAAAAAAAAAAACAGCTAACATTATCATAGTTGTAACGTTGCACAGGCCGACAAAAGCTAAATGAAGGTTAGATGTAATGGAGACATTGTAGGCAATTTTGTAGCATGCCCCTTGAACAAAACCGGCTTTATTCTGTCATTGATCATTAGTTTATGTATAAATGGCTCAATATAATTTGCAAAAAGCAACAGACAGCATGGGCAGCCCTGATGTGTCCCTCTTTATATTTCAATGTTTTTCTAATTTCAAACACTTAATTTGCTATTTTACATTGAGAGTTCTTTTATGGATTTTGGATGGCCATCACAAAAGATGTTCCAACCCATGGGGGGCTTCATCGCTAAGACAAGCCCAATAACCTTTATCAAAGATCTTTTCTGCGTCAAGCAAGATATCCCATGTCCAGCTGACATGCCAAATAAGGTAATCAACCTATTGACATGGTTGGTAGTGTCTCTGCCTGAAACAAACTCATGATGCCATGAAAAAACTATCCTGGCGATGACCCTGCTCAAATTTATAACCAATATATTTGAATAAATGTCAACATCACTATTTCTCAAACATATGGGTGATATAGTCCTGTATTTGTTACTGTATTTTTTAAGTAAATACTATTATATTTGTGGATGACCAGGATTGTGTGAGGCCCTGACTATCTTGAGCCGTCTTAAACAAAGCCAATCATCCCCACAATAGATGAGAAAAAAACTGTTTCAAAAAGCCAAGAGGAACACCATCAGTGCCAACCGCTTTGCCAGTTGGTAATGCAAATACAGCCCATTTGATCTCTTCTAAAGTAATTGATTTGTCTAAGGCCTCCCTACGTTCTTCTGTTATAGATGTAAGATCTATACTCTTCAAAAACATCAATTACATCCACATGTGGGTTATTGTCTTGCTTGTATGATGTTTGATAGAATATTTGAAAATGGCAGATGATTTCTTAGCTATCAAATACAGAATTTCCTTAATCATCGCTCATTACTAGCCCCGGGCGGAGACCTCCGCTCCGCCCGCGGAGTGTGCGGAGATTTGCCTCCTCCGCGTTCCGCGGAGAAGGCAAATCTCTGCACACTCTGCAGCGTAGTGGAGTTGGCCAGCCCCCGCCTCCACCCCCCCCTATATTAACAATGAATTCTACAACTTAAAAGTAAATTTAAACCACTTACCTGAACTGCGACATCCCCGGGCTGCCCTCCTCCTCTTTGTCGCCGTTTTTGCTAATTCTTGTAAAAACTGCGCATGCACGCGCGTCCGCCCATGCGCATTTCTTGTGAGAAATGCGCATGTGCGAACGCGCGTGCATGCGCAGTTTCACAAGAATGAGCAGAAACGGCGACGAAGAGGAGGAGGGCAGCCCGGGGACGTCGCAGTTCAGGTAAGTGGTTTAAATGTACTTTTAAGTTGTAGAATTCATTGTTAATAATGTAGGGGGGGTGGAGGCTGGTGGCGTAGCGGAGCTACTTGGAGGGCCACGGAGTTTGTTTGTACCTCCGTGGCCCTCCGCGTAGCCTTACTCATTACATCTATTTTGTTCCTCACCGACTTATGTCTTTTCTTGAGAGCCAGTATTTTTCCTATATTGTCTCCAAATTCATAACTCTGGGCATTATAAGTAAGGCTCCCTGTTTTCCGCTTTTACAGATTTTTACAGATAAATACAGACAGAAAACCATTTACTTTCCTGTCTGGATTTATTTTTAAATGTAGATAAAAACGGAAATTGTTTTTTTACTGATTCTGAATGCTGTCAATTATGACTGCCAGGCAAAAAGCTGTGCGTATTGACAGGCAAGGGATTAAACAAATAAAGGAACTTTAGTAAAGAACCTTAAACAGCAGTAGATTTGCACAACCTTGATACTAAAATCTGCAAGTTTTCTTATAAGTGCGTTTCATCTGAGTGTGTATATATCATTGAAATCTGTCAGGCGTTCAGACACGAGTGTACATTAACTGGTTAAATAAATACAGAAATATACACATTTCAGCTTAATTTTTTCACAAAACCTAAAATAAATATGGATAAATACAGGTAAAATGAGCAAAAATTAAATATGGATAAATACAGACGGAAATGGAAAAAATATAAATACCATAAAACTGGGAGCCTTAATTATAAGCAACTGCTATTCCACATTTAAATAATAGCCTTAAGCCCAGAGATTTGTAGCTAAAGTTCTTGTTCACTTGGGTCTTTGTTTGCAATAGCGACCCCATGTTTTCTTTCTAAACTTTGAAGCTCCACATGATTTCTATGTAGCTGCACACATTTCTGTTTTTGGTGATGAATAGAATATCCCATGCAACAGAAAAACCACAGGAGGTAACCCTTAAACCCAGTTGAGACCTGGGTAACTTATATGTAACAAACAACGTCTCAACAGGTAATATTTGTAGACAAGTAAATAAGATGCAAACAACAATTGCAATAGGAAGAAAACAGGGACACAACAATAGTTATTTTGAAGAAGAAAAAGCGGTCTGTATTAAAGATTTTGCAAATACAAATTGCAGATAATATATCAGCACTGTTATAATGTAAAAAGATGTAATCCAAACATTGGTGTGCAGAAAGTGCTCGTGCAGAAAGAGAGCGGCGCAAGTGAACACGTGACAAAGTGCAAGAAACAGCGAAAATGGCGCAACAAATAATTACTAGAAAATGGTTACAAAACATGAAAATTGAAAATACAATTAAATGAGAAACATGTTTAAGAACCAAAAATCACCAAGAAATTGCGCTGTGGGTTCCACGGCGTTTCAACCTGTTTACATTTCAGGTCATCATCAGGACCGGATTACAAATGACTCTGTAGGTGCTGAAATGTAGTTTGATTTTTTCCCATGTAAAAGGCAAATTAGTGTATCGAGAGGTTCATCCAGATAATGGTGTGCACACTGGGGAATCCGGATTGTTCAAGCAGGCTCAGGCAATTTAAGTAAATAAGACGAGCATGAACATCCGAAAGTAGTCCTCCAATTGAAAACTGTATCAATGAATTCCAGGTAGCGTGTGAATTAAATTGAGCCATCCTGGCAGTAGCGGTCCGTGGTAGGAGTGCCGGCCGGGCGGTGACGTGGGGCGGGGGAGGGGCAGGGTGGGGGGTAGTAAACCACGGATTACGGCCGAATACAGGTAAGTAAACATTTAAATAAATAAAACGAATTTCGTTGCGCGCACTGCATCACATTTGTTGATGCAGCGCTCACAACGAAATTCGTTTTATTTATTTAAATGTTTACTACCTGTATTCGGCCGTAATCCGTGGTTACTACCCCCACCCTGCCCTCCCCACCCCACATCACCGCCCGGCCGGCACTCTACCACGGACCGCTACTGCGTCCTGGTGCCGAAATTAATCAAACCAGCTCGAGTTGTTTAAACGGCGGTGTTCCCAAACATCGCGACTTCCTGCATACCTACGGTGTTTGCGAACGCTTCACTGAGCACTTTCCTATACGGAGCGGCTCAACTCAGGCCAGACTTACCCTGGAATCTGACGATACAGTCGTCACCGGTGGACCAGCTAGTGTTTGTCCACATTCAATTGGTCCACATCATTGTTTAAACAACTTGAGCTGGTTTGATTAATTTTGCACCTCTTTATTTTATGCTCCCAATTCGAGTCATTGGATTCTTAAAGAGCTGTCTTGAACAGGTGGATAATGAATAAGAGTATGTCGTTCCTCCCCACTCCTTCCTCTTTGCTTAAATCACTGACAATTTTTAAAAAATCCTCCAACTTAAATAAAAAATTGTCTCCTAGAGCGCCAGTTCCACTGCTTGCTTCTCAGTTTGCACATGTATAGATTCTAGTGCCAAGGTCCGCTCTTCAAGCTCAGTGAATTTGTTTTAGATGATGTTACAAGTTTTAATAACTTTTGCATAGCCCCTTGTAGCTTCTTATTTGCTGCTTTGGCCTTTTGGTTATTTCTGTGGGTCTCTTCTCTGTGGGCCATAATTCACTGGTATATAGGGACTCATTTACAAGTTTTTGGCGCAGAGCTGCGCAGTAAGTCACTTTCCTGTGCTGCCCTGCGTCAAAAGGAAAGGGCAGGAATGCATCATATTTATGATATAAGTCGCATTCCTGTTCGTTCCCACTGCGCCGGTGCTATCTTGGCTGCCTTGCGCCAATGCAGGCTGTGTCTGCATTGTAGTAATGATTGTTTTTGTGCAGGAAGGGGCACCTTTCTGCACAAAAACAATAGATGAAGGCGTTTTCCTCCTTCTATGTGTGCTGCACACATTGAAAGAGGAAAAAATGAGGATAAATAAATGTATTTCTCCTTGTTACATCTCCCCTGCGGAGGCGTAGGCTTCTGACGCATTGCCAGACTTACAAGTCCTTGTAAATCTGGGAATGCATCAAAATCCATGGGTGTTGCATGGGACCACCCACCGCAATGCTCATGGAATGCCTCTTTAACACAGAGTAAGCAACACAGTGATTTGCGCTGCTTTGCCTCACTCCATAGCTGTGAGGCAATGAAAAGCCACGCAAAGGAGCTTTGCGTGGCCTCGTAGATATGGGTCTGCACACTGTGACAAACTGGCGACGCAAAGGGCTTGTAAATGAGCCCCATAATCTCTAATGTAGGCTGCTGGGTGCCCTCAGTAGGTGGTGAGAAACCTGCGAAGGCTCACAGAGTCAGAAGTGAGAGTTATCCATTTCAGTGATTGTACATATGCTTTACACTCCCTCCTGATAGTATACTCAGATTTGTACTCACTAATCGAGGATACGAACACATCATCCGACTCATCAGTTTTTGATTTAGCTGAAATGTCAAATGACAGATCTGACAGTGAAAATAACTTTTCACCTACGTCAGAGTCAGGTAAATTCCTGAGCCTCACGGAAGAGAATGCGCTGCCCAGATTGTTCAAAACATTTTTTGACTTAGAATTCAGAGGATTCATCCGAGTCTCTACTTTGCTAAAGTCCCACAAATCATTCATGCCCTGCATTTTTTAATTAGCAGGTGAGCCCCAAGCTCCTCGCAGCCTTGTTCAGGATTACATCCCCCACTCGCTTGCTCTGTCTGACTCATAAGCCCGCCCTTGGTAGATAGATTTAGTAACCAACACATTGTTTATAGCATTATGTGGTGCCTTCCAGGCTGTATCAGTATTATCAGATTTACTTGGATCAGTACATATTGATGCCAGTGCTTTGTTTGTTATTAACTTGTTATCTGTTGCTGCGAGCTGCGCCTGATAGTTTCTCTCTAATATATTCATCAATGATCACCAAAGATTTTGTGAGATGGGTTGTCGGACTTGGGATAGAGACCAAGAGCCTCAATTGCGGGCGAGACTGAATGAGCTGATTCGGTTGCGGGTGGAGGGTGATCTGCCTGAGATGAACGGGTGTTGCAAGCAGAGGATACAAAGTTGCTGCCTTCCATACATTAAACTGTTATTTTCAAAAACTGTGCAATGCAATTCCTAAGCCATTAGGCTGCTTCTTCTCTCAAGGGCCATGGCTGAGCTACATGCACCCCGCTCTTGTCCTAGATGAAACCGTCCTTGCGATAACCATGCTGCATGAACCATCTGTCCTGCCAACTCTGCCGCTTCCATCGGTTCTGGTATCTCTAGCTCCACCCCGGGCATTCTTGGTGGTTCTGGTGAGCTTGGTTTGTTTGCTGATCTTCTTTGATGTCATCCTACCGACTATGCCTACCTACCGATACCCAGACTGTCCTCCAGACTAATGCAGCTGATAGGGTTCTGCAGCTACTTCAGTGTTCAGCAGGGTAATCTATCACACATCAGGTACAAACAAATAGCTTTGCGAGCTAACGTTTATTTTATTAGCCATACACCACTAATAGCTGGTATTGTCCAAGACATCAGGAGGCATACTAGAAATAGGGAGCGTTGCCCAGGTTTATGTACACTCAGGCTCAAATCTAACATAACATGCAGGCCCAAGCTACATGCCTAATTATGAGCAGAAAATAAGTACAGTGTTAACCACTTGTGTAGAGTTTATTGAATTAATATTATTGTATTAAGGTTGGTATTGTGTGCCACTTAGCAAGGAATCAAAAAATCTTCAGGAGAAAAAGAGACAAGTCTGTAAACATGCTCACACATAGTTCTGATATGGAATCAGATAGTGCAGAAGACGATGATAACTACATGTCAGTGCCACATTTGGATGAGGCTGTATGGAACGTGGGTACATAAGGAGAAAACCTCAGTGTGAAATTTCAATTGGGAGAGTAGTGATATCTATTGTAGCTGACTCAGGCTCACTGTGTACCATAGCATAAAGATGTATGAAGGGAGAAAGTTGTTTCAGTCCTTGGAGACATTTTGGATCCAGCTGGTAATACACACAACACTTTCACTGGTGAAGATATAGTTATAGTGGGTGTGAGGGAGTTACTTTTTAAATTGAAAGACAGAAAGGCAACATGTAAGTTATATGTGTTAGCTGCAGGACCTTCAGTTTTAGGAGGGCACAACCAAGGAGATTTAGGTATCGTCTTAGTTTCAAAAATTCTTGACCCAGTTTTGTCTTATCAACCACGTGGAGTTTATGAGCAAGAGCTTTTAAAAGTTTTTTCTGGCACAATTGGCAAATTAAAAGGGTTCCAACATAGGACTCGCCTTAAAATTGGAGCTGTACCATGGGTGCATAAAGCTACAATTATGCCTCTAGCTTTGAGGGAAGAGGTTGAATGTGAGTTGGAGAAGCTGTGTGTGGCCGGAGTTATAGAGTGTGGAAGCATCAGGATAGGTTTCACCATTGGTGATTGTGAGCAAGGCCAATGGCAAACTGAGATTATGGGCCAGATCTATGACCATTCCATTTTGCGAGTCGCAAATTGTGTCGTTTTGTACAGCAGTGTCTCAGACACTGTTTGCGATTCCCAATGGGGTCACAAACAACCTGCCTCATTAATATTCATGAGGCAGGTCGTAATTTGCGACCCGAGTGGGAATGACCTGGACTCACAGGGATGGTGGCCTGCTGGGGTCAGCAGACCAACATGTCTGTGACTGCTTTTTAAATAAAGCAGTTATTTTTTAAATGCAGCCCGTTTTCCTTAAAGGAAAATGGGATGCATTTCAAAAAGGAAAATGAAATGTTTCTGTTCCATTTCTTTAAGAGTAGGCAGTGGTCCGTGGGAGTGGCTTACAACCTTTTTAAATAGGTGTTAAACTGCGAGTGTGTTGCGACCGCATTTGCGGCTGCAAAACAATCGTGCATAGAAGTGCAGCTTGCTCTTAGGAAGGGACACCCTTGGCACGCCCCTTCCTAACCCTATTTTGTGAGTCGGTAATCGGTTACCGACTCACAAGATAGGGTTTATACATTGCACAGGCCTATTTTGTGGTCGCAAACGGGCCAATTTCCCGTTTGTGACTGCAAAAAACGGTTGTACATCTGGCCCTATTTGTAGACTTCGGAGAACTGAACAGGAACATATTTGTGGACCAGTTTCCTCTACCAAGGATAAGGGAAATGCTGCCTGTGATGAAAGGGATTGAGTGGTTCACCACAATAGACCTTACAGCACCGTACCATCAGGTTCCCTTGCACCGAGTGTAGGAATCTTACTGCTTTTGTTACCCCATTTGGGTGTTTTAGATTTGGAAGAAGGCCATTCGGATTGGCCTCAGTAGCTGCAATGTTTCAGAGGTTGATGTTTGAGCTGTTTAATGGCATAAAAATATGTAATGGTTTTCCAAGACAACATCTTGATTATGAGAAGAACAAAAAGTGATCATGAATACACTGTTACAAAGGTGTTGGATGTTTTGAAACATAAAGGGTTAATTGAAGAGTTGCAAAAATGTAAATTCCCCTTAAAGTGTCACATGCTTAAGGCAAAAAGGGTCTGTGGAGGGAACTAAACCCAAGAAAGAATTATTGGAGGCTGTTAAGAATGTACCTGTACCAGCTAATAAGGATGATGTAAGTGCCTTTTTGAGTCTTGTGGAGTTTTATTCGAAATTCGTGGAGGATTTTTCAAGCAAGACATATTACATCAGACAGCTTCTGAAGAACAAAAATAAATGTAACTGGTCACCAATGTGTCAGTGGGATTTCAAAATGGTATAGTATTATATATGTAGGGCTATACCCTTGCAGGGTTTTCACCCTGCTTTGAAATCAGTGGTTATTACTGATGTGACTGGAAAGGGGATCGGAGCGGTTCTTACCCAAATAGGTGAGAATGGAAAGGAGTGTCTTGTGGCATTTGGGTCACATTCATTAACCCCCACTGAAGAAAAATATTCAGTTATTGAGCGTGAGGCCCTACCCTGTGTGTGGGGACTTTAACACTATAGGTTGTTTATTTGAGGATCGGAGGTGGTGTTAAGGAGTGATCATAAACAGATAACTCAAGTGCTGTCCACTAAAGAGTTGTACACTGCCTCACCATGCCTAGCAAGATTGTCAGTTATGTGATTGGACTATAAATATGATGTACAATATATGTCAGGCATTAAAAACAAAGTAGTGGACTTTTTAGTCAGGTTGCAATTGCTTATTGACGACATACCTGATGAGGATATTGAACAGTTTTGTATAACTAGAGGAGTGGGTTAATGCTTATGACAGGGACCCACTTATATTAGAAGTTGAGAACAAAATACCAAATGGTTGGCCAAAGAAGAAGACCTTACACAATACCATGAGTATGTTTTGGGGGCTAAAGCAAGAGCTGTCAGTGGAAGATTGTAAAATAATGAGGAGTGGTAGGATTGTCCCTCCTCAAGAATTGAGATCCAAATAGTTTGATTTGTGTCATGAAGGACATTTGAGTATTACAAAAACTAAGAACAGAATGAAGGAATTATACTGGGGGCCAGGTATGAGTTTGGCCATTGAAAAAAAAAAAAATGAATTGTGTGTTGTGTGAAAATTCAGACAAGACCCAAGTGACACTGAGGGGAAACATCCTTAACAACGAAGTTTTTATAACGACTTACCTGAACAACGACCAATCCTTAACAACGACAATCCTAAACCACGACTTTCCTTAACCACGACTTTCCTAAACCATGAGTCTCTCCCCTCCCCTCCGCTCCTCCTGACCTGACACGATCTTCGCCCCCTGGCATTGCCTCGGCAAAGCTATCATCAGGAAGGCGGGCTCTGATGTGCGCGGGGAAGCAGCCAGCCTTCATCCTGCCAACATGGTAATGCGTGGCACGTATATCCGTTCCTGTTACCAGCATCTTCAAAGTTATCTGAGCTAATAAAAAACAATTAAGTGTATCTCGTAATTTATGCAGATTGTTCGTAATTCGCCATCAAAGACACACAGCAGATACAAACTGTCGGCCTGCGTGCCAAGATGGTCAGGGCGTTGGAAGCAGAGCAATCATTGTGCGTGATCTGTGCTTTGAACTGGCACAGGAGTGCCTGTCACCGGAGCATAATTGATCATTAGCCTCTGAAGTGCACTGAGATAGAGAGGAGGAGGGCAGAGGCCGCGGTTGGCTTTCTACAGAATACAGGGCGCCGACCAATCAATCACTTTGGCGTTTAACTGCATCACATTAAGCATTAGTAAAAAAAAACATGTCGATGCATTCAAGTTTGAACTAAATTTAGATCTGTGCAGATGCAAAAATTTCCCTAAGATAAAGTTTCCACTTGTGCAGCGTGTAGAGGACATTGGCTACACAAACTTTCTTCCCTGAAAGCGGAGCCACCCATAACACTCTCCATGGCTGTCCGTTCCAACCCGCCCTCCTCTCATCTGGTGAGGTGTGAACATTTTGGTTGTGTATTATTCCAAGTTGAAGCCTCCTACCTTCATTCTTTTCCCGAATATACATCCCATTGGATGGGCTTTCAGCCTGCACAACTGCTGACAGTTAAACTGCGGCGACTTTGTTCTTTTTACCATAAACAATCTGGTGTCGTTTAGAGGAGGGCAGAAATAAATCATTTGCCAAAAATTGGCAGATGTCCCATGCTGCGTTCCTAATGGTGCGACAGGTGCAGGTTCCATTAGTGATAAAACAGTTGCAGCAGACCTGCTGACACCGGAAGTAATGGCGCCGGAGTGGCCCCTTCTTTGATACTTTTGCTGCTGCCATCCGTTCAGTTTGGGGCCAGGGTCAGACGGGCATATTGGGCAATCTGGCAGTGCCAGATGGGTCAGTCTGACAAGTCAGTTTGTGGGTCGCATTTATGCCAGTGTGTGGGCTGCCTTCTTCTCATTAGTTCTTCTCAGTTGGTCATTTTGCTTCATACACAGAAGTATTGTTATTATAATAGTGCCATCTATTGGCCAGTCACGAGGTGGTTTTTTTCGTGGTTTAGGAACTCGTAAAAAATGTAGTGGTTTGGCATTACTCGTTGTTTAGCCTTCGTGGTTAAGGAATTCGTGGTTTAGGCATTAGTTGTTTAATTATATATCCGACACTGAGACCACCTTTGTGCCCCATCAGTACACCAGATATGCCATGGAGAAAATTAGTCTGTATATTGATGGTCCCATTTTGGATGGAGTAGAGCACACATTTTTGCAGGTAGCCATGGATCAATTCTCGAAATGGCCTGAGGTGGAGATTGTTGATTGTGCTGATTCCAAGGCTACTGCACAATTTCTGAATAGGATATTTTTGAGGGAGGGGTTACCCAAGTGTATTATTACAGATAAAAGTTCGCAATTTGTATCAGAGGTGTTTGAGAGGTTCCTGAAGCGGAATTGCATGAAACATAATACTACCTCTATTTGTCATCCAGCTGGTAACAGAGCCGTTGAAAGATTTAGCTGAGTTATAAAAGGTGCAATCCAATTGGCAAATAATAATTATCTGGAGTAGAAAATGTACCATTTTGGCATTCAAAATTGCACCATGGCACCATGTGCTGTAACTGGACATAGCCCATTTGAGCTTATGAGAGGAGGAACAGCATTTTCAAAGGACAGCATAGGTTGGATGCCTAAAGAAAGAAGGGTGGAATGAAACCCAGAGATTGTGAAACACAGAATAAGTAAGGCCCAGTCTGCTTACAAAGGACATTATGATAGCAAACATGGTTGCAAGATAGTGTATTTGCAAGTTGGAGAAATTGTGAGACTGAAAAGATCTGGATATTTAAGGATTGGTCTAAATTGATTTTCTAGACCACTCAAGATCATGAAGATTTTCTGTAACTCTGCATTATTAAGTAATGGGAAAGTAAGGCATTTTAGTTCACTAGCAGTGTGCAACACAGAAAAAGGATCTGTACAAAGTAGAGAATTGTATGGAAAGAAGTTCAACTGGATGGTGGATGAGGAATCAGTTCCTGTGGAGGTATAACAGAGGGCTGACCAGGAATCATAACAACAGCAAACTTCTGATCATGGTTCAGTACAAAATAGAGTGGGGACTAGTCCACAGACCTCATTTGATGAAAGAGTGGGAAGGTTTGGTAGAATTCTAGATAAACCATCAAAGTTGAATGATTTTATTTGTGATTAATTTACATAACCATCAAAGTTGAAAGATTACATTTATGAGTAACAGAGAAAGTTTCATATAAAATGTATCATAAAGCAGTGTAGGTATTACGTAATATTTATAGTTCTGGTAATGTATTTTATCATCTGCACTGCTCATATAGCAGCAATGTATTTATTTATTTATTTATTTTTAGCTTTTTTCCCCGTTATAAAATGGAAAGATGTGTAGAGTTTATTGCATTAATATTATTGTATTAAGTTTGGTATTGTGTGCCACTTAGGACACCGTAAAACTTACCTGGTTAGGTCACATAAAACCTAGCTATGTCACATGGAATGCGGGAGAGGTATGCTTAGGCTGGTGTTGAGTGGCTGTACCAGGATTTCTACAATAAAACTTGGAATATAATGATAAAAGCGAAGCGTCGTCTTTACACCTTTCTGTATTAAAATGTTGTCCGGGCCTTCCCCATCCAGCCCCTTCTCCATTGAGGGGCCTACGGGAAAAGTGTGGGCCAGTAGGTCCACCCCCCACATAACTGCGGCAAGTGAAACAGGCCGCAGAGCCCATCTATGGATAGGTTAGTATAGGTCAAGGTGGGCGGGGTCTGGTTATAGCTATATATGGCAGAGAGGTCAAGGGCCAGTCTCTTTGACTGACTCTCGATCCATTGGACAGTTAGAGTAGGCATGTTGGTGGGTCTCAGGGCTCCTCTGCGAATCCTCAGGGCTTGCTCAATGTATATAGAAGTCCACCTCCAGGCAGCTCCAAGTCAGAAAGTCTTAATGGCACAGACAGATGTGGCCAGGTAAGGGAAAGGGTGTGGGGAAGAGACAGCTGGGAGGGAGACCTGCGAAGACAACACAAAGGATTCATTATTGAGCTATGATTCCCACCAGTGCCCCTGCCTATAGTGCTCACACCCAGATTGTCTAATCACCTGTAACAATGGTCTGCCAGTCTTGCTGTCTATGGAGGAGTGTCTTGGGCTTAGAGGAACGGACAATGCCTTAAAAAGAAAATACACACTTCTCCATTAGCCACTACTCACATTACCATGCCTACTACTCCTGTTATGTGGGAATACTCTTCTATTAAGACACCTACCATTCACTGTTCTGTTGAAGCTGTATGAATATGCTCTCAGCAGATCTGCAAGAAAGGGAGCAACACCTTTCATTCTGTTTGTTATGCAGGGTACATTCTCCATAGACTGTTTATGCCCTTCCCGGTTTTGGCAGGTACCTTTAAATAGCATATAAATCAAAGTCACAAAGTCCTGCTCAGGTTCACATGGACCCTGAAGAGTGTCTTACGTCTTCAGGCTCTCGTTTCCTAAAATTACACTGCACAATGCATTTTCCAAGAATCAAGATAGTGCTACTGCGCTCTTACCAGCGGAGAGCTGACCGATCTCACTGTTCTGTGGGCGTGGTCATGCGATTGCACTTGATGTGTCCCTGCCTTGTCTCAAACTCCCAACGAGCTGCTAGGCATCCATCAGATGGCCGCAGGTAAAAGAAAACAGGTGGAGAAGCGATCGGGCTTGTCCAGTCAGCTGTGCACCTTTGCAGCCAGAGCTTGAGTTGTCAAGAGGAATAGCGAGCATGCGGTCTGGGGAAGGGCTCTATTTATACTCAGAGCCCCTCCCAAGATGGCCGCTGCTCGTGGAACCATGGGACATGTAGTCCTGATGTCACAGTAGCATGGCTCAGGGTTCATAGGTGCCTAAAAACCTGCAAAGAAAAGCAAACGGAAAACATAGAAGGGAACCACAATAGCCAAAGAGCTTCAGCCAGAGTTCCAGAGAACTCAGGCAGCCACAGGAGACCAAAGTATCTATCTCATTGTGGCAGTATCTGTTGTGAGTGTCTTAAAGGACAGAATCTACGGTAGCGTTGTAGCCTAGGCTTAGCCTTTGCAAAGTCCCTATGGATTTTGCCACAGAGAGGCGCGGAAAGAAGAACCTTGTCCTGGTCTCCATCCTCAAGTGTCCTGCAGCCGCCCATTGTGGCCATGACAGTGGGGCGTGATAAGCTCACAAAAGATGGTGGACATGAGTTAGCTTTGCTCCGCGTTAAAGATCCACGATCTATCCCAAGTTGCCACGATTCATGCCACTGCAGTCTGGCAATGAAGCTGAGCAGGGCATGGAGTTGCAGCAGCACCCTCTGACAATAAATTGGGATGGCGGAGCCCGAATTTAATAGCTCTTCAGAACCCTGCGGCCTAGACCCATGTGTAGCCAGTGGCAGGCTGGAAGATACATGCTCTGATCCCTGTGACCAGAAGGGTGCCTCACTATAAAGGTGATTGGAGTGATACAGAAGGGTCGCTGTGCCGGATCTCACCCACAGAGCAGTGATCGGGCAAGGTGGGTGGTCTGTCATGGTCAGGCAGCAGGTGTGAAGTGAGGCAGGAGGACCGGCCAACGGCCAGCATAGTCGCTGAGCAGAGGAGTAAACTGAGGGGGCCCTGTGAGAAAGGAGAAGGGCTCCCCAAAGGTGTGAAGAAAATCCCTGTCATCCCTCGACGCAGTGATATTGGCTGGCCTCTCCTCTACATAGATTGAGTCTGAGGTCCACAGCCTGCAACGGAAGGCTGAAAATGAGGCCAGAGAGGAGCTGGAAGGGGACACTGCGGGGAAATGCAGTAAAGTAGCCCATAATCCAGAGGGGCTGCGCTACGCAATTCCCCACCATCATATGCCAAGGGTGCTGTGCCAGCACTCAAAAAGCCTCCACTAGCATCAGAAGACTGCAGCACTACCCCAAGACAGAGGTGGAGCGCAGCGCATAATTGAGGAAGGCCCTCACCTGTGCCCACAACTGTGATCAGGAGCTGAAACAGAGGCAACGAGCATAGCCACTTCATAGGCTGAGTGCCTGAGGGCCCTAAGCCCCATCAGAGGAGTGATACAGGATTAGTACCAAGTACAGAGAGTATTTAGAAGCCTGTGACCCTCTGGCCTCAGGAGGCAGTGCGACCAGCCCCAAGGTAAAGGAAGGAATGAGTGCCACTGAACTTGTCCCATACCTGGGTGCCTGATTCTTGATGCAGGAGTGGGTGAGTGATTGCCTGACCAACTTACCCCTGCTAACCTCAATGGATCCTGATGGTGTGTTATTGGGCGCTTGTAGAGAAGGTGTGCTATTGGCTCACAAGTGCCAATAGCAGGACTAACGGAATAGAAGACCAATGAGAAGAGTGTACAGCGTGAGCAGCCACACCAATCCTCTCCCACCCATACGTTATCCTGTAGCTGCACCATGGGAGAGACTGGACTGCTTGTGCCCCCCTTGCACCTGCTATGTCAGCACACGAGGGGTGAGCCAGGTCCCACCCTGACCTAGGCCCAATACCAGAAAATAGCGGGGCCCTGGCACACACCTGTCCTCAACTATACATCAGATTGGAGGGGTGAGAGAATGCTGACCCCTCAGTGAGTAGGGTTGCAGGGATAGGGCCTACCCCATCACCAATGGGGGGATTCCACCCAGACTGCACATTCCGCCCTACCACCTGGCCACTCCGAGGTGACTGGTGGTCTGGCAGGTCCGGGGGGATTGGGAGCACCATTGGTCCGGATACCCCCATTGAGGGGCTCTGCAAGGAAGGTGTTACAGATTCCAGGTGACAACAACTGCTGCATCATGGGGAGAAGTAGTGGCATAGGCCTCCAACCAATGGGGCACCAAAATGTGAATTGTGAAAATTAAAGTTGTGCTGTTCCTGAGTGATCTAGAATGTAGCAATATACAAGGGACAGTAGGCTACAGAGTCGAAAGAGATGGGAATCCATTTCTTTGGAATGTAATGCCCTCACACACCCAGTTGGGTGTCATGCTTCATCATCGGGCTGCTCCTCGTCTGGCCGGCGCTGCAATGCCTGATGGGCTCCCGATGAGGGGCACTTTGGCGGAGATCTTTTTCCAAATAGCCGTCTGGGGCCGTGGGTGTGAGAGATTTTAGTGTGTGTAGATGAATAAGTGGTGTGTGATGTTTATGTGAGTTAAAACAGGGTTGGGAGTACCATCAAAAATAACTTTAATTGTGGGGTCTCCTACCCTGATTAAAAATATAGAGGAAAGGCGCAATGCTAAGTTAATGTTTTAGGTGTGGCGCTCTTCCGTGTGGTTGGTCAACATGTTTCTTCGCAGTTCTACTAGTCTAGAGGCGATTCGTCAGGACCTAAAGTTTAAAAACTATCTACACTAAGGTGGGCCGGAAACCTAAAATAGATTAATGTTTGGGATTTAAGCCACCATGACTTACTCTGTCTAATGACTGGTAGTTCTGGTTCTACCTAATATGGAGAGAAAATCACATATTAATGTATGTTATCAAACCAATATCACAAGTATCAAACACTACTGTCCCATTCCCTGTGTGTCTAAATCACAGCACACAGTGGTGGGGTGTAACAGGCATATAAACACCAGGTGCCATATGTTGAAGTGGTCACATTATTGCTCATGTGTGTAGTGACCACATCCGTGTATTAAAACCAAAAACTACAGAAAGAGCACAAGACTCACCCTAATAGGGATGTTCTACTGCTTCATCAATCCCGGCAGGTCAAGATATGAGGAACTTCCCCATATACTACAGGGGTATGCAGATAAAAAGGAACAGTTAAAAGCTGCCAGCTAGCGAAGTTAATGGTGTATTTATTTAAAGAACTGTAGGGTTGAATATGTGGGCCCCCTTAGAACATATAGTGACTTGTTCCTACATCACACTATCTGCACATCATTCAGGGGTAGTTCATTAACATTGCCCACATCATAAAAAACTGATCCCAGTTATGGTGGAACAATTCAGGCTTCATATCTGTAACTGGAGTTGGAATAAAAAGTAAAGGAGGTTGGGAAGGTGCATCTGCATAGTTAAACGTTTTAAACTAGCTGGGGAACCCTCTGTCAGGGTTTACGAGTGCCGAACATTAACAGACCATAAAGGTTAACATAGTACTCACGTTTGCGTAGTATGCAATGTGTCCAGGGACCTACCCACTGCTGCCGGGACCGGGAGGTGTGGTGTAGTGAAATGGCCCGGTTTAAATACCCACTGCTCCTCCTCGTTAACTCCTGATTGATACCAGCTGTTGCTGGACCGCGCGCATGCGTGAGGACAGTCAGTATGCTGTTCTCTATACTGCGGGCGCCATCTTGGAGTGGTTACCCTGGCCTGAGCAGCTAGTCATTTTCTACATTTAATGTCATCAGGAAACATTGGGGCATTTTAAATACTGGGAGTATGACCCTAGAACAACCACGATTTGCCTTCAGATGATCAAAGAATCTGAAAGACATACTGATCCACACCAGGCCTCAGACACGAATGGTTAACACACAAAGACAGTTGTGGGACCTTCCGCCTGTTCAGGGTCACTACCCGTGCAGCACTTGCACAGTCTGCGCCCTCACATCTGTGACTAAGAATATCATCTTCAATGCAACCTTTACATGGGAATTGCGTAAACACACAAATTGTAATACGACAAATTGCATTTATATGATTACGTGTCCCTGCAATCTCAGATACATAGGGATGACAACACGTCCGGTCAAAGTGAGAATCACAGAACATCGTAGTAATTTCCGGTGTCATAAAGTGAATACCAAAATGTGCACACACTTTTTAACACCAAACATTCACCTGACTCTTTTCGTTGGGTGATTCCAGAAACATTTACTAAAATCAGCAAAGAAGCTCTGTTCTACAAAGAACAAAGATGGGTGCATCGTCTGTCCTCTGACAGACAAGGACTGAATGAGGACATTCCTTGGAGCGCTTTATGCACTTAAAAACTCCCTGGAATAGCACCTTATCACAGCATGACCGACACCTATTGATCTTCAGTAGACCCAGTACACTAAGATTCACATTTATGTGATATTACACGTTGGTGATACTCTGCTAGAGATGATAATGAAGCCTTATGGTGACTTCTACTCCATTCCAAAATGGCCCCCAAACTTCCCAAAGATTACAAATTGCCCCCATCCTCCTTTGCTTCTTTTTACCATGAATGGAGGACGCGCGAATCTCACGATAGTTGTCAACCAAGATTACTCTTATAACTCGACACATAACTTATTAGGTTACTCTCTTATCTGCTTTTCACACAGTGCGGGGCAGAGCAATATATATCCTTAGTAGCCCAACGTCCGCTCACCATGTTTATACCTTCTAGTTTAAATATGATGGATGCCCGGGCGGTGAATGTTCTTTTAATCTCACAACCTCCAAAACCTAGTACCAGATCGGGGTTGTTTCCATAGCCTTTAAATGTAGAAAATGACTAGCTGCTCAGGCCAGGGTAACCACTCCAAGATGGCGCCCGCAGTATAGAGAACAGCATACTGACTGTCCTCACGCACGCGAGCGGTCCAGCAACAGCTGGTACCAATCAGGAGTTAACGAGGAGGAGCAGTGGGTATTTAAACCGGGCCATTTCACTACACCACACCTTCCGGTCCCGGCAGCAGTGGGTAGGTCCCTGGACACATTGCATACTACGCAAACGTGAGTACTATGTTAACCTTTATGGTCTGTTAATGTTCGGCACTCGTAAACCCTAACAGAGGGTTCCCCAGCTAGTTTAAAACGTTTAACTATGCAGATGCACCTTCCCAACCTCCTTTACTTTTTATTCCAACTCCAGTAACAGATATGAAGCCTGAATTGTTCCACCATAACTGGGATCAGTTTTTTATGATGTGGGCAATGTTAATGAACTACCCCTGAATGATGTGCAGATAATGTGATGTAGGAACAAGTCACTATATGTTCTAAGGGGGCCCACATATTCAACCCTACAGTTCTTTAAATAAATACACCATTAACTTCGCTAGCTGGCAGCTTTTAACTGTTCCTTTTTATCTGCATACCCCTGTAGTATATGGGGAAGTTCCTCATATCTTGACCTGCCGGGGATTGATGAAGCAGTAGAACATCCCTATTAGGGTGAGTCTTGTGCTCTTTCTGTAGTTTTTGGTTTTAATACACGCATGTGGTCACTACACACATGAGCAATAATGTTACCACTTCAACATATGGCACCTGGTGTTTATATGCCTGTTACACCCCACCACTGTGTGCTGTGATTTAGACACACAGGGAATGGGACAGTCGTGTTTGATACTTGTGATATTGGTTTGAAACCATACATTAATATGTGATTTTCTCTCCATATTAGGTAGAACCAGAACTACCAGTCATTAGAGTAAGTCATGGTGGCTTAAATCCCAAACATTAATCTATTTTAGGTTTCCGGCCCACCTTAGTGTAGATAGTTTTTAAACTTTAGGTCCTGACGAATCGCCTCTAGACTAGTAGAACTGCGAAGAAACATGTTGACCAACCACACGGAAGAGCGCCACACCTAAAACATTAACTTAGCATTGCGCCTTTCCTCTATATTTTTAATCAGGGTAGGAGACCCCACAATTAAAGTTATTTTTGATGGTACTCCCAACCCTGTTTTAACTCACATAAACATCACACACCACTTATTCATCTACACTCACTAAAATCTCTCACACCCACGGCACCAGACGGCTAGTTGGAAAAAGATCTCCACCAAAGTGCCCCTCATCAGGAGCCCATCAGGCATTGCAGCGCCGGCCAGATGAGGAGCAGCCCGATGATGAAGCATGACACCCAACTGGGTGTGTGAGGGCATTACATTCCAAAGAAATGGATTCCCATCTCTTTCGACTCTGTAGCCTACTGTCCCTTGTATATTGCTACATTCTAGATCACTCAGGAACAGCACAACTTTAATTTTCATATTGCATTTGGGCAACTGTGCTGGACCTTTTGTATAAAAGCCCTTTTTCCCTCTATTTGTGAATACCAAAATGTGAATGCCACGGACCATACCGACTCTGAAACAAGAAGTCATCAGCAATGTCCAGAGAGCTGAAGCTGGATAAGATACTGGAAGCAATCACCGACACTAGACAGGAACTGCTAAGCAGGGTCAATGCAGTAGTGATTGAAACGGAATTGCTATGGGACAACTAGAGGAAACTGCTCGGGTTGACAACACAGAGAGTGCCATAACGGACCTCCAACCAGGATTGTCAGAACTAAAAAACAAAGTCCGGTCCCTCACTGCTAAATTTCAGGAACTTGAAAGCAGAGCGGAGGACTATGAAGGGCGGTCTCGCTGCAATAATATCCGGATTGTAGGCTTTCATGGAAGGAGCAGAAGGGTCAGATCCAGTGCAGTTCTTTCAGGCCTGGCTGGTCTAGATGGTGGCACCTGTCAAACTATCCCCACACTTCGTTCTTGAACGTGCCCACCGGGTCCCAGCCCATAAATCACCAGTGGTAGCCCCTGCTAGACCTCTGGTGGCTAGAGTGATGAATTACCAGGGCAAGGATACCATACTTAAGGTGACCCGTTTAGCCGGTCCAATCCTATATGAAATATATCTCTTTCCGGATTACACCGTGGTGGGGCAGCCTAGAGGAGCCTCATTTGTGGGCTTGAAGCGTGAGCTCAGGTAAGTCGGTCTGAGATATTCTCTATTGTTCCAGCTAACCTAATGGTGATGGCCAATAACATCAGCTATTTTCTCACCGAACCATCAGATGCCTGTGATTGCGTAGAGCAGCCCCGCTTTGATACGAGAAGACCTTTGTCGCCATCAGCGAGGTCCGGAACGGACAGACATGGGAGGAGAGACAGACAACGGAATCAGGATCGCGGAACTGTGCAGATTAGTGGAACGCTCACACCTGAACAGGCAAAGGATGATCAGTTTCAGGCATTGTCTTCTGCTACTTCCTGGTAGGCACAGCAACGCTCCCCACTGCTGAGAGCCATTGCAGACACTCCCAGAGGCGGGCTTGCTAGCCTCACTAAGTAGTAGTACTTTACTGGTCCTTCCGCATGTAACTCCCCAGACAGCCAACAACATGATCTGGGAACATTTGTTTCTTAAGGGATAATGAAAAGTCCAGTGGTCAGCTGACCCCCAACTCTAAGATCCATGATAGAGAGCACTAACTCATCTACCTGCACGGCTACTCCACCTTGGGAGACTATAACCCTGCTCTGGTTGGTAGACCGCCAAACTGCAGCTGAGGCAACAATCAGTACCCCGTCCCTCAGAGACATTGTATGTGTTAAACTACCTTCTTTTGCAGTAAAGAAATGGGACTGTTTCACCTTTCTTCTCCTTCTTTTTCCTAGACTTGCTTTTGAAGTCTTCAATACCTGGGGTTGGACTCTATAAGTCCAACCCCTCCCAGTTCCACTTTTTGCACATTAGTATGGCCAAGATAGGGGTATTAACTTGGAATGTTCAGGGAATGGGAACAACGCGCAAGCGGCATGCAGTGCAACAATACATTAGCCGATGAGGAGCAAAGACAGCACTTCTCCAAGAAATCCAGACAGCAATAGACGAGGAGAATTGCTTGCAAAAGCGCTGGCGAGGGAAATGTTATAGAACCACATGCTCTGGGTTTGCAAGGGGGCGCTCCTCTGGATCCATCTGGGAGTCCCATTCTGACACATAACTGAGGATGTGGACCCAGGGGGCGCTATGTCCTAGTGGAGGGAGAGCTTGATGGTCAACACCTACTGTTGGGGAGCAAAAACGTGCTGAATATAGCACAACCAGCATTCTTGGCGCACCTTTTCCTTACCCTCACCCGGTGGGCCCATATTCCCTGGGTAATCGGGGGGATTTGAATTCTGTTCTTGATCCACAGTTGGATCTGCAGTAGTGTTGAAAGCTACCTCTCTAATGCAATAGCTTAACCACTGGTCCCTCCATGATAGCTGGCAAGTCTTGAACCTGGGGGTCAGGGAATATTCCTTCTATTCAGTCCCACATGAGCTACATGTGTGGTTAGACCACATTCTCTGCCATTCCACTCTCCAGGTGCAGGTCACGGGAGCAGAATACCTGGTGAAAACATTCTCCGATCACAATCAGCTTTAGATACACCTCACGTGGGGAACACCGCACTCTGGTTCCCACATGGAGGTTGAAGCTGACCATGCAAGAGGATCAGGTCTTTAGGGAAGAGACACATGATGTCATAACACATTACTTTGAAGATAATTGGGGCACAGCCACTTCCAGGCAAATTGAATAGAAGGCACTAAAAGTGGTGGTCAGAGGGCAGCGGTGGGAACATACACAGAGACCTAGTACAGACTGAGGCATTGCTGGGGACATAGACGTGGTAGCCAGGTCAGGGCCCACAGAGCAGCAAGCCCTAACTGAGGCATTAGAGCACCACTCCCACTTGATAGAACGGTTACATTGTCTGGAATTTAGGGCATACCAGGCAAGAATGCATGCTGAAGGGAACAAATCAGGCTGCCTATTAGCATGGCTTCTGAGCAGTGTGACACCTGTGACTCCCATCACCATGATCAGAGAGTCTCTGATGCACACGCTCACTAGCCAAGCGGACATACACTTGGCATTCACCGCACAGTATCAAGGGTTATAGGATTCCCACCCATGAGTTGTCTCGACACACATTGCGGAGTTCCTTAATGGCATCGCGTTACCTGCCCTCGATCCCCTGGAAAGGGTGGAGCTGAATGCCCCTCTCATGCTCCCAAAAGTTTGGGGGCCATTAGAGGCGTAGCCACACAAAAAACCCCAGACCTCGATGGCTTACTTGTTGAGTTTTATAAAGCCCCAAAACTACTGGAGTTATCCCAGGCTGCTTTTTCTGAGGGCCGCCTCCCACAGTCACTTCGGGAGTCTTTGCTGGTGTCTTGACCCAAGCCTGACAAGAAGCGGATGGAGGTAACCTCTTACCGCCCACTATCAATGCTGGGACCAGACTACAAAATCCTCAGTAAAAATATAGCGGTTCGCCTATGGAAGAACATGCCCCACCTGGTACACTCAAACCAAAATGGCTTTATTCCCAGAAGATCCACCACTCTAAATGTCTGACGATTGCATAGGGTGAGGGAGTTGGCACTGGCCCTGTGCCCCCATGCAGCCTGCCTCATGTTGGATTTAGAAAAGGCGTTTGACACAGTGAACTGGGGCTACTTCTTTTCCACTCTCACTAAATTGGGCATCCCCGGGAGACTGCAGAGACTCATCAGGCTCTTCTACATAGTGCTCACTTCCTGGGTAAAAATAGGCCAGCTCATCTCACCTCCTATCTCGGGGAGCAGAGGGACTCGTCAGGGAGGTCCCCTTTCGCCACTCCTATTTGCTCTGGCTATTGGAGACACTGGCTCAGCGGCACCGACAACCGGGTGGGGAGTGGGGTATACCGCTGAACGAGAAGATGCACATAGTCTCAGTATATGCAGATTATGTCCTCAGATATGTATGTGACATCCAAGACGGGATTCCCAGGATCACAGAGATCCTCTCGGAGTTCAGAAAGTCTTAGGTCTGGGAATCAATTGGTCCAAATCGTGTATCTTCCCAATCCTCCACAGCTTCTGTCAGTGGGCACCCACTCGCTGCGTTAGGAGCTCCGAACTTTCCATTATTTAGGAATCCAAATACATCACAATATACAAGACCTTATTGATGGAAACCTCACAAGAGCCATATCCTCTCTCGGCCCTCAAATGGCTTTCTGGAGCACCCTGCCACTTACAGTTCAAGGACGAGTGTCCCTGTCAAGAATGGTGATGCTCCCTAGGTTCTTATTTTTTTTATAACCTTCCTGTGCATATCCCAAAGTCCACCTTTCATGCCTTGCATGCTGCATTGGGGAGTTTCATATGGAACATGGCCAGGAGACAGGTGGTACTGCATAAGATGCAGCTACATGTAGATAAGGGGTGCATAGGGGTGCTTAATTTTGAGTATTACTATTTGGTGGTGCAGTTACAATGGCCCGCAAGATGGCTAACAGGATGACAGACCGAAGAAATGGGCAGGTTGACTGTGGTTAGGGCACAGGCAGTAATTGGAGAGGTGATGCTCCCACACGCAAGACTCCCCTGAGAGACTAGCAATTTAGGGGCATATCAGCAAGGGCCTGCGATAATTATCGCTCAGCGCTTTTAGCGCGAGGATAATTATCGCAGGCTAACGCTGGATTCTATCATGGAGATAGCGTGCTATCAGCAACGCTTATCTCCCAAGCGATAGGAATCCATGCGTTAGCTGGAAAACAGTGTGATTATCGCTGGAAATCCAGCGATAATCGCACTGCGACCAGTGATACCTTGCTGATAGGGCAGGGTGGTTTTAGCCATGTAATCCACCTCCCATTGGATTACATGGCTAAATCAGATTACAAGCAGGCGTAAGGAAAGTAGCGATAACTGTGGTTATCGCTACTTTTCTTATCGCTCTGCTTGTTTGCGTGCAGCTTGATAATTGGAGAAATGTCGGTTAGCGACATTTCTCCAGTTATTCTAGCACGAACGCCCACTTTGCATCTCATTAGAGATGCAAAGCTGGGCGTTGTTGTAGAGCGCTAAATCAGCAAAACATGCGATAGCGTGTCTTTGCTGATACGGCGATGAAATTATCGCCACTTTTCGCCCGAAAACGGACGCAAAAGCGGCGATAATTACATAGCGCCGCCTTGCTGATATGCCCCTTAGTGTGTATAGCATATGACATTTTCTGCAGACGGTTATGCCTCATACCGCTCATCATTCCATATTCCCCCGCAATTAGAATAAGTTATATTGAGCCGCTCTGTGAGCTCATAGGAAGGGTGGAGGCCAGAGTGGGTAACATCGGTGACTTGTTTAGAGATGGTGTGCTTATACCATTCAACCAATTGCAAAAGGAATGCGAATTACCGGTGGGACACTTCCTGGCCCACGGTAAGCTGGTGGCTGAATTGGGCCGGTTATGGAACATCACTGACACTGAACCAGAGCAACATCCACTTGTACATACCCTTCACATCACGGGTCATGGCTGCAGTCTTATTACATGGTTCACCAAAGCACTGGTACACATGACCCTTGACCCCTTACTGGGCACAGATGCTGGGAAAGAGATGTAGGCCGGATTTGACGTTCAAGGAATGGGAAAGAACATTACACTATCTGCGGAAGCTATTTCGGAATGCTACATTTCAGTATATACAGCATAACATTTTTCACATGGTCCACCTTCCCCCTGTCAGTTTACATAAAATGTTTGGCTTCCCTTCCCAATGCCCCAGGTGCTGCCCACCGAACGTCAACATGGCACACATGTTCTGGAGCTGCCCTGTGGCTGAAACACTGTGGAGGGAGGTTCCAGGAGCGCTGACAGAAGTGACGGGGCACAAAGATTTGCTCACCATGGAAGGGGTATTATCAGACATGTATAAGTGGAAAAAAGCCCAAAAGGTGATTAATCGAATCATAGACTTAGCAATGCTCATCACTCCGTGCTCCACAGAGATGCACTGGAAGGCGAACATCATCCTTGGCAAAGACATTGTTGTGCTGTGACAAAGAAGTGGGGTAGTGATGAGGCATTGGCACTGAGGCGGGAGGAGGCTCGAGGACTGTGTAGGGTCCCCATAGCAGCATCGTGTGAGGCCCTACTACAGGATCTGCAAATGTTCCAGGACACCCTCATTGACTAGATAGAGGCCATATCAGCATAGTAGAAATACAACACCATGCGCTAATCCACGAATGACCTTATCTTTATATTTTATGTCCCTTTGCATGTACCCCGTTCCCCCCCCCACCAGTGGCCCTACACATTACGGTACACGAGGGAAGGTGGGAAGCCACATAGATAAGACCCAAGGCACAGTATGGTCATAGCCAAGGAAGGGGCTCTGGGATGGACGAGGGCATCAACTTGGCAACATAAGCATAGAAAATGGGACTCCACTGTTGTGAGCTGAAGTTTGAAAATGTTCTAATCTTTATGTTCTGAATCACCTATTCCTACCAGAATGTCGTTAATGTCATTTCCAACAAAATCTGATTTAGTAGATACAACATTTGGTGTTCTGTACCATGATGAAAACTAATAAAATTGGTTATAAAAAACAGATAGGAGTAGGTGTGTCGGTTAGTTTTATTCCGAATTGATCCACCCACCCGTTCCTTAGGAGAGAAGAGCTGAGTGCTGTGAATTTTGAGACAGGTTTAACAGAGTATGCTGTTGGGGCTTTGTTGATCGAAATGTTGCTAACCTTTGCAACAGGTTAAGCTGGCGAGAAATTTGAGAGTTAGGAGGCATGCGAGGGTGCCGTGCCTGTATTATGAACGAACCTGAGATGGGAGAGGGTGGGGGCGTTTGGCATTAAATGGAAACATTTGGGATCTTCGGGGGGCAATTTAAGGAGGGGTGTGGCCAAGTTGTTTACTCTGTATTAGTGAGGGTTGGGATTTTATCATATACTTTATGTAAATGAAGTTTTAACTGCAGACATGCCCTAATAAAGTGGCCTTTCTCACAATATGGTGGTCTGTGGTTAATGTGTAAACTGACCCGATGTCAGTTTTTCTTCTCTTGGGTTTTCTGTGCCCTCAGTTGTTTTTAAGACTTTGCAGTGTTTAAAATACATACATTTAAAATAGAAATTATCTGAGGTTGGGCATGAGCTACAGGAAGCTGAGCTCAAAACATGTAGAGGAAATCACTACTCATTGTTTGTGCAGTCTTCATAATGTGACCTCTGCTGCACAATCTGCTGTGCATTTTATATTACTAAAAGAACCTTGCACTCCTTCTGTAATTCTACCCATCTCTAACAAGCATTACCGCTTCATCTCTTTCCTTGTACCACTCCTTAAGTTAATCATCATTCCCTCAACCAGTCACCACTTCCCAATGCTGCCTTCACTTCCTCTATAGGATGACACTTGTGCCCCTCTTATAAAATCGCACTGCCTCCATAACCACTTCCTGTGTTTTTTTGTGTGCCTCTCGTTCAGGGTCACCACTTCTTTGTATTGTACTCAAAAGTTGCTTGGACACTTTCTTTTAGTCTTAGGTTTTATTTTTTATTATTTTATTAATTTTTATTTAATTTATTTACAGCAAGGCTTGCAATTGCCCATAGCTGCTGACTTATATGCTACAAAGCACTTCTGTTTGCAGGTTCGGTCATAGGGTAGTGAGTCAGGTGGTGAGCCCTCGTTCTTTTTGGAGAATAGCTGTAGCAAACTTGTACAGTGTGGAGAGGCCAGTGCCTCCTTTGTTTATGGCAACTGCAGGATTGGCGGTATTTCCATGGAGATGCGCAGTGTGGTCAGCCCGCGTCTCCTTTTCTTATGATGACCTCAGGCTTGGTGGCATTTTTAGGTTTCGCCTGCACAGCACTTGCGTTGTGCTTGTGAAATCTATTGTATTTAATATAAATCCTAACAGGGACTTACATCCCGCCCCCTTGCTTTCCTTGCCTTTTATTCACTTCTATGCTTTCCACTAACTTTTCCTCTGTTACTATTGGCTGTAGGATACTGTTTCCTGTTGTTTCCTTGTGTTGTTCAGTTTCCACCAAACCTTCCCATGGTGATTACTGCTGCTGTTCCTTATTTTTATTATTATTGCTGCCCAGCATCCTCATTGCTGTTTGGTCATTGATATTGCTTGTTATGCAATGTACTATGTTGGTTTTGTACAGTTCAAGAATGTCTTAAAGAAATCCAGACAAGCTGAAGAGAAACTGCTTGCAGCACTCGGAGCGCCTGCAGAGTCCATTTGGCTTAGTGACCGTACGTAAACACAATAAAATGTGAGAAAAAAGCACATTCTTGCTTGTTAGGAAACTGAGATTGTGTCCGAGGGAGTGGAGTGATTGAGCATAGGGTAAGGGAAGCACTCTTCTCTTTCTGCCGCTGTGTGGTGGGTGTGTTTGTGTACTGCCTACCTTCATCCAATTCCAATAGCCAACTGCTGGCTTTGTCTAGAATAATGAAGTGATTTTATTTACTTTACCTGCCATATTTTGTCGGAACCACCCGGCTGGAATTAATGCATCTGGTTTCTGTAGGGGGTTCTGGGAAAGCAGAGGTGCAGAAGGTGTATAAAAAATGCACACTACTATCAATTAATTAAAGTTGCAGTTCTATTCAACCTAATCCCCCTATTTCCTTCCTCTGAGTGGCTGATGAAGGTGATACAGCTTTGATTTCTTTTGGAAACTTATTTCATGCTTCGGGAGTCTGAATGGAATGAGCACTTTGTCCAATTTGGCTGTTTCTTGCCGGGCCATTGTGGTATACAGTATCTCTGTGCCTTTTTGTTGTGGGGGTGGCTGGTGTATTATATGGCCAAGCAAGCTCCGTGCCAACCCGGAGCCCTGATCACAAAAGGTGTTATGTAAATAAACTTTAATGGAAACCAGCCAAAAATAGTTTCATTATTGTGATGGCTGCCTTTTTATCCAGGAAAATCATGACACTGCAAGCAGTTGATTGAGACAAACGTAGCTCTGTTAAAAAACAGACGCTGCCTTCTATTCTGGAAATTGTTTCAATTACTGAAAGGCTCCTGCCACATTTCTCAGTTGCTAGTTGCACACCTGCTTCAGATAAAGCTAGAAGCACCCTCTAGAAATAAGATTAATACAAAGCAGAGTTTTACATATAATTAATAAGTTATTGTTTTCTTAACTGTGTTAATGAAACTCATTAGTGCATGTGATCTGTGCCTCCGTATATTAGTTAACCACTTGCAAAAATGAATGGAACTAAACTATTGCATATCATCAACCCCGTATTCAACAGAAAGCGTCAGACAGAACACAGACACACAGTACAGCAACAACACACAAATGGTATATAAGAATAAAACTATGTATCAATTTAAAATACAATACAAAGGGTTGCATGTAAAACCTTTAATAGTAAAGTGCTTTGGGTAAAATTGCTATATAAATAGCTGATTAGTATTATTACAATATAAGCCACCCCATTAGACAGGAATCCAACACAGTTCTGATTCTCCTTATAATTAAGAATCATCGAGCCAACAATAATAAAAACAAATAAGCTCAAGCCAGCACGAAGGACAGGCCACCAGAGTGGTGCTGTGCAGATGTGACATACATTTGGTTTTTGCTGTGCCCACTATAGCACATTGCACTTGAAACCAACACACAGCATTCTGCACAATTATTAGACAAAGCACTGACCGAAACCCAACAGAGCTCAGATAAGCCAAGCAGCCTGGTGCCACCAAACAGTACCGGCTACTCCTGTGAAGCAGCAGCGGGGTGGGGAGGGGGGTAAGAGTGGTTTAAAAGACAAGACAGAAAAGAACCCTTACCTGCCGGCCGGCCGGCTGGCTGGCTGGCTGCCTCCGCTCCTCTATTCTCTTCCTGGTTTCTGTGCGGGCAGGAACCAAGAAGCACACACAGGATCCCATAAGCCAATCACAATGCTGCAATGCAGCGTTGTGATTGGTCTGAGTGCCGTGGTTTGGTGCTCAGACAGGGAATAGGAGCCTGGGCATGTTCTCCTCCCAGGCTGTAATGCAGCCTGGGAGGAGAACATGCAAAGTGCGCATGACTGTTTGGCCCTGCCCAAGACGATCAGCCAAACAGTCATGGGGTCTTAGAGAGTGCCACCACTCCCCCCCCTCCCCATCCCGGGCAGCCCAGCCTTCCCCGCCCTACCCCGCAAAACTGCCTCAGCACGGATAAATAAAATGATAATAACCTCTGGTTATTATCATTTTATTTTTCCTTGTTTTATAGTGCTGAAAGGCAGTGCGGCAACGCTCCTCCGCCTTAGTGGAGGAGCCGCCCCTGCCACCAAGCTCACAACAACCTTAACCATAATAGGGGCGCTAGAGGGCGCACTGCGGAATGGCTGCACAGTAGTGCTGCTCCGCCGGCCAGAACAATGAATAGCAAATAAAATGCTGAATTGGCGATCAATATGCTGATATTACCGCGGAAGCTGATGTCGGAAAGGGCCCAGCAGCTGAAGATATGCTCCATTGACATGCAGTGACGGTGCATCTCGAAGGAAACCGACGGAAGCATACGCGGCCTGGAGCTCGCCCGAAAGAGACAAGATGGCGGCACGCACCGATAAGTGAATGAAACTACGAATTGCAATCCGTGTGATCCCAGAGGAGGTGAGGACATGTGCAGCATAACGCGCGGCCGGAGATAATAAAGATACACATGACATGTGCTGATCTCACCCGAAGACGGTAAGGTGTCCCTGCGGGGTGATCGATGTCCAGCAGCAGCGTAGCGCACAAACGGCTGTAGGTGCATGACATCGCTACGCTGACCGGAGGCCCGCAAACAACGCTTGGGCACTCCCAGGACTTGAAAAAAAATCCCACAACAAAAAAACAAACAAAAAAAAAACGGCAATACTGTGTGCGGCGAGGTATTGAAGAGCGCGATGGTAAGCTGCAATCTGCACAACACTGAAAGTATGCCTTGATATATGGACGCCGCCATTTTTCCTTGTCTATTAGATTCACAGTAACACAAAGAAACCTCTACGTACAAGCAGCTCGATACATGCGAATAAATACTCAAGTACGGGACTGGCTACAACAATAGCGTTGCGGACAGGCCAGTGCTCACCGCCGCAAAATGATGCAAGTTAAATGTTAGGTCCGAATCAGTTGAATATTAAGTGGCGAGCGCACCTAAAACAGCACAAAAAAGGGGTTTCCTGAGGCGGATATCACCTGCATATGGATCTATATACAATGTGAATCAGCACGCATTGGTAGTACTGAGAAAGGAGTGAACGATCCCACAATAACCAGGAACCCCTCACTCACAGGCGCACTAATCGATACTGCTTACTGGGATCTGTCAGCAGCATATCGGCGGTATATGCGGCACCTGAACACGAGATTTCCCGCACTTCTCAATACAGCGGGCAGTGGCTTCATTCCTACGACATAATAAACGTGCCTGGCGAAATAATGGGCAAAACTGATAAACAGCAGCCAAAACTATCCTTCGATACTCGCCGTGCTACCAAGTCCCACACTGCGCACTCAGACACGGAAATTGAGAGTGAGCGCACCCCCAATAAAGCTATGGAATCGGCGCTACAGGCAATCCAACAGAGCCTACAGGCGATCGATGGCAAAATTGATACCCTGACTATAAGAGTGGATCACATGGCGGCCAAATTAGACAAACAAGGGGAACGATTGGACGTAGCAGAGCAGAGAATCTCGGCTGTAGAAGACATATCGAATGCCATGGCGAAACAATGTGCGGACATTGCAAAAAAACTAGAGAGTGTTCAAAATAAAAATGAAGATTTGGAAGCAAGGTCGCGCCGCAATAATGTACGCATTTTGGGTGTATCCGAAAGCACGAATACTGGCCGACTAGAACACTATGTAGAGGGCATGCTAAAAGAACTTTTCGGGGCAGAAAAATTTTCACCAGTGCTAATAGTCGAACGTGCACACCGAACACTGGCGACCAGGCCACCGCCAGGCACCCCTCCACGGCCTATTATAGCCCGCATTTTGAATTACAGAGATCGGGACACAATATTGAGATTGGCACGTGAACAACAGAAACTACATTATCAAGGGAATGACATCGCCTTCTACCCGGATTTTACTATCTCAGTGCAGGCGGCGCGTAGAGAATTTCTATCGGTCAAAAAACGACTGCGAGACATGGAAATAGACTATGCAATGCTGTACCCAGCACGATTGAGAATAGTACATGCGGGTCAAACCAGGATCTTTACAACGCCGAAAGCTGCGCAGGACTATTTGAAAAAATGTCCTGCTCAACGAAGGAATCCAGAACCTGCACACTCATCGGCAGAGGCAGATGAACACGAGTGATAAAGAATGGCGTAAGCTGTTACGTACTCTGTAAGCTGCATGCTACCACGGTTTGGACATGGGGTGCCCAGGAGATGCCCCATCCCTGAAGATATGAGGTAGGATCTACACTATATATATGAGGACGAGACATTAGCACTCATGCAAAAATACTAAGACACTCAACTATTGGACAATTTAAATATTGCATAGATTAATGATGTGCTGTATAGATCTGCTACACCATTTAGGGAAGGCTGGATAGCAGGGGATCACCGCTAATATGATGCAGAACGAGAGTAATAGAGCGTGAAATGTGAAGTGGAAAGATTGTCTGACAATGGGTTTCTATGGCAGACATATATATCTCAGATGTCGGGATTACAGATAACGTACAGTTTATTATGTGTGAACTAACAGCTACTTAGAATCTGACGTGAGCCAATATGATTATATATATACTGGCCACATCCGCTCGACGGATGAGTATGTGAGCGCCTAGCAACCCCCCTACGGGTATACCCCAGAACTGTTCTGATGTTTTTTAGTTTGTTGTTAAGGGTATGTCTTTGGCATGATTGGGATGCTAAAGTGGGAGGGGGGCTAAGGAGGAAGGGGGAAAGTTTTTGTGTTGTTGCAGGTACCAGATCTCCATATAATAGTAGATATACATACATGCATGGTATAAAGCACAAGAGAGTCACTTATCCTTCTATCGATCAAAATTTGTATACATACACTAATAGACCACACACCACCATGAGCAGACATGAAGCCAAGGATGGATGCTAGGACACACACATCGAAATTAAATATACTAACATGGAATGTTCGAGGCCTCAATAACCCACGAAAAATAAGGCAGGTCTTCTCATACCTGGATAGACATCACATTGACATAGCCCTGCTGCAGGAAACCCACCTAGCGAGGGATGCTAAATGTACATTGGGCAGCAGATGGGCGGAAATGGTGTTGTCATCATCCTACTCCTCATACGCTAGAGGCGTATTGATCCTTATTAAGAAGGGCACGCAATTTATCATTGACCAAACGATACCTGATACTCAAGGCAGATATATTATTATCACAGGACATTTAAGGGGCACAAAAATAGGACTGATAAATACATATGGCCCGAATACTGATGACCCGGAGTTTTTCAGAGCGGTACGGGGCAAATTACGTGAACTACCGCCTATGGAAATGCTTTGGGGTGGAGACCTGAATCTCTCACTAATTGATACACAGGACTGATCAGGAACCACTACAGAACCGCATAAACAGGCAGTGAGGGAAGTACGAGACGGCATGGCTGAATTCGAAATGTTAGATGTGTGGAGACTTCAGCATCCACACACACAAGAGGGCACACATGCATCCATGATCCATAGTAGCTGGTCCCGCATTGATTATTGGCTGGCAACTAAGACAGCCTGCACATGGGTACGCGAAGTAAAACACCTCCCAAAAACACTATCTGACCATAACCCGATTGTTCTCGCAGTAGACCTACCGAATTACACACCGCCGCCGTTTATATGGAGGTTCAATGCAAAGGCATTACTGGACCCAATATACAACTCCACGATCCATCAGGCAATAGAAGACTACTTCCATCTGAACAAAGGATCAGTGGAGGACATGAGTGTACTATGGGGAGGCCTTTAAGGCCACGATCCGTGGAGTTTGCATCAGCACTAACGCTGGCATCCTGCGTGACCTACGCACCCAACTGACTAGGTGCGAAAATAAAATTAGGCAATTCGAAACAGAATTCGAACAATCGCAAAATGCAGCATTGTTGGGAGACATCAGAGAAGCACTCTCAGAATACCGAGAACTAGCTGACAATGAACTTAAATATGTATCGCACCGACAACTGGCGCGCACATATGGAGAGGGTGGAAGAGCGGGACGAATACTGGCACAAAAAATTTGCGATCCACACCAGACACATGTTGTCACTTCTGTAAAAGACACACAGGGAAATCCACAGTACGACACAAACAATATTTTAAAAGCATTCATGTCCACATATAGCGACCTGTATGCCACTAGACCTATCGCAACCGCAAATGAAACACTTGAATACCTGGAAGATATTGCTATGGCCTGGCTTTCAGACAATCAGCGCGAATATCTGGCGCAGCCAATAACAGAAGAAGAAGTAAAGGCCGTCATAAAAACACTTCCAAATGGTAAAGCTCCGGGCCCAGACGGATTTACTGGGGAATTCTATAAAACATTTGTAGACTTACTATGCCCCTATATGGTCGAAATGTATGGAGACGCATATGAAAAGCAAATACTCCCTCCCACACTACGGGAAGCATTAATAATCACATTATTAAAGCCAGATAAGGACCCTAGTAATTGTGATTCATATCGCCCTCTCTCGTTAATAAATACAGATACTAAGATTTTAGCGAAGATTATTGCCACCAGACTGCAACCACTTATGCAAAACATAATCCTACCCGATCAACCAGGATTTATACCCAGTCGCTCCACCGCACACAATATACGTACACTTTTTGCACTGTCTCACCAGCTCAACCCTAAGTTGGAAGCGGCGGCGTTGCTATTAGACGCCGCCAAAGCCTTTGATTCGGTGGAATGGGTGTATCTATTTACGGTAATGCAAAAGATGGGGCTCCCACCTAGCCTGCTGACATGGATCAAACTACTTTACACTAAACCGGTAGCGCGAATAAAGGTTAATAAATATGTTTCAGACTCAATACCCATTCAACGTGGTACGCGACAAGGATGCCCACTGTCGCCCCTACTATTCGCTATAGCGCTAGAACCGCTAGCATGTAAACTCCGCCAAAAATATGCGGCCACAGCGTTACAATTTTACCAGCGCCCAGTGGGGATCTCGATGTACGCAGATGACATGGTACTATATGTACGAGAACCACATGTCCACTTATCATCGCTCTTGAGAGAATACATTAAATTTAGTAGACACTCGGGCCTCCAAATAAATTGGACTAAATCCACTATAATTCCACTCACAGACAGCACAAAACCGGGACAGGTGGAGTTTCCACTGAGTGGCAAATGGACCCGGTTAAATATTTAGGCATCTGGTACCACAGGGACCCAGAGATCGTCATTCGTGTAAATTATGGCAAGGTCATTACTAAGATAGAAGAAAAATAGAGCGCTGGATCCATCTCCCATTGTCATTAGCAGATAGAATATCCATCGTAAAAATGGTCATATTGCCCAAACTTCTCTACCTATTCAATAATATACCCATTCCACCACTCTCCTCAGTGTTTAAAAGACTTACCTCGTGCATAACCAGACTGATATGGGCTGGTAAAATAGCACGTATTGGACTACGCACCTTGACGCTGCCATATGATAAAGGCGGCTTCACAGTACCCGATTTTTTACTCTACTACTTATGCGCCCAAGCGCAATATGCACATTACTGGTTTTTTCCGGTACCATATTTGCCACATACGGCGGTAGAAGATGGGGACGCCCATCCAATACCCCTCAGATGTATATTACCCCACCAACGTCAACACGTGGCTAAAACCGAAATAAACACGATTAAAACTACGAATCTTGCTTGGCAGCGTATGGGGAAATTGGCGGGGAAACTACCATTATATGCACCCGAGTTACCTCTGCAACATCACCCGGCAATATCTGTTACACAAGCAGGCAACGGCATGTCCATGTTACAAAAGGTGGGAATAACTACTATGGGAGACTTATACACGGAAGGTAGCTTCATAGAAGACACGGATCTTGCATATATCCGAAACCAAACGCTACTGTTCAAATTCACGTATCATAGACTTAGGAGTGCGATCAAAGATCTATACCCCACATTCCCTGTCGAACCCCCAACCTTGTCGGCACTACAAATGATGCTAACTAACCCGAGCAATGCGCATATAATATCAAAACTCTATAGGCATCTACAGGCTGATATAGCAAGCGCCGCCAATAAGGCCCAAGAACGCTGGACCCTACACTTAGAAACACCCCTAGATGATGAAGACTGGAAAAACAGCTGTGCACTAACAGCAGTACTCACTCCGAATCACAACTTACGCATAATTCATTACAAATACCTACACCAAACTTACCACACACCGATGAAGCTACATAAATGTGGGCTGCGGGAGGATGCCAGATGCCGACGCTGCGGGGAGGTTGATGCTGATTTTATACATTTGTCATGGAGATGTGGAAAAATTAGACAATACTGGGAAGAGGTAATAGATACACTAGGCCTCATATTAGAAACAAAAGTTGAATGTACAGTGAAGGTCTGCCTATTGGGTTTAGTCGAGAATCTGAGATCAGCAAAGCGTAAAATGTGTGTAATAGCGTTATTATTGGCTAAAAGGCGAATTGCTATATATTGGGACAGTAAAAGATCTCCGAATAAGACACAATGGTTAATGGACTTAGTGTACTGCAGAGACTCACTCAAAACGTATGAGGAGGAATTACCAACAGCCTCGAGACCCAAAGATTACTGGGCTATGCTCACAGAATACTTACGATCCCATCAGGAACTGCTATCAATGGGAAATGAGTAGATTTACTTGCAATAATGATGCATGGACAAGAAGGATGTGTTCTAGAAACTGAGTTGTATAATCACGTACAGAAAGTGCGATACTATGCATGTGGCAAGTGTACCTGTAATGTATTGTTGTATGTAAGATTCATATCTAATAAAAAATTGTATAAATAAAAAAAAAAAAAAAAAAAAACCTTAACCATAATAAACGATAAACAGTTCTAACAAAAAATTTGAACCATGCACATACATCCAACATAGATCAAATGTGTAAATAGATGAATCTCACAGATTCACACCACCACGTCACTCTTTACAAAACAATATATTGCTCTCCGAAAACACACAACACAGTGAAACCAACATCTATCAAACAGCCTGTAGTTATTAAAGTAGAGGGAAAAGCTAGACCTTTATAAAGGCGATAATGCAATCAGCTTCCATCTACTTCTAGGTGGGCAATATGGTTACAAGCTTTCCTAGATGGTGTGGAGCCAATTTATTGAATCCTCCACCTACGTGCGTCAAACACCACTATGACACAATTAAAAACAAACCATGGCTATGCCCTTCTCCCTTTCTTTCTCTCCCTTCCTAAAGTTCTCTTACTCCCTTTTCTCTCTCTTTTCTGTCTCCCTTTCTATCTTACTCTCTTCCTCCCTTCCTTTCTGTGACTGTTTACCCTCTTAAAGCAATGCTGTATTGCTCTAGAGAAAGATTTATTTTAGAAAGATATGAAGCCTTTGTTTAACTTGTCAAATATATATCGGCAATGATCCTAGTTATGGGTGCAATGAATGCTTGATTTTTCATCCACCTTTTACCTATTCTCTCCATAGCTGTACCAATTTCAGGCCTGCATATCAGGTACATGCATGTTTATCAAAATACTACCCCGTTTACCTAGTGTCCTTACTTTATAATAAACCCAGTAACAACACAATATATTGCCTTTTTTTAAAAAGCAAGTCATGACACTTCAACTTCACCAAACTACAACTTACAACAAAAAACAAATTAATATTTATCACATAGGTGAAACCTAATGCATTTACCAATTTTTAAAATTGGGTAGTGCGATGACTGCATTTCCATTTTTTATGGTAGCCACAGCGATTCTGTGGAGTCTGGCGGTGTGTTGAGTCCAGGGCTTCATCTTGGACTAGGATGATGGCTTTTGTGATAGGCAAAGCAATGAGCCAGCATATCCAATGATTGTTATTACAAGCAGCAGCAGAGTAATAGCGGAGAAGGGGCCTGTGGTTCAAGTATTATGCAGTCAGCTTACTTAAGCTTGGGCAGGAGATTTGACTGTACACTGGTAAGGCCTTTTATAAGCTCGTATACATTTTTCTAAAAGAAAAAAGTTGAGGAAAAATAAAAAGATGTGATGTAGTCTATTGATTTTCTCTGCAGCTTGCCTAGTAGTTCTCCAAAGGGTTGTGGGAGGTTAGGGCATAGAAGTGACTGGATTTCAGGAGAAGATCTTGCAACTTGAAGACCAAACATCTCCCTTGAAGATGTTAAAGAAACTTCCCTCTGGAACAATAAGACTTTCAGTCTGCTCAGACTATGACAATTCATATTTAAGATAGACATTAAAGGCCACATCATAATTTCTCTAACTGTACTAGCAGGTGAAAAAAGCACATTTGTACAACAGGTCACGACCCTGGAAGCCGTCACCACATGGGGCACTCCCAGTTTCATCCCACAGCAACCTTGGTCATTCAACATCAAGTAACTTCCATTTGAAAGTAATCTAAATGCTGGATGAATTACAGCAGCTGGAACCTTTCAGATTACAGGCCAAGTTAGCTTAGGACGCATTACAAGCTCCATGAAGTGTAACTTCCCTGCAAACTAATGAAAGGCGGAAAGTGTTTTCCCAGTCTGTACTGCTAAGAAACACTTCAGTCCCTCCATTACTACACCAGAACTTGAAAGGTAGGACCCATGTCTCATGTAAAAATCTCTCTCCTAATGCTTCATACCTGTCTCCTTGATAGTGTTGTAAGCAGTTCGTAAAGTGGGCTGTCAAAATTAGCAGAGATATAAACCCATGAATTTTCCAATCTGCTGACAGTTTTTTACCACAGTGAATGATAATTTCTCTAGATGTTCTATATAGGATTGTGTATGTTGCGTCCTTCCTAACCATAATTTTCTGTTCCCTTGGTAAATTATATAGCATGAATGCGTTTGTTGCGTTTAAATGCTTCCAGGGTGTCACATGGCTCAGTTAAGGCGGGGAAGAAACACTGCCATTTTAACATGCACATGTTTCTTTAGTAGCCTTCCCTTTCACACGAGGACTATTGACACACATTTGGTTGTGTTAATAGTGCAGGGTTAGTTTCTCCGAAACCACATTGCTTACAAAATCACTTTGCAAATACACTATCAAGACACCTTGAACATTTTGTACCAGGCCTCAACAGACATTGTGCAAATGTTGTTATTTGTTATTTCATTCAGGAGGTGACATTGCTACCAAATTGACAATAAATAATGTCTGCTCAACTGAAGCATCGACATGGAAGCATGGATGTCATTGTCATAAATACACACGTACTTCTGTGCTCAAATTAGAGAAGCACTCGGCTGTCACTTGTGAGGTCATCGCTGTGTTGGAGTTTCAGCTTAGCTGGTTTGTGTTGATCCCTCTGTGAGGGACATACCTTGCCTTCAGGTAATGGGAAGTTAGATCATCCTATAGGGGATTCTTGGCAGAGCACATACACCCTCGACATCTAGGTTAGGAAAAGCATAGTAGGAGTACACTATACTCAGTACTTCTATGCTAGCATTGATACAGTGTTTTAGCACAATGGTGGAATTGTTCATTTTCTTCATTGTCCTTACACTTCTAATCACTTTTATATGCTTCCATCCGTTGATCATTGCAGCACATATATTTGATACAAGAATCACGATGGTTCAATAAATATTGAAAACTCCCTAAAGTGTATGTCTTGTATATCTCTCAGAGAGAACATGAGTGACTGAGCAAAAAGGTGGTAGATCTATTACCATTATTCCTGGGAGTGATCAAGGTTGTCATGTCCTGAGGATGCCCAAACCATTTGTTTACATATCTAGGTTTAGGGGACTTATGGTGGCACTAGGAGCTGCTGGCCTTCTGGACAACATATCCTGAGGGGGGCGCATAGAATCAGTCTGGCACCAATCCCAACATTTATGTTGTTAGACAAATGCACGGTTCCTACTTAGAAAATGGAAACCGTACGACAAGGGCACGCGACCATTGCACAGAGTCTGTAAAGTCCAGCACAGTAACAGGACGGATCTAAGCTTATTCTGTCCATGTTGTAAGAGGGACATGTCACTCTATATTATATCAGTTGCTGACGACACAATGTTACTCAGAGAATAAACTCTAGTGGATAACATGATCATACTATTATCGACGACTTCTAGAGCCTTTTCTAGGTTAACTTTGCCAATTTTACGTATCGGCTCAGCAGCTTCCTGCTGGGAAGCTTTCCACAATTCGTTGTATATTGCATACAAAAAGCGTGTTTGATGTGACTTTCTATTACCACACAAAAAATCCTGTAAATCCATGTGATCAGTAAGGAGAGGCAGGTGTTCTTTCACATCATTTAGCCATTCAAGGCACAATTTTCCCACGCTATATGTTGTTACTACTTCTGACTGTTGTGTCTGCACATAACGTGGGTCTGGTCTGTTTATTCTAAACCCCTTTATGTTGTTGAAAAAACATGAGTGATAACCATTAGTATCTAATGGTCACACTAGCCATCCCGCTGGATAAGAAAGTGAAGAATTGTATGTACCATTCCTGAGCATATTGTTCAGTTGTTCCTCCATCTAATTAGTGAATTGCTGCCAATTCTCGAAACATGCAAATGTGGGAATGTTTGGTGTGTTCATTTCCTTTATCTTGACCAGGCTGAGCCAGGATGTTTGTTGCACAGTTTTGTTCAGGAAAATTATTTGTCTTGGTATAAGACATTCTCTAAACAAAGCCTTGCAAATGGTGATTGTATGGTGGTGGGAGATGTAACCGAAAATAGCAAGACTTCAGAATCAGATATCCCCAGCCTGGGAGTAGAAACCTCAGTATTGGTTAAAGCTTGTATAGGGATTTCCTGTACAGTAGTGAGATGAGGCAGTGTTTTGTTGTTATTGTATATGAGTTAAATTCTAACTTTAGGAGTAGGAGTATTTTCTCTTTGAAGGTACTGAAGAAAAGCCTTGGGGCAGGGCTTGAAACTAGTCGACCAAGGAAACGGTAGGTCAGACACAGGTAACGTTTCCCACAAATCCCCTAATTTTAAAATATCAAACTAGAGGAGCGAATAAAGTTGTTTTTTCCTACTAGTCTGATATTTTTAACCACTGTTCTCTTATATATTTAACCCACTCCAACATACCAAATACCACATAGGTGTATAGGGACTTCCTTTCATTAAGTGCTCCTGCGTCTCCGCTGGTAGTAGCACCCCCCTGTCCTTAGTAGGACAGGGAGGAACCCTATGTTGAAGCATGCCACCGTGGGGCAACCCTGGTGGGTGAGGGTTATTTAAAAAGAACCTTTTCTTTCCCTATCCTACAAAAGAGGGTACACCCCACTGCGTAAATGTCCGCAATGGTTCAGATAGATGCAGGTGAGCTGTGTGTTTGAAACTAAGAGAGGTGTCTGCGGTGGACGTGCTGTGGTAGAAACTTTTATTTGTTGACAAATGTCGCCTTAAGGACATAATCTTTTGTCTGTTTGTATAGACCTGGCCACTAGTATTGTTGCTGTAGCAGTGAAACTGTAGCTGCCAGACCAGCATGTGCATACATTAACCCCTCATGTGCCGCTATTATTGATTCTGACCTCAAAATATAATATTACTCAAATCCCTGCACTCTGGGAAGACCAGCAAATCGAATGTTTTGTGCACTTAGTAGGTAGGAGTGTTTTGGTAGAATTTATTTAGGTAAGGGGTGCCACAGCTCAAAGCTGTGACAGCCTTCATGATGTCTCCATCTATCCTCGTATTGGAATGAGTCACTGCAGCTTCGACAGCAGTTTGCACTGCCACCTTTGTGGCTTTATCAGCCAATTAATTCCCTACAACGTGTATTCTTACACTTTGGTGGTGCAGTGTGTGGATAACATGAGCCCGTGGAAAACTTGCTTCAAGATTTGTCACTTGTCCCCAAAGCAATTTATGCTTGATAGTACAACCCTTTTAGTCTTTGAATCCATTCTGGCTCCAATAGAGTAAATACACATTAAATGACTTGACACAATAATATGAAACATATACTATAAGTGTGGGGAATTCTGGATCCGTCTTCTCAAGTACCAGAATTAGAGCTTTCAGTTCAGCCAGCTGTGCAGTGCAATCACCTAGTGACTGTGTGAATGTGTTAGGTGGTTATACGAGTGCACACATCTATAGGGAGTGTGTCACAATGCTCTTGCCTTCATTTGACAAATCATATCCCAAAAACAGGATACTGAGATAGCCAATTTTTGATTTTTTGAAATTTAATTTGTAGCCAATGTGAACAAATCCTAGAATTATTCTATCTACTCTGGCCAGATACATTTCTGAATCATCATCTGTGAGATATAGGACATCGACATAGGGCAAGGCTTCATTGTCAAAGCACTGTAATAGTTCTGTACCCGGGCAGAGAACAAGTCTGGGCTATTCTTATACCCTTGTGGCAATCGACAGAATTGGTTTTGTGACCCGAGGGTGGTTAATGAAGTCAAATACCTGCTTTCAGGTGCTATGTTTTGGCAGAAAAGGCCATTTGAATGTCTGTGTGATTTTGTATTTTTTCCGCACTATATTGTTCATTAGTGCTGCACCATGCATATATTGTACTACAAATGTGTGTGTGTGTGACTGTTTAATTGTCTATAGTCTAAGGTCCAGCGATATGAATGATCTGGTTTCATTACTGGAATCAAAGGATTATTTATTGGTGAGGTGGAGGTTTCAATTACACCTTGATGTTCAAGTTGAGGTAGAATTTCTCTAACCTGTTGTTTAGCCTCATGTTTAATGGGATATTGTGGTTGCACTTGTGGGTTGAACCTTATGGGTATAATATGGTAAGGGGATTCTTCATCCCAGTTCATGTGATAGTGGTATAACGCCGGGGCTTGTGCAAGGTCCCACTCCTTGGCGTATGCATGTTTAATTGATTGTTGAACGAGGTCAGAGAAAGATGGTAATATCAAACTTTCCCCTTGTGGGACTTGTTGAATAAACTCAGATGCCCAATCATTTCAGCCAAGAGAATGTCATAACCAAATGATAAGTTCTCCTAAAAGAGAATGTTAATAGTGCAAGGTATATCACTCTCCATTTGGAGTCGTAATTCATACAACTGACTGGGACTCTGGTCCTGTGTTTCTACCTGACATAGTCACTAGTTGCTACTGCTGTCAGACACTGTTGAAGATTCTGGCGAACTATCGTGACTTCTGGCGCGTTGTCTAGCAGAGTCAGAACGCACTACCTGTTCAGAAGCAGAGTCCTCCATATATGTGGCATGTTTAGCTTTTTTAACAGCCACTTTCTTCTTTTTAAATTGAGGATTTTGCTGTGCAAGATGTTCTTCCTTTTTTATTATGAAGTCAGAAAAGCGCTATGAGTCCTTCTTCAGTTTCACAAGCTCCACCATTCTGTGCTCTGATTGTCCTTTCTCTGAGCATTTTTTGGATGATTCCTGAAATTCACTGCACATTGGAGTGAGAGCAATGTCAACGTCTTAGACATCTGTCTCAAGGATGTTGAAGGGGTTTTACAGGTTGAGCTTTTCACTAAGCCTACCGATAAAAACACACTATTACATTATAAGAGTAATCACCCCAAGTCCCAAAAGGATAACATCCCTTTTGGGGAATTCCTACGATTTCGTCGTAATTGTACATCCTTAACTGACTTCTACCATCACTCAGAAATTATGAAAAAGAAACTTAAAGACAGAGGATATCCCAGAAAGCTAATTAGACACTCCTTTAAGAGGGCACGGTTCTACGATCGTGATCACCTCTTAGATATGACAAAGGAGAAACAGAAAGGTAAGAACCTGGATAAGATTGTGTTTGTCAGTCAATTTTCAGGTTTGAGCAATAAAATCAAAATGTGATTAACAAAAATTGGAAAATCTTAAACAGTGGCTCTGACAACTTGCTCCAAAAGCCCTTGTTTTCTTTTAGGAGGAATATGAATGTTCGCAATTGCCTAGTGAATACCTACAAAAATGTGGACCCTGACAGACAAATGACGTTAGATAAACAAAAAGCTGTAGGAAACTATAGGTGTGGAAAATGTTCTATATGTCCACATTGCATAGAGGCTAAAAGCTTCGATTTCAATGGCAAAAAACTGACCCCCTCCACCCTGAATAATTGTAGAAGTAAGAACGTGGTTTACCTGCTTGTCTGCCCCTGTGGTTTAGGTTACGTTGGGGAGACAGGCAGGGAATTGCGTATACGTATATTGGAACACAAGTCAGCAATTAGGAACAACAAAGAAAATGCACCCGTGACCGATCATTTTCATAAATTTAAACACGATTGCAATCAGTTTAGCTGGTTCATTCTTGAAAAGATATGTATAAATAGAAGAGGCGGAGATCTGGACATTAAAAGGAAAAAGCGCGAGCAGTGATTTATGTGCTATCTGGGAACAATTGATAAGGGTCTGAATTCTCGAGAAGAATGGATGAAACTTATCACATAATAGTTGCTTTTTTAAATTGAGGCAATCTGGTGAAAGAACATTAGAAAACCCACAAGATTTGGAAAAATATGGGAAAAAGTATGTGATGTTTATTATAAACTAGCACCACATATTTAAAAGGTTGGTCATATGGATATAGACCATCTGCATTAGAAGGTTGTGGGCTTCTTGACAAGAATGCTGCCACTCGGAACACAAGATTAGTGTGTAGAGTTTACTCTCTATAAGTGAAATATATTTAGATTTCTTCATACAGCCAGGCACTGTTTTTTAGAAGGTAGCGCGATCGGGAGACACAGAATAAATTCTCTGTAGTTTCTCGTTGCTTAGTTACAACGAAATACACGGGGACTAATTGAGAAGTAACACCATTAGCGGGCCTTAGCGCGTTGCACTTCCGGGTTAATATAGGCAGATTAGAGCCTTCCTAGTGAGCCAACTGGTCAACTTCCGGGGCGGATACGGTAGAGACAGTTACCCAGTCAGATCATAGCGATCTAGGCTTCCATAATAATATTCAAATTAAGTGGGTCCAGGTGGTACTTGGGAGGGAACAATTAGTTCAGCCAGCAACGAGTATTTAAACCACAGTTTTCTGTTAGTTAGTTCTCTCAGCGCTAAGTAAAGCAGGCCTCCAGGCTCCACATGCACGACGGTGTGAGGTAAGATGGAGATTAGCAGTATGTAAGATAGGGAGCGCTCGAGGTATAATATGTACCCGACAGCGAATGGGCTAACTTCCATATTCTTGTTGTTTTTGTCTATCTAATAGATGGACCACAAGAGTTCCCTAGGAACGAGCGTTTTGAATAAACAGTTGGCTGCCGTTCCTGTGAAAATACATGGTGTTCTGGGGGTGCTAGCTATATTATAAAACACATCGATAATAAGTTAGGTAAGCATGGCCCTTTGAGCACATAAATGCAATCACAGTGACATGTCGCAATAAGTTGTAAATATGACAGGGTCCTTTATTTATTTTTTTCATTCAACAGAAAAAGCCACCACGAAAGAAGGTGCATTTCATAGGACCTGGCCCTTTAAGTTCCAGTATAAAATTATAACGTTACGATAAACGCATACGGGATGCTGATCGAGTAGATATACGATCAATATTTCCATGAATAAAGAGAAGGTACGACTTGAGTTATTTGGTAGATAATCAGAATCCCTCTCTGTATCCTCGGAGCCTGTTCTTACGGTTATTCTTTCCTATTTTTTAGAATTTACACTACTTTGCCTAAGGACTGACAGTCTTAGTCAAATCTTTGATTTTTATGAAAGGAAGCTATACATCCAAGTGCTTCAGGTAAATTAGCATACAAGAATGTTAGAATATTTATTCTGTGTACCTCAAGAATGTTAGAATATTTATTCTGTGTACTATCGTGTATAGATACGATTTTATAATGCAATAATGTGATCCTCCCAACAAGTTTTAAATTAGTTAAATAAACTTCCTCTAGATTCAAGAAGGTATGAATGGTTTGCATGAAAAGGCATTAGATGTTTTTTCTAATATTTTCTTTGATGTGTTCCTACTATCCTCTTTGGGAAACGTTTATGGCATTTTGAATTGTAAAGATCTCTGCTAAGACTCATGCAAAGGAGTGGGCATGTAGAATAAAAGCATTGTCTATAATTCTATGAGATGTTAATCTATCTATATATGTATTGCTGTATGGGCAAGATGACAATGTATTATAAATAGTATCGCCCATACTTAATAAGGTGTGTGGTTTTATAGTAGAGAAATTGTATCTTAATGTAGCACAGATACTAAAAGGCATTTGTTTTACACATGATTTTAAGGTGCAACCATAAAAGTGCAACTTTAAGAGAGTTTCCTATTAATTTGTCTTGATAAAGATGGGATATTAACAGTAAACACCATCGAAACGCATTGACGCAATATCTACACAATTCGTGAAGGCCACTGGATCTGTAGATATTATAAGAATTTGTCTTCCATCAGATCTCAGGATAAATGTGCTTAAAACGAATGTGTTATACTGAATGACAAAATGTACTGTCTGTTTGTTTCTCTCTTTATTTTTAAAGCATGTGTTTCCTTTACTGTGTAAGGATTTTGGGAGTGCATGAGGCTCTTTAGATTTTTGCGCTTATCAGTTGTAACAATTTTTGTGTATGTAAAAGCAAAAATAGGTTTCTTTTTTTATTGTATTAAATATATTGTCAATTTCATATAATTAAATCTATTTTATATTCTAATTCTTGGAATTCTTCTGTCTATTTTAAAGTGTGAAGAACAGGACTATGTCCACTTGTATCTCTTGTTGAATGGTGAGATGACTGTTGTGTTTCTGTCTTTACTTTAGTAAATAATTACCAAGAGGAAATCTCATTTTTTACTTGTGATAGTACCCTTTCCCCTTGGTTTGCTTATAAAGGGGTCCCTCTCTCTTATTACATCCCAAATTATCTTGACCAATAGATGTATAAGTGTCAACAATAATTTTTGGCACTTATCGCTCCTGATCCACTAATGGAACTTGTGCAAGGGGCTGGCATAGAGCCAGTGCTGCTGCTTCCCCTTAATATCACTTAATAATTGAGGAGACAGTGGCTTAGTTGCCAATAAGTGTCATCCCCAATCCCAGGGTCTGTGCTGCCCTGTATTCATTAAGAATCTATTATAGCACCTCTGGCAAAACAGCAATAGATTGTGTACCATGTGTTATGGTATAGACCACAGCAAATACTGCGCTCCAAGTGGTGCAGTTGTCTACTGGGGGAACCATTCCTAGCGGTAGTCACATTGTGAGAATTCTATGTCTATCTTGATGTCCCATGTGGGGAAATACTGCTTCAAGCTGATTTGTTTTTGTGCAATCCAGAACGGAACTTCTTCCCACCTGGTGGGAACTTTCCCATTATTTAATTAATAGGCACTGGACTACTTGCTGGCATTGATAAATACGGTTGTGCAGCTTGTGCATTCCTTGCTGGGTTTACTGTCATTGTTCGCATAATGTATTGTGTCATGTATCTGTGTAGCCTAACTAGACTTGTGTATACTGTAGGTAGCTCTGGTTCTGTAAGGTTTGCTATGTCTGGGTAAGGTGTGTAACCGGCTAAGACTGGCCATTTTGCCTCATTGTTACTGAGGGGTCCCAGTCTAACTACGTCTCTTGCTTGTTTTAGGGCACCTTTTAACCAATTTTGGTGTTTCTGGAATGTTAATGATATTTCTAGTTCTTCATATAGTGTGTAATTGTTAGGGACTGGTGAATAAAATACCTCTGTTATTTATACTTCGTGTGCCTCGACCACAAAGATAAGTTTCTCACCCATAAGGGCAAGCTCTGGTTTCTGTAGCCTCTGTGTAACTACATGTCTGCAGTTTACCGGTATAGCCACTGCTGCTGCATCAGCCATTTTAGTTTATGGAATTCAGAGAAGGTAACTATAGTGTGGTTATCCTTGAAAGGTTCAAGCTTGAACAACCTAGAGGCAAAAAATAGGGGTTCCCGTTTCAGCTGAGGAGGATTTATCCCTAACACTATGGACATCTCTGAGTTAATTGGTGAGTAGGGTCTTTGGGCACACTTTAGAAAACTACTCAGGAAACCCATTAAATAAGTACCCAAACTAGAATTTTGGTGGCTCCATGTCGTTCGGTTCCTGCTTTCTCAGTAAGACTATGCATTTAGGCAACATAAGCTTCAAAACTATGTGGGACTGAGTCCACTCATACCATCAAAATATGTTAACTTAATTCCTAGCTAACTCACAGTGCGCCATCTGGGCCCTAAACTTTCAGGGCATGGATGATGTCTGCAACCTCGGGACATAACTACCCTTATACCCGCAAGGAATTCGTGGAAACAGATTCTACCCTTTTTTTGTAACTCAGGCACTCCCAAAGGGAGACACAAGAAGTAGGCAAATTGGCATTTTAAACATTTATTGAAGCAATTGCCCTCTTGTGTAAAATATGAGTGCTGCAATGATTAATAAAATGGAGCAAAACAATGTTACCAGCATTACACCAGCATTACAAGAATGGTGAACAGAATGAATAATTTAACCATTGTGCCTTTACCTTAAATTATTTGCATACATATGTTATGTTATGTTAGGAACTTTTTAAAGCGCACGATTACCAAAGGTGTCTTGGCGCTGTCAGAAGAGGCAGGTGAATGGAGACTTATATGTTAAATAGCCAGGTTTTTATCTCCTTCCTAAATATTGTTAATGAAGGAATAGCTCTGAGGTGGGGTGGGAGGCTGTTCCAGAGTTTGATAGTATTGAGGACTATACCTCTGCCGCCCCATTGCATCTTCTAAAATGTCGGAACAACTAATAGATTGGCATCGGCCGATCTGAGTACTTTGTTGGGCTTGTATCTCTTGAAAGCCAATCTGAGGAATTCTGGGCCTGAGTTATGCAGTCCTTTGTGGGCCAAGCAGAGGACTTTAAACTTAGCCCGGCTGCGCATGGGAAGCCAGTGCAGCTTGCGAAGTCCCTGCTTAATAGAATGGGATTTAGGAAGATTAAAAATCAGTCTTGCTGCAGCGTTTTGCACTAGTTGTAGTCGACTCATATGTTTTTCTAAAACGGTTAGATAAAGACTATTACAATAGTCCAGCCTGGGAAGTACAAGCAGGGTTATTAAAGTTTTTCTGTGGCTGTCTGGAATGAAAGGAAGAATTTTTCTTATCATTTTTATGATATAGTAAGCTGCGGATGTGACAGATGATATTTGCGTGCTCATATTAAGGTTGTCATCAATGATGATTCCCAAATTCTTCGCTTTAGTGACAGGGCGAGGGGGTTGTGGCAAATTATCAGGACACCAATTTGTGGACCAAGCTGGGAAGGGAGTGCCGAACACCATAATCTCGGTTTGCCCTGCATTAAGCTTCAGCCAATGCCCACTCTTCCAGCCACTGATTGCCTTGATGCAGTTACAGCATCTTAGGGGACCTGATGAGTCATTAAGAGCTGCTGCAATTATTAGCTAAGTGTCATCAGCATACGAAGTTACCTCCAGATTGAAACTTCTTATGAGCGGGGCCAGTTTTGCTATGTAAACGTTAAAAAGCGTGGGGCTAAGGGACGACCCCTGCGGAACTCCACAAGGCAGTGAGTAGGGTGGGGAGTTGAAATTCCCTAACGCTACTGTTTGAGATCTGTCACTGAGAAAGGAGGAGAGAAGCTCGAGCGTGACCCCCTTAACTCCTATTTCCTTTAGACAGCCAATAAGAGTGGTGTGATCAGCAGTATCGAAGGCAGCAGATAAGTCCAGTAAAATCATAACTGCTGAACCTCCGCCATCTACTGCATTCCTCACTTCCTCCGTTGCCTTGACCAGGGCGGTTTCTGTGCTATGCCCTGGTCGGAAACCATACTGGGAGGAGTCCAGGAGCTGATTGTTAAAAATGTATTTAGACAGTTCCAGATTCATTATCTTCTCACAGATTTTAGCAGGCAGAGGTAGTCGAGCGATAGGACGATAGTTGGCCATGTTGTTAACCTTTAAATTGGTCTTTTTTAAGAGTGGAAGGATAGAGGCCTGTTTCCAGGCCGAGGGGAGTGTCCCAATAGCGAACATGATATTAAAGATCTGAGATAGGTTCCTAGCGATAATGTCAGGGACAAGCTTCAAGATCTTTACTGGGCAAGGGTCATAAGGGGAGCCTGATTTGGATTGCAAAAGTAGGGAACTTACTTGTTGTGGTGAAGTGGCAGAAAAGTGTGTAAAAGAACAGTCACCTAACGTATTCCCAGTAAGGGCTCCAGGAGGATGAGGGTCCCCCTTGTCGAAATCCTGGAAGATAACATTTACTTTCTCTTTGAAGGTGGTAGCAAGGGCATCACAAAAGAATTGATTATCAGAGGGATTGATTTTATTTGAGATGGTCGTAAGTCTCTGAACAACTTGAAATAGTTCTTTTGATGAGTTAGAGGCCCTATCGATTGCCTGAGCAAAGTAGCTACTCTTTTCCTTCTTTATAAGATCTTTGTATGAGGTTAAAGCCTTCTGGTATACTAGTCTCATATAATTACACTCCTGCCTAGCGCTTCCTACTCTACAAAGCATAGGGTGTGCAGGTCTGACCGAAGACCTCAGATTGGACTAAGTCCCCATTTACCTGCAGGTGGGTGTTATCTGGCAGTCAGCCTTGGTGTAGAATAGGCTGCCTTCCTCTTCAGGATGGTGTTGGAATTCAGCTGGGCTAGAATTTAGGCATGGGTCAACCTTTGACAATCCATCCAGTTGCTCCTCTGCCTAAACAGAAGCATAGTGTTGTTTATATAAAAAATAATATAATAATATAATTATGTGCCTGAGTCCTTGTGCTCTTCTCATTGTTGATTCTATCCACCCTGGGCTGTCACCGAACGGACAAAACCAAACAATGACATTTAGCTCAGTGTGCTGAGTCCTTTTACAGAATGTTCCAAGGTCTGATAATGTGGCTACGAAGAAGTGTAACTGTGTGCAAAACCATTTCTGAATACTTTATCTCATGATTCAGTGTAACCAAATGTGTGTTAGAAGTCATTGTCTAAAAAGATGTCAACTTTAAACGTGAGCATGTAAAAAGGAAGTGTATGTACCTGGGGCCTATGTAACCACACAACAGTGTTTCAGAAGATTTGTTTCAGAGATAGATCTTTTTGAAGACAGATCTAATGCCCAGCTGCCCTTATTTTACTCATGGTTTCAGGATCCTTAGGCAATGATGATAGATACCCTCTTGAGCCCCAGGACAATTCAAATTATATATATTTTCCACAGTTCCATAATGAGGATTACATATACCATTCAAATTCATAATTATTTTACAGAAAAATTAAATTACCTAGCAACAATAATATTTAAATCACATTTTATATTAAAAATGCGTACAATATAACCTATAAAAAATATGAAATATTTAAAAAGAAAATGTAAATTAATTAAAGTTAAATTCAGTTACCTCCTAACAAACTAAGAAACACAAACAACCCAAAAATTAAAGAAAAATTGTTCACATGAAAATATTACTTAAATTAAACAAATAAAATTTAAAAATGCAAATAGCAAAATTAAAAATGTACAAAATTATTAAATACATTAAATTAAAACAATTATTTAAATAACAAACAATTGAAGATTTACATAAATAATTAATAATAAGAATGAATTGGGATTAAAATCAACAATATTTAAAATATATAATTTCAATAACTTCCCAACCTATTTCTCTACAAAACCAGCAACCTGCTACTAACTTATAAATTAGTAACAAAAGTAATCAAATTACAACATGGATTATAATTTAGAAATCAAATTTACATAAATAAAATAACAAATAAATAATTACATGACTCAAAAAATTACTAATGAATTAAAAATTAAATATACAATAAAACAATTAACATATAGATTAAATTCATTATTAATGAATTAACTTCTCACCATATTCCCCTACAAACCACCCACTGTTAAATTATAAATTACTAACATAAATTTAAAACATTTAATTTAAATTTACAAAGTAAACTTGAACTTAAACAAATATTATAACAATTAAACAATTATGCAATTTACATAATTAATAATCAATTAAACATGTAATTATTAATAAAGAAATAATTAACATTAAATTGGTTGTAATTTAATGAACTTCCCACACTATTCTCCTACAAACCCAACAATCCCCTGATACATCCCAAGCTACTAATCAAATTTAAAAAAAAAATACACTTTCAAAATTACAAACTATATTTCGAAAACGACTAATAATTATACTAACTATTCTAGCAGTTAAAGTTAATATACTAATATATATAATATATTTATAAGAAATATTTAGTACATCTATATTAAAGTGAACTATATCAAATACAACAATATTGTTAAAAACGGTTTACGGTACAACACCACCATAAGACTACACAACATCAACAGAACAGCATATGAGACTTAAAATAACACAGCCGTGCAACAATAATACAGCAACAAATATACAGCAAAATTCACAGAGGACCAACAGAATGTTACAAAACATTAGCATATTCACACAAATTCACAACTCAGCAGTGCAAAAACATTACACTGCAACTTAGCTTCCTAAAACAACAACACAATAATCCAACAACACAACAGCACTTATTTGCAAGTGCGTTGTATTAGGTTTTGTTGGGTCTTTATGTTCTGGTGCTGTGGTTTTGTGCTGTCCTGTGTTTGAGCGTTTGCCCTGTTTTGTTGTGTTGTGTTGCTTTGTAATTCATTGTGTTACCTCCTTATCAAAGACACACCAGTTCATTCAATTGGGCACCTCTAGGTACCAGAATTCTATCACCAGGAGAGCCACCCAATTTTTAATATGTTGCCTCGTCATTTTCAACCTCTACAAGGAGTTCTTTGGGGTTCTACTCACCAGTAACAGGATCAACATTCATCAATATGCTCATGATACACAACTCTACTTGAAAGTCACTTCCATTTTTGACATTTTATGGCTAAAAACACCTCCCGCACTTCATCCACAGTTCAATGTCAGGCACGTTCCTGAAGCACAGCTTCACAAAAACTGAATTCCTGTTATTTATTAAGAATAACAAGCTTCCACTCTCCCAAACCTCACTGAATGACATGGATCTAGTTGTGTTCAAACCCCATTTTTCATTTAATGTCAAGTCACTTTGATTTACAGTGGACATCAACCTTACCCTCAAGGAACAATTTCCCAAGAAACTAAAGGTGGCTTGGTACCACTTCTCTCAACTATAGAAAGCAAAACTGTTCCTGTCAGAAAGCAACATCAGATGGTGGCAACTCTCTGCTCCATTCCTTTTAGACTCCACAATGGCTCCTCTTAAGGTCATCCTACAAATCGCAGTATGTCTTATCCAGAGCCAGAAGAAATATGACACATCACCCTCATCCTGATGAATCTCTACAGGTTACCCTTGCCTGCTTGTGCCATCATTAAAACCAACTGCATTACTTACAAAGCCATTATGACCAGCACCCTAAAATATCTCTCTGACAAGCTCACCATCTCTGGCGGCTCTTGACACACCTGTAACCGGGACACCATCGGAATGGAAGCAAACAAGTGTAAAAAAGAAAAAACAGGCAACAGGCCTTCTCAATTGATGGACCGAGCATCTCAAACATCATTCCTGTATCCTTAAGGGCCTCTCAACCCTGCTCCAATTTAGGAAAGAGAAGCAGATGCGCTTTTTAAAGAACACTACACCACAAACCAGTAACAGTCCACTTCTGCTCCCAGAACTAGCTACCTCTCCAAACATTTTTTACTGTATATTTGCCTTTGAATTTCTACATGCCTCACTGCCTTTTGGTTAGGTTTGCCCAATACAAATACAACATGCGTACATATATATATATGATTGTGCTGTAAACATTTGCTTTTGTGTTTTTCTGGTGTATTTTGTTGGTGTATTTATTGCATCCCAGTGTTCTACTTTATCAGATTCCTGTTGTTTAATGGATTTATTTTATGCTGTGCCACTGTGTTGTTGGTACTACGTGTTGTCCTTTTATGATTTTGTGTTTTAGGTTCAGTTGCTCTGTTGGGATGTGTTGTGTTGGGTACCTTTTTTCAGTGGTGATGTGCTATGGTTTTTTTGTGCTGTTGTGTTGTAAAATTTCATTATTTCACTGTCTTGTTATGTTATGTTGTGGTTGCCCTCTTGTGTGTTTTTTTATCATTGTTGGCTGTGTTGTGCCTTATATCTTTTTTTCACAGTTATTTTACTATGTGTTATGTTATCATCTTGTTTTGTAGTCTTTACTTTGGAGACATTAACAAATACTGCCACATTTCCAGCCAAAAGAGGCACATTCCTTTGGATCACTGATACTACATCGACTCCTATAACATCGAACTACAAAAATATCGAGTCAACAATATCGTATACAAAAATATTGACACCCAATACACAAAACAGAAATAACACAAACATCAATAAAAAAATATCGTTAAAAAGAATTTCGATGACAAAAATATCGACTACAGGAATAAAGAACACAAAAATCAATAAAATTAAAATAAAATAGAACACAACAAAAACATTGATATAAATAATATCGACAACAAACATCGATAAAATACATATAAACTAGATCGAAAATAACATTTAAACATAACAATAAACTATTTTCAATAATATAATAAAATAACATATCCCAAACATTGTAAACAAACATATAAAAATTTCAAAATTAAATAAAACAAATACCTGAAAATTCAAAAACAAATAAATAAACAAACATTACAACATAAAAAAAATCACAACTACCAAAAATAAACAAACATAAATATATATCATATATACAAAAATATATAACAATTATCCACATATACATTATAATAACAATAACAAAGAAAATAAAAACAAACATTAAATAAACATAATAAATATTAAACAAATTAAATGGTAACTACTAAAAATTCTAAAAAGCTCTCGACCAATAAATTTAAACTATACCAACACAAACCAATAGAAAACTCTAACTAATTAAATAAACACCATAAAAGGAATCAACTAATTAACACAAAATGTACCATATAACAGAGAAACACAGAGGAAGCACGAACCTTTCGAGACAGAAAACAGAACAAAAAAGAACTACACAATTAACTATTCAGAAAATCTCTCATTAAAGGTAAGAACAAAACTTTGTAACTAAATAAATAAAATTAGCTTAAAAAAAGATTTACTGAAACTATAACATGTTTACCTTTATGTCACAGATTAAACTTCACTAAAAAAACACCTAAAAAATCCAAAACAAAGATTTACGTCCAAAACAACAATAAAATCAATGTTACAAAAAATATATAACAAAGTAAGTATATGACTTAACCAACAAATAAAGTAAACGATTTAAAACTAATAATTTAATAAAAAAGCAAAACATAGCTAACAAATACTTTTCTTTTAACTGCTTCTACAGAAGTCAACAAAACAACAACATCAACGAAAGAAACTTCATCAACTAAAAATATATATTTTTCAACTAAATAAAAATAGAGACTAAATATTTGAAATAATCAAATTAACTAAAACTATAACATTTTCCTTTATGTTTCACAGATTACACTTCACTAAAACTCTACCTAAAAACTCACAACAACGTTTAACTTCAAAAACAAGGACAAAATCAACATTATAGAAAAATATAAAACTAAGGGGTCGATTCCGATTCGGGCCGGAAATCTCTCCGACCGAGCCGGACCCGGAGAGATTTCCGACCGAATCGGACCCGTGCAGTCCGACCGAACGAGTCCGATGCATTCGTATGCCACCGGACACGAGTCGGTCGGACTCCCATTGAACTCAATGGGAGCCGGTCGTACAACGCGTACGCGGGCTCCCATTGCCTCAATGGGTGCGAGGCGGACAAGGGCGCCTCCTACAGCGAGTACGCCGCGGAGCGCTCGCGGCGTACACGCACAGGTAGGGGGACCCATGGGTCCCCCTGTATGCGCCTCGCACGGGTACGCGTACAGGGGGTCCGACACGGACCCCCAAAGTACGGCTCCGACAGCGAGTTCGAGTCGGACGGCGCGAGTCGGTCGGAGCGGTCGAGGTGCGCATCGTACTTACCCGGCCGGAAAACGTCTCCATTGCGCGGTGCGACTCGTGTCCGACCGAGTCGGTCGGAGCGGTACGATCCGGGTACGAGTCGGTCGGAGCGGTCGGGTCGCCCGGACGAAGTCGGTCGGCGACTCGCATCGTACTCGCTCGGCCGGACCCGCGTACGGTTCGGTCGGGAAACAGGGCTCCGAATCGGATCCGGTAAAGCCGAATCCTATTCGGAGCCCTACCGGCCGAGATCGGAATCGGCCCCTAAGTAAGTATATAAATTAACCAACAAATAGAGCAAACTAATAAAAAACAATAAATTAAATAAAAAAGCAAAATATAACTAACAAATACTTTTCTCTTCACAGCTTCAAAAAACTTCAACAAAACAACATCAACGAAATAAACTTCATCAAATAAAAATAGTAATTTTTTTTTTTCTCAACTAGATAAAAATAGAAACTAAATAAACAAAATAATCACATTAAATGTAACACTTTAATAAAAATAACATTTTGCATTTAAACCAACAGAAAAAAGAAACCAGTGAATCAACCACGACCATCGATAAAATATCCAACAAGAAAATTAAAGCAAGACAAATGTAAGTTTATTTTCAAATATAATAATTAAACAAACATGTTTACTGTTCAACACCTTATAATTAATAAATAAATATATATATATATATATATATATATATATATATATATATATATATATATACACATATACATATAAATACACATATATTCACAGATATACCCAAAAAAATGGCAGAAGGAGCAAAATTCATCACATCACAAAAGGGAAAACTACTTCTGTGCTACATGGGCTACACTTATACACAAGAAAAAATAACAGGAAACAAAACCCATTGGAAATGTAGTAAATACTCCTCCAATTCTTGCTATGGGAGAGCCACAACAGTAGAAACAAATGTAGTTAATGTCAAGGAACACAACCATCCCCCCAATGTTACAGAAATCGAGTCAGAGATGCTCTCGAAACAATCAGAGAAGCAAGCACCAAGTCGCAACAGACCAGTACCCAAATACTAAAAAACGTATTAACTAGGGAACCTGAACATGTCACAGGACAACTACCATCCATCCCCACTCTAAAAAGATTAATAGCCAGAACTAAAAGAGCTACTGCTCAAACACCACCCACCCCCCAAACGTTTGCAGAAATAGAAATCTTACCAGAATACACTGTCACCCACAAAGATGAGAAATTCATTCTTCATGACAATAACAGTCATGAAAAACGAATTATTATCTTTGCCACCAACAACAACATACAAAACTTAAAAAACTGCGAAACGTGGATGATGGCTGGCACATTCAAAGTTTGCCCTAAGCCTTTTTACCAACTATATACCATACACGGTGAATATGAAGACACTAACATCCCCTTCATATACGCACTACTCCCCAATAAGCCAAATACCACCTACATAGAGCACCTTACAATAATAAAACAACACACCGACAACTACTTTCCACAAAAATAATCATTGACTTTGAACAAGCAATGATTCAGTCAATTTCAAAAATATACCCACACGCTGCAATACAAGGTTGATATTATCACTTCAATCAAAGTATCTGGAGACACCTATAAAAATCTACTCTAAGTATACATTACGCCACCAATAGCACCTTTGCCTATCTAATCAAAAAATTAATAGCCCTGGCCTCTGTACCAACAACTGAAGTAGCCAACCACTAGAACATACTTCTTGAAAGCCCTTTCTACCTAGCACAGGAAACAAAACTAACTCCCTTCCTAGACTACTTTGAAGATACTTGGGTGGGAAGGCTACATAGGTCAGGGCACCGTAGACAACCAAAGTTCCAATCCCCTAGTGGAACGTCTACAATAGCACTCTAGCTCAAAAAGCGAAAACTAATAACGCTGTAGAAGGATGGCATAATGCCTTCCAAGCCACAATCGGAAGAGGACAACCAACCTTACACAAACTAACAGAAGCCATCAAAAAGAACAGAGCTATCAAGAGCTAAGACTAGAACAAACCCTAACTAAAATAGGCCCTAAACTCAGTAAGCAAAAAAAACAATATATGAATAACTACAACACAAAACTCAACTATTTCCAAACACCAAACGGCTAGAATACCTAGACATGATTGCTAAATCTATACTTTAAACAAAAAACAATGCTAAACATCATAAGCATTTTAAAATCACAAAACATTTAAACAACATAATTCTATTCTTTTTTAAATTAATAATTATAATTATGTCATTTAAAAATTAAAAACGTACATATAAATATATGACATAATATAAATATTAAAATAAAAAAGAAACAAACAAACAAAATGTAACCAAAAACGTTTTCCACCCATAATAATAAAAATTACTTACAGTTATGTTGCAGTAGACGGTCCTCCAAAATGAACAAATCCATAGTAGATAAATTGAAAGACGAATCCATCCGAAAAGAAAGCCCAAAGAAAATGCAAAAATACAACTGTAGAAATAAGGCTCCAACGACACAATCCTCTTAATAACAAAACCCCCCCAAAAAAAAAAATTAGCTTAGAAAAACGCTCCACAAACCCGAAAAATAAAAGGAAATGTAAAAAAGTAACTTGTTTCAAAGAAACAAAATACATTTTCCTTTTTTAAAAAAAGAAACGCATCTTCAGCACCATCCGTTCACAAAACGGGAAGCCTGTAAAGAAAAGAAAAAGAGCACCCTCCCACAATAACATGTACAAACCCGCACGCATTAATGTCAACATTAAATACAACATAACATAATTAAACAACGCATAACTAACACTGCATAACACTCTACTTCTCTTCAACAGTACGTCAAACACATAAAACACTTAGGGGCCCATTACGATGGCGGGCGGAAGCACCACCGCCGTGCTGGCGGATGCAAAAACCACCAGTTACCGCCGGCACGCAGCAGTCCACACGCCCGCCCAATTACGATGCGAAAAGTAGGCCAAACACCGCCGGCAAGCCAGCAACACCGTCCGCCATCAAAGTGCGCCCGTACATGTAGCGGCGCAGCCCAACTGACACACACCGTCCGACGAAACACGTCCCGCCCGGCGCATAAATTACGATGCCGCAAACAAACGGCTCCCATGGCCAAGAGATACCGTACGACAAACCGAAGCGGTAACACGGATGCCGAGCACGGACAACGAAGAAGCGGCTCCCTGAGCATGAATCCAGCACTGCAGGCACTCCCCATGCTTCTGCTGATGCACCACCAAGGACGCAACGTACCGCGGAGACGCAGGTAGGCACACACAGAACAAGTGCACGCAAACAGCGCACACAGTGCAAGGGCGGAAAAAGCGGACAACCCCCCACCAGCGCGTGTACACTACACATCCACCATCGCATCCACATATGACACACAGGCCAAATCGTAACATCGCAGAACACATGTGTACACACCACCTGGGACTAGGAACCAACCACCCCGTCACGGCCCCAAAGCGCCGATGACGCCGCCACACATGCGCACAACGCAGAGGCCAACCGCAGCGCCATGCATGCGTCGCACACAGACACAGGGACACAACCAAGCAGCACACACATCAGCCCCACCCCGAACGCACATGACACGTGACAGGCCGGCCACAGACATGTCCTCAACGCCCAATTCACGGACAACACCCAACGCCACACAACTGACGCACACATGTCAGTGAAGACACGCAACAGCAGGACACACCCCAGTGTAACAAACATGGCGTAGCACACAGCGGCGGCAACACCAACTAGGAGAAGCAGGGCCTCTTCGGGAAGAGGAACGCCAGTACCACACAGAAACACCCATACCACCCTGCACATATGAACAAGACATATAAAACGGAACACCAAAGAGCCCGGGGACCGACAACAGGTGGCCCAAGAATAACATTCACACACAAGGCCCAACGCAGAGCGGAAAGGCAGCCTGCCGCCCACACAAGGGAGAGCAGACAGCACTGAATGACCTTCCATTCCAACTCCGAAACCACAGCCCTACGACAGAAGCCGGTGAATACAGCCATTGTCCAAGAATAGACCAACACAGGCATGCCGAGGAGACCGACCACAGGGCAGATAGCGCATATCACAGAAGCACACAACGGACGGGGAAGAAAGAAGAAAACACTCCCCCATGTCGGCCACATGCAAGTTAATTGGAAGGAGTCACACATCACTGACCTTGAACTGTCTGAGAAGCATGTGGGAAGAGGGGCCCGTGTCCTCCAAACAAGCCAACAGAACACAAGTCCTGTCTCCCTACGACTACACAGAGCTCACAGCAACCCCGGAGCGTGCACATTGCAGACTGCACACACAGCCGGAGCACGCCACCTCAACGAACCGCTGCGAAATGGCAACCGCAACACACCTACCCAACTACGCCGAACAGCTCAAGCTGTACAAAACCAACCTGTTTCATACATTGGGATGCGATCTCCTGTCCCTGCTGAACGTAAGTTACCGACTGACTTACCGCATCACATTGTTCAGCTGCGTCATGCCCGTCTTCTACTGTCGGAGGTGTCCCTACCAGCATCCCGTCGAGATATGCCTCTCCAACCCGGCATGTCTGAAGGCAAGACCTGCTACCACTACTCCTCCCTCTGGACGCACACGACAGGGCCTGCTCTGCCTATGGGGGCATGGCGTATGTGGCCAACATCGCACCCGCACTGAAATGGGACCACTGTGCCTCCACACGACGGATCATCGAGAACAGCTACATCGAATGTCACCCAGCATGCCCCATCATGGTCCTCCAAGGGACAACTTACGAACAACACCTTGACAGCCACCATCCGCTACATTGGCTGGCAAACATGTACACCACCAATGACATGGAAGCCCTGCTGGACGGCATCGCATACCTGACAACCTGTAAATACGTCGGACCACAACGCAGGTTCCCCGAGTGACCTATGATGTCCAACCCCGCACCCATGCTTAGCTTCCGCACGGACTGGCCAGTCACCACCACAACAGCCATACCAAACGACCGGCAACTGTAACCACACCATCAACGACATCGCCATGACATCGGATATGACCGGGACATGCACACTGTTCCCCATCACATCCAGGAACACCTCATGCATCGTGGGAGGCAGTGGCATGGGCTCTGTGTATCGCACCCACATGGACGGAACTGCACGAACAACCAGGACACGACATGGATCCAGCGCACATGGACACACACACCGCTCAGTGGACATGAATAGGTCGCCTGGAGTCTGTGGGTGCTGCACCCCTCCCACCCCCGCCCCGGGAATCCCATACCAGGACCTTTGCATGGACGACAAGTGCATACAACAACAACACGACCCCAGTGACTGTGACATGTCCAGTAACCACCACAGTGCAACAACAAGTGGCACGCCGCTGCATGCACGCAAGCACATGCCCTGATGTCATCTCACATGCACGCGTGCATGAGGAACAACCGCAGCAAACCTGTCACATGGAACTGAGATGGACTGTGCCCATGATGCCAAGCGGTCTGGTAGGCTACATGTATACCGTCTGTGTCAAAGTCCGCAGCTCCGCAGCTATACGTAAATGTACATTAGCACAGCCTTGGCCAAGCAGATGTCACTCTGAAGCCCACATCCCACATGCAACAGCCAATCACATGTAACCCCACACCCTATCCCATTTGCAATCATGCTCAGTATATCCTCAACATGTATTCCGCTGCCAGTAGTGTCCACTATACTGCATCACAGAGGACAGAAGACATAATATAATGTTTGAAACCAAAACTGTCTCCGCTGACTCATTTCACAAGTACGAATGAGAGAGGATGAGAGTATGTGAAGTACACGGCAGTCGTGACATGACCATGTAGTCCACTGGTATTGGATGTCAACGCAAATGAGTAGCACTACTGTGGAAGACACACATGTGTCGTGTGAAGTCGTATGGACGCAGTGCTCAGGTGGGTGGGTGCGACGGGTAGATGCGCACATGCCAAGTTGGAGCACGCCGTGTTGGGAGGGGTCATGAACAGTACACCACCGCTTCCCTGGGCATTGTGAGAGGACACCTGTCGGGGGGAGTGAACACGTGTGTGCACAGCAGCCGGGCACACGTACAAAGCGGTACCAGGCGCACCTCAGCCCACCCTCTGTGGACAAGCTGGATCCTGTTGTGCGCCCGCCATGCCCCTTGACAAGGCACACACAGCCCCAGTCGACCAGGTGTAACCCCAACATAGTCAATCCGCACAGGCGATACAGGGCACGGGATGGCAGTGGAGCATGGTGTGTGAGAGGTCTCCTCGCGCTCCTCCTGGTCATATCACGCAGGCAATAGAACCTCAACGTCTAGCATGGCACAAGTCACATGGAAGTGTAGGGGGGACGCACCACAGCACGAGCAGCACTGACGTCACGGGAGGTGGCTCGCACCATCCCATCCATTGCCCATCATACCAACCACGCCACATGCCATTGCGACTAAGTGCAAGCGCGTGCGCCACCACCCCGAGCCCTCCCCAGAGAGGCCAAAGAGTGAATGTGTGGGCCATCAGTCACAGACGGACGTGGCCTGGCCGCAAGGGTAGCCACAGCCAGTGGGTGTCGCAGGTGGCGGATCCGGAAGGCGAAGACTGTGATGCATAGTCCATGCAGGCCGGGTCTCCATTTGGGGCACCACGCAGGTGGACGGCGTCCCGCAACACATCATACCCTGAGACAGCCCACTCGTGCAACTGGACCCACACATACACTCCTTGCCCTCTCTGGTGCGAGCTTGGGGCTGCCTGTGCAAGCGCTAGCCTCGCAGGTGAGCATGCATATTGGGGGAGCGAGGGGAGGACATGAGGGCTGGGGCGAAGATGACTGTATCACTGTCAGTCAGTACAAGGGATGACCCAGATGTGGAAAGGAAGAGACGTGTCCCGTGTGTACTGCAACTAGTCGCCAATCCAACTACCCCCCATGTCCGGAATGTAAGCCCGCACCTAGGCCCGCCCATCCGCCACATCGAACATACCACCAGCACGACAACCTTCCCATTCGAAACACTGACTGGGGGTGGCGACCAGTGTACAATCATGTGTAGCCTACCCACGCGTACATGTGGGCCCTCCATGATCCATGTCACCTGCGGCAAAGTCATGACATGCGCAATGAGGGAAGTGAGGAGAGCTGTCCGCCCCACGCGCAGAAGGTGCATCAGCTCCACAGACCCAGCAGCGAGTCCAGCAGGGGTCACATGTGCAGGGGCAGCTGTGCCTGGTGTGAAGGCACATGCATATAGACAGCACATCGACCAATGTGTAGTCTGCCCACATCTACAGTCCATCATCATGCGGACATAGGAATTGAACACAGGGCAACACATCTTAGTTGGTGCACCCACCGTGACCAACAATGCGCAATCATCGACGTACCCGCCCTGTGCATGGCCCCCCACCCAACGGAGGCACATCCAGTGCCACCATCCCACACACACAAGCCTACCACGGAACATGCTGTGTCCAATGGTCAGTACAGAGTCAGCGCCCATCTGGTGGATCCTGAACAGGAGACACATGCACACACATGCCAGCTCCCACTATGTACGTCTGCCACCTGGCACGTGCAATGTAACCTCTCACCTGTGACGTGTGACTGCAAGCACACAGCCGTCTTGGCATGGGGCTGTCAATGTGGACACCTGTCAATGTTTCGGGAGGTGTGATCCGTACAGTGCTGTACATAGGGTGCAGTGCTGACACCTACTACTGTCTCATATCCCCTCGTGCCACAGGTCCCACTTGTTTTGGCCGCTCAGCCTGTGCCCACATCGTTGTCGTCGTGTGCCATACTCATCCAGCCGCGGAAGCAGTTCCATGCTCAGCAGACATTCATGTTGCTGTGGCGTTGCCGCTTGACGGATATGCAGTCAGTCCCCATCAGCACGCCCCGCAAGTCATTGGGGCCTAGATCCCCATGTGCATGCACATGGCAGTGGTTTGTAACACTAGCCATTGCCATTGTTGGGAGACCTGTGTAAGTGTATTGTGGCCGTGCCGTCCCAGCTTGACAGCTGGGCTGTGGCTCATGTGCTTGCTCAGTCATGTCAGTGATGTGTATGCGAAATTGCTATGTGTCGTGTTGCATTGACATGTGTCCTCTGCCATTGTCCCTAGGCGGAGACCGAACATTGACCGCCCATACCAATTGCTGGCGGACATGGACGATACAGAGGTTATTAGGAAGTTTCGGCTGGACAGGCCAACCCTGCATCGACTGTGTGCCATGTTAGAACCCCATCTCCGTCCCCGCAGGGTGTATCCGACTGCTGTCACCCCCACGGCTAAGGTGATGGCCGCCATGCATTTCTTCGCCACTGGGTCATTCCAGCACACAGTGGGCATTGGAGGAGGGATGTCCCAGCCCATGTTCAGCAAGGTGCTGAGGGATGTACTGGCAGCCATGATGCTGTACCGGAACAGGTACATCCGCTTCCCCAGGGCTCGTGAATTGGCGGCAGTGAAGGGTGCATTCTATGCCCTTGGCAGAATCCCACACGTCGTTGGAGCCATTGACTGCACACATGTCGGCCTTGTTCCACCACAGGCCACTGAGCACCTGTACCGCAACAGGAAGCACACGCACTCCCTGAATGTGCAAGTGGTGTGCCTTGCGGACATGGTGATCACCCACGTGTGTGCAAAGTTCCCAGGCTCGGCCCATGACGCACACATAATGCGCAACAGCATCTTGCCACGACTGATGTCCAATATGCAACAGGATCGTGCCTGTATTGTCGGTGAGTATGTGGAGTGGTGTAGCGTGCTGGCTGTGCGATGCTGTCCCCTGTCCAGTTGGATTAGCAACGGTTCTCTGTGTCCCTCACACCCAGGTGACTCTGCGTATCCGAATGGGGCATGGCTGCTCAGTCCATTGAGGAATCCTCGCACCCCAGCAGACGATCGCTACAATGAGGCACATGGGAGGACCAGACGTGTGGTCGAGCATACCTTTGGCCTCCTCAAGTCCAGGTTCAGGTGCCTGGACCGCACCGGGGTGCGCTGGCGTACTCCCCACAGAAGGTGTGCCGGATAGTGGTGGCGTGCTGCATGCTGCACAATCTGGCCATTCGGAAGCAGATCCCCTCATCGTGGATGACGGAGATCAACCAGGGCCCCAGCCCGCAGACCAGGACAGCTCGAGTGAGGAGGACAGCGGAGAGGAGGAAGCTGGTAATGTGCGGCAGCAGCTCATCGCCCGCTACTTCACTTGACGGTGAGTGTCCATGTACGACGGCTGATGTGGCTGTATCTGTGCAGGTGTGTGTGTGCTGTGTCAGGGTGGCCGTTTGTTCACTGCGTGCTGTGTGTCAACGCTCCATGGCCAGGGTAGTATGCCACTGTTGGTGGCTGTGGCATTGTGCCCTATTGCTCTGTGCGATGTGTGTACATTGCTTGTAGTTGTTGACATGTACTGTGTGATGGGTGTGTGACACACTCATTGAATGTGCTCCTGTTCTGTCTCCCACCCCTAGGTCCCTACAGGCCCTCCGGATTCAATTGCCATGCCACGCATCAGGTGCCTTTCCGCCCAAGGTGGCCGTTGTATTCCGTACAAATAAGACACAGGGCACAAACAGCAGTTAGTGAAAAAGGTGCATTTATTACAAACTGTGACATGTGATTGTGTGTAAGGTGATGACAAAAGTGGTGCGTGCAGTGACAATGAGCTGTCGGTCATGGCTGCGTGATGATCAGGGTGTACCCACTGGTTCTATGTCCATAGTCCAACACACACATGCCATCCAGATGGCTGTGTGGAGTGGGATCGTAGTCCAAGTCAATGCAGTGGCTGGTCAAGGAAGGCTGGCGGAAGGCTGGCTGGCTGCCTCACTTGCGCTTGGAGCGTGCGAAGTCCTCCCGGGAGATCTGTTTCCACTTCGGACGGCCCCTTCCACGTTCGCGAGGGGGGGTGCCTGCTTGCGACATGCTGGTGGTTGAGGTGTGATCACTGGCTGTGGACGCAGGGGAACTGGACACTGCTGCTCCACCCTGCGCCCCAACAGGTGGTGGCGGAGGGGGAGCTGCTGTCCCTGGCTGTGACCTCACCGCCACCACCAGCTGTCCCATGAGGTCCACGATTTGGCCCATACGGGCGTCCATGGACCTCAGCACCCCCAGCACCTCACGTGTGTCTGAAGCAGACCGGACCCATTGTCCTTGGGCCTCTTCATAGGCCCCAAGGACTCTGGCCATGTGAGGCAGGGCATGGCTCCCAGGGGAGGCTGCGTTTCCCTGACCCTGCTCCTCCTACCAGTCCTGCTGCCACCGGCCTGCCCACTAGCCACATTGCTCACCACGGTCCTCGCTGTGGCTCCCAGGGTGGATCCAGTCGTCCGGGCCACCACCTGCGCTGGGGCTGGTGCCAGCGAAGACGTGGCGGTGGTGGCGGCGGTGGTGGTCGGTGCGGCGATGGTGGCGGTTGCGGCAGTGGTAGTGGCCACAATGACCGTGGGTGTGGCCGCAACGACAGTGGCAGCAGGGGGCTGGGAATGTTCAGCAGCCCTGGATGATGGGTTGGTGGGTAGGAGGGGTCCTGGGGAGCGGCTGGGCCCTGCCACACCAGATGGGCCTGCTTGGTGGTCCGTGTCCGAAGAGGAGGACAGATCCTCCAGATCCGTGTGTCCTCGTTGGGGGCTTGTAGGCTGGCTGTGCTGGCTGCTGGCTCCATCCCCAGCATCCAGCAGTTCGTCACCTGTGGAGAGAATGAGATTTGTTATTGTGTTGCACCTGGCGAAGTATGTATTTGTCGTCTGACATTGACAGTTCGTGCAATCTCGTACATGGGTTTCCCGGAGGCGTGTGTGTGGCTGTAGCATCTGTAGTTGTGTGTGCTTGGCAATGGGACTGTGTGCTGTGCACATGTGGCATGGGACGGATTGGCCATGCCGATGGGTGTGTTGCTGTGCCCCTACTTATTGTGACTCTGGTGTATGCGGGCTCCTGGCCCATCCTGGGTCTGGTTTGTACTTTGCTTTTGGTGTTCAGATGGGACGCTTAGGAACGCATATGGCAACATGGGGGCCATGCCCCAGATTCGCATTTGGGAGGGGATATGCTTTTGGGGTGCAAATGGAACGCTTAGGAACGCATATGGCAACATGGGGGCCATGCCCCAGATTCGCATTTGGGAGGGGATATGCTTTTGGGGTTCAAATGGAACGCTTAGGAACGCATATGGCAACATGGGGGCCATGCCCCAGATTCGCATTTGGGAGGGGATATGCTTTTGGGGTGCAAATGGAACGCTTAGGAACGCATATGGCAACATGGGGGCCATGCCCCAGATTCGCATTTGGGAGGGGATATGCTTTTGGGGTTCAAATGGAACGCTTAGGAACGCATATGGCAACATGGGGGCCATGCCCCAGATTCGCATTTGGGAGGGGATATGCTTTTGGGGTGCAAATGGAACGCTTAGGAACGCATATGGCAACATGGGGGCCATGCCCCAGATTCGCATTTGGGAGGGATATGCTTTTGGGGTGCAAATGGAACGCTTAGGAACGCATATGGCAACATGGGGGCCATGCCCCAGATTCGCATTTGGGAGGGGATATGCTTTTGGGGTTCAAATGGAACGCTTAGGAACGCATATGGCAACATGGGGGCCATGCCCCAGATTCGCATTTGGGAGGGGATATGCTTTTGGGGTTCAAATGGAACGCTTAGTAGGAACGCATATGGCAACATGGGGGCCATGCCCCAGATTCGCATTTGGGAGGGGATATGCTTTTGGGGTACATGCTGTGAGCCATGGGTGCCGAACGTGACATGTGTTGTGGCAGCATGACAGTGCATGGTTTGAGGTGTGTGCATGCTTGACATGGCCTGCATATTTGCTGTCTGTTGTGATTACTGGACATGGCATTGGACGCATCGTTATGAGTGAGTGATAGTTGTGTGCCAGCCAACGTATTGCAGTTGTCCCATCTCCTTGGTGTGCGTGCTGCCCTGTGCCATGTGCATCACTGCAGTGCTCGGGGGGTGTGGCCCATGTTGTGTGTTGTTGCTCACAGTGTGTCGTGCGCTTAATTGACTTCTGGCACATGGTTGGTCATGGGCATGTGTCTTAGCGTGACTGCTGTATGTGTGGCAGCTGTGCGGATGACATGCCTTTCATGAGACTGGGGCTGACGGATGGGATGGATGGTATGTTGTATGTGCATGGTGTGTCTGTGAGTTTGATGGGTTCAGTGGTGTTCGTGTGCATTTATGTTGTTCCGCTCTGTTGCGTCTAGTGTTGTTTGTCTTACATAGGCGTAGTTGTGGGGTGTGTGGTTGACAGGCAGTAGGGGCTACATGGACAGGACTTCAATGGTGTTTCGGTTGTGTGTGATGAGTTGCACAGTGGCTGCCGTGTGGGACTATATTCAGTGTGGCTTGTGCATGCAGACGTGGCTCCTTGGGTGTTGCTATGTCTGTGATGGGTCATGTGGGGTGTGAGTCTGTTGTTCATGTCCGTGTGCACATTGTTCACTTGTTCGTGACGGTGGGCGGTGCTGCGTGTTCGTCTGCTACGTGACATGTCCCATGTGTTGGTCGTGTTATGGTCCTCATGCCTCCAGTAATCCAGCCCTGTCCAGTTTCCCACCTGCAAGTTGTTCGTACGTGCACTGTACTGGATGCCACATGGCTCTAAGCGGGGGTGCTCCATGTTGCAGGTCTGTGGGGGTGGGGGGGTGTTGTGGGTCGTGGGGTGGCTGGACACCCACTGACACCGATTGCTGTGGACCGTGATGTCTGCCTTTCGGCTGTCGTTGTGCACTGCGGTGGCTGACACGTGGGTGTGGGGTGTGGGGGATGCTCCTCCTTGCTGTGCTGTGGGACTGGGGCCTGGTGTGTGTTGTACTTGGGCTGTCCACCGTCCCACCCACTGCACTTTGTGTTCCTGCCACTTACCTGTTACTTGTCGGTTAGTGCAGCTGTGGCGGACACATGGGTGTGGTGGGTGCTCGTTGTGGCGCTTCTGGCATATTTGGGGACCTGTTGGTGGTTACGTGGCTGGCTGAGTGTACACATGTCCCCACGTATGTTACAGTTGTTCGGTTTGGGCTGTGTGTGGTGGTGTCTGTTGCATGTGTGTGTGATGTGTTGTGTATTGTGTGCTGGACATGGGGGTGTTTGTCCCTGGGAGCTGTGGCATGGTGGTAGTGCATGTGAGTACATAGCGGTGTGCTGGTATACATTAGTTTGTACTTACCAGCCTCCACTCCCCTGCTAATCCGGCGAGGATCTCCGGATGTATTACGACTTGCACCTTCTCCTCCCACGCTTTGAAGGTCTTAAAGAGCGCGGGATTCCCTCCGCCAGTGACGGCAGCCAGCTCTCTGTTTTTGCCCTCCTTCTTCTTGACCAGGCTCTTTACGTCATTCCAACGTTTGTTAATTTCGACTCTGTTCCTGGGCAGGGTCCTGACTGCATTGACCTGGTCTACGATCCGGTTCCACATTCTGTTTCTGGTGGCTAGTGGTGTGTGCTGGACCATGTTCCCATAGATTTGTGGGTACACCTTGATGATCTCGTCGACCATGACCGTCAGCTCCATGGGCGTGAACTTGGGCATTCTTTGTGGTGCCATGGTGTTTGTGGTGCTGGTGCGGTGTGTGTTGTGTAATGTGCAGGGGGTTTGTGGTGCCGGTGTTTGGTGGTGGTGGTGGTGGTGGTGGTGGTGTTTGGTGGTGGTGGTGGTGGTGGTGGTGGTTGTGATGTGTGCGTTTCTGTGGCGTGCTGCTGTCCTTGCTGTGTCACTGTGTCCTCTCCTCTCCTCTCTGGTTTGCAATGTAGCAAGGGGTTGTGGTCTGTGGGAGTGCTGCTTTTGTACTCACCTATGTGGGTGTGTCCTCATGGTCTGTTGTTTTCAGGTGTGTTGTGTCTGGGGTTCTGGCCTTTGTATTTTTTGTTTGTCCGGGGGTGTTTTCGGGATGTGTACTGTGCTTGTGTATTTGTGCGTGCCTTGCTGTGTGGACTTGTTGGCCATGTTGTGTGCTATTGGTTTTGTGTGCGGATGGTTTCTGTGCAGGTACGTTGGCGCCATGGCTTCTGCCGTGTCGATTCTCATCGGCGTTGTTTGCGCTGGCGGGCGGTATATTTGTGGTTTTTCCGCGCTCATGTCGGTGCGATCGTAATGTCACGTGCGGTGTGTCGGCCGTGAGGGCGGGCGGTTTTGTGTTGTCGTGCGTGTTTCCGTCCGTGGCGGGCGGTTTGACTCCGACTCGGACGTTGGCGGGCGGTATTTTGTGTGCTTTTTCCGCCGATGGCGGTTTTCGGTTTGTGAAATCGTAATGGCGTGGTCGGTGTTCAGGCGGTGTGTGCGGGCGGATTTTTGCCGCTTCCATGCCTGGCGGATTTATTTACGCCGGGTATCGTAATGGGCCCCTAAACTACCAAAACAACACCTAATTCACCAAAAATGAACAATTAATGCCCTAACAAATCTAACTACACTACTACTACCTCGCCCCAACCCTAAAACTACCTTAAAAGTAAATTAAATCAAACTTACCTTAACCCACGAAACAGTTCCCAACCGCGAGGTTCAGTCTTGCAAAATGACCTAAAAATGAAACAGATAGACAGAAAAGTGGGAAAAAGGAAAACTAAATGGCTGCGTTATAAAAAGGAAAAAAAAACTGACTCCCCACAGACAAGAATGGAGAAAAAATAAAAACAAATCCCAAAATTAAATGTGTATTTTTACTTACTGTAAAAAAAAAATAACATTTTCAAAAAATGTTCAATTTTTAAAAAAAAATATACTAAATATTATATTATCAAAAAACGAAAAATATAATATTTAATATATATTAAAATGTATGTTTGATGAACTCACGTTCAAAATATAAAATTACAATAAGACTACTGTAAATCTGCAACCAATATAAAAATGTTTAATACAAAAATATATGAAACAAAAAAATATTTTTAATTTAATTTCTTTTTTATTTAATATATTAAATATTCTTTTTTAATAATAATATTTAATAAACTAAATAATGAAAACAAAATGTACAAAATATAACTTTGTAAAATAAAATTATATAAAATGTATTAAAAAAACATGTAAAAGAAATGTACTAATATGTTTACTTTTTTTCATAAAAAGTGATAAATAATAAAAATCAAAACACTTAGGGCCCGATTCCGATCTCGCTTGTAAAGCCCTCCGTGTGACTCGGATCTGTAGGGCTTTACGAGCGGATCGTGCACCTGGAGTCCGAGCTAGTGAGTTCGATGCATTCCCATGCTTACAGACTCGGTTCGCTCGGACTCCCATTGAACTCTATGGGAGCCTGTATACTGGACATGTAGACAGGCTCCCATAGCAAAAAGGGGTGGGTGGGGAAAAGCGTACACCCTGTGGCGGGCATCCCATGGTGCCCGCCACACTGTGCATGCATGAGAAGGGGGGAACCATGGGTACACCCACGGGTCTGAATTGGAGGGCTCCAGGTGATGGGGGGCCTGCTACGGGCACAAAAGAACGATTCCGGCAGCTTTTTTGATCCGGACATACCGAATCGTGAAGGCTGTCCGAATCGTGCATCATACTTGCTCGCTTGGAAACAGACTCCATAGAACTGTACGAAGCGTCTGTGTACGAGTCGTACGGACAGGATCGGGTTGGGAAACGATTCGGTCGGCGCGTACGCGATCTTTGCATCATACGTGGTCGTTCGGACCTGTGTACGATTCGGATGGGAAAAAGGACTACGAATCGAATCTGTAAAAGCCAAATCCCATTCGTAGGCCTTCCGAGCGAGATCGGAATCGACCCCTTATACGTAAAGAACTGAAAATATATTTACTTTACTATTACAAAACTATACTTCAGAAAAATGTACCATTTTTCAAAAATATGTATGTAAAAATATATTTTTAATTTTTCAAATGCACAGGAAAAATATGTGTTAAAAATATATTATACTTTATAATAAATTCTGAATAACATCAAAATTTCTGAATCATATTTTTGATATTTTCAAAAATTGTATAACAAAACCAAATCAAAATGTTTTTGCCAATAAAAACATTAACAATATAAACTAACATACATCTTTTTTATTTGAATGTACATATAAACTCTAAAAAAACTACATAATAAACCATAAAAATGTACTATTCCTAACTCCAAAACCAACTAAACTCAGGGAAAGTGCTGGATGATAAACCCAAAAAAATTACCATTCCAACTCAAAACCAATTAAACTCAGGGAAAGTGGTGGACAATAAACCCCCAAAAATTACTATTCCAACTCCAAAGCCAACTAAACTCAGGGAAAGTGCTGGATAAAAACCCATAAAAATTACTATTCCAACTCCAAAACCAACTAAACTCAGGGAAAGTGCTGGATAATAAACCATAAAAATTACTATTCCAACTCCAAAACCAACTAAACTCAGGCAAAGTGCTGGATAATAAACCATAAAGAATTACTATTCCAACTCCAAAACATACTCAACTCAGGGAAAGTGCTGGATAATAAACTCCAAAATATTACTATTCCAACTCCAAAACCAAGTAAACTCAGGGAAAGTGCTGGACAATAAACAAAAAAAAATTACTATTCCAACTCCAAAACCAACTAAACTCAGGGAAAGTGCTGGATAATAAACCATAAAAAAGTACTATTCCAACTCCAAAAACCAGCTAAACTCAGGGAAAGTCCTGGTTAATAAACCCCCAGAAAATTACTATTCCTAACTCCAAAACAAAACAACTAAAGGAAAATGCTCAATAATTTATAAATTATAAATATGTAAAAATATAAAACAGTTCAAAACTATGAAAAAAACAAAAATGTACATTTTTTTATCAAAATTAAAAATGTAACACAAAATGTGTCCAAACAATGTTTAATTAAAACATTTTTAAAAAGCAATTATAAAATACAATATTTAAAAAATATTATAAAAAATGTGAGATACCCCTTCTCACAAAAATAAAAAATATAAATATTAAATTCTAAATTGCAATTACAATTTTTAAAATTTTTAAATTCTAAATTATCCAAATTAAAAACATTATTAAAACTAAAAAAATTAAAATGAAAACAATAACAAATTATGTAAAAATAAATTTTAAAACAATAAACCAATCATATATTCATTTAATTCTTTTTTAATTTAAAAAAAATATTTATAAAATATTTCACACAATTTACATCAAAATATTAGCACCCAAAAAACCTTCTAACGTTTTGAAAATTTCAAATTTCAATTTTCTTTTTTAAAATTATTTATATCTTTCAATCAGTTTTAATTTATTACAATGTATTTTTAACCAATATTCTTAAATTACTCCCCACCCTTCCTCCCTATAAACCCAACATCTCACTCCTAAATTTTTACATTAAATTAAAAAAATATAAAATAATTTAAATAAATATTTTTAAATTACTCCCCACCCTTATCCCCTATAAACTCAACATCCAGCTCCCAAAAATAGTTTAAAACACAATAAAAACAAACATTTTAACATAACAAAATTAAAACATAGAAAATAAATACTACCAAATTAATTTTAAGAAAAAACATTAAACAAAAACAAAGAAAATACAAACAGTCGATATTATTTACAACAATATATTTGCCATCGATATTTCTACATTACACAAAAATCGATATTTTTAACAACGAAAAAACTTACCTCGATATTTTCCACCATCGATATTCTTGACTCGATATTCATGCAATTCGATATTTCGACGTTGATATTCTGTCTCTGCACCCATTCCTTTGATGGTCCAGTGACAATCAATCTTTTATCACTGTCTGTGTTGATGTCATACCGCTGGTCCAGCTCTTCAGCTATTTAAGACATCCGTCAACACAAACCATTTGCAAAGACCATGCCTTAAATTAGCACATGGAGCATTCGATTTATGGGATTTCACCCTAAGGGCCCGATTCTGATGCGGTTAGGAAATCTTCCCGATCAAATCGGTTTGGAAATGGTTTCCGACCGACTCGGAACGGGAGAGTCCGACTGACCGAGTATGATGGATCCGGATGCTTCCAGATACGATTTGGTTGGACTCCCATTGACTTCTATGGGCGCCTATGTTCCTAATCGCATCGTAATCTGGCCCTCGGTTGGGAAGACACATTCCCGATCCGATTCGGAAGGAGCAAATGCCATTAGGAGGCCTTCCTACCCGCATCGGAATCGGGCCCTTAGTTGTGAAAATATGGTCCCAGGTGAAAACACATACATACTAGCACTAACAAAGAAAAATCGCTTGGTAGGCATATAGAGACTAGTAAGAGAAGAAACAGCCAGTGGCAGCTTGTAGATAACGGTGGCAGGGGGTGAGGGAGGGAGGGAGGGTTGGAAAAAAAAAGACTTACCTGCTCCTCGCCGGTGACCAGACGCAGCCTCTTCTTCGCCCTCGCTGTTCTGCTGGCTCCCGGCAGCACCCAGGCTCCCCATAGCCAATCACGACACTGCTGTCACCATGACAGCAGCCTTGTTATTGGTCTGAGTCCCATGATTCGGCGCTCAGACGGGGACTGACAGACTATGCATGTTCTCCACCCAGGCTATGCATTACAGCCCGGTGGAGAACAGGCAAAGCATGCATGCTTGTTTGGCCGGCTCAAGACGGCCTGCCAAACCGTCATGCACACTTAAGGTGCAGCAACCACTCCTCCTCCTCCTCCCTCAATGCGTCACGGGAGCCCAGCCCTGCCCCGCCCTAACCTGGCTGCAAGATACTAAAAATAAAATGATAATAACTTCTGTTATTATGATTATATTTTCCTTTTACACTGCTCCAAGAGCAGTGGGGCAACGCTCCTCCGCCTTAGCGGAGGAGCCACCACTGTAAGTGGTTGAAAGAGATTGTTATTGGGGATAGCAAGTGATTGATTCCACAGGGTAGAAGAAGACATGCTCAAGGATAGCGGCAGCAAATGAAAGTATGCTCCCCGGATTTCGGGCCATGTTGCTTTTCCTTGTTTGAAATGCAACTTGCGTTCTAACGAGTGGTAGGTCTGATGTGTGTCAGCAGCTCTTATTTTAGATGGTGGCCACTGGGTTGTTGCACAATTCCTTCATAATAAGAATTTCTTTTCTTCCTTCATGTCTCAGGAGCTGCCCAAGGCACATTATTATTAGGGCAGCTCCTCACCACACTGGTACACAGCGAGACATACAAAATGGTTATGGCCAGAGGTATGACCCTAACAAGAGTTAACCCAGGTAATTAGTAGATGGGCGCAGCCGTTAAGATTTCATGTAAATCCTTTCTTAGAAGAAAGTAAAGAATGCCATGCCATGCTTCTAGAGTCCGAAGAACAAACACGCAAAATGAAATAGCGAGGGGTGATTCACAACTCTCCTGGCATGGAAACAAAAACTGGAGGTCACAGACTACCACCTAATTAACCGCACTCTGTGGACACTCTGACACGTTACTGAAGATATCGGCACACCTATTTATGTGACACAAAGATAAAGAGCAAGATAATAAACGCTTTGTATTTCCGTGTTCAAATGTTGTCCTTTAAGAAGCATCATTACTTGTTTATACCTAACAGTGGCAATCCTTAACGTTAATTATCAACCAACAACTCCAGGAAAACATTGATTCATATTTTAGCTTCTTACAGTTTCAGTTACAAAATTGCAGTGAAAGTGACTCATTGAACTGTGACAGGTTATAGCCGGGGGCGAAGAAGAGTGTCAGGCTGTGGGTGAGATTGGGATTATTCATTTCAAATTACCATAAAGATGGACTTTCTTTAGGAAGAAAATAACTGAGGCAACACTGGCTCAACTTGACTGCAGAAATATTGCACCGTGGAAGCAATTTGTGTGTTCTGTGTCAATCAAGCGTCCTGCTCTGCAGTCTGAAAATGCGCGCTGTGAGCCAGAGAAAATTCATCTATTGAGCTTTTTTCAATTTTCATCTCAAAACGTAAAGTCTCCAAGATTGTTTATGTTTTTATTCTCGAAATCATTGGGCAGAGAGTAATACTTTTTTTGTTTGTCGATTTTCTTCTGTCTCCCATCACAGGAGGAATCACGTGTAGAAAGAGTCACTAAGGCAAATTCCGATCAGTGAGAATAGCAGGTACACTTCTTTCTGAGTGAGACACTTCCATGCACATTTACTCCTTAAAAAACTCGGCATATATCTTAAACTTCATTGTCACCTCATTTGTAATATCGATAGATTTCAGAATGCGCCGCGATGAAGCCATGATTATTGATTGACACGTGCCAGTATTTTGCAAGTCTTTTCTGCACAAGAGTGAGACACTTCCATGCACATTTACTCCTTAAAAAACTCCGCATATATCTTAAACTTCATTGTCACCTCATTTGTAATATCGATAGATTTCAGAATGCGCCGCGATGAAGCCATGATTATTGATTGACACGTGCCAGTATTTTGCAAGTCTTTTCTGCCCAAGAGACATGCTGTGCGTGTGCGCGAATTACTACTGCAGCGAAGAAGAGAATGCACGGCTGCACAGGGCAGCAAAACCCAGTGGTTGCCCGCCTTGTTCCCGCATTGGTACTCCTTCACGTTACCGGTGCCGACTCACAATGACCTTGAAAGGTGAGCATCAAGAGAGGTGATCCTTGGGATCGGTGGCAGCTGTCCTGGGAGACATTTTAATCTCCGTAGGAGGTTGCCTCAAACGACGGGCAGGCGGTAATAAGTCAATATCTTGCGACCAGCTTTAGTCAAGGAGCACTGCGTAACTTCCCCAGGAAGTCAGGGTGCACATAATTTGCAACCTTTCTATTGCACAGAATGCTCATAGTTTTCACAAAAATTCAGCAAAGTTATGCATAATACGAAGAATACAGTTGATAGGGATCTTACACGAAAATTGCAAACTCCAATTCTCAATTCATACACTGAAAAGAAAAAAATATATTCACAATGTCAGGCAGTTTGCACAGTATTGGGTTGCAGATGCACAGTCATGTTGCACCTCTGACTGAGGGGCTCCTTTGTCATATTTCATGCCTCTGAAAAGCACAGGCTTCTTTGTTAGTTTCTAAAGGACTTTCTAACTTTTTGTAGATCACTATTTTCTCTTAATGTCATTTTAGCAATAAAATAATATAAGCATCACTCTAATTCGTACAATGCTTTAAGAAATTGTCATGGTGACCCATACCTCTCATTTAATGTTTATACCAATCTATGATTGCAAAATATTACATTTTATAATGCCATCCATTTATTTTGTAGTAGATTTATGTGTAGTTCACGCCAAGTCCAGATAGCACTAAGCATTTGTTAGATATCTGCCAGCATGTCTTTCAAAAGTACATATTTTTGCGATATAAGCTTGGAGAGGTGACTGGTACAAATACATTTTCATTTATTTAATATGCAGCATTCATAAGTACAATCATTAATCGACAGGACAGAGGATTCCTACAACTGCTTTCCACCAATCACCGTCCGTGAAGTCCTCCATTCCAACCTACATTCAATGACACATATATAATTCTAATTTCTAATACTTCAAAACACATTTTCTCCCTTCAGACCCACACACATTCAAAATTCCAACATTGTAGTGTCAGGACACTCTCCTGAGTAGCTGTGTGCTTTACAAGTAACGTCATTCATTCATTCACCACACACACACATTCATACACTAATTCGAACAAACACTTTCCCATCTGTCTTCAAGTATAGCAGCTATTCACTGATTCCTCATTCCAGCTAGCTTATGAGGTATAAATAAATGTCTTTTGTCAGTATTTCTAGATGTTCTAACCTTGCTAGGTTTACCTTTGCACTTTTATAGGGAAATAGATTTATTGGATCAAATTATGACTGTGAATGGCTGAAATTACTTTTTTTAATTCAAAACAATGATCGCAAATAGATCCCTTATAATCTCTTACAATGTTATGGAACTATGCAAATTAATATTCGAACTCCCGTCCTGGAAAATTTGCAGCAGTTTTTTTTCACAGTTCATAAGTATAGCCGTCTTCATTTTACCATATGTATAATATAGAATTTTGTTATGTTTACTAATGCTCTTGTGGTTTTCTTGTAGTTTTTCTTGCTACATTACTACTTTAGCCGCAGCCCTAGAAGATTTATAGTACGATTCTTGTCACATATCCTGGCTGCGATGCTCTTCACGATATTGTAATTATGATAAAATGTTAGGCTTGTTTTATTAATACCATATATTTTTCAATATTGTATCACTAAAACTTATTTTCCTTTAATAAACCTAAAGTCAAATTATTTTTCAACCACATTTTTCCTATCTATCTATCTATCTATCTATCTATCTATCTATCTATCTGTCGCTCAACAATTATCTGCTGGGGAATTAATTTTATTATGAACAATTTCTCTACCAAAAACCTATTTATGGTGTTCCAAACTGGAAATTCTCATAGAAATTGTATTTCCCTCTGACATTAAGATTTATGAATCTCAACTTTCTCTCAACATTAGAAATGAAGAAAATACTTTAAAAACTTTAAAATTGTTTCTTCTAATCACTTTGCTGTTGGTTTCATAAATTGAAGCACTTCTATATGGGTCTGAAATTTATATGTCATAATGTATAGTTTCTGCAAGACGCAAAGCAAAAGAGACCAAACTCCTTTGCAAGAATTCAGCATTCGCAAAATGTGCAGGAATAGATATTGATCAGGTTCAGAAGTAGTTCAAACCCTTTGCTATCCTTAGGCTCTCTGATGAGATTGCCAACAAGGATAGCCCATTAAGATCCAGGAGGTTTAATAAAATGAACACCTGGCCGCTGGTAACTTGTTTTAGACCACCAACTACTTTCACATAGGCTACTAATCAAGCAACTCACCTTAAGAAATTCTAATCATTATATTGACATACACATTGAGCAGTCAATCAGTTTGTCAGTGTAGATGGACCACTTTTCCTCTTATGTAGGTTCTCATAATCTCTTAAAACTGCATATAGCAAACTCCGTGCAGTATGTCACCTATGTAAGGAAAGGAGGTGTCGAATATATTTTTCACCATGTACTAGCTACCTTCGACTTCACATTCTGGGGCCGATTCCGATCTCGGCCGGTAGGGCTCCGAATAGGATTCGGCTTTACCGGATCCGATTCGGAGCCCTTTTTCCCGACCGAATCGTACGCGGGTCCGGCCGAGCGAGTACGATGCGACTCGCCGACCGACTCGTCCGGGCGACCCGACCGCTCCGACCGACTCGTACCCGGATCGTACCGCTCCGACCGACTCGCTCGGACCCGATTCGCACCGCGCAATGGAGACGCTTTCCGGCCGGGTAAGTACGATGCGCACCTCGACCGCTCCGACCGACTCGCGCCGTCCGACTCGAACTCGCTGTCGGAGCCGTACTTTGGGGTCCGTGTCGGACCCCCTGTACGCGTACCCGTGCGAGGCGCACACAGGGGGACCCATGGGTCCCCCTACCTGTGCGTGTATGCCGCGGCGCTCGCGGCGTACTCGCTGTAGGGGCGCCCTTGTCCGCCTCGCACCCATTGAGGCAATGGGAGCCCGCGTACGCGTTGTACGACCGGCTCCCATTGAGTTCAATGGGAGTCCGACCGACTCGTGTCCGGTGGCATACGAATGCATCGGACTCGTTCGGTCGGACTGCACGGGTCCGATTCGGTCGGAAATCTCTCCGGGTCCGGCTCGGTCGGAGAGATTTCCGGCCCGAATCGGAATCGACCCCTTAGTGTTTATTTCACAAATATTGTGCATTTGAGTTTCTGGAAGGAAGCTAATAGGGGAGCTCACAGCTGTCTGTAACTTGTTCAGAATGGGTGAATACAATGTCAATGAATGGCTTAATATGTGCAGGCCCAGCAACGGCAATATCAGTAAATGCAATGTGAGCATATGCCACTGCTTGTACCTGCACAATGTTGTCAATGAAATGTCAATGTATACTGTACCTTGTGCCCACACAGCAGCGCCGACATCAGCAATAATAATACCAATGTATTCAATGATTTATGATCATACGATATTATTGTTGCGAATAAGAACATGCGTTCAGACCAGAGCAAATATAATCTTGTTAATACCAGTACAAACGATATCAATGTACAAAATGACAGCTGTATGTGTAATAATGATAATGTTGATAAAAATTATACCAGTGACTTACATATTGCTTTTAGGAGTTCCAATGAACTCACATCATTGCTGTCACCCAAGGTCACCCCTACATCAACCTTGAGTCAGAGATTCGTGGTCAGGCAGGTCATGCGACCCATGCCCTATCGAGTAACGGGTCACAGGCGGGGTCCCCCATAAACCAAAGACAAACACGCACCAAGGGAAAACCCTGATCAATTCCACAGATACATAGTTGCACCACAAACAAGTCCGAGATATTGACCCCAATAAAACCCGTTTGGCCAAAGGCTTGCGTTCCCCAGAAAATACCACAAAGCTGGATACCACATGTAGATAGGCACACACAACCAATCAGGGCATGACAGGCATACCACACATAGTGATCACGTGCTCCTCATTCCTGACATCTGGACACATACACACTAGCCCACACTAGCTCTCTCCAAGGTTGAGACCCATCTGTGTCCTTATCAGAGGCCCGCGTTTTTTGATTTACAACTGAGTTACTTTTTTGGCATATAGCAAAGTGTTTTATTGTACCTCATGAACTGTATAAATGGAAGGGCAAAACTTTGTATATCGAGAGATTTTGAGCAGACGCACTGTCCAGGCTCTCCCTGCTGCAGCGTTTAATTAAACCAACTTGTTCCTGTTTTGCCAAATGCCTCTTGTCTTTTCATTTATTTAAGGTAAATTCATATTTGAGCAACAACTTGAAGTCTGTTGTGGTACATATACATATTCTAGATCACTCAAACTATGTAAAACTTAGTTACCAATAAATATTTTATAATACATTAAAACAAAAAATTACTATTCTCACGCAAAGTTCCTTAAAATATTGAAGCAGAACCTTATAGGTTGGTGAGAACATCAATCATATGTGATCTTCTACTTTGGTAAGTGATTACGGAAGGTAATTACTCTGATACTTTTGTTTGGTTATCCCTTTTAGTGCAGAGGATGTGATCTCCTCATCACACATCCTGGATTTGTAGTGCATATCTCGTCCTGGAGCTAGGATGTGGAAAAACCCTTAGTGCTCAAACCAGGGCTTCCCAGTTTTGAGTCCTTAACTGTGGCATATGTGATGATGCTTACTCACCGTGTTGATCAGTGCAGAAAAGAATGAATGATGATTGCTATGTCCAGTGAACCCATTGCCCAGTAGGGGACAGACCATCAGGTCAAGGGTGTCCAACACAGGAGCAAGCTTAGACTCTGTCATTGGATATCCTGCTGTATCCCCAACCCTAAATGGGACTGGGAACCCACGAGTTTGGTGTGGCAGAAGCATGACCCCATTAGTTATTTTTCTTCATCACATTATGCACGGTCATGGTTAGGACTTTTTCCTTTCCCATAGACTAAGCCCACTCACATGTGATACTGTTTTTATCGAGTGATTCTAGGACTTTTGCCGTCGGTCATAAATGTCAGTGCTATTCTGCTCCATAATGTCCATTTCACTGTCCCCCAGTTTTCGTACATAATCTCCGTATGTGTCGCTAGGATCGAATACAGGGGAGACAACACATCACGAGAACAGTTAATAACCTCCCATTTTACATTCCCGCAATTATTAGTAGCCTTCAGCTGCTGGTTATATCTTACAGAGGGTGGGATAGGTGCAAATATTAACAGGCTGGGAAGCCTTTGAATTCTGCTGCTGCTGCTTTTGCCCACTGGTTTCGCCGGATTACAGATTACCGGCCTGGAGTGTTGATTGCCGGTTTGCGGGGGAAACAGAAGAACTCCATTTCCGTGCATCCCTTGCGGCGCGCACGCTGCCGACCTTGAGGAGAGCGCCAGGAGGCTCTCAAATAACGCCCAGGGCTCCCGCAGCGCGGAAGCCTTTGAACTCTGCTGTTGCTGCTTTTGCCCACTGGTTTCGCCGGATTACCGATTACCGGCCTGGAGTGTTGATTGCCGGTTTGCGGGGAAACAGAAGAACTCCATTTCCCTGCATTCCTTGCGGCGCGCACGCCGCCGACCTTGAGGAGAGCGCCAGGAGGCGCTCAAATAATACCTAGGGCTCCCGCAGCGCGGGACGCATGCGGGCGTGCCCGGGCAAAGCCCGGGCGAAGGGCGGGCCCGTCTGCGCCCGTCGGCGACAGGAGGAGGCAGGGCTGGGCCACCCCTCTTGGTTGTGACCAAAGGATTTCAAGTAAGAGACTGGTAAGGCGATATTTTGATTGTATTGCTATAATTGGGCTATTCCCCACTCCCTGACGTGGGAAAAATGGGTAAGAGGAAGCAACCACAATCCCAGGGGAAGTCACATCCTGATAATATGCCTATTACGAAATATTTAAAATCAGCAGTGGGAATGATTGATAATGAGATCGTCCTTGTGAAGGAACAATTGTCAGCGACTAAAACCACGTTGGATGCTGCCCTGATGGTCTCGACACCGGTATCAGAGGTTAGCCAAGACCTAATAATACAAGAGACAATAGATAACGAAAAGGCGCTAGAGTCAGAGATAATGCCAGCCGGTAATACTGCAAATAAAAAGGACATGCCAAATAGTAGGGACAATCCATGCATTCTAACATCGACACTGGAGATTACAGCATTGTCCGATAATACAGCACTAGTCTCCCCACCAGCAGAAAAAGCTAAACAACTGCCAAAAACAAAGAAATGTACCGAGGAAAGCAAGGTTGTGAAACCTAGACCAAAGCAGAAGGTAAAGAAAGGTGGCAAACCCGAAGGAACGCCAAAGGGAGAGACATACGCAATTGAGAGTCCACAAGGGATACATAACTTTGAGACATTATTTTAAAAAGTACATTCAAAATTGGACAGTATTGAACGTCGTGTTATGTCTGAGATAAAACTGGTCCAAAAAGATGTACATTTTTTAACAGACTTGGTGTGCATTTGAGTTTCTGGAAGGAAGCTAATAGGGGAGCTCACAGCTGTCTGTAACTTGTTCAGAATGGGTGAATACAATGTCAATGAATGGCTTAATATGTGCAGGCCCAGCAACGGCAATATCAGTAAATGCAATGTGAGCATATGCCACTGCTTGTACCTGCACAATGTTGTCAATGAAATGTCAATGTATACTGTACCTTGTGCCCACACAGCAGCGCCGACATCAGCAATAATAATACCAATGTATTCAATGATTTATGATCATACGATATTATTGTTGCGAATAAGAACATGCGTTCAGACCAGAGCAAATATAATCTTGTTAATACCAGTACAAACGATATCAATGTACAAAATGACAGCTGTATGTGTAATAATGATAATGTTGATAAAAATTATACCAGTGACTTACATATTGCTTTTAGGAGTTCCAATGAACTCACATCATTGCTGTCACCCAAGGTCACCCCTACATCAACCTTGAGTCAGAGATTCGTGGTCAGGCAGGTCATGCGACCCATGCCCTATCGAGTAACGGGTCACAGGCGGGGTCCCCATAAACCAAAGACAAACACGCACCAAGGGAAAACCCTGATCAATTCCACAGATACATAGTTGCACCACAAACAAGTCCGAGATATTGACCCCAATAAAACCCGTTTGGCCAAAGGCTTGCGTTCCCAGAAAATACCACAAAGCTGGATACCACATGTAGATAGGCACACACAACCAATCAGGGCATGACAGGCATACCACACATAGTGATCACGTGCTCCTCATTCCTGACATCTGGACACATACACACTGGCCCACACTAGCTCTCTCCAAGGTTGAGACCCATCTGTGTCCTTATCAGAGGCCCGCGTTTTTGATTTACAACTGAGTTACTTTTTTGGCATATAGCAAAGTGTTTTATTGTACCTCATGAACTGTATAAATGGAAGGGCAAAACTTTGTATATCGAGAGATTTTGAGCAGACGCACTGTCCAGGCTCTCCCTGCTGCAGCGTTTAATTAAACCAACTTGTTCCTGTTTTGCCAAATGCCTCTTGTCTTTTCATTTATTTAAGGTAAATTCATATTTGAGCAACAACTTGAAGTCTGTTGTGGTACATATACATATTCTAGATCACTCAAACTATGTAAAACTTAGTTACCAATAAATATTTTATAATACATTAAAACAAAAAATTACTATTCTCACGCAAAGTTCCTTAAAATATTGAAGCAGAACCTTATAGGTTGGTGAGAACATCAATCATATGTGATCTTCTACTTTGGTAAGTGATTACGGAAGGTAATTACTCTGATACTTTTGTTTGGTTATCCCTTTTAGTGCAGAGGATGTGATCTCCTCATCACACATCCTGGATTTGTAGTGCATATCTCGTCCTGGAGCTAGGATGTGGAAAAACCCTTAGTGCTCAAACCAGGGGCTTCCCAGTTTTGAGTCCTTAACTGTGGCATATGTGATGATGCTTACTCACCGTGTTGATCAGTGCAGAAAAGAATGAATGATGATTGCTATGTCCAGTGAACCCATTGCCCAGTAGGGGACAGACCATCAGGTCAAGGGTGTCCAACACAGGAGCAAGCTTAGACTCTGTCATTGGATATCCTGCTGTATCCCCAACCCTAAATGGGACTGGGAACCCACGAGTTTGGTGTGGCAGAAGCATGACCCCATTAGTTATTTTTCTTCATCACATTATGCACGGTCATGGTTAGGACTTTTTCCTTTCCCATAGACTAAGCCCACTCACATGTGATACTGTTTTTATCGAGTGATTCTAGGACTTTTGCCGTCGGTCATAAATGTCAGTGCTATTCTGCTCCATAATGTCCATTTCACTGTCCCCCAGTTTTCGTACATAATCTCCGTATGTGTCGCTAGGATCGAATACAGGGGAGACAACACATCACGAGAACAGTTAATAACCTCCCATTTTACATTCCCGCAATTATTAGTAGCCTTCAGCTGCTGGTTATATCTTACAGAGGGTGGGATAGGTGCAAATATTAACAGGCTGGGAAGCCTTTGAATTCTGCTGCTGCTGCTTTTGCCCACTGGTTTCGCCGGATTACAGATTACCGGCCTGGAGTGTTGATTGCCGGTTTGCGGGGGAAACAGAAGAACTCCATTTCCGTGCATCCCTTGCGGGGCACACGCTGCCGACCTTGAGGAGAGCGCCAGGAGGCTCTCAAATAACGCCCAGGGCTCCCGCAGCGCGGAAGCCTTTGAACTCTGCTGTTGCTGCTTTTGCCCACTGGTTTCGCCGGATTACCGATTACCGGCCTGGAGTGTTGATTGCCGGTTTGCGGGGGAAACAGAAGAACTCCATTTCCCTGCATTCCTTGCGGCGCGCACGCCGCCGACCTTGAGGAGAGCGCCAGGAGGCGCTCAAATAATACCTAGGGCTCCCGCAGCGCGGGACGCATGCGGGCGTGCCCGGGCTAAGCCCGGGCGAAGGGCGGGCCCGTCTGCGCCCGTCGGCGACAGGAGGAGGCAGGGCTGGGCCACCCCTCTTGGTTGTGACCAAAGGATTTCAAGTAAGAGACTGGTAAGGCGATATTTCGATTGTATTGCTATAATTGGGCTATTCCCCACTCCCTGACGTGGGAAAAATGGGTAAGAGGAAGCAACCACAATCCCAGGGGAAGTCACATCCTGATAATATGCCTATTACGAAATATTTAAAATCAGCAGTGGGAATGATTGATAATGAGATCGTCCTTGTGAAGGAACAATTGTCAGCGACTAAAACCACGTTGGATGCTGCCCTGATGGTCTCGACACCGGTATCAGAGGTTAGCCAAGACCTAATAATACAAGAGACAATAGATAACGAAAAGGCGCTAGAGTCAGAGATAATGCCAGCCGGTAATACTGCAAATAAAAAGGACATGCCAAATAGTAGGGACAATCCATGCATTCTAACATCGACACTGGAGATTACAGCATTGTCCGATAATACAGCACTAGTCTCCCCACCAGCGAAAAAAGCTAAACAACTGCCAAAAACAAAGAAATGTACCGAGGAAAGCAAGGTTGTGAAACCTAGACCAAAGCAGAAGGTAAAGAAAGGTGGCAAACCCGAAGGAACGCCAAAGGGAGAGACATACGCAATTGAGAGTCCACAAGGGATACATAACTTTGAGACATTATTTTAAAAAGTACATTCAAAATTGGACAGTATTGAACGTCGTGTTATGTCTGAGATAAAACTGGTCCAAAAAGATGTACATTTTTTAACAGACTTGGTGTCGGGTTTATTTGCCTAAAAAAACTCGAGATTATCTACTGCAGATGAGAACCCACTAATTAGACCAGAGGAGGATGGTGGTACCAAAATTGTAACCCAAATTAAACAAGGAATGGTTCCTACCAAGCTTCCATTAAGGGACAGCATGCCATCTATCCAAACCCAAAGGTCGGCTACTGATCATAAAACTCCTCCTAAGGCAACAAAAGAAATTAATAAAATGGAGAAACCAAATAGGACTATGAATTTAGGCTACACTGCAGATGAAAATTTACATCTTCCGCCTCAGGCGACACCTTATGTCATCATTCTTAAAAATGTGCCCAGGTTGGAAAATAAGACCCATGAACCCTACGAGAAACTAAAAAATCAAGTGACTCACTGGCTTACTGTAAATACGAACACCGACATTAATGTATTACAACGAAACATTATAATGTTGAGACGAGTGAGCTGGGTGGGTATCTCTAGGAAACAATGTGCAGGAGATTGTATAGTGGTGAACTTTCGTAGTAGAGAGTTGGTAGAAGACTTGATGGAGATATTTGCAAATAATGCTATGGAAACGAATTTTAATATGATGGAATATATAAGTGCTGTCCCATTGGGCTATTTTTATAGGCCAAACTATGTAAATACAAAGGCAAATTGTTTTAATCTGCGCAGACCGATTTTAAATATCCCTATTTACAATAGGTATGAATTACTTAGATCTTGTAGTGAGATTGATTGACTCAGGGAAAATGAAGTAATTGTTTCTGATAGATTGCTAGAGCACAATCCCCCTGCAAATGAGCTTGATGTTAATGTAAAGGTAAATAAGCTAGATGGCTATTTGAGTGCACAAATACCTATTGAGGACCGATGTGATATGGTAGTTCACATTAAGGATAACGTTTTTAACAGCTCTGTAAATAAATTAGATGGTATTTTGTGCTCCCAATTGTTTAGTGAGGACCAACATGAACTAATAGCTGATGATAAAGATAATACCTCAGGTACCCTCACTTGGGATATGGAAGATGTGGTTTTGAGCCGTCCAACTACACAAGCTCATAGCTCCTCGAATATTATGTCTTGGAACGTAGCAGGAATTAAAAATAAGATAAATAATGATGAATGGAATAAATCGATAGAGAGGTGTGCTGTAATTATGATTCAGGAAACATGGAATACTGAGCCCTTTTTATAAATGGTTTTAAGGTAATTTGCACTAATGCCAGTCCCTCTAGAAGAGGGAGAGCAAAAGGAGGCTTAGCAACGTTAATAGCAGTCACTGCGCCCCTGATAGTGAAGGATGCTAATATCAAGTCACAATATTACCAGCTGATACATCTATATTCGGAAGGGAAACAGACAATTGTTCTGATTAATTTTTATAATAACATTTTTGATAGGACTAGATCAAAGGTAATCAAAGCCCTAGAGGTTGATCTAGATCATTTTGTAAAGGAATTGGGAGGGGAGTATATACTTATTTTGGGGGGGATTTTAATTGTGAAATCTGTGATATTTTAGTGGGAGAACAATGTGGCCATAGCGACTGTTTTGGTGATCGAATCCCTCATTTTCCACACGATCCATACGGGGAAGCAATAAATAACATTATCTCTAAGTATAATTTAGTAATTTTGGAATCAGAAAACTCAGAGGGTGAAAATGCCATCTATACCTATGTTGGGGAGAGAGCATCATCAAATATTGATCACCTTATTGCGTCAGTAAAATGTAAAGGTTTGGTGGAAAAATTATAATTAGTGAAAATCTGCTTAGTGACCATCATCCACTAATACTGACGCTGAGATTTGGCCTGGCTCATCAACCTAGGGGTAAGACTACACATACAGACATAAAACTCCAAGGAAATAATGGAGTATCCATTAAATGGTCAGGAGTAGATCCAACCATTTTTTTGGATAATTTAAGAGGGAAAAAACAAAAGGATATTGACATCTGTATGAATAGCTCCTCTTTAGATATGTTAATTATAACTGCCTTCTGCAATATCATTACCGAAATAGCGGGCGATTTAACCCTTAAAAAGAAGAAAACGGTACGTGATAATAACCCTAGATGGTTCAATAGAGAATGCTCTAGTCTAAATAGAGATTTAAAAACAGCTCTTAAATCAAAACCAAGGGACTGTGCCAAAATAAGCACCCTGAGGAAAGATTATAAAAGAACATTAAATCAAAGGAAAAGTGAAATCCGGGAGGATGCTTGGGCGAGTCTAATTCAGGCCGCAGAAACTAGAAATGCGGCTCTATTTTGGCATACAATTGATCACCCATTTTTTAAAGATACTGCAACACCGAAAATAGAAATTGCCGTACCCCCAGAAGATTGGATTACACATTTTGAGTGTATTTTTAACCCAGATGCTACTAGTGTCACTACAATAAATAATAGCAATTTTATATTAGTTGAACCTGTAAAATCTCGGCCAATTACATCAGAGGAAATTAAAATCGCCCTCCAAAAAAGTGCTAGCGGAAAGCCGCAGGACCAGACGGGGTACCCATTGATGTTTTTAAAAGTGATATGGAATTCTGGACCCCTATTTTGCTAAAAGTTTTCAATGCTGCTATAGGAGGGGTCCTACCTGCATCATGGGCTCAAAGTATTATTGTACCCATTTTTAAAAGGGAGACAGAGGGAAGGCAAACTGCTACCGTCCCATATCCCTTCTGGACTCAATCTCAAAGTTAATGGGAAGAATTCTCCTGGGGAGGTTAGAAGAATGGGTTAATGAGAATAATATTCTCTCAGAAGCCCAGTATGGGTTCAGACGAGGTATTGGAACGGTAGAACAGTGTTTAAATTTGGAGCTCCTAATAGGAAAATATACTTTAGCTAAGGAGGGGGTTCTACATCTCTGTTTTGTAGACCTCACAAGTGCGTTCGACCTCGTTAATCACGCCAAATTGTGGCAAACATTAAAAGAGTTAGGAGCACCAAATTACATTGTCATATATTTATCCCAGATCTATACCTTTTTAATTTCAAGAGTACGATTTGGAATGAAGGGCGAATGTACACAGGATTTTAGGGTTACAAGAGGAATACGCCAAGGTTGCGTACTGGCACCACTGTTGTTCTCTCTATATATCAATAATGTGGACCCATTTTTACAGAAGCAAAATGTAGATAGCCCAAAAGTAGGTAGACGTACTACCCCAGTATTACTCTATGCCGACGACGCTGTCCTTTTATCAAGGACAGCGAACGGATTACAATGTCTAATTGAGAAATTTGCTCAGTACATGTCAGAAAAGGATTTATAGTTAAATCTCACCAAAACCTTTGTCATGACATGTGGAAACATCAAACTGAAGCATAGACAACATCATGTGGGAGGAGTAGTTTTAGGTAGAGTCCCAACCTTTTCTTATCTGGGTCTTCTTTTTAATAGAAAGGGCAGCTGGAAACCTCACATTGATTCATGTAATTTGAAATTTTTAAGAATCACTGAGGGAATCTTTAGATTTTCAGCTAAAATGGGAAATAAACCCGTTAGGGAGATACTCGCTTTGTACAGAACTAAGGGCTCTATTACGATGGCGGGCGGACAAAGTCCGCCTGCCACCGCAACGGCTAAAGGGACCGCCCACCATAGGTGCGGCGGTCCTGCCGTACGCATTAGAATGCCCCCGCCACACTGGCGGGTGCATCCCGTATTCCTAACATTGCGGCAGGCGGTGCTGTCAGCAGCACCCGCCGCAATGTCAGAAATGCATGTCAAGCATTTGCATGCACAACGTGACAGGCACCGCGCGGTGCCTGCCACCTTGTGCATGCAAATGCAGGGGGGTACCATAGGTACCCCCCATGTGCACCCCCCACCCCCCCAACACCCTGGGGGCCCGCAACAGGCCCCCTGAAGCAAAGACTGCATGCCTTTCCATGGCGGCAACGCCGCCATGGAAAGGCTGATCTCCGCCACCATCCAAATATGGATGGCGGTGTCTTGCAGACACTGCCACCATATTGGAGCCCTTTTCCGCCCGGTCACCTGTCAGACCGGCGGAAAACCGGCAGACGGTCTTTCCGTCCGCCGGGGTCCCCCCCGCCATCGTAATATGGCGGGGGGAAATGGTAGGCGGGCGGTGGGAAATGGCAGGCGGATCGCCACCGCCATACGGTCGGTGGCGATCCGCCCGCTATACTAATAGACCCCATAGTGTGTAACTGGTGCTTGTTATGGGGCTGCAATATGGGGGAGAGCAAACACCACGTCCCTACAGATACAAGAAAATAAGTTTTTAAAAAGAGTGCTGGTGGTTCCAAAATCAATAGCCAATTATATTGCACACAAAGAATTGTCTGTATCATACATAAGTGATACTATCAGTATAGCAGGTCTCATGTTCTGGCGAGGGCTGTGGGTGAAAGAAGAGACAAAATTCACCACAGATCTAATAAAGGATTGCCTGGCCCTTGACCATTGGAAAAAAATCCCATGGCTAGAGTATATCCACAACTTACTAATATATTGTATGATAGACTATGATAAAGGGGATCCGGTATCTATCCAAGACATTAGTAAAAATGATTTGAAGTTAAGATACATCTCTGCCAGGGACTGTGAGAGAACTGATGATGCTAGACAAAAACATAGTGTTACCACCTATTGTGAAATCCCCTCTGTGCTGGGTATACAGACATACCTTACAACGGTGAGAAATACCCAACACAGTTTTTATCTAACAAGGCTTAGATTTGGCACATTACACTACATAACTGCATTCCTTGATAAAGAAAAGTGGTCTTATAACTTACCAAATTGCCCATGTAATGGAAAAAACCCCCAGTCCATGCTACATTTTATGTTATTCTGCACCTTGTATAGAGATATTAGGAAATCCATTTTAAAACCACTTTTCCTAACTAATAGGCTTTATAATTATAAAAATGCTGTTAACTTTCTATGTAGCTTGGATAACATGAAGACCATATACACTGTAATCCGCTTTATAGTAAGGGCGGTTAGGAAAAGAAAGGAGCTAGCACATTTAGACGCGTTATTATATGAGAAACCTGAGGAGAGTAACTAGCTGCGTTATTAACAAGTGCAGACATGAAAATCTGTAGAATGATTCTAGATACCTCTGTGAAGTGATTTTAATATGCAGCCTTGCACATTATGCATTTGTTTGTACATAGTTTACTCTGTCTTGAATTTATTGTATTTCGGCGTAAGTAAAGATGTCAAATTTGATGTAAATTATTTTTATGAATTTGTATAATATACAGTTTTGTATATTGTGCATTGATTTGCATATAGGATATACTATATTCATTGCTGTTTTTAATAATGTTTTATTGAATGTTTTGAAGCACTGATATTTTTATAAAATTATTGTGTGATATTTGGAAAACTTTTTTAATTTGCATACTGCCCTCCGTGACTCTTAAATATGTTTACATTTAATAATGATCCCTTGATATCCCTATAAAAATTAATTGTATATGATCTGAACATTTTAAAATTGTATATTGTACTACTTGATCTTTTGATATTATAAGTATGCTTTTATGGTTGTACATTTTACACCGAATAAAGCTGTTTTGACTTGACTTAACAGGCTGTGGATGTGAAGTGTTAGAGGCTCATGGTCGCTCTCGTCCCATGCAATCACCACCATATCCATCATTTGTTTCCATAATCTAATGTCCAATAGCACATAGTCAACATAGCTTACATAGGACCCATGCCTAAATTTAGGGTCAGGTATTGTGTCAAATTTCGAGCAACCATTGCAGGCAAGCAGCCCGTAAGCCAACATTATATCGAGCACCTGTAGGGCAGCCCTAGATAGAGATTTCCTGGGAGGATTTTTCAGCTCTGGAATACCATAACATTAGTCCTCCTCATAGGATAAACACAGCCGTACAGCCTCTTGTGGTTTCGGGGATGTGTGCACCTGTAGTATTAGATCTCCCCATGAGGCATGTCCTTATGTGGCAGTAATAACTAATGTACCAGTCCTTTCCACAAATACCACTGAGTCACTTACCCAACTGAAGAACAAAACACTTAATTGGTTGAGTCTGCTCGCTAACTTCCCACAGTCAATGGCATCCAGTACATTGATGGTGGCAGAATTGGTTGTGTTGGTGTTTCATTGAAATGTTTTTCAGGTGACTGTGTGGTTGTACATTTCAACTCTTCTTTTATTGTCTAACCATTATTTATAATTTACCATGCAGTGTGGCACCACGCATTCTGGTGTGGTACTCCATCCACTGAATTTCTTTTATGCACCCCTGTACACCCAAACCACTCCCCCATTTTTTCAAATGAGGGGGAGGGTATACTCTAGGAATGTCAATAGAGCAAGCAGCAGATGGGATTTTCCCCTGCAGTGTGAGTATTACTCTCCCTTGACTGACATTGATTGACTCCGCAAAAAGGGCCCCTTGAATTCCATAGTTTCTTCCCCTAGGCTGCCTGTTAGGCAACAAAGCCAAATGACTCTATAACTCACCAACTTTGGCCAATGTATTATCAGCCCAGCTGTTCAAATATCAGAGTCATCTGCTACTGACATAGTTAGTCATGGTCCTTTGCTTGTAGATAAATCATGGTGGGGAAGTGTGATCGCGTAGGACTCAGAGATCGATGAGCAGTTCCAACCCCTAGAAGCCAACAAACTGTGGTCAATTTCCCAGTAACGCCCTTAGACAATTTGGCGGGTCTATTAAGTTAAAATATTGTGGGATTAGATCAAAGGCAGATAATCCAACATGGGGGGAATTCATAGACAAACAACAACTGTATCTTTTCCAAGAAACAATGGCTACAGACCCAATTTATAGGTGTGGCTGCAAGAGTTACTGGGTCCCAGCCAGTGAATCGACAGCAGGATGTCCAGCGGGTGGTCTCCTTGCATGGGTGGGTGTATCAATCTCCTGCCCTGTAGTTGAACTCAACCAGAGGTGTAGAGACATCTAAGGCCTAGTTTTTTCCCCCAGTAAGGGTGCTATGATTATGTTAATCAATATATATAATAGTAGCATGGGGAAAAACAGTGAGCCTCCAATTTTGCATGCATTGAATAATATCCTGTCAGGTTTACAAGGCTCTCACCTTACAATTGTTATAGGCGATTTTAATCTTACCTTTGAGTCCAACGCCATCGCGCTGGATTTATCCTATGAGGAGGACCAATTTTGTGGTATTCCAGAGCTGAAAAATCCTCCCAGGAAGTCTCTATCTATGGCTGCCCTACAGGTGCTGGATATAATGTTGGCTTACGGGCTGCTTGCCTGCAATGGTTGTTCGAAATCTGATACAATACCAGACCCTACAGTTAGGCGTGGGTCCTATGTAAGCTATATTGACTATGTGCTATTGGATATTAGATTATGGAAGCAAATGTTGGATATGGTGGAGATTGCATGGGACGAGACCGACCACAGACCTGTAACACTTCATGTCCACAGCCTGTTAATATTTGCACCTATCTGTAAGATATGACCAGCAGCTGAAGGCTACTGATAATTGCAGGAATGTAAAATAGGAGGTAATTAACTGTTCTCGTGATGTGTTGTCTCCACTGTATTCGATCCTAACAACACATACAGAGATAATGTACGAAAACTTGTGGGACAATTGAAATGGTCTTTATGGAGCATGTTAAACTTTTTAATAGACTTAGGGACATTTTTGTATTTAAAATTATAGGCACAGGAAATAGGAATAAGCACATTGGATGGTCTAACAATCCCTGTAAGAAAGCCAAAGACAGTTTAGTTAAAGCTAGTTAAAAACGGAACTGCTGAGAGATTAGGGTAATGAGAGCTGCATACAGGTGGGAAATCCAGGATGCAAGAGCAGCCTGGGAAAGTAAACTCTGGGCAGAGCTACTGGAAGCTTCACAGAATAATGACCAGAAAAGCTTTTGGTGCCCAGTAAGTAGCAGCAGTGCAAATTTCCGTACTCCTGCAGGATCCTCCATACTTCCTTGCTCATTTTAGCAACATTTATTTATATCCCACAGACCCTTGCCAATCATCTAGAGTATATGCCCCCCCTCTCTCTTTGTGATTAGTTTTTTGTTCCCATAGAGTTTTCTCTTAAGGAAACCGCTTCAGCAGTCACTGCACTGAAGCTGGGGAAGGCACCGGCTTTGGACAAAATCCCTGGGGACCTTTATAAATCTAATGATGATGTTCGGGTTCCATATATACATACTATTAACAACATAATTGTAGCCAGTGCACCGATTCCATCCACTTGGAAAGGGGCAGAGATTGTTCCAATTTTTAAAAAGGGAAACCCAGGTATCGCCCTGTTGGCCCTCTGGATAATCTCAAGAAAGTTTTCAACAAGCAAATATTGGATCGTTTAGTGAAGTGGATAGAAAACAACCATATAATCTCAACTCTCCAATCAGGGTTTAGGCCCTTGACCAGCTCCATTGATCAAGATTTCCACTTTTTTGCAAATTAAGTGGAAAACTGTTGGCATGGGGGTGGTGATCTTTTCGGGGCTATTGTAGACCTTTGTGCAGCTTTTGACCTAAACCCAAAGGACAAGTTATGGTCTACACTTCAAGGGATGGAGGTTCCATGTAATCCTTTGAGAATTTTAGTTCGTCCCCATGAAGAGAGTTACACTAGGATTCGCTATGGCACTAAGCGTGAACTGCCAGACCGGGTTTTAGTTAACAATGGTGTCCACCAGTGATGAGTCCTGGCCCCTACTCTCTTTCTTTTGTATATTAATAACTGCATGAGTTATTTAACCAACTGTGCTAACGATTCCATCTCTCTCACTGGGCTAAAAATCCCAGGCCTTTTTTATGTAGATGACACTCTTTTGCTAGCAAAAACAAGAGATAGTCTCCAGAACCTTGTAGATGGTTTTTGTATGTTTTGTAAAGATTATGGCCGAGAGATAAATGCTGCCAAAATAAAGCTAATGGTATACACCAGAAAGAGGAGGTTGAAGGGAATGGTTAATTTGTGTAAAGAAGCGCTGGAGAAAGTACCTGGATTTGTTTATTTTGGGGTCAGATTAGCTGACTCTGGATCCTGGGCTCCACAGACCCTCAAAAGCTCCAACATTTTAAGTCATGGAGCAGGGGCCATCATTAGGCTGGCAAAAAAGGCCCACTGGTTTCCTATTGCTCCTGCAATGGACATTTATAAAATACAGACACGAGGAGCGGCACTTTATGGGGCAGAATTATGGGGCCACTGCCAACAGTCTGCTCTGGGAGTTAAAGAAAATATCTTCTTTAGAGCACTTTACAGGACTGGGAAGGGGAACACCTTTATTGCCTTTGAAACTGGATCTGGGAACTCGCTCTGTTGCTGAGTTGCTGTAGTATTGTGTCTAAATATGGACAACTATCTAACTCCAGTGCTACAAATCCGGTCTCATTGACATCATGACGCTCCACTCATTGGTTGTGAAGATCAAATGGCTGAGGTACATAAGAAACGCTTGGATCAAATTGGACCTCAGGGAGTTCTGGGAGGATCCTGTCTCTATTCCAGCTAATGCAGCCCTTATGGTCAAACTTAGGTATTGGGAGATGATAGGCAGCCAAAATGAAGAGTCAAGTTCAAGGGGAACCCTTTCAAGGTGTTTTCTAATGCATAAGTCAGTGCCTAAATCTGAGACGTACCTTGACTACATCTGCCCAGCATGAGCTCGTACCTTGTTCCTCCAATTTATATATGAAACCCTGCCAATTACCCCACTTACTTTCGGATGGGATCCTCCGATTGGAGGTTCAAGAACCTGTAACTTCTGTCCTTTTATTAAGGAAACTGAAGAACATTTACTCTTTTTTTACCCCAAATATGTAATCCTTAGGCATAGGTGCCTTGTTCCTCTGTGTAGGAATTTATCAATTACTAATCGGGTCAAAGCCCTACAGATCTGTAGGAGTGATCCCTCCCCTGTTGTTATGATAGCCATTTCTAAACGTCTTTTTGCTGCACGGACGATTAGTCTAAACTCACTATCAAAACTGTTGTAATCAAGATAAAGAGGATTGATTTTTATTCCCATTTTAATATATTCCCTATTTTAACTATTTATGTATATAATCTTATTCTCTTTTACACTAATATGTAAATTTTGACTCACTGTTTTAAAAGGTATCACATATCCTTTTTATATTGTGACTGTTGTGATGATGAATTTATGTGATGTCATTTTATTAATTGATTCTTTTATGTATTTGACGATGAAACTTGCTTTCGATCTGCCAATAAAATTTGAAACCCTGACTCTCAGTGGTAGAGTGGGTTGAGCAGTCCTAAAGCTTCTGGGCAGGGGTGGGGTGGTAGGTGCAAGACTCACACAGGCTGAAGACTCAAAATACATTCAGCAGCCACAATAAATGAATGTCCAAAGGGCCTGATTACAAGTAAAGGTGTTATTTATTGCACCTGGTAAATAATGATTCTCTGGGGTTCATTATTTATCGGGTGCGATAAATAGCACCCATTACGAGTTATTGGGAAATAGCATGCAGATTTTGTTTTTAACACACTAAAATCTGCATCGTGCTGTAAATACAGTACACATTCCCCCTATTAAATTTCGGCAGCTTTGACCTAACAAAATGTAACAAATGTTGGGTTATTTAATGAATGCTGGGTTATTTAACACAACCAATAACTATTGGATGCGTTAAATAAAACAAAACTGGTAATTCCGTCCCGTGCAAAAACACAGGATGGAATTAATTGCCCAACTTGTAATCAGGGCCAAAGTGTTCCAGCGCCACAGCTCTATGAGGCAAAGCAAGTTCCTTAAGTGCCCTTCAGCTCGAAAACCAGACTTACCCTATGGTGTTTCTGGATGGAAGGCCTAAGGAGCATTCAACGTTCTGGTGTCGCAGTGGATGCCAGTTCACTGAGGCTAAACACACAAGATGATTAAACCCAGATCTGTGACTGGGGGTGAATGTTTGCCAATGTGCAGCATTCCGTCCATCATCTTGTGTGTTTTGTGTGTTTTGCATTTCGCCCTAAGTGGGAAGGGTATGCCCAGACGTGGGTCCCGTGCTCACTACGCCACTGGAGTCAAGCTATCCTGGCTGATGAAGGCTGATAGCCTGAAACCGGTCCTAGGATGCTTGATTCCGGTCCAGGGAAGACATGGCTTGGCAGTTCGGTCTGGACTGTTCCCATGAGGCACAGGGTCAAGACTGATTTGCATATGGCTATGTCTGAACTGGGGTGGCGTGGTGAAGCAAAATAACGATGGATTAAACCCAGATCTGTGACTGGGGGTGAATGTTTGCCAATGTGCAGCATTCCGTCCATCATCTTGTGTGTTTTGCATTTCGCCCTAAGTGGGAAGGGTATGCCCAGACGTGGGTCCCGTGCTCACTACGCCACTGGAGTCAAGCTATCCTGGCTGATGAAGGCTGATAGCCTGCAACCGGTCCTAGGATGCTTGATTCCGGTCCAGGGAAGACATGGCTTGGCAGTTCGGTCTGGACTGTTCCCATGAGGCACAGGGTCAAGACTGATTTGCATATGGCTATGTCTGAACTGGGGTGGCGTGGTGAAGCAAAATAACGATGGATTAAACCCAGGTCTGTGACTGGGGGTGAATGTTTGCCAATGTGCAGCATTCCGTCCATCATCTTGTGTGTTTTGCATTTCGCCCTAAGTGGGAAGGGTATGCCCAGACGTGGGTCCCGTGCTCACTACGCCACTGGAGTCAAGCTATCCTGGCTAATGAAGGCTGATAGCCTGAAACCGGTCCTAGGATGCTTGATTCCGGTCCAGGGAAGACATGGCTTGGCAGTTCGGTCTGGACTGTTCCCATGAGGCACAGGGTCAAGACTGATTTGCATATGGCTATGTCTGAACTGGGGTGGCGTGGTGAAGCAAAATAACGATGGATTAAACCCAGATCTGTGACTGGGGGTGAATGTTTGCCAATGTGCAGCATTCCGTCCATCATCTTGTGTGTTTTGCATTTCGCCCTAAGTGGGAAGGGTATGCCCAGACGTGGGTCCCGTGCTCACTACGCCACTGGAGTCAAGCTATCCTGGCTGATGAAGGCTGATAGCCTGAAACAGGTCCTAGGATGCTTGATTCCGGTCCAGGGAAGACATGGCTTGGCAGTTCGGTCTGGACTGTTCCCATGAGGCACAGGGTCAAGACTGATTTGCATATGGCTATGTCTGAACTGGGGTGGCGTGGTGAAGCAAAATAACGATGGATTAAACCCAGATCTGTGACTGGGGGTGAATGTTTGCCAATGAGCAGCATTCTGTCCATCATCTTGTGTGTTTTGCATTTCGCCCTAAGTGGGAAGGGTATGCCCAGACGTGGGTCCCGTGCTCACTACGCTACTGGAGTCAAGCTATCCTGGCTGATGAAGGCTGATAGCCTGAAACCGGTCCTAGGATGCTTGATTCTGGTCCAGGGAAGACATGGCTTGGCAGTTCGGTCTGGACTGTTCCCATGAGGCACAGGGTCAAGACTGATTTGCATATGGCTATGTCTGAACTGGGGTGGCGTGGTGAAGCAAAATAACGATGGATTAAACCCAGATCTGTGACTGGGGGTGAATGTTTGCCAATGTGCAGCATTCCGTCCATCATCTTGTGTGTTTTGCATTTCGCCCTAGTGGGAAGGGTATGCCCAGACGTGGGTCCCGTGCTCACTACGCCACTGGAGTCAAGCTATCCTGGCTGATGAAGGCTGATAGCCTGAAACCGGTCCTAGGATGCTTGATTCCGGTCCAGGGAAGACATGGCTTGGCAGTTCGGTCTGGACTGTTCCCATGAGGCACAGGGTCAAGACTGATTTGCATATGGCTATGTCTGAACTGGGGTGGCGTGGTGAAGCAAAATAACGATGGATTAAACCCAGATCTGTGACTGGGGGTGAATGTTTGCTAATGTGCAGCATTCCGTCCATCATCTTGTGTGTTTTGCATTTCGCCCTAAGTGGGAAGGGTATGCCCAGACGTGGGTTCCGTGCTCACTACGCCACTGGAGTCAAGCTATCCTGGCTGATGAAGGCTGATAGCCTGAAACCGGTCCTAGGATGCTTGATTCCGGTCCGGGGAAGACATGGCTTGGCAGTTCGGTCTGGACTGTTCCCATGAGGCACAGGGTCAAGACTGATTTGCATATGGCTATGTCTGAACTGGGGTGGCGTGGTGAAGCAAAAATAACGATTGATTAAACCCAGATCTGTGACTGGGGGTGAATGTTTGCCAATGTGCAGCATTCCGTCCATCATCTTGTGTGTTTTGCATTTCGCCCTAAGTGGGAAGGGTATGCCCAGACGTGGGTCCCGTGCTCACTACGCCACTGGAGTCAAGCTATCCTGGCTGATGAAGGCTGATAGCCTGAAACCGGTCCTAGGATGCTTGATTCCGGTCCAGGGAAGACATGGCTTGGCAGTTCGGTCTGGACTGTTCCCATGAGGCACAGGGTCAAGACTGATTTGCATATGGCTATGTCTGAACTGGGGTGGCGTGGTGAAGCAAAATAACGATGGATTAAACCCAGATCTGTGACTGGGGGTGAATGTTTGCCAATGTGCAGCATTCTGTCCATCATCTTGTGTGTTTTGCATTTCGCCCTAAGTGGGAAGGGTATGCCCAGACGTGGGTCCCGTGCTCACTACGCCACTGGAGTCAAGCTATCCTGGCTGATGAAGGCTGATAGCCTGAAACCGGTCCTAGGATGCTTGATTCCGGTCCAGGGAAGACATGGCTTGGCAGTTCGGTCTGGACTGTTCCCATGAGGCACAGGGTCAAGACTGATTTGCATATGGCTATGTCTGAACTGGGGTGGCGTGGTGAAGCAAAATAACGATGGATTAAACCCAGGTCTGTGACTGGGGGTGAATGTTTGCCAATGTGCAGCATTCCGTCCATCATCTTGTGTGTTTTGCATTTCGCCCTAAGTGGGAAGGGTATGCCCAGACGTGGGTCCCGTGCTCACTACGCCACTGGAGTCAAGCTATCCTGGCTGATGAAGGCTGATAGCCTGAAACCGGTCCTAGGATGCTTGATTCCGGTCCAGGGAAGACATGGCTTGGCAGTTCGGTCTGGACTGTTCCCATGAGGCACAGGGTCAAGACTGATTTGCATATGGCTATGTCTGAACTGGGGTGGCGTGGTGAAGCAAAATAACGATGGATTAAACTCAGATCTGTGACTGGGGGTGAATGTTTGCCAATGTGCAGCATTCCGTCCATCATCTTGTGTGTTTTGCATTTCGCCCTAAGTGGGAAGGGTATGCCCAGACGTGGGTATCGTGCTCACTACGCCACTGGAGTCAAGCTATCCTGGCTGATGAAGGCTGATAGCCTGAAACCGGTCCTAGGATGCTTGATTCCGGTCCAGGGAAGACATGGCTTGGCAGTTCGGTCTGGACTGTTCCCATGAGGCACAGGGTCAAGACTGATTTGCATATGGCTATGTCTGAACTGGGGTGGCGTGGTGAAGCAAAATAACGATTGATTAAACCCAGATCTGTGACTGGGGGTGAATGTTTGCCAATGTGCAGCATTCCGTCCATCATCTTGTGTGTTTTGCATTTCGCCCTAAGTGGGAAGGGTATGCCCAGACGTGGGTCCCGTGCTCACTACGCCACTGGAGTCAAGCTATCCTGGCTGATGAAGGCTGATAGCCTGAAACCGGTCCTAGGATGCTTGATTCCGGTCCAGGGAAGACATGGCTTGGCAGTTCGGTCTGGACTGTTCCCATGAGGCACAGGGTCAAGACTGATTTGCATATGGCTATGTCTGAACTGGGGTGGCGTGGTGAAGCAAAATAACGATGGATTAAACCCAGATCTGTGACTGGGGGTGAATGTTTGCCAATGTGCAGCATTCTGTCCATCATCTTGTGTGTTTTGCATTTCGCCCTAAGTGGGAAGGGTATGCCCAGACGTGGGTCCCGTGCTCACTACGCCACTGGAGTCAAGCTATCCTGGCTGATGAAGGCTGATAGCCTGAAACCGGTTCTAGGATGCTTGATTCCGGTCCAGGGAAGACATGGCTTGGCAGTTCGGTCTGGACTGTTCCCATGAGGCACAGGGTCAAGACTGATTTGCATATGGCTATGTCTGAACTGGGGTGGCGTGGTGAAGCAAAATAACGATGGATTAAACCCAGGTCTGTGACTGGGGGTGAATGTTTGCCAATGTGCAGCATTCCGTCCATCATCTTGTGTGTTTTGCATTTCGCCCTAAGTGGGAAGGGTATGCCCAGACGTGGGTCCCGTGCTCACTACGCCACTGGAGTCAAGCTATCCTGGCTGATGAAGGCTGATAGCCTGAAACCGGTCCTAGGATGCTTGATTCCGGTCCAGGGAAGACATGGCTTGGCAGTTCGGTCTGGACTGTTCCCATGAGGCACAGGGTCAAGACTGATTTGCATATGGCTATGTCTGAACTGGGGTGGCGTGGTGAAGCAAAATAACGATGGATTAAACCCAGATCTGTGACTGGGGGTGAATGTTTGCCAATGTGCAGCATTCCGTCCATCATCTTGTGTGTTTTGCATTTCGCCCTAAGTGGGAAGGGTATGCCCAGACGTGGGTCCCGTGCTCACTACGCCACTGGAGTCAAGCTATCCTGGCTGATGAAGGCTGATAGCCTGAAACCGGTCCTAGGATGCTTGACTCCGGTCCAGGGAAGACATGGCTTGGCAGTTCGGTCTGGACTGTTCCCATGAGGCACAGGGTCAAGACTGATTTGCATATGGCTATGTCTGAACTGGGGTGGCGTGGTGAAGCAAAATAACGATGGATTAAACTCAGATCTGTGACTGGGGGTGAATGTTTGCCAATGTGCAGCATTCCGTCCATCATCTTGTGTGTTTTGCATTTCGCCCTAAGTGGGAAGGGTATGCCCAGACGTGGGTATCGTGCTCACTACGCCACTGGAGTCAAGCTATCCTGGCTGATGAAGGCTGATAGCCTGAAACCGGTCCTAGGATGCTTGATTCCGGTCCAGGGAAGACATGGCTTGGCAGTTCGGTCTGGACTGTTCCCATGAGGCACAGGGTCAAGACTGATTTGCATATGGCTATGTCTGAACTGGGGTGGCGTGGTGAAGCAAAATAACGATGGATTAAACCCAGATCTGTGACTGGGGGTGAATGTTTGCCAATGTGCAGCATTCCGTCCATCATCTTGTGTGTTTTGCAGTTCACTGAGGCTGGCAGAACAGCTGGTCATCTGTGACCATTGTCGGATAAAGTAGTACGTTTCCCTGATCCCACTGGTAGATAAGGGTAGTTGTTCAACTTCCGATACCTCAATCGAGCCTCCAGGCAGAGAAGTCAAAACCTGCTGGTCATTGTGCTACCACAATGGTCTCAGTGGAGGCCCTGTCTCTTGGCAGATGGTTCAACCAGAATGACGGCCCTTACTTTTCACGGCAGCCCCCCTTCTTGGCACACGGGGTCCTCCACTTTTGGCAGCACACGGACAATGGCCTGATTGATGCTACAGCAGTTGCCTTCATGACGGCCCCCTCTCACATGTCGGGTCACCGAATTACATAAGTACACCGGCAGATAGCCTGATCAGTGCAGCAGCAATTACCTTTGTGACAGCCTCCTCTCGCATACAGGGTCTACAACTTAATTCAGCATACGGGCAAGCAGCCTGATCGGTGTACCAGCACTTTGGATTCACAGAAGTTCCCTTTGGCATAAAGGGTCGCTGACTTAAATCAGCACACGAGGCAACGTCATCATCTGTGCAACCACAATCCTCATACACCTCACTGCAGGGATCTACTCACAAGGACTCTGTACTGGACCTTGCTCCCCCCGGGTGCTCTCCCTCATCATTACATGGTTCCTCTGATCTGGGCAAATAGACAGACTCTGGTACTCCAGACTGGTGGTTTTGAGTTCCCTGGGTGATGTCCCTCCACCGAACTGGGAGACTGGCAGACCTTGATCCCCAGTCCTGAACACACAATGTAAAATGCTTATTGAGCTTCTCCATGTCGAGGTACAGCCATAGCTGACAGCTTGACCAGCTGACTATTTGGTGACTCTAAGGTCCCCCTTTTCTAATCCATTTCCAAACACAAATGTGATTTAGTGATTCAGTCTTTGAATTTTGCATTGGGGGCTTCTTCCTTTGAAGTGCCCACTCCTCTATCCTGTCATTTCACACAGGAAGCAGTCTGTCACAAAAGGAGCGACTCTATTCCAGATAGCCCCACAACAAAGGCCATGCAAGGGACACAAGGATCACACCTGAATGTCAGCCTCACTGATATATGCCCAACAAAAGGTTACCTAAGTTTTCTAGCTCTACTATTTATGATTCTCTTATCAGCCCCATCTTCTTACTGAGATGTACCCAGGCCCCTCTGACCAGTGACCTCTTTTCAAAATCAAAGAGTCCCTTTGATGTGTACTGAAGAGCCTAGCTCTTACTTCCTTCATTGTGTGTCGCACCCAGCTCTCAGGAATGCAGCAATCCACAAATCTGTCTTGGGGGCTCCTCCACATGCCTCCCCAAAAGATCCTGGGCTCTCAATATGGAACCCACAGACCTCCATGTATTGTGCCATTCATAGGCACACAGACATCCATGTGCAAATATGTGAATCGGTCAAGGTGCACACTAATGTTCTTCCATGAACAAAAAATCAGCACCAAGGATCCCGATATCATCGCAGCTGGGCACTCAGATCAGGGGTGCATGTCTGGTACCATACAAGGGACTTTTCTGTCCCAAAGTGCTCTTATTTGCTTGTAATCCAACACAACTGAACCTTTCCTACAACTACGTTGAGTTACCCTGTCTTCAGTAAAAGAAGACTATTACAACTATTGGCAAATACTTCACAATGTTGCAATCTTCAAACTTGTCATATTCCAGGGGAATATTCTATTTCTTACAACAACAAAACACCAAAAGGGATAATCATAGAATGCATTCACACTGCTATTTGCCCTGCTCTAGAGAGTTTACAGAATGTGTTGTAGACTAGGGAACCCCAACTATAGGAGTGTGTTGCAGTTTTGAGTATCCATGTGTGATGCTTGACTTACTCAAAAGCAGGACTGGAGTGCCTTTACACTAGGTCAGGATTTTTTTTTAATTAAGCTATCGTAATGTGTGCAATTTCTGTAATTTCATGTTTCACTTGTTACATGAAGTTCCTGAAATTGCACTATCAAGCCAAGTCGGAGAATTATGCAGCATTCGCTGCAAAATGTACTGAGCACGGTGCAATTCATGATAATTTGCTGTAAAAATGTACCGCAAATGCACAGCAAAAACAGGACACGAGCCGCTGTTGTTTGTGCTGCTCTTGTTTAAATGCATCCTCACGCCAACATGGAGTATGACGCGAGGATGCATTTCACACTAAAATATAGCATAAAATTACAGATTTGCATTTCCCATAATTACATGTAATTTTGTTATAATTTTAATTAATTACGCAGAAGCAAATTACAGAAAATTGAATTTCGCACACCCCTATTTTAGACCTGCTTTGACGTCTTCACAGTTGTAGTAACTTTAGAAGTGTAGTTTGTGAATAGTGATGGTATTACTCTTTTGAGGGTTTGTGTTTTTATTACCATGTCTCTCCCTAAACCCCTTCTTAAATGTTCTCTCAATTAGGAGTAGGTATTTCCCATTTTCCAGTCCTTCTCCCTTGTCTTTCCCAAATTTAGCATTGAAATGCATACCCATGTGTTCGAAGTTTTCTGCCACTGATGTCTTACTCCCTCTCATTCTCTTGCGTGACTGGTGGACCAGTAGCAGTGTTAATCCCTTATCAGATTTTGGTGCTCCTGCTGGACCTGTTTCTCTTTAATGCACTCTAAGTGACAATTCCAATTTAAACACATAGAACCCATCTGGATCTACATGAATGACAGACAGGAAAGTTTAAACCTTAAAGTTTTTTGGGTTTTTTTCAGAGTTGAAGGCATACAGAAATCAAGTGATGTAGTCAAAATCAATTAATCAGTAAAGTAGAGGACAAGCTCAGTTAAAGTGCAGAATCAATCAAAGAACTTAGGGGCTCATTAGGATGGCGGGCGGACCTGAGTCCGCCCGCCATCCCCGCAGTGTTGGGGCCGGCTGCCAGACATGCGGCGGTCCTGCACCGCGAATTAGGATGCAACCGCCACCATGGCGGTCGCATTCTGCAATTTAACTTTGCGGCGGGTGCTGCTGACAGCAGCACCGCCGCAATGTTAAAATCGCGTGCCTGGCATTTCACTGCACCACATGGCAGGCACCACACGGTGCCTGCCACTTGGTGCAGTGAAATGTAGGGGGGTACCATAGGTACCCCCCCAAGTGCACCCCACCTCCCCCAGACACAAGGGGGGCCCGCAACGGGCCCCTGGACGCAATCCCCGCCATGGAAAGGCCTTCCAAACTCGACATCCTAATATGGCGGACGGTGCCTGCTAGGCACCGCCACCATATTAGTGCCCCTGCTCCGCCCGGAAGGCAATTGTGACGATTGCAACCGGCGGAAAAGTGGCGGTCGGACTTCCCGTCCGCCGCGATACCCACTGCCATCATAATGTGGCGGGGGTAAATCTCATGACGATAGCGGAACGATCACCACCGCCGGCCCGGCGGTGGCGATCATTCCGCCATCGTAATGGGCCCCTTAGTAAAGTTCTGGTCAGCACAATACAGAGTATAAAATGGAAGGGTAATCTGGCATAAATTTGCCTCCTAAAATCAGGGAAAAGGGCACTGCTAACACACTCAAAAACAACATATTTTAATAGGGTTCTGAGCAATGGATTTCTTAAATTGAATGCAATTGTACACATTCCCACAGAACAAAACAATCTGAATTAAGCAGAGTGAAACAGTTACAATACAATACATTTTGAAATTCTCTCATACTTCTACAACATGGAGCTTCTAACGGATGCCATCTCTACTAGAACAAAATTAGCTACATTTTGTATAATTCTGCTAAGACAATTAGGTGAAACCTTGAACATGTACAATTCTGCTGAAACAACATTTTAATAATCTTGGGAAGGTTGTTGTCTTGCCTGTGAAAAACATTCAAACTTTGTTTTACTTAGGGTTGAAAATATGAGTTTGCCCACGTGATACAGAACATTGGTAGAAAATGTCACTAACAAACTGGAGTATCAGGCCTTCATCACAATGTTAGCTAGAATTCAATTTTTCAGAGAGATGGAGTTTCCTGACAGTAGGTTTGTGAAAAGCATTTTGTAGTACATGTGTACTATTACAATAATACTACTTTACACTCTACAAAATTCAGCTTGTGAATAGCCCCTCTTTCACTTGGCACATTTGAATAACCATACATTCTATATCAGGGGTTTCAGAGCCAAACTTAACGCCCATTAACATTGTTGGATTTGATTCAAACAGACCTATATTTAAAGTGGGATTTGGTGCATTATAGGTTTACTCAGCGCTAAGAGCCACAATTACCTCCAAAAGAGAAGCAAGCATTGACAATTCCAATAAGTCTCTGTCTTAAAAGGGTGCGCTATTGGCTATCCTTATTGCCAATTGCATGTGTGTGCAAGCATGTGCATGCATGACCAGCAATCCTAAAATGGGTTTTCCAGTTAAAAAAACCCATTCCAAAATGGATGATGAGGCACACTCATGTTTTGGCACATACATGTGTGATGTGCTTAAGTCAAGGTGAAGGTGGGCAATTACCTCATGATGCACGGAGGAAGTTCTAATTTGAACAGTCATTTAGAATGAAAAAGACAAAATGAAGAGTGTGTAAAACACAAAAAAAACAAAAGGGAGTGAACTGTCTCCACTTTGCAGCTGCCAGGCCTTTCTGCAAAAATACTTACTAACAATAAAATAAGATGTGGAGAAGGATGGGAAAGGGAGTGAGGAGCATTGGGGAAGCAGATGGTGTTCATAACTCAAAAAGAAGCATGCACAAAGTGAAAAGCAAGAAGCTAGGCAGCTCTCTCCATCTATCGGTCACTCATAAATAATGTAATGTATAAAATGATATAATACGTGGAGAGAAATGGGGAGCAGGGCAGGAAACTTTGGAGGAGGCAAAATAGCATGGTGGGAGCGGGATAAAGAGAAAAGAAGAAAGGATGAAAAATAGGGATAAGGAAACACATGCACTACCAGTTGCTTATGAGTATATAAAAAAAAGCGCCTCAAGTGTGAAGTAGAAGTGTATAACTTATTTGATAGGTACACTGCGTAAACAAATTGCCCCTGGGTGGGACAAACATAAAAATATTGAGGAAAGCCATTGAATCAACAGCAACAAACAGAGATAGTCTACAAAGCATCCAGTCATGAGCAAGGGGTTTACTCAAAGATCACTCTAAGATTATTATATATTTTGGAAACAAAAGATCTGCTAAGATACAGATAAATCTGTTTGTTTCCATTTCGAAAGAATAGGTTATCAACAAGAGCATTTACTATTTCACTCACCTCATGAGTAGACTCATAAGCATTACGCAAACATTCAGTCCATTTACAGCAGTAACATTGGAATACACCCCTTCAAAATTGGCCCTCGGTGACCACTTGCCAGAGCACCAAGATGTCTTTGTTTAGGTTTTGCCTTTTGTAAGGCCCCAACCACTGACTTTGACAGTATGAGAAACCTTCAACTTGAAAAATATTTCATTAATCTTTCTAGTCCACTAAATAATGTACTAATGAGGTAAGCAGAGAACCCCCACCAGTAGCGATTATTCAGCTTTGCTTATAGTAATGCACAACTTTTACAAACTACGGGGCAGAATTGTATTTTAGCAGACAACAGTATTGCAGTCAGGGCAAAGGAGTAATTTACTCCATTGTCTTGACTGCACCTCCGCCCACCACATTATGAAATGACCACCAAGCTAGCGGTCATTCTTTGAAGTATTGCCAGGAACTCCCATCACAGTGGTTCTCTAAATGCTGTTTGCAGTTTGGTGCAGGGCTTCATCAAAATGATAGAGCCCTAAGCCAAACTGTTTTCTTTTGTTTTTCAAAAAGAAAATCCCAAACGGAGACTTACTTTTTGAAAATAAAAAATAAAAATGCACCCCTTGCCATGGGAGTTACATCCCATGGCAAGTTGGGTATTAATTGTTTTTTACAGCCCACCACCACTAGGGTTTGCCTGGTGGTGACGGCCAGTAAAGAAAATGGCTATATGGCCACCCATCCTAATTGACCGGAAGTACATACAGGAAATTCTTTAACGGCCCTTAATTTGTCGGGTAGCGGAGCAGTTTGGCCACCGTGTAGATGGAATAGTATCAGCGGCTGTCAAACTATGTTCTGCCTGCTTTTAAATTCGGCAGGCAGACCATAATGGTGAGTGTAAGCACACTCCATTGCTGTTATAATGGAGTATGCTTACCACCAACACTTAAATCAAGCCCGAAGTTTTTTAACAAAGAGTAGAAAAGATGCATAATGAGGAAGAAAATGCTCCAACCTGATAAATAATGAAAACTAGTTGCAAACATGTTACGGCAAACAGATGTTGTCACTTAGGGCCTTCACCAATACTTATAGTTTGGGTCAAATGTATGGTTAATAATCATGCAAGCACAGGCATTTTAAGACTCACATATACCTTTAAAGTGTCCAAATAATTGACTGCAGCACTTCATAAAACTAATTAATAAAAACATAAATATTCTGCTTTCATATCCAGAATGTTCACTAATTTACACCATGGATAGCATTGTTGAATTTGCGTGCCTTTTACCTGATTACTCCACTGCATTTAGAAGCCTTTATTGCAAACTACTCTATAAACATTGTAGAACATCAAGAAGAGCTTTAAATATTATTTGCTGAATCCTTCACAGTAGCAGTAGTCAGTGTGTGTTATATTTCTAATTTCAGCTCTTTCTCCATTAGCAGGAGGTGGTTTTTCACCAGAAAGATTATGTGATGACCACTTTACTCCTGGTGATATCGCAAGTGTCCTCCTTTCTCCTCTTGATGTTCTGAATGAAGGAGAACTTTGGCCCAGTTGTAAACAGCCTGCAAAATGCTGACACCATTTCAGGAGAGCCCTGGATTGGACATCAGTTACTTGGACAAATTAGCCTAGAATTCCAAGTGATAGGGCCCTTGTGGGAGACACACACTCAGTGCTCAGAACTAGAGCACTACTTGTGAGATGAAGGTATGATGACCAGTACAAATATAGGCTAAGCTTACTGCTTCCCACAGTCGTCAAATGACAGGTAAGGTTGATTTGGGCCATCTCCCCTTCACCTGCAAAAGACGTATCTCTCATCAGACATTTACAAAGAGTATTTTTCGACTTTTTCAAATAATTTGAATGCAATAAATTATGCTTCTTCAAACTGATACGCTCGACTTCCACTTGTGAACATGGCTATAAATTTACAGTGGTTAAAATGAAATGGATCACTTTACTAGCACCAAAAATCCTTTTACAAGAAAGTAACTGAAGGAGCTCACAATGTTGATAACGGAGGCTGAGTCGTTTGTAAAACTTACCCCTTTTTGTTTGCATTCTAATTGCAATCCAAGCAAAAACATTTCCAGTAAAGTAAAAGACGTATTTTCCTTCAGAACCCAACCCACAGAAAGAGACAAATCTTGCGAAAAGCTGAAAGCCCATTCTGAATTACATTGTCATCAATGTTGCTCTGCTGAGCAGAGGTCAACTCAAAGGTATGTAAATAGGATTACAATTTAGAGAACACATGCCCACTTTCATGATCTGTACCAGTCTTTAGTATATATCTCAATAGACTTAGAGCTAGGGGGTTGGGTAGGAAACAGAAAACCCCTCTATTTTTGTAGGACCTACTAAATGCTCAGTTGGAAAATTGTCTTTCAAAGCTGTAGCTGCTAGTGAACTAATGTCCACCATGCTCTTTCAGTCTGCCAGTTTATTCTGCCCAAAAGGTGGATATTGCAGTGGACGTTTTATGACTTTCTCCACTAATCAGAGTATTTCTATTACCAGTGAACTGTAGAAGAAGTCCTTAGTTTAACTTGTATCTTCTTAACCCTTAAAAAGCCATCCACTCCATGTTCCCGCATTACCACTGACTCCTTGAAAATGGATACAATTTTAGAAAACCTTTATCTGGGACTGTGCTTCTAGTACTTCACTTAATTGCCATTCTTAGTTCACGGAGCTTTCAGGTGATCAGTTTTTCTGACCCCAGTAGAAGAAAAAGCAAGTGTATTTCTGTTGAAAAACACTTAGCTCCTCTTTTAATTTATAAACACAATTTTGCAAATGGCAATCAAACTGTGAGATGAGGTGTGTAACCTCCTGCTTCAAAATGTCAGATAAATCCACCTATCACATGTATTCATTGAACTGGAAATCCACATGGCCTAATGTCCTCAATCCTATCCCTTTTTGTAAAGAAGGGATTCTTCCGTGCGGCAAACAAAAGCTGAATATGGTAGATAAAATCGATAATCTTTACACACATTTATTTCTCTCCATCTGCAGTTTATTTTCCTTAAAATAACCTCAAAGTCCAGCCCCAACACCTAACAGAAGAATTGGTTTCATCCTTATATATTTTCAGCAGAGATTATAGATGCTCCCTTAAAGCACTGCAAAACTAAAACTTACACAATTAACGTTTACGGGTAAAATTCAAACTTTATTGATTAGTAACTAAAAGCATGCATTTGGAAAGAGCATCAAGACAAATTTAAAATACATAAAGACATCGGAATGGAACATTTTCAACACTTGTTAGCTGAATAACAGATAAATGCTATTTGCGATTGACAGTCAGATTATGGGCAGTTCATATTACAAGTAACGCAGGCATCTAGAGCTTACTCTTACACCAAAATCATTGAGGTTTTTAAATCTTTTCCTTCATTCCAGAGATCCAGTACTCAACCCTACCTTGGTCTGTGCATGAAACAATCATTAAGAGCAAAATATATTCTGGTCAGGTTTTCACTTAGACCTCTTTAAACAACTGTTCCTTGGAGATTCATCCACCCGTGCACATGTAGAGGATGGAAGCAGTACCGGGAAGCTCGTATGTTATGGCTTTCAGAAAACAGTTGCTATGTGAATGTTTCATCCAGCTAGGAGCAATGACTTTCAAGACAGCAATGTCTGCCTACTTGCAGGGCACCTAAATACATCTATTGGCCAGGTGAACAAGATTTATGGAAAAGGCAGTTATGCCTTTTCCAAGATTTATGGAAAAGGCAGTTTGCGTCAGTGAATAAGCATGTATCTGGCTGACTCTGTCCTGCTGACTCAAAGCCATGCTTTATTTACATTGTACCAGGGGCAGTTTAAGGGTATCAGTCACCCTGCTTAGGAATAACAGTGTCATTTTGCTATAGAGCTATTTCAGTCTTCATTCATTTTTAGTAGTCAGGTTTGCTTTTGACTACATTGATCTATTAAATGTTGTTGGGGACATAGATCAGGTAATGTTTGTCATGGAAATCAACCTATCGCAATATTGGGATAGAAGCTAGACTTTTTATTATCGCACTTTAGCAATTATCAATGTCGTCATGTCAGGTCTCAGTTTAGTGCAGTTTCTGTTATGAAACAAATTGCACTTTAAGGTCCAAAAATAGCATTCAACTCATTCTAAATGGTCCTTAGCTGTTTTTAATGGTGTTAGGTAATGTCATATTTATCAGGTTTTAGTCTGTCATAGCACATTTCAATGATATTTTAGAAGATTAATTTTCATTTGTTGATCAATTTGCTTGTTGAGTAGTGATTATATATACAAAGGACAATGTGTGTAGGATATGTAATGGTTTTTAGTAACCAATCAATAAAGTTTGAACTCTCACGGGTAATCTCTGTAAATTTCGCTGAGCTAAATTTAGAATCAAAAATCACTTCCAGCTAGGAAAACAAATTCACTCTATTAAAATTAATGTTGTTGACCTGTATGGTTTCCATGATTGGTAAATCCATTTGACAAACCCTATGATTTTTGGAGATAGTTTTTCAACCCCATAAAAGAAACATACTTATTATATCATCCTTGTATAGCCACAATAAGGGCCAACCTGGGGAAAGTCTAAAATAAGAGCGGAAAATATTTTACCCAACCTATTCATGTACAAAATAAATAGACAGGGTCCACAATGTATACCAACATAGATTTAGCCCCTTCCTATGCATCAGAACAAATTTACCATCATGTCGTCTCAGCAGTATTTGGTCAATTTCCACAACTGCATAAGGTGTTTGTTGCAAAATACAAATTCCAGTTTAAAAGGCTGTTAAAAATCAATCTGGTTCTGTCCATTCTATAAATCGATATTAAGATTGTCTGATCTAATTTTTCAAACTCTCAAAAACAAAATGTTGCTCTAAAAAGACAAAAAAGAAATATTAGTATTTCAGAGCTCCTTAGGTTTCACTGTCTCCATGAGGACATGGGACAACCACCTTAACAGAGAGCCTAGCATATAAGCACTTCCTTGGATGGGGACTTCAATTGATTAGATCAGCTTTAACATCACACTTGGCCTAAAAAAACCTTCAGATTTGCATGTAATTAGTTAAAATAATTTAAATTGTATCACTCTGTTTGTCATCATTTCCAACATTAGACAATTGCGAATAACAGCTGTGAGAAATGGTTTGGTCCATGTGCATTTTTGAACACCTTTGCTATAGTGTTGGTCTGCTGAAACCCTTAATTGACACACACAGCTAAGCCACTGATAGCTTTTCTTTCTCAGACTTATTTATTTTTTGCTACATACATTGTATAGATGTAGTCGTTAAGACTTTTATTTTAATGAAGCATAAAATTGTTAAAGAACAATGGGGCAGATGTATCAAGCAAAATTGCGTTCGCAAACGCCGAAATTCACAGAATTTCAGGCGTTTGCAACGCAATTTTGCTTAGTGTTATGTATTAAGGCAAAACTGCCTCGCAAAATAAGGAATCGCAAAATTTGCGATTCCCTATTTTGCGATTGCATTTAAGGAATCGCAAATTGCGATTCCTTAAATCCAATGTAAGAAGCACCAAAAAAGTGCAATTTGGTCTTAAGGAATCAGAAATTACCACCAACTTCAAGTTGGTGGTAATATGCGATTTCTTTGAAAATGCACTTTTAGCATTTTTCAAAGTGCCATGTGGCGCACATACATATTTCAGGGGTGCAACAGGGTGTCAAAAGGACACCCTGGCACCCTTGAAATTGCATTCTCAATTTGCGATTCTCTAATTGCGATTCGCAAATTGAGAATGTCTTCCCATTCATTCCTATGGGCCTCTCCGCCCATAGGAATGAATGGGAAGGTATTCCTTAATTGCGAATCGCAATTTGCAATTCGCAATTAAGGAATATTAAGGAATCGCAATTATTATTGCGATTCCTACATACATAGCATTTTGCGATTCCTTAATAGCAATTCGCTAAAATTCGCTATTAAGGAATCGCAAATGCAATACTTGATACATCTGCCCCAAAGTTCCTCCAGGAACCATTTGACCATTCTCTAATAGATGAAAAAATAATATAAAACTCAGCCATGGCTTGGTCTACAGAAAATTTAGTCAACACGAATTCAACAGCATGTGATTTATATGATATTCTTATAATATAAATCCAAAGGACAGTTCAAAATATGCAGGTGCTCCAAGGGAGGGCGCAGTGGAAGTGCAAAAATTGCATTTTCAAATAAGGCAATATGTATTTAAAATTGTACCGTAAGGCTTGTTTATTTATCTGGCTTATGAACTTATATGTCTTTGGACTATTTAATGTGTACAATAGTGAGCTTCATGAGGTCTATTAACAGTGGGTGCATTATGTACCAAATTAAAAATGGTTGCACTGTGACATGATTTTTTTGTGTAATAATGTGTTGTATAGGCATGCGTTCAAAACAAACATAACTGGCTTGACCTGAATGTGGCTACATGAGGATTGTCCGTCTTTTTGCCTGATTTTGTGACGGCTTGAACATAGTTATTCGCATTTTGGATTGCATTTGCTGAACTAAGGAAATTAATACCATCAATTTTTCATATTTAGATATGTTTATGGAAACAGGCCATAACGTTACCTAGTGATTCCTTTGATGGGAGCTTAAGCCTTGTCTACATCACGAAGTGTGGTTGGAAAGCTGGTGCAAAGAAAAATAACTTTTTTCTTAAATGTACTTAATACAATTCCTATAATGTTTGACGTTCGGTGCCAGGGCAAAGATGGTAGATCTGGCATCAATCTAGAAAACTTAATTTAACAATAGATGTTGTATTATGACGTGGCCCTAAAAAGTTAGCAGTTCGTTCAGCCTAACTTTGTAACTTAACCTACTCTATAAAGTAATTCCATGTTTTACTCTTCTTGGCAGTGGTGACTTCATTGATGAGTTTCAGAGTTTATCTTGGCAAACCTTTTTTAACCTATTTTATTAGCATTTTTCATAAACAAGTAGGTAACACTAAATTTAAATTAATACAATTTAATAACTTGCATTGGGCATACCTCTCGCCACGAGAATGATCAACACCGAAGACAGAGGCGGGCACGGACATTTCTTCTGATCATAAGTCATTGATTTCTGACTCTTGAAATTCGACCGTAAGGTAGACATTCCTGTGGTGACTCCACAATCTGTTGACAAATTAATTTGAATGGTTTTTGTAGCCTCCGGTTTGCCCAGGACTCCCAGTTAGAGATGTGGGGCTCCACTGTGTTAATTGGGAACTTAACGTTGGCTCTGTTGCTTGTACGGATGATTGGACCAAGGGCCACCGCTGTGACAAGGATCGTACCCCTGGATCCGGGGTGGGCTGATGGCCCTTGGCCTACGAAGGGCAATAACTGGTGGATATGATGGCAAATGGGCTGGTGCAGCGCATGTGACTTTAGTCTTATCTTACCTGCCCCCAACCTGATTGCACCCCCTAGGCGATTGGAGGTAGCTTTCTCTTAATGATGCTGTTTTTTACAGATTTGGACAGTCAGCCATTGCAAACTGCCCTTGGGTGAGGCAGTTTACAGTTGTGGGTTTTGTTTACGTGTCCTAGGGGTCAAAGATTGGTCTTATGGTCTGGGGGGTGGACGGGGGAAGTTGGTACTGGCAGTGAGAACGAACTATCTCTTCTTACACTATGGAAGATTCATATAATAATATGAAATTGATGTACTGGAATGTTAGAGGAATGGGCTCTACCTCCAAGTGCTGCAATATTCATAGGTATCTACGGAGGCAAGGATCCCAAATAGTTATTTTACAGGAGACGCGCCTCACAGCGCAGGTGGCAGGGACAAATTTATGCAACCTCTTACTGTGCATATTCCAGAGGGGCGCTACTGTGGATACGGGCGGGGACCCCTTTGAGCATATACATTCCATTATTGATAAAGAAGGAAGATATGTCCTGGTTAAGGGTAGACTGATGGGCAAGGAGGTCACACTGGGGAGTGTGCATGCCCTGTCCTTCAGGCGCTGTCTATCGCCCTGTGCTCTTTAGTGACTGATAACCGATCTCATCCTAGGAGGTGATTTCAACAGTGTGGCAGATATTAATATGGATAGGTCGAGGACCTTCCCCTACTGGGGACAGCAGAATGCAGGGCTTCAGAGGGCTTCCGCACTTGCTTGGGGCATTGGGACCTGGCAGAGATTTGGAGAGTGCACCATGGGCTTGAACAAGACTATCCCTATTATTCCCATCTTTATAGATTACATACTAGGCTTGATATGTTTGTTTGTTCCCCTGCCCTTTGCCCATACATAACACATACTGAGAATATAGGGTGCACATTGTCAGACCATAGCCAGCAATTATTGACTTTCTGTCCCATGGCAGTGCACCCGGTGATGCCGAACTAGTGCCTCAACACTTCAATGTTGTAAGATGCCTGTTTTAGAGAGTCCCTACAAATGGGTATTTTGAAATATTTTCTATCTAACCGGGGTTCTGCTACCAGTGCCCGAGTTGAGTTGGAGGCCCTCAAGCTGGTGTTGCGGGGCCACTGTGTGAGGCAGTCAATTGAGGTTAAGAGAGAATTGAACACAGAACTTGCTTCTCTGCAGCATCATCTGCATGAGTTGGGTAACCTGCTGAGCACTGATGATACTATTCAGGAATGGCTCACGGAGGTTAGAGGTCAATACAATGCCACACTGGAACGTCTCTGATGTTATGATTACAAAGAGTATCTAGCGAGGGCCCACGATGAAGGAGGTAGGTCGGGTAATCTTCTGGCGTGGCTGGTCCGCCCGTAGTCGAGGAGGATGCCCATTACACAGGTCCAGGTCTTATCAAATGATGATGAGCTGCTCTATTCTCCTGGGGCCATTAATACAGCCCTCCGAGAATACTAAGAGACACTTTATCAGCGCCCAGAGGTAATATTGCCGGAGGCTCTGACTGAGTTTCTGACCCCACTTCCCTTGCACACACTTGACCCTAAACCTTCGGGAGGACCTGGGAGACCCTGTGACAGTACAGGAGATAAGATGAGCTATCAAGGGCATGCCACTGGAAAAAACCCTGGCACAGATGGGCTGCAGGTGGAATTTTATGCTGCTTTTATGCTCCAATTGGCCCCTCATTCTGAGGGCCTGTACACCGAGTTGATGCATCTGGGTGCATTGCCGAAGTCCACCAGGGATGCTCTGGTGGTACCCTCCCAAAATCAAAGACGTTGGGAGCATGTATGTCCGAATTTTGACCGCTGTCCATGTTGAACATGGACTTTAAAATCCTTAGCAAAGTGTTGGTGCTGCGGTTGCCTCCTCACATGCCAAGCCTTATCCACAGAGACCAGAATAGAGTTATTCTGAATAGGTCCACCTCACTGAACCTTGGTTGGTTATATCATATCCTATACCATCAGGATATTAGCTCATGCCCAAATGCCCTCATTATGTCGGTGGACCTAGAAAAAGCTTTTGATTCGGTGAGGTGGGAATTCCTTAATGCAGTTCTGCTTAGGATGGGGCTGGGAGAAGTTTGGACAAAATGGGTTTGGCTATTGTATACTAATCCCATGACAAGGGTTAGGTTTGGGGGCGTTATCTCCACCAAACATGGGATCCACATGGGGACCAGATTGGCGGTGCCATCTCTCCCTCCTCCTGTTTCCCCAGGCTATCAAGCCATTGTCGGATTTTTGGGGACGGAAGGTAGCAGGACATGATATAGTAGTACAGGACAAGCAACATGTTATCTCTCTTTTTGCTGAGGACCTGTTGCTGTATTTAAAGGATGGCCAAAAGGGAGTTGAGAACGTACTGAATCTACGAGGTGAATTTGTGGTCCTTGCCAGGCTCTGGGTTAACAAACCTAAAACACACGTGTTACCTATGACAGCTGGAGAGGTGCAACCGACTGGTATGCCCCCAGGGCTGAGTTAGCCACTACTGTCCTTCAGGTATCGCAGAATCCAGGTGTAGGATGCTTTAACAGACCTTGGAGAAGGTAGTCTGGGGCCGGCGATTTGCTCTCTCAAGTCTTGTGTTCAATTTTGGCGTTTTACTGATACTGCAGGTGATGGCGAGAATGTCTTTATCCAAGTTGCTTATGCTACCCTGGTTGCTATATGTCTTTGTAAACCTCCCTGTTAGGATAAAACGCTGTTGGTGTAATCAATTGGACACGTTGCTCCGGGAGCTGATATGGAATGGAGGCCGCAATACAGTCCCCTTGGCCATGCTTCAGAGACCTCCGAGTGACCGAGGCCTAGGTGCCCCAGATTTTTAATTATATTACTTGCCAGCCCAACTCCAATGGATAACTCAATGGTTAGATGGTGAGAATCTTGATGAGGTGGGACCCATTGGGTTGGCAGGTAATCAAGGGACAATAATAGCAAGGTTCCTTGACCCGAAAGTGACGATTCCACGGCCGGGAGTGTTGTTGAAAGTGGTGTTGCAATGTTGGCAGAGATGCCTGAAGAGGACAGTTGGGACTCCTTTGTATGCCCTGGCTTTGCCATTGGTGGGGTTGCCTCATGGTGACAACCCTCTCCATTCACAGGACAGCAGTTAACTGAATGGACCACCATGGGCCTGATCACGGTTGGGAATTGCTACCAACTGGGGGCGCGTATCCCATTGGAAGACTTGATGGCACAGAGTGAGTTACCCCCCTGCCAACTCTTACCATACCATTCCTTAGTGCGAATGTTTGGGAACATGTGGCCTGATAGCCGACAGGACCCCAAGACACATACGGTTCTTGAGGCGTTGGTGACACTGGGCTCTGCGCGTCATCTGGTGAAGTGGCTTTATCGGGCACAACTGGAGATGGCCATGACACCACTGGTGAGAATACGAGAGAGGTGTGAGGCGTTTTTGGGTAGGGATCTACCGGACCCTGAATGGATTAAGATTGTGGCAATCCTCAAGCACGTTTCCAGCAATACGAGAGTCAAGTATGTCCAATTTATCATTGTTCATATCACCTACTTGACCCCACCTAGATTCCAGGTTATGTACGGGGGAGGGCCGATGGCTTGCCCCAGATGTGGGATGATTGGGGTGGATTTTGGGCATATGACGTGGAGCTGTCCAGGGTTGCGATCATTCTGGGATTTGGTGGTCACCACAGTCAACGGGGTGCTGACCCATTAGCTCCCCTGTACTGTTGATGTGTGCCTTTTGGTATTATTCCCCAGACCTAAAGCACATAAGATTGGTTCAAGATTTGCAGACCTGGCTCTAGTGTTGGCCAGATGACAGATAACAATGCAATACAGTGCTGAGGTGGGCTCAACTCTGGGCGCACTCTGGGCAAAAGATGTAGACATGTGGGCCAGGGCAGCGGAGCAAGCATTGATTAGAGAGGATGCGCGGGGAATAAGGTGAGACCTAAAGCATGTAAGATTGGTTCAAGACCTGGCTCTAGTGTTGGCCAGATGACGGATAGCAATGCGATACAGTGCTGAGGTGGGCTCAACGGTTGCACTCTGGGCAAAAGATGTAGACATGTGGGCCAGGGTAGTGGAGCAAGCAATGATTAGAGCGGATGCGCGGGGAATAAGGTGACACCCATTGGCGGGCCTATGGGCGGAGGTCCTTGAGGCTTGGGATACAGAGAAGACAGCCGTGGGGAGGGGGTTGGAGGTGACCCCATGCCACATGTAGGTAATGAGGGCTCACCTCGTGCTTGCTTGGAAAAACAGTAGACATTATTAACTGAGAAAAGAAGAGATTGGCACCTACAAGGTTGCGTGTGGTTGCCCTCCCAGATATGCAGTGTAGGAACCCAGAACGAATGATGATGCTTGTTCTCCCCACTCCCTCTAGGGCTGACTGTGTCCTGTAGACCTACCTAGCTGATTGTTGGGTTGCTCTGTGAGGTGGGCTGCCCTGTGTACCCCCCATTCCCTCTCCGACATGTTAGACTACATGTTAGACTACAAGTCCTCTGACCCACTGAGATGTGTGAGCCGCAGTGGTTCCTTATATATTTAACAGGCATTCAGACCCTCAGAACGATTTTATAGTCTATTTTTTGCTTTTCTTTGCTTAACCTAAATCATATTGCTTATACTTCTGGACACTTTGGCATTGTTAGGTTTAACCCTACGGCTCCCATTAGGAAATACATATATAGAGCAGTACATGATAGTGAATAAGCGATTAGATGCAAGCATTAACTGTCTAACTCACTGTCTCGAAATATGGGATAAATATGGTAAACTTGAGCCCAAGTGGTGATGAAAAATCTGTTCCAAGTTGATGTTTAGTTTGTGCTATGAATACCACTTTCTTTATGTAATGCAAAATGCCATTACGCAACATTTACTATTTCTTGACCCGATGCATCAGTTGAATGTAATAGGGAGGTTAACCCTATTCTAGAATATGCAAAACTCTTCTCTTATGTATATCAATGTAACATTATTATAAACATTTAAGGATGGGAGGTGAGAAGGTGTGAGAAATGCCAATTCGCTGTAAGAAAGGGGGCCTTCACAGATGGAAGAGCAGAGACGAGCGCTCCTTTGTTAATGTTAATGTTATTGACATTTGTAGAGCGCAACTATTACCCGAAGGTGTCCTGGCGCTGTGTGAAGTCCTATAAAGGCATAAAGACTGAGAGACTATTATCAGGATTTAAGCAGAAAAGAGCCATGTTTTCAAGGCCTTCCTAAATGCAAGTATATTTGTCATGCATCTATGATGTAGCGGGAGACCATTCCAGGCTTTAGCTGCGCAGGCCACAAAACTTCTGCCACCCCAGCTGGCTTTTTGTACAAAGGGCACTGATACTAGTTTTTCCTCTTCTGAACGAAGTGATCTTTTTGGTACATACCAATGAAATTGTTGTTTTAGATACTCGGGACCGGCTCCTTGAAGGGCTTTGTAGACCATGCACAGGGATTTCAACTGAACACGTTTCCTTACAGGCAACCAGTGAAGCCTTCTAATCTCAGCTGAGATAGAGGCATGTTTTGGTATACCGGTAAGCAGTCTGGCCGCTGCATTCTGTAAAAGTTGTAGTTTGTTCATAAGCCCTTCCTGAAGTTTGATAAAGAGGTTATTGCAATAATCCAGCCTGGACATGGTTAGGGCAGTGATAACTGTTTGTAGACTGTTTTTGGGCAGGAATGACATTATTTTTTTACAGGATCTAAGGATATACGAGGTAGAAGAGGCCACCGTATTCACATGATCTCTAAAACTGAGTTTATTGTCTATCCAAACTCCCAGATTTTTTACCTTCTTGTTGGGAGTGGGAAGAGGACCCAGTGTATCCGGCCACCAGACAGGGGTCCAGAAGTTGGGGTCATTGCCAAACAACACAACTTCCGTTTTTCCGGAGTTGAGTTTAAGGCAATTCTGTGCCATTCAAATTCCCACGGCTGTCACACAGTAATGGAGCCGTGATGCCGTTCTCAGCATCATTCCTGGCATCAACGACACCACAATTTGGGTGTTGTCTGCGTAAGAAGTCAAACTAAAGCCAAAAGATTCAATCAGTGGAGCCAGCGATGACACATAGATATTAAAAAGTGTCGGGCTCATAGATGAACCCTGAGGGACTCCACAAGGCAGTGAGAATGGTTTGGCAGAAAATTCGCCAAGTGAGACCGTTTGAGTTCTATTAGAGCAGAAGGATTCAAGTAGTTTCCAGGCGGTGCCCTGGACTCCAATCTCCCGCAGCCGGTCCATCAGCAAAACGTGATGGACCGTATCAAAGGCCGCTGAGAGATCTAACATAATCATCACGGCTTTACCTCCTCGGTCAAGTATAGTCCTGATCTCTTCCGTGGACTTAAGAAGAGCAGACTCCGTGCTGTGCCCTCCTCTGAAACCATACTGGGAGGGGTCCAGCGCCTGCGTTTCTAGCAGGAACAAACTGAGTTGTGCGTTCATATTTTTCTCTGCGATTTTCGCAGGAAGTGGGAGCTTAGAAATAGGTCTAAAGTTATTGGGATCTTTAGGATCCAAACTCGTTTTTTTGAGCAGAGGCAGTATTGAAGCGCTTTTCCATACTTTAGGAAAGTATCCTTCAGAAAACATAGCATTTATGATGGAGGTCAGTGACAATGCAACTAGCTCAGGTGCTAGTTTAAGTATAGAAACTGGGCAAGGATCGTATGGGGAGCCTGATTTAGCCGTCATGAGAAGATTCAGGGTCTCTGAAACTGGAATGCCAACCTTGCCCAGCTGCTGACCAGGTAGTCAAGTAGTGACTATGGCAGCAGATTATCGTCTCTGGGCAGCTTTACTAATTCAAACCATAATATGTTCCACGTCCTGTTATCAGGTGTTTTCACAGGTCTCTGGCCCCTTCCCTGTGTAAGACCTTGCTATCCACTTGTGCCCACTACACTGCAGCCATTCACCAGGACACAAATGAAGGAGGCAGAGTGAACTTATATATCATGGTGACTGCTCATCTAGCAATTAATAGTACAAGCTGTTGGAATCGGGGAATTAACTTATTTTCCTTAGGTTTCCTATATATTTCCAAAGTGCAAGCTTCTCAAAAGCCTAGTTTAGGCAATCCAGTGGTGTCCACTACATACTTCATTACATCAGAACAATATGCCACCAGGGACAGGCAGCCTGGTATCATATGGCACAAATCCACAGGGCACTACAGAGTGCCCAAAAGGTATTGGTACTGGAGAAGGTTTTGTTCATTCTCGTGGCGAGAGGTATGCCCAATGCAAGTTATCAAATTGTAATAATTTAAATTTAGTGTTACCTATGACTATGTGCAGGTATTCCAGTGCGCTAGCCGAAACGATGAAGGGTGTTAGACTGACCTAACTTCTACCCCCCAAACCCCCCCCCCCCCACAGGAACTGCATACCTATTCTGCTTGCCTGATCCTCTGGGGGTCGTATGCTGGACCTATAAGCGCCCCATATCCCTCTCTTTTTGTAATAAACTCATGAGCAGCCTGCCTTTGCAGGCTGCCATAGGTGTGCACCCACACCGATGGTGCCCATGAAGGCATGTGCCGCCTGCAATTGCAGGCTGGTGGTGCAGCCTGGCATCGCAGGCTGGTGCGTGCACACTGACACCGGTTTAGTCAAACCTGTGCCCAGTCTGCCGTTGCAGACTTGGGTGAGCGCACTTGCCATCCAGGTCTGTGTGCGAACTAGCATACCTGCACCCAGGTAGTGAGGATTACCTATATGTGTTTCAGTCTGCAATGGTGGAATGCAGTGGAGCAGCCTCATGATGTTTCCTATCAATGGATTCAGCATGCCAAACCCTTTCCAATGGTAAAGGGGGTTTTGGCATAACTCGCTTAGAAATGCCACTTAGAGAATATGGACATTTCTATGCTCTAAGATTCTTATGTGCAGTGGTGCCTGGCTCTGGTGGACACCAAGGGTTGGGGGAGCACATCTGTGCATTCCTCAGCGACCGTCATAAACCATGGGCACACAATTAGAAGTACAAGACCTCTGCCATTTGTGGGCTGGATGGGATAGATTTGAGAGAGGTTTTGACACTTAGCCTCTCGGGGACAGATCAAGTCCCCACCAAAGATTAAGATCTGCATTCCACTGCCCCAGGGCAGGCAGGCCTACAATTTAGGGTAGACATATGTGGTTCAAAGGAAAACCCCTTAAACCACCCCTAACTTGAAAGACACACAAAAGTATAATTACTGGTGCCATCCTACAGCAAGGGGTGAGATACGCTTGCGGGATGTAGGACCAGAGAATCCAGACTGCATGGTGCACATTGCCGGAGGACTCTGGTGTGCACATGGAGGATTACTGCCTCTGAAGGGGACCGTGTGCCCTTTCTGAATAGTGGCTGGCCTGGGCCGAAGACCTGCTGAAGTGTGGTGCCCTGAAGTGTGCTCTCCAAGGGGCGGTCGACGGGCCTTCTGTTCTCCCAGAAATATCAGGAACATCAAAGATCTCCTGTGAGGGACCTACACCATCTACCTGTGACATCTGGAGAGAGGAGCCCTCTCAAATGCCTACATCGGCTATGGAATCCCATTGGCTAGCGCAGTGTGAGCGTGGAATTAAGACTTGTGTCTGCAGACCTGATTGTCTAGTGCGGAGCCCCAGAAATCTTGCCCACATCTAAGGAGTGCGGTGCCCATACTGCAGGGACCCTGACACTCATAAGCATCTAGTTGGTGGTGAGCAGAGTCACCAGTTGCGGGACCCCCGTGGCCTGTTTTGTCGATTGTGCCGCATCTCTCTTGTGCGTCACACTGACTGCATCCTCATTGTGTGTGGTGTCTGATTCACAGGGTGGGAACCCCAGGAGTGGAAGAGTATCCATAGTAGTGCCTCATTCTGCATCTTGTGGCTCTGCTGAACTTGCCCCTGTGCGTGTGACCGGACAGGTCTGGTGCAACCAGTATCATCTTGCACCAGACGTTGTGACTCATTTCCAGGGAGGTACGGAATTTCCAACTCTTCATTGTGTGTGACCGGAATTGCCTGGTGCAACCCATCTCAACGTGCACTGGTCATTGTGCCTCATTTCCAGGGAGGTATGGAATTCGCAACTCTTCGTGTTTGAGACCTGAAGTGTCTGGTGCGACCCATACGAACATGCACCAGACGCTGTGCCCGGATTGCCTGGGTAAGACCCTGATCATCGTGTACTGCTTGGGGCACCTCTATGTTACTCCCCATTCATCAGTCGATCCCTTTTGACCCTCATCGCGGTGGACCAACTGCCCTCTCCACACTTGGCCCCTCCCGAAGACATCTTGGCACCAGGTAGTAGCGAGAGAGATTGACTGGTTTTAGAATGGGTAAATACAATGTCAATGAGTACCATGATATGTGCTGGCCCGACAACAGCAATACCAGTAAATGCAATGCCAATGTATGCCATAACCTGTGCCCATATGACAGTGTCAATGCTCATAATTCCAATGTCAATGCTCATAATTCCAATGTCAATGTATGTCATAATCTATGCCTGCACAACAGCGATGATAGCAGCAGTAGCAATGCCAATGTATGCCATAATCCATGTAAAACGACAATGTTGTTACCAGTAAAAACAATGTCAATGTATGTCATGATCTACGAATGCATAGCTGTGTCAATATTGGTAAAAGCAATACCAACGAACGCAATGACAACTGTACATGAGCTATTGAGAATGTCTATTTAAATGACACCAGTGACTGCCATATTATTTTGAGGAGTCCAGTGAATTCGTACCATTGCTGTCAGATTTACCCAAGGTGACTTCCCCATCAACCCAAGCCAGATATACGTGGTCAGTCAGGCCCTGCGACCCGCACCCACCCCTATCAAATAACAGGTCACAGGTGGGGTCTCTCTTAACCTTAAACCAAATATAAACGCATGCCCAGGGAATACCTTGATCAATCCCACAAATAGATAGTTGCACCACAAACAGGTCTATGGCCATTGTCCCCAAAAAAACACGTTTGGCCAAAGGCTCGCATTTCCCAAAAATACCACAAAGCTAGATGCCACATGTGGATAGAAACACTCAGCCAATCAGGACATGACATGCACACCTCACGTAGTGATCATGCATTCTTCGTGCCGGACATCTAGACACAGTCACACTGGCCCACACAAGCTCTTCTCAAGGTTTAGAGACATCTGAGTCCTTATCGGATGCCCAAACATGTTAATTTATGACTGTAATGCATTTTAAGAATGCCAAAATTGTTTTATTGTCCTTCACAAGACGTGTATAAAACAAGCCAAAACTGTGTACACCAAGAGACTTTCCTTAGACCCATTCTGTCAAAACTCTCCTGGCCGCTGCGTTTAGTTAAACCAACTTGTTCCTGTTTTGCCAAACGCCACTTGTCTTTTCATTTCTTTAAGGTAAATTCATATCCGAGCAACACTGGATTGAAGGAACGCTTCAGAGACAGTTCGGAGGCGGGTCAAGAGACTATGGGGCCGATTCCGATCTCGGCCGGTAGGGCTCCGAATAGGATTCGGCTTTACCGGATCCGATTCGGAGCCCTTTTTCCCGACCGAATCGTACGCGGGTCCGGCCGAGCGAGTACGATGCGAATTCGCCGACCGACTCGTCCGGGCGACCCGACCGCTCCGACCGACTCGTACCCGGATCGTACCGCTCCGACCGACTCGCTCGGACCCGATTCGCACCGCGCAATGGAGACGTTTTCTGGCCGGGTAAGTACGATGCGCACCTCGACCGCTCCGACCGACTCGCGCCGTCCGACTCGAACTCGCTGTCGGAGCCGTACTTTGGGGGTCCGTGTCGGACCCCCTGTACGCGTACCCGTGCGAGGCGCACACAGGGGGACCCATGGGTCCCCCTACCTGTGCGTGTACGCCGCGAAGCGCTCGCGGCGTACTCGCTGTAGGGAGCGCCCTTGTCCGCCTCGCACCCATTGAGGCAATGGGAGCCCGCGTACGCGTTGTACGACCGGCTCCCATTGAGTTCAATGGGAGTCCGACCGACTCGTGTCCGGTGGCATACGAATGCATCGGACTCGTTCGGTCGGACTGCACGGGTCCGATTCGGTCGGAAATCTCTCCGGGTCCGGCTCGGTCGGAGAGATTTCCGGCCCGAATCGGAATCGACCCCTATGTAACTCTATTGTGTTTTGAGACCTGTGGGTAAATTTCCTGAGTTGCTGCTAAACTCCCCTTGTTTATGTCTACCTCCTAATTAGAGCTTGCTACCTATCCCCACCTGCTTCCCGAGGCCCCTGACTAAGGCCCTCATTACGATGTTGTTTGCAGTTGCCGACACTGTTGCAGATTAGGAACCGACCGACCTCAGGTCGACGGTTCCGACCGCATTATTTGGATGTGACCCATGTGCGGTCGGGAACATTCATTTTTCAATGAGAGCATGTGCGGCAGGCTGAAACAGCCCACCAAGCAAGCTCTCATTGAAAAATGGAAGTTTCTAAACATCCCTGACGGTGCCTGCCACACGGTGCAGGGATGTTTAGAGGGTCACCATAAGTGCTCCCCAGGGCCAAATGCAGAGAGCCAGGTGGGAAGGGGCCCCTGCTAGGGGACCCCAAAGTTAGTTTCCGACAGCCAATCCATGTCGAAAAGGCCAACTTGAATTGGCTGTCGGAAACCAACATCATAAACCCGATAGCTGAAACGCCGTCTTTAAGGGATTATGAGGCCTTTCTGACTGTCCGACAGGCTTCTTGAGCCCGACGGAACCGCGTCAGACAACCCGGGCGGTTTAAACTCCAACTGCCATCATCATTATACAGCGGTCGGGCTTTAAACCTACAATGTCGGTCGGAAAGACCCCGAACAGCCGTCAGAGGCTTTCTGACCGACATTGTAATTAGGCCCATAGTGTGACTTTGGCCGTAAACAGCCTAGTATCCGAGAGGTGGGGCTGGTTATCTTCTATCCTGGGATATAGGACCATCAGGGTGAACTAGACAGTGGAGGAAGGTTGAGGCCACGGAGTCTGCAGGGTGTTATCCATTGATCTGCTGGGTACCAGTAGCACTGCATTAGGGTGCTAAGTGTGTATGTGTATAAGAGCATTCCGTATGGACTGAGCTCATACCTGTTGCACTGTGTAGTGGTGCAGAGTGAGTGTGTGAGTTGGAGTGATAGGCTGCGGACTGCTGTGATTCACGACACTGTTCTGCGGTGCCACTTTGTACATTGATCTCATGCTAAAAGCACAATGCATTTGACATTGGGTTTACCATTGTGGCTCCGGCCAGCAATGCTGCTAAAAAGTGTTCTCGTTTCATGTATGTACATTTCTTTGATATGGTTGTGACCTGGGGTGTACCCTATAACTGTGTGGGACTGTATTCACAGGATTGCTAGGGTGGGCTGGGATGGACAGCATGTCGCACCACATAAGGGTGCTCTCTTTCTGTTAGGAGGGGGGTAGATTCGGAATTGTCCACAGTGTGCATACTATTGATATCAAAGAAATACAAGTAGGCCTAGTACTGCTAGTAATATTTTCAAATGTGTTTTATGCCCGAAAGTATATGATATTCATGTTATAATGATTGAATCTGTGTGTTGAATATAAATGCTATTTACATGCATCCTATGTGAAGTCTCTTGTTGGCGTTCAGTGTATTTATCGCGAGTGACTGCTGAGTCCTTTGCTTTACACATGGCATTTGAGGAAAGCCTGACTGCTCAGTGTCAAGCTACCCAAGGGTGAGCACAGTTTATGGAGAGAGTGTAATCACCCGCCCATGATGTGAGCGGTAGGTTCTACCTGGCTGTGGGAATCCCTTCAGCCAACCAGAAAGTGCCGGTTCCAAAAGGCTATAACAAAATGTGTGGCCCTGTACAGCTTTGTATTGTCAGCTAACACATTTCCTACCACTACCCATGACATAGAGGGCTTAGATAAGAGAGTGAGTGTCTGGGTCAGTCTCAACAATGGACCATTTGGCCTAAAGAATGTGGAGCAGTAGACTGTGAGAGGATTTTTTCTTCTTGTAGAGCAATCTGATCTCTGAGCATGTGAAAGGATAAGAGATGGCTGTCTTCGAAGAGGTCACCCGGAGTTGTAATGAGTACTATCTACCAATGATGTAGGTCCTTTACAATAATGCACCCCTGTTGTTTAAGGTTATTGCATGGGGCATTTAGAGTTATCTGCTTAGTAATTAGCACACTTCTGGTGAGGCATTGATGTACTGTGTATACAAGGTAAGGGTGTATGCAACATTCAAGTGCTGGATGAGTTCTCCAAGTATGTCCATATCATGGAAGAACTTTCAGTTGAGGGATATTGGTGAGTTAGTACAAGAGGTGAGGCAGCATTATAGTCTTGGCTAAGATGGTGCACCTCATGATTGAGAGTAAAAGTTTCTTCCAAAGGGTCACTTGAGCATTGAGGTCGCTCGCTGCCTTGATTAGATTGCAAACTAGAAGAACCTGGTCAGAGTGAATATATGGATAATCAAATAGAAGAAAGATATGCTTTCTTCCTTCAATTTATGGTTGTTGGGATGGCATTGGGACATAATGGGAACAATCAAGATTTCTGCCAGTTGACTAAGAGCCCAGACTATGCCCCAAACTCACCAAGTGACTGGGCGACACTAGATCAGTCACTCTCCAGATTTTTAAGGTACAACAGGACATTGGGCCCGATTCACAAAGGTAAACTGAAACTAAAGTCTAACTTTATAACTTTCGGTATTCACAAATGGCATTTACGAGTAGTAACTTTACGTCTGCACTCGGGATGGAATCTCCTCAGTCGGGCGGAATCTCTGCAGTTGGGACAGAATCTCCGCAGTCGGGGCAGATGAAGTATAAACACATACACCTGCTGTCAGTTGACACCACCTGCAAGACCTGCACTACAAACGAAAGCAACAGAAAATCAATGCCCAGGTTTGGCCACACAGAGTTTCTGCATATCTGCTCAGCACCTTGCCTCAATTACGCTGCCCCAGTGAAGGAAGAAAAACTATGCTAAGGAGGAGACCACCATAATCCTGGAGTTCATTGTGAGGCACCGCAAAAGGCTCCATGGTCTCCCCCCACCCCCTACAGCACAGGTGACACACATAGGGCAGCCCTATGGCAGCATTTAGCCACTGCAGTCACAGCATTGGGGGAGGATGTCCGCACTGTAATTGACATCAAGAAGATGTGGAAGGACGAAGGATACATACTCCAGGATAGAGGTGGGCAGAGTTCTCCCTGGTGTACAATCAGGACCCGCCCCCGTCTCACCCCACTAGAGGAAGATGTCCTCAAAATCATGCACCCCCACATGCTCCATGGGCATGAGTGATGTCTGCAATATGGTAGCAGGTAAGTGTGATGACACTAACAATGATATGAAATAACTAATGTCTGTGATGCACTACAATTGTGACTACTGATGTTGTCCCAAATATGTGCAAAAAGCATGGTGAGTCAGACCCTAAAAAGTCTTCTTTTGCACAGTGGACTACAAGTCCCAGAATCCCCTGTGCTGGAAATGGCAAATCCCATTTCCTCAGTCCCAAATAGGGACCCAGCACTGCTGGTGTATTCACCTAACACTGGTAAATGGCAATTGAAAATGTACCCTTTCCAATTAGCATTACTGTTAGCATGTAGGTGCAGTGAGGACATTTGTGACAGGTTGTACATATACATTTATTGATTGCTGACTTTTCTCTGTTCTCCTCTATTGCAACATGCAGCCCGAGTACAGTCATCCACTGTAGCAGAGGTGCCTGCATCTGCTGGGAGGCAATGACATGGGGCATAGCAATCCATACCAACATCACAAACTGATATGCAAAATTGGCGAGGACAGGGCCTAAACTCCTACATTGTTACCAGATAACCCATGGACATATTACATATATTCTATCAACAGTGCCAGACCTGTGAACTGAACTCGGAAATCTTGTGCATCACATGTGGCAACTAGAATGTTAACGGAAAACACACATTTCTTTATAGGCCCAGTGACGTTCTGTGGGAAATCAGTTCTCACAGTGACATCTGCTACAAGGTCAGATGTGACATCTGGTCAGGCACCACACACTAAGTGGATGCGGGACCGTGGTAAGTAAACCCAAAAATTATGTACCCAACTGCTCATGCTCCTAAAAAGTGGATTTAATGTGTGCAGTATGTTATGTGTGCCTAAGATCACTGTTGTCACTCATCTCAATATGCCCGCACATGGCACATTACATTATACCACATCACACCATGTTTGCTAGTGAAAGGATGACTAAAAATGTATGGCAAGTGAGTGCAGTATGTACCTAATTTATTATATTGTTTCATATGAAGTGGAGTAGCCACAACTGGAGTGAAAGTACATGACATAAGACTCTCAAGCAAAATTCAGGTGCCCAAAATGTATGGAAATTGATGTTGATGTGGGTCGCACTGATGCCAGTTGGGTTGCGGCTGGAGAGGGGTTTTTGGGCTGGTAAGGTGGATGTAGGATACATCTGGTGGCTGAACTGCACAAAGTAAGTCCAGTGAAGGTGGCGACCATCCTAGCTTCTCCACTTGACCACAATGTGTGATCCTAGCCAAATGTTAATTGTCAGCTTGGCTCCTCTTCTACTATATTCACATATAAGCCACACGTTAAATACTTGAGTTCATGATGTGTGCTGTACAATACCTCATCCAGAGACAGCTAAAATAGACCATGATGTTGTCTGTGTATAATGGGAACACAGGCCACACAGAGTGCAAAGAACTAATGTTCGGCCTCCCAGTCCAAAATGGGCAATGTGAGGAAGGCACAAATGTGACCCAAATCTTGCTTGAGAATTAGACATATCACATTTTAACTCTGCAATGCAGTGATATGATCTGATGTGCAAAGGAGAAACAGGTCTGCATGTTGAAGTAAACTCCTTTATAATTGTGAAGAGACCATATCATACTTAGCCCTAACAGTAAAGGTGCATCCAAAGGTAGGCGATGGAGTACACCCTAATTACCTCCTACCTTCAAATATCAGGAACGTTCTAATACACGTTTGCCTGCTAATATGGGATCACTGATACAACATCGACTCCTATAACATCGAACTACAAAAATATTGAGTCAACAATATCGTATACAAAAATATCGACACCCAAATCACAAAATAGAAATAACACAAACATCGATAACAAAATATTGTTTAAAAAAATGTTGATGACAAAAATATCAACAACAAAAATAAAGAACACAAAAATATTGATAACATTAAAATAAAATGAAACACAACAAAAACATTGATATAAATAATATCGACAACACAAACATCGATAACATACTTATAAACTACACCGAAAATAACATTTAAACATAAAAATAAACTATTTTAAATAATATAATAAAATAACATATTCCAAACATTTTAAACATAGACTAAAAGAAATTACAAAATTAATAACATTAAATAAAACAAATACACTACAAATCCTAAAATAAATAAATAAACAAACAATACAACATAAAAAAAATCACAACTACCAAAAATAAATAAACATAAATATATATCATATATAAAAAATTATATCACATTTATCTACATATACATTTAAATAACAAAAATAAACAAAATAAAAACAAACATTAAATAAACATAATAAATATAAAACAAATTAAAAGGTAACTGCTAAAAGTTCAAAAAAGCTATCTCGACCAATAAATTTAAACTACACCAACACAAACCAATAGAAAACTCTAACTAATCAAATAAACACTATAAAAACAACCAATTAATTTGCCCAAAATTTACCATATAACGAACAAACACAGAGGGAGAACGAACCTTTACGAGACAGAAAACAGAACGAAAAAGAACTACACAAACAACTATTCTGAAAATCTCTCAGAGGTAAGAACAAAACTTTGGGGCCCATTACGATGGCGGGCGGACTTTGTCCGCCCGCCACCGTAACGGTAAACGGGACCGACCGCCAGAGGTACGGCGGTCCCGCTGTGCCCATTAGGATGCGACCGCCACCCTGGTGGTCGCATCCGGCATATTTAACATTGTGGCGGGCGGAGCTGTAAGCAGCACCCGCCACAATGTCGAAAAGGCATGTTGTGCATTGGCATGCACAACGTGACAGGCACCGCGCGGTGCTGCCACCTTGTGCATGCCAATGAAGGGGGGTACCATGGGTACCCCCCATGTGCACCCTCCACCCCCCCAACAGCCAGGGGCCCACAATGGGCCCCCCAAGCCAAAGACTGCATGCCTTTCAATGGCGGAGTCTCCGCCATGGAAAGGCATTCTACTGCACCCATCATAATATGGATGGCGGTGCCTGCAAGGCACCGCCACCATGTTATGGGCCTTTTCCGCATGGCAGGCAATCGTGACGATTGCCTGCGGGCAGAAAAGCGCCGGACGGTCTTTCCGTCCACCGCGGTACCCCCCGCCATGCTAATGTGGCGGGGGTAAATAGCCGTCCGGCGGTGAGTTTTGGCGGGCGGATCGCCACCACCGGTCGGGCGGTGGCGATCCACCCGCGCTCATAATGACCCCCTTTGTAACTAAATAAATTAAATTAGCTTACATTTTTTTTACCTAAAACAATAAGATGTTTTCCTTTATATGTCACAGATTAAACTTCACAAAAAATCCACCTAGAGAATTCATTACAAAGATTTACGTCGACAACAACAATAAAATCAACATTACAAAAAATATATAAAAAGTAAGTATATCACTTAACCAACAAATAAAGTAAAGGATATAAACGAATAAATTTAATAAAAAAGCAAAACATAGCTAACAAATACATTTCTTTTAACAGATTCCACAGAAGTCAACAAAACCACAACATCAACGAAAGAAACTTCATCAACTAAAAATAGTAAGTATATTTTTTTATAACAAAATAAAAATAGAGTCTAAGGGGCCCATTACGATACCCGGCGTAAAAAAATCCGCCAGGCATGGAAGCGGCAAAAATCCGCCCGCACACACCGTCTGAACACCGACCACGCCATTACGATTACACAAACCGAAAACCGCCATCGGCGGAAAAATCACACAAGATACCGCCCGCCATCGTCCGAGTCGGAGTCAAACCGCCCGCCACGGACGGAAACACGCACGACAACACAAAACCGCCCGCCCTCACGGCCGACACACCGCACGTGAGATTACGATTGCACCGCCATGAGCGCGGGAAAACTACAAATATACCGAACGCCAGCGCAAACAACGCCGATGAGAATCGACACGGCAGAAGCCATGGCGCCCACGTCCCTGCACAGAAACCATCCGCTGACAAAAACAATCGCACACAACATGGCCAACAAGTCCACCCAGCAAGGCACGCACAAATACACAAGCACAGTACACATCCCGAAAACACCCCCCCCCTGGACAAACAAAAACTACAAAGGCCAGAACCCCAGACACAACACACCTGAAAACAACAGACCATGAGGACACACCCACATAGGTAAGTACAAAAGCAGCACTCCCACAGACCACAACCCCTTGCAACATTGCAAACTAGAGAGGAGAGGAGAGGACACAGTGACACAGCAAGGACAGCAGCACACCACAGAAACGCACACATCACAACCACCACCACCACCACCACCACCAAACACCGGCACCACAAACCCCCTGCACATTACACAACACACACCGCACCAGCACCACAAACACCATGGCACCACAAAGAATGCCCAAGTTCACGCCCATGGAGCTGACGGTCATGGTCGACGAGATCATCAAGGTGCACCCACAAATCTATGGGAACCTGGTCCAGCACACACCACTAGCCACCAGAAAGAGAATGTGGAACCGGATCGTAGACCAGGTCAATGCAGTCGGGACCTTGCCCAGGAACAGAGTCGAAATAAACAAACGGTGGAATGACGTCAAGAGCCTGGTCAAGAAGAAGGAGAGCAAGAACAGAGAGCTGGCTGCCGTCACTGGCGGAGGGAATCCCGCGCTCTTCAAGACCTTCAAAGCGTGGGAGGAGAAGGTGCGAGTCATCATACATCCCGAGATCCTCGCCGGATTAGCAGGGGAGTGGAGGCTGGTAAGTACAAACTAATGTATACCAGCACACCGCTATGTACTCACATGCACTACCACCATGCCACAGCTCCCAGGGACAAACACCCCCATGTCCAGCACACAATACACAACACATCACACACACATGCAACAGACACCACCACACACAGCCCAAACCGAACAACTGTAAGATGCGTGGGGACATGTGTAGACTCAGCCAGCCACGTAACCACCAACAGGTCCCCAAATATGCCAGAAGCGCCACAACGAGCACCCACCACACCCATGTGTCCGCCATAGCTGCACTAACCGACAAGTAACAGGTAAGTGGCAGGAACACAAAGTGCAGTGGGTGGGAGGGTGGACAGCCCAAGTACAAAACACACCAGGCCCCTAGTCCCACAGCACAGCAAGGAGGAGCATCCCCCACACCCCACAGCCACGTGTCAGCCACCGCAGTGCACAACGACAGCCGAAAGGTAGACATCACGGTCCACAGCAATCGGTGTCAGTGGGTGTCCAGCCACCACCACGACCCACAACACCCCCCACCCCCACAGACCTGCAACATGGAGCACCCCCCGCTTAGAACCATGTGGCATCCAGTACAGTGCACGCACGAACAACCTGCAGGTGGGAAACTGGACAGGGCTGGATTACTGGAGGCATGAGGACCGTAACACGACCAACACATGGGACATGTCACGTAGCAGACGAACACGCAGCACCGCCCACCGTCACGAACAAGTGAACAATGTGCACACGGACATGAACCACAGACTCACACCCCACATGACCCATCACAAACACAGCAACACCCAAGGAGCCACGTCTGCATGCACAAGCCACACTGAATATAGTACCACACGGCAGCCACTGTGCAACCCATCACACACAACCGAAACACCATTGAAGTCCTGTCCATGTAGCCCCTACTGCCTGTCAACCACACACCCCACAACTACGCCTATGTAAGACAAACAACACTAGACGCAACAGAGCGGAACAACATAAATGCACACGAACACCACTGAACCCATCAAACACACAGACACACCATGCACATACAACATACCATCCATCCCATCCGTCAGCCCCAGTCTCATGAAAGGCATGTCATCCGCACAGCTGCCACACATACAGCAGTCACGCTAAGATACATGCCCATGACCAACCATGTGCCAGAAGTCAATGAAGCGCACGACACACTGTGAGCAACAACACACAACATGGGCCACACCCCCCGAGCACTGCAGTGATGCACATGGCACAGGGCAGCACGCACACCAAGGAGATGGGACAACTGCAATACGTTGGCTGGCACACAACCATCACTCACTCATAACGATGCGTCCAATGCCATGTCCAGTAATCACAACAGACAGCAAATATGCAGGCCATGTCAAGCATGCACACACCTCAAACCATGCACTGTCATGCTGCCACAACACATGTCACGTTCGGCACCCATGGCTCACAGCATGTACCCCAAAAGCATATTCCATCCCAAATGCGAATCTGGGGCATGGCCCCCATGTTGCCATATGCGTTCCTAAGCGTCCCATCTGAACACCAAAAGCAAAGTACAAACCAGACCCAGGATGGGCCAGGAGCCCGCATACACCAGAGTCACAATAAGTAGGGGCACAGCAACACACCCATCGGCATGGCCAATCCGTCCCATGCCACATGTGCACAGCACACAGTCCCATTGTCAAGCACACACAACTACAAATGCTACAGCCACACACACGCCTCCGGGAAACCCATGTACGAGATTGCACGAACTGTTAATGTCAGACGACAAATACATACTTCGCCAGGTGCAACACAATAACAAATCTCATTCTCTCCACAGGTGACGAACTGCTGGATGCTGGGGATGGAGACAGCAGCCAGCACAGCCAGCCTACAAGCCCCCAACGAGGACACACGGATGTGGAGGATCTGTCCTCCTCTTCGGACACGGACCACCAAGCAGGCCCATCTGGTGTGGCAGGGCCCAGCCGCTCCCCAGGACCCCTCCTACCCACCAACCCATCATCCAGGGCTGCTGAACATTCCCAGCCCCCTGCTGCCACTGTCGTTGCGGCCACACCCACGGTCATTGCGGCCACACCCACGGTCATTGCGGCCACACCCACGGTCATTGCGGCCACTACCATTGCCGCAACCGCCACCATCGCCGCACCGACCACCACCGCCGCCACCACCACCACGTCTTCGCTGGCACCAGCCCCAGCGCAGGTGGTGGCCCGGCCGACTGGATCCACCCTGGGAGCCACAGCGAGGACCGTGGTGAGCAATGTGGCTAGTGGGCAGGGCCGGTGGCAGCAGTACTGGTAGGAGGAGCAGGGTCAGGGAAACGCAAGTCTCCCCTGGGAGCCATGCCCTGCCTCAAATGGCCAGAGTCCTTGGGGCCTATGAAGAGGCCCAAGAACAATGGGTCAGGTCTGCTTCAGACACGCGGGAGGTGCTGGGGGTGCTGAGGTCCATGGATGCCCGTATGGGCCAACTCGTGGACCTCATGGGCCAGTTGGTGGTGGCGGTGAGGTCACAGCCAGGGACAGCAGCTCCCCCTCCGCCACCACCTGCCGGGGCGCAGGGTCGAGCAGCAGTGTCCAGTTCCCCTGCGTCCACAGCCAGTGAGCACACCTCAACCACCAGCATGTCGCAAGCAGGCACCCCCTCGCAAACGTGGAAGGGGCCGTCCGAAGTGGAAACAGATCTCCCGGGAGGACTTCGCACGCTCCAGACGCAAGTGAGGCAGCCAGCCAGCCTTCCTTGACCACCCACTGCATTGACTTGGACTACGATCCCACTCCACACAGCCATCTGGATGGCATGTGTGTGTTGGACTATGGACATAGAACCAGTGGGTACACCCTGAGCATCACGCAGCCATGACCGACAGCTCATTGTCACTGCACGCACCACTTATATCATCACCTTACACACAATCACATGTCACAGTTTGAAATAAATGCACCTCTTACACAAACTGCTGTTTGTGCCCTGTGTTTTATTTGTACGGAATACAACGGCCACCTTGGGCGGAAAGGCACCTGATGCGTGGCATGGCAATGGAACCGGAGGGCCTGTAGGGACCTAGGGGTGGGAGACAGAACAGGAGCACATTCAATGAGTGTGTCACACACCCATCACACAGTACATGTCAACAACTACAAGCAATGTACACACATCGCACAGAGCAATAGGGCACAATGCCACAGCCACCAACAGTGGCATACTACCCTGGCCATGGAGCGTTGACACACAGCACGCAGTGAACAAACGGCCACCCTGACACAGCACACACACACCTGCACAGACACAGCCACATCAGCCGTCGTACATGGACACTCACCATCAAGTGAAGTAGTGGGCGATGAGCTGCTGCCGCACATTACCAGCTTCCTCCTCTCCGCTGTCCTCCTCACTCGAGCTGTCCTGGTCTGCGGGCTGGGGCCCTTGTTGATCTCCGTCATCCACGATGAGGGGGATCTGCTTCCGAATGGCCAGATTGTGCAGCATGCAGCACGCCACCACTATCTGGCACACCTTCTGTGGGGAGTACGCCAGCGCACCCCGGTGCGGTCCAGGCACCTGAACCTGGACTTGAGGAGGCCAAAGGTACGCTCGACCACACGTCTGGTCCTCCCATGTGCCTCATTGTAGCGATCGTCTGCTGGGGTGCGAGGATTCCTCAATGGACTGAGCAGCCATGCCCCATTCGGGTACGCAGAGTCACCTGGGTGTGAGGGACACAGAGAACCATTGCTATTCCAACTGGACAGGGGACAGCATCGCACAACCAGCACGCTACACCACTCCACATACTCACCGACAATACAGCCACGATCCTGTTGCAGATTGGACATCAGTCGTGGCAAGATGCTGTTGCGCATTATGTGTGCGTCATGGGCCGCGCCTGGGAACTTTGCACACACGTGGGTGATCACCATGTCCGCAAGGCACACCACTTGCACATTCAGGGAGTGCGTGTGCTTCCTGTTGCGGTACAGGTGCTCAGTGGCCTGTGGTGGAACAAGGCCAACATGTGTGCAGTCAATGGCTCCAACGACGTGTGGGATTCTGCCAAGGGCATAGAATGCACCCTTCACTGCCGCCAATTCACGAGCCCTGGGGAAGCGGATGTACCTGTTTCGGTACAGCATCATGGCTGCCAGTACATCCCTCAGCACCTTGCTGAACATGGGCTGGGACATCCCTCCTCCACTGCCCACTGTGTGCTGGAATGACCCAGTGGCGAAGAAATGCATGGCGGCCATCACCTTAGCCGTGGGGGTGACAGCTGTCGGATACACCCTGCGGGGACGGAGATGGGGTTCCAACATGGCACACAGTCGATGCAGGGTTGGCCTGTCCAGCCGAAACTTCCTAATGACCTCTGTATCGTCCATGTCCGCCAGCAATTGGTATGGGCGGTCAATGTTCGGTCTCCGCCTAGGGAAAATGGCAGTGGACACATGTCAAAGCAACACAACACATAGCAATTTCGCATACACATCACTGACATGACTGAGCAAGCACATGAGCCACAGCCCAGCTGTCAAGCTGGGACGGCACGGCCACAATACACTTACACAGGTCTCCCAACAATGGCAATGGCTAGTGATACAAACCACTGCCATGTGCATGCACATGGGGATCTAGGCCCCAATGACTTGCGGGGCGTGCTGATGGGGACTGACTGCATATTCGTCAAGCGGCAACGCCACGGCAACATGAATGTCTGCTGAGCATGGAACTGCTTCCGAGGCTGGATGAGTATGGCACACGACGACGACGATGTGGGCACAGGCTGAGCGGCCAAAACAAGTGGGACCTGTGGCACGAGGGGATATGAGACAGTAGTAGGTGTCAGCACTGCACCCTATGTACAGCACTGTACGGATCACACCTCCCGAAACATTGACAGGTGTCCACATTGACAGCCCCATGCCAAGACGGCTGTGTGCTTGCAGTCACACGTCACAGGTGAGAGGTTACATTGCACGTGCCAGGTGGCAGACGTACATAGTGGGAGCTGGCATGTGTGTGCATGTGTCTCCTGTTCAGGATCCACCAGATGGGCGCTGACTCTGTACTGAGCATTGGACACAGCATGTTCCGTGGAAGGCTTGTGTGTGTGGGATGGTGGCACTGGATGTGCCTCCGTTGGGTGGGGGCCATGCACAGGGCGGGTACGTCGATGATTGCGCATTGTTGGTCACGGTGGGTGCACCCACTCAGATGTGTTGCCCTGTGTTCAATTCCTATGTCCGCATGATGATGGACTGTAGATGTGGGCAGACTACACATTGGTCGATGTGCTGTCTATATGCATGTGCCTTCACACCAGGCACAGCTGCCCCTGCGACCCCTGCTGGACTCGCTGCTGGGTCTGTGGAGCTGATGCACCTTCTGTGCGTGGGGCGGACAGCTCTCCTCACTTCCCTCATTGCGCATGTCATGACTTTGCCGCAGGTGACATGGATCATGGAGGGCCCACATGTACGCGTGGGTAGGCTACACATGATTGTTCACTGGTCGCCACCCCCAGTCAGTGTTTCGAATGGGAAGGTTGTCGTGCTGGTGGTATATTCGATGTGGCGGATGGGCGGGCCTAGGTGCGGGCTTACATTCCGGACATGGGGGGTAGTTGGATTGGCGACTAGTTGCAGTACACACGGGACACGTCTCTTCCTTTCCACATCTGGGTCATCCCTTGTACTCACTGACAGTGATACAGTCATCTTCGCCCCAGCCCTCATGTCCTCCCCTCGCTCCCCCAATATGCATGTGCACCTGCGAGGCTAGCGCTTGCACAGGCAGCCCCAAGCTCGCACCAGAGAGGGCAAGGAGTGTATGTGTGGGTCCAGTTGCACGAGTGGGCTGTCTCAGGGTATGATGTGTTGCGGGACGCCGTCCACCTGCGTGGTGCCCCAAATGGAGACCCGGCCTGCATGGACTATGCATCACAGTCTTCGCCTTCCGGATCCGCCACCTGCGACACCCAGTGGCTGTGGCTGCCCTTGCGGCCATGCCGCGTCCGTCTGTGACTGATGGCCCACACATTCACTCTTTGGCCTCTCTGGGGAGGGCTCGGGGGTGGTGGCGCACGCGCTTGCACTTAGTCGCAATGGCATGTGGCGTGGTTGGTATAATGGGCAATGGATGGGATGGTGCGAGCCACCTCCCGTGACGTCAGTGCTGCTCGTGCTGTGGTGCGTCCCCCCTACACTTCCATTTGACTTGTGCCATGCTAGACGTTGAGGTTCTATTGCCTGCGTGATATGACCAGGAGGAGCGCGAGGAGACCTCTCACACACCATGCTCCACTGCCATCCCGTGCCCTGTATCGCCTGTGCGGATTGACTATGTTGGGGTTACACCTGGTCGACTGGGGCTGTGTGTGCCTTGTCAAGGGGCATGGCGGGCGCACAACAGGATCCAGCTTGTCCACAGAGGGTGGGCTGAGGTGCGCCTGGTACCGCTTTGTACGTGTGCCCGGCTGCTGTGCACACACGTGTTCACTCCCCCCGACAGGTGTCCTCTCACAATGCCCAGGGAAGCGGTGGTGTACTGTTCATGACCCCTCCCGACACGGCGTGCTCCAACTTGGCATGTGCGCATCTACCCGTCACACCCACCCACCTGAGCACTGCGTCCATACGACTTCACACGACACATGTGTGTCTTCCACAGTTGTGCTACTCATTTGCGTTGACATCCAATACCAGTGGACTACATGGTCATGTCACGACTGCCGTGTACTTCACATACTCTCATCCTCTCTCATTCGTACTTGTGAAATGAGTCAGCGGAGACAGTTTTGGTTTCAAACATTATATTGAGTCTTCTGTCCTCTGTGATGCAGTATAGTGGACACTACTGGCAGCGGAATACATGTTGAGGATATACTGAGCATGATTGCAAATGGGATAGGGTGTGGGGTTACATGTGATTGGCTGTTGCATGTGGGATGTGGGCTTCAGAGTTACATCTGCTTGGCCAAGGCTGTGCTAATGTACATTTACGTATAGCTGCGGAGCTGCGGACTTTGACACAGACGGTATACATGTAGCCTACCAGACCGCTTGGCATCATGGGCACAGTCCATCTCAGTTCCATGTGACAGGTTTGCTGCGGTTGTTCCTCATGCACGCGTGCATGTGAGATGACATCAGGGCATGTGCTTGCGTGCATGCAGCGGCGTGCCACTTGTTGTTGCAATGTGGTGGTTACTGGACATGTCACAGTCACTGGGGTCGTGTTGTTGTTGTATGCACTTGTCGTCCATGCAAAGGTCCTGGTATGGGATTCCCGGGGCGGGGGTGGGAGGGGTGCAGCACCCACAGACTCCAGGCGACCTATTCATGTCCACTGAGCGGTGTGTGTGTCCATGGGCGCTGGATCCATGTCGTGTCCTGGTTGTTCGTGCAGTTCCGTCCATGTGGGTGCGATACACAGACCCCATGCCACTGCCTCCCACGATGCATGCGGTGTTCCTGGATGTGATGGGGAACAGTGTGCATGTCCCGGTCATATCCGATGTCATGGCGATGTCGTTGATGGTGTGGTAACAGTTGCCGGTCGTTTGGTATGGCTGTTGTGGTGGTGACTGGCCAGTCCGTGCGGAAGCTAAGCATGGGTGCGGGGTTGGACATCATAGGTCAATCGGGGAACCTGCGTTGTGGTCCGACGAATTTACAGGTTGTCAGGTATGCGATGCCATCCAGGAGGGCTTCCATGTCATTGGTGGTGTACATGTTTGCCAGCCAATGTAGCGGATGGTGGCTGTCAAGGTGTTGTTCGTAAGTTGTCCCTTGGAGGACCATGATGGGGCATGCTGGGTGACATTCGATGTAGCTGTTCTCGATGATCCGTCGTGTGGAGGCACAGTGGTCCCATTTCAGTGCGGGTGCGATGTTGGCCACATACGCCATGCCCCCATAGGCAGAGCAGGCCCTGTCGTGTGCGTCCAGAGGGAGGAGTAGTGGTAGCAGGTCCGCCTTTAGACATGCCGGGTTGGAGAGGCATATCTCCACGGGATGCTGGTAGGTACACCTCCGACAGTAGAAGACGGGCATGACGCAGCTGAACAATGTGATGCGGTAAGTCAGTCGGTAACTTACGTTCAGCAGGGACAGGAGATCGCATCCCAATATATGTATCAGGTTGGTTTTGTACAGCTTGAGCTGTCCGGCGTAGTTGGGTAGGTGTGTTGCGGTTGCCATTTCGCAGCGGTGCGTTGTGGTGGCGTGCTCCGGCTGTGTGTGCAGTCTGCAATGTGCACGCTCCGAGGTTGCTGTGAGCTCTGTGTAGTCGTAGGGAGACAGGACTTGTGTTCTGTTGGCTTGTTTGGAGGACACGGGCCCTCATCCCACATGCTTCTCAGACAGTTCAAGGTCAGTGATGTGTGACTCCTTCCAATTAACTTGCATGTGGCCGACATGGGGGAGTGTTTTCTTCTTTCTTCCCCGTCCGTTGTGTGCTTCTGTGATATGCGCTATCTGCCCTGTGGTCGGTCTCCTCGGCATGCCTGTGTTGATCTTTTCTTGGACAATGGCTGTATTCACCGGCTTCTTTCGTAGGGCTGTGGTTTCGGAGTTGGAATGGAAGGTCATTCAGTGCTGTCTGCTCTCCCTTGTGTGGGCGGCAGGCTGCCTTTCCGCTCTGCGTTGGGCCTTGTGTGTGAATGTTATTCTTGGGCCACCTGTTGTCGGTCCCCAGGCTCTTTGGTGTTCCGTTTTATATGTCTTGTTCATATGTGCAGGGTGGTATGGGTGATTCAGGGTGGTACTGGCGTTCCTCTTCCCGAAGGGGCCCTGCTTCTCCTAGTTGGTGTTGCCGCCGCTGTGTGCTTCGCCATGTTTGTTACACTGGGGTGTGTCCTGCTGTTGCGTGACTTCACTGACATGTGTGCGTCGGTTGTGTGGCGTTGGGTGTTGTCCGTGAATTGGGCGTTGGGGACATGTCTGTGGCAGGCCTGTCACGTGTCATGTGCGTTCGGGGTGGGGCTGATGTGTGTGCTGCTTGGTTGTGTCCCTGTGTCTGTGTGCGACGCATGCATGGCGCTGCGGTTGGCCTCTGCGTTGTGCGCATGTGTGGCGGCGTCATCGCCGCTTTGGGGCCGTGACGGGGTCGTTGGTTCCTAGTCCCAGGTGGTGTGTACACATGTGTTACGCGATGTTACGATTTGGCCTGTGTGTCATATGTGGATGCAATGGTGGATGTGTAGTGTACACGCGCTGGGGGGGGTTGTCCGCTTTTCCGCCCTTGCACTGTGTGCGCTGTTTGCGTGCACTTGTTGTGTGTGTGCCTACCTGCGTCTCCGCGGTACGTTGCGTCCTTGGTGGTGCATCAGCAAGAGCATGGGGAGGGCCTGCAGTGCTGGATTCATGCTCGGGGGAGCCGCTTCTTCGTTGTCCGTGCTCGGCGTCCGTGTTACCGCTTCGGTTTGTCGTACGGTATCTCTTGGCCGTGGGAGCCATTTGTTTGCGGCATCGTAATTTATACGCCGGGCGGGACGTGTTTTCGTCGGACGGTGTGTGTCAGTTGAGCTGCGCCGCTACGTGTACGGGCGCACTTTGATGGCGGACGGTGTTGCTGGCTTGCCGGCGGTGTTTGGCCTACTTTTCGCATCGTAATTGGGCGGGCGTGTGGACTGCTGCGTGCCGGCGGTAACTGGTGGTTTTTGCATCCGCCAGCACGGCGGTTGTGCTTCCGCCCGCCATCGTAATGACCCCCTAAATAATCGAAATAATCAAATTAACTAAAACTATAACGTTTTCGTTTATGTTTCACAGATTACACTTAACTAAAACTCCACCTAAAAAACTCAAAACAAGGTTTTAACTTCAAAAACAAGGACAAAATCAACATTAAACAAAAATAATAAACTAAGTAAGTATATAAATTAACCGACAAATAGAGCAAACTAATAAAAAACAACAAATTAAACAAAAAAGCAAAATATAACTAACGAATACTTTTCTCTTCACAGCTTCTACAAACTTCAACATACAACAACATCAACTACATAAACTTCATCAACTAAAAATATCAAGTATTTTTTTCTCTCAACTAAATAAAAATAGAAACTAAATAAACTGAATAATCAAATTAAATGTAACACTTTAATAAAAATAACATTTTGCTTTTAAAAGCATCAAAGCAAGACAAATGTAAGTTTATTTTCAAATATGACAATTATACAAACATGTTTACTATTCAAGACCTCATAATTAATAAATATATATATACATATATTCACAGATAGACAAAAAAATGGCAGAAGGAGCAAAATTCATCACATCACAAAAGGGAAAACTACTTCTGTGCTACATGGGCTACACTTATACGCAAGAAGAAATAACTGGAAACAAAACCCATTGGAAATGTAGGAAATACTACTCCGATTCTTGCTATTGGAGAGCCACAACAGTAGAAACAAATGTAGTTAATGCCAGGAAACACAACCATCCCCCCAGTGTGACAGAAATCGAGGTCAGAGATGCTCTAGAGACAGACCAGTACCCAAATACTAAAAAACGTATTAACTAGGGTCCCTGAAAAACAATAAATTAAATAGAAAAGCAAAATATAACTAACAAATACTTTTCTCTTCACAGCTTCTACAAACTTCAACATACAACAACATCAACTAAATAAACTTCATCAACTAAAAATATTAAGTATTTTTTCTCTCAACTAAATAAAAATAGAAACGAAATAAACGAAATAATCAAATTAAATGTAACACTTTAATAAAAATAACATTTTGCTTTTAAACCAACAGAAAATAAGAAACCAGTGAATCAACCACGACCATCGATAAAATATCCAACAGAGAATTAAAGCAAGACAAATGTACGTTTATTTTCAAATATGACAATTATACAAACATGTTTACTATTCAAGACCTTATAATTAATAAATATATATATACATATATTCACAGATAGACAGAAAAATGGCAGAAGGAGCAAAATTCATCACATCACAAAAGGGAAAACTACTTCTGTGCTATATGGGCTACACTTATACGCAAGAAAAAATAACTGGAAACAAAACCCATTGGAAATGTAGGAAATACTTCTCCAATTCTTGCTATGGGAGAGCCCCAACAGTAGAAACAAATGTAGTTAATGCCAGGGAACACAACCATCCCCCCCAGTGTGACAGAAATCGAGGTCAGAGTTGCTCTAGAAACAGACCAGTACCCAAATACTAAAAAATGTATTAACTAGGGTCCCTGAACATGTCACAGGACAGCTACCATCCATCCCCACTCTAAAAAGATTAATAGCCAGAACTAAAAGAGCTACTGCTCAAACACCACCCACCCCCCAAACTTTTGCAGAAATAGAAATGTTACCAGAATACACTGTCACCCACAAAGATGAGAAATTCATTCTTCATGACAATAACAGTCATGAAAAACGAATTATCATCTTTGCCGCCAACAACAACATACAAAAACTAAAAAACTGCGAAACGTGGATGATGGATGGCACATTCAAAGTTTGCCCCAAGCCTTTTTACCAACTATATACCATCCACAGCGAATATATGAAGACACTAACATCCCCTTCATATACGCACTACTCCCTAATAAGCAAAATACCACCTACATAGAGCTCCTTACAATAATAAAACAACACACCGACAACTACTTTCCACAAAAAATAATCATTGACTTTGAACAAGCAATGATTCAGTCAATTTTAAAAATATACCCACACACAGCAATACAAGGTTGCTATTATCACTTCAACTAAAGTATCTGGAGACACCTACAAAAATCTACTCAAAGTATAGATTACGCCACCAATAGAAACTTTGCCTATCAAATAAGAAAATTAATAGCCCTGGGCTCTGTACCAACAACTGAAGTAGTCAACCACTACAACATACTTCTTGAAAGCCCTTTTTACCAAGCAAACGAAACAAAACTAACTCTCTTCCTAGACTACTTTGAAGACACTTGGGTGGGGAGGCTACATAGTTCAGGGCACCGTAGACAACCAAAGTTCCAAATCCCCTGGTGGAACGTCTACGATAGCACTCTAGCTCAAAAAGCTAAAACTAATAACACGGTGGAAGGATGGCACAATGCCTTCCAAGCCACACTAGGAAGAGGACAACCAACTTTACGCAAACTAATAGAAGCCATAAAAAAAAGAACAAAGCTATCAAGAGCTAAGGCTAGAACAATCCCTAACTAAAATAGGCTGTAAACTCAGTAAACAAACAAAAACAATGTATGAATACCTACAACATAAAACTCGACTATTTCCAAACACCAAAGGGCTAGAATACCTAGACATTATTGCTAAATCGATACTATAAACAAAAACAATCCTAAACATCATAAGCACTTTAAAATAACAAAACAATTAAACAACACAATTCTACTCTTTTTTAAATTAATAATTATAATTATGTCGTTTAAAAATGAAAACGTACATATAAATATATGACATAATATAATTATTAAAATAAAAAACAAACAAACAAACCAAATGTAACCAAAAACATTTCCCACCCATAATAATAAAAAATAACTTACAGTTATGTTGCAGTAGACGGTCCTCAAAAATGAACAAATCCATAGTAGATAAATCAAAAGATGAATCCATTCGAAAAGAAAGCCCCAAAAAAATGCAAAAATACAAATGCAGAAAAAAGGCTCCAACGACTCAATCCTCTCAATAAAGAAGCCCTCAAAAACCCGAAAATTAGCTTAAAAAAGAAAAGCTCCAACAAATCCGAAAAATAAAAAGAAATGTAAAAAAATTAACTTGTTTCAAAGAAACAAAATACATTTTTCTTTTTTTTTTAAATAAACGCGTTGTCAGCATTATCCGTTCACAAAACGGACAACCTGTAAAGAAGAAAAAAAAGAACACCCTCTCACAATAACATATACAAACCCTACAAACTACATAACACTCTACTTCTATACAACACTACGTCAAACACATAAAACACTAAACTTCCAAAACAACACCTAACCACACCAAAAACGAACAATTAACGTCCTAACAAATCTAACTACACTACTACTACCTCGCCCATACCCTAAAACTACCTTAAAAGTAAAATAAATCAAACTTACGTTAACCGACGAAACACAGCTCTGAACCGCGAGGTTCCATCTTGCAAAATGACCTAAAAACGAAACAGATAGACAGAAAAGTGAGAAAAAGGAAAAAAAATGGCCGCGTAATAAAAATGAAAAAAAGACTGACTCCCCATAGACAAGAAAGAAGAAATAATAAAAAAATCAAAAAAATTAAATGTATATTTTTATTTATTGTAAATTTTTTTGCAAAAATGTGTAAAATATACATTAAATATTATACTATCAAAAAACAAAAAATATAATATTTAATATATATTAAAATATATGTTTGTTTCATGTACTCACCTTGAAAATATAAAATTACAATAAGACTATTGTCAATGTGCAACAAATATAACAATGTTTTATCAAAAAATATATGATACAAAAATATATTTGTAAAAAAAATTGTAAATTCTTTACTATATTAAATATTATTCTCTTAATATTTAAAATACTCAATAATAAAAAAAGGTACAAAATATAAATTTGTAAAATACATATTTTATAATTTTACATCAAAAATAAAATTATATAAAATGTATGAAAAATTGTAAAAAGAAATGTACTAAAATGTTTACTTTTTCTCATAAAAAATGATGAATAATAAAAATCAAAGTGTTTATAACTAAATAACATAGGGGTCTATTACGATGGCGGTCTGATGTCCACCGCCGGGCCGGCGGTGGACATCCGACCGCGATCGCAAGCCAGAAAACCGCCGGTCAGATTAGGATGGTGGTGGTGACCGCGGCGGTGGGAAAAACTGCACTCCTGCCTGGCGGACGGAACAGGACCGGGATAATGGTGGCGGTGCAGAGCAGGCTCCGCCGGCAGGATTATGATGCTGGCAGTAGCCAGCCTTTCCTCAGCGGTCAGACCGCCATGGAAAGGCATGCGGAGATTGTCTTCCAGGGACCGTTACGGACCCCCAATGTTCTGGGGGGGTGTGGGTGCACTGGGGTGGTACCCATAGTCCCCCCTACCATTCCCTGTACCAGGTGGCAGGCACTGAGCAGTGCCTGCCACGCAGTGCAGGGAAATGCAGGACATGCTCCTTTGGACATCGCGGCGGTGCTGCGGGCAGCTCAACCGCCGCAATGTTAAGGCCAGCGATCCGACCGCTGCGGTCGGATTTCGAGCGCGGGTCATCGTAATTCGACCGGCGGTGATGTCGCGGTCCATGCGGGCGGTCTTTTCCCTCTACCATGGCGGTCTGGGAGGTTTTCCGACCACTATCGTAATAGGCCCCTAAATATATATTTACTTTACTATACATGACTATACTTTAGAAAATGTACCATCTTTCAAAACTATTAAAAAAAATATGTATGTAAATATATATTTGACATTTTGCAAATGTACATAAAAATATGTTACAAATATATTATACTGTAGTATCCTGCATATGTAGTGTAATGTATTTTACACCTCCTGCTCAGCCAGTGCATGTGTTCTGATCACAATAGAATGTTGGAGTCTGATGAGCCTCGGAATGTTGGGACTCAGAGAGGTGAAGTGACAGTTAGGCATGGGCTGAGCAGCACACAGGCTGCTCCTGCTGGGGCTCTCCTTTATAACTTATCTACTTGTTATACTACTTGTTACCTGCTTGAATAAATCACCTTAAAGTTAACCTACCTGCGTGGACCTTCGTTACTACATTTGATGGCGACGAGGATGGGATCCACAGAAACATGAAGAAGAAACATGTGTGTTCCACAAAGACGACAACAAGGAAGAAACAAGCCTTTCACAGAAAAGAAGACAACAACACAAGTAAGATGAAGCACTACGCCGTTAAGCCCCACCAGTGTCCTCACCATCGGACAGCCCTAGCCCTGGCGTGCTGTGCTCATATACTAGACATAAATTGGACTTTGGATTTGCCACTACAGTCTGTTGTACGCTTTCACCATCATCTCAAAACAGAGAGGAAGCGAATGGACACAAACAGTATCACAATACTCCTCCCCATTTCCAAATGGATAATACAAATAAGAATTGAGTGTAGCTATGCGTATATGAAACAGCAATGTAACATCATAGAAAATACAAAGGAAATACCAGCCAATGGGACAAAGACCCATGGCCGTCCTCTACTCCTAGGCAGGAGGGTGAGGAGCACTTGAATGGGACAAAAGCCCATGACAAAGCAGGCCGTGTAAAGTCAACCCGCATGTAGAGGAAAACAGTACTGCCCTGTAAAGATGGGACTATAACCCATAAGACGCCCTGTGTGAGGGTGACAATGTAAATGTGAATGGGACTGTAACCCATAAGACGGTGCCCTGTGTGAGGGTACCTGTGTAAAAGTAAATGGGAATGTAACCCATGCTACGGTGCCCTTTGTAAGGGTAAAAACCGTATGTGACCCATGTAGGCAAATGTATGTGGGCAAAATGGGGCTAGACCCAATGCCATCCCTGTGTAGGGAAAAATATTGTGAAGTACGTAAACATGTAAATAGAACCATGAACCCAAAGGAGGTAAGTACCCAGAGTCCATTCCAGCAAGATGTAGCCCATGTAGGCAATAGTGTAGTAAGCAAAGTGGGAGTAGTACCCTTTGCTACCCCTGTGTATGAATGAGGTGTGAACACAGCAAATAATACAATAGGCTTGATAACTGCATCACATTAACGTTTGCTGACGGTCTAAGATAAAGGTGTGCGTGTCACTGTAGTCTTGTGACTAGCACCCATTCAGATCCCTAATGTAAGGGAGAGTAAAAATGTAATGAAAAATATACCCAGAGAAACCATGAATGCATATGGCATGTCAGGATGTGACAGAATGTAAAATGAATCACACCCGACATTCCCATGTAGTATATATGTTGTGCAAAAAGTTCCTTAATTTAGTGTAACAATACCCACAACGTGAATGCCAATGGCGAAATAACTGCCAGGCGTACACACAGCTTAAGAAGTGGCAACTTCTAAACTACATGGCATTGGTCAAGCAAAGGCTAGTAAGCACATTATTATTGTGGCAAAGGAAATTAGAATTAAAGAAAACGTGCATTATGTCACAGCCAGAAGACGGTGATTAACAAAACCTTTTGTTACACAGGAATGATAAAATTTAATACACTTGTATTACGTGGCATCCCCGGTTTGTTTCCAATGTCCGAGGTTTGCAGAGAAAGTTCCAAATGAAACAGGATTACAATGGGAGAGCGTAGCCCCGGAGGTTTATAGCAGAAGTCAGGAAGTAAAAGCATGGCTGCACGTACAATGCGCAGAGCCTGGTGGCTCACGGCGTGTTCGGGTGCCAAAAGGTGTCCCTCAGAGACTAGAGGCGTGACGTCACAAAGGGCTCTAGTCGACATGAAAATCCGCGCGCTCCACTGAGAGAGAAGAGGAGCATGCCCAGCAGGCACTCTGTCAAGCAACAGAAATAACGGTAATAACGGTTGCAGCAACAGCCATTCGTTTAACTTTGTGAGGAGAAAACACGATGAAAGGGTTCTGACCACGAACGATGTTTAGAGGGAAAAGATCAAGTAGCTTAGGAGACTGACCAGCAAAGTCCCTCACCTGTCAAAGTAACTTCAGCGTAGGAAAAGATTAAACACCAGAACTTTCTAGAAGGGAGGAGGGAAATAAGTCACAGAATTTCCTTCAGAGAAAAAGCAGCTCCGTGGCAAAATCTCGAACGTGCACAATAATGAGAGAATGTGTCACATGTTGGATACTAGAACAAGGCAACCATGGACTGGTGTAACATACCTCCAAGATGTAGAAACAATATACCAGCAATGGGTTGCTTGGCAAGAGATGGTTGTAGAAAGCCTATGGTAATGGAACTTTTCTTTACAAATTACTCCCATTCTTTTTGACAGCAATATGTAGCCAAGTACCAAAATACAAAATGTGCTGGGGATCACACAATGTAGCTGATGCAAAGTCCCAGAATCAGTCACACAGTTCCTTGACAGACACTAGAAATTACCATAATGCTCAATTTTGATTGGAGATAAACCTTCCACGACCATAACTCCTTATCTCTGTTTTGAGATGATGGTGAAAGCGTACAACAGACTGTAGTGGCAAATCCAAAGTCCAATTTATGTCTAGTATATGAGCACAGCACGCCAGGGCTAGGGCTGTCCGATGGTGAGGACACTGGTGGGGCTTAACGGCGTAGTGCTTCATCTTACTTGTGTTGTTGTCTTCTTTTCTGTGAAAGGCTTGTTTCTTCCTTGTTGTCGTCTTTGTGGAACACACATGTTTCTTCTTCATGTTTCTGTGGATACCTCCTCGTGTACTACTTGTGGTTGTCGCAAGTGTAGTTTCTGTAGATTGCGCCATCTCCAGGTCCACCTGTGTTCGCCAGGTACCTTAGATCCGCTTGTTCCACGTAGGTACGTCACCAACTCGTCGCCAAAATTATGTAGTAACAAAGGTCCACGCAAGCGAATGGACACGATGTTACATTGCTGTTTCATATACGCATAGCTACACTCAATTCTTATTTGTATTATCCATTTGGAAATGGGGAGGAGTATTGTGATACTGTTTGTGTCCATTCGCTTCCTCTCTGTTTTCTTCGGTTCAGATTTCCTATTGATGTTCACTTCCTCTTCATCTTTGGAATCTGTTCCATACGCATTTCGCTGTTATTCTTCTTGGGTCTTCAGTCTTTCCCTTTCTGCAGTGTTCTTCTCGTTCTTCCTTGTTCAGGAGGAATCTCGTCCTTCTCTTCTCCTTGTGCTTGGGTATGTCTTCAGTTCTGTTCCCGTCGTGCCCTGTCCTTCTTTCCTTGCTTGCCTGCCTGGCCAGTGGGTGTGCATAGGGGTTGCATTTGGTACGTCTGTCTCTCGCTATTTCTTATTTCCTCGCTTGCGTCGCACTGTCTCTTACTTTCTATTTCACTGTTGTTGAGGATGGGTTTTTTCTATTTGCTTCTTACACTTTACCTTCTCCTCCTTGTCTTCTCCCATCTATCTCCTTGCTCTGCTTTGCTTGTTCTGTTCCTTGACTTTCTCTCTGTCACTCCGTTGTTCCTTACTAGCTCTCTGTCCCTTGTTCTCACTCGTTATATTCGATCATATATTGCATTCGTTCTTCTGTTGGAAGGAAAAGGGATATGTAGTATCCTGCATATGTAGTGTAATGTATTTTACACCTCCTGCTCAGCCAGTGCCTGTGTTCTGATCACAATAGAATGTTGGAGTCTGATGAGCCTCGGAATGTTGGGACTCAGAGAGGTGAAGTGACAGTTAGGCATGGGCTGAGCAGCACACAGGCTGCTCCTGCTGGGGCTCTCCTTTATAACTTATCTACTTGTTATACTACTTGTCACCTGCTTGAATAAATCACCTTAAAGTTAACCTACCTGCGTGGACCTTCGTTACTACATATACTTTATAATAAATTCTGAATAATATCAACATTTCTGAATCATGTTTATTATATTGTCAAAAATTGTATAACAAAACTAAATAAAAACAATTTATTGTGAACAAAAAAAAACCTATGTTTGGAAATAAAAACGTTAACAATAAAAACTAACATACGTCTCCCTTTTTATTTGAATGTACATATAAACTCTTTAAAAAACTACATAATAAACAATAAAAATGTACTATTCCTAACTCCAAAACTAACTAAACTCAGAGAAAATGCTAGATAATAAACCATAATAAATTACTATTCCAACTCCAAAACCAACTAAACTCAGGGAAAGTGCTGGATAATAAACCATCATAAATCACTATTCCAATTCCAAAACTAACTAAACTCAAAGAAAGTGCTGGATAATAAACCATAATAAATTACTATTCCAACTCCAAAACCAACTAAACTCAAAAAAAGTGCTGGATAATAAACCCCCCAAAAATTACTATTCCTAACTCCAAAATAACAAACTAAAGGAAAATGCTACATATTTTACAAATTAAAAATATGTAAAAATATAAAATATTTCAAAACTATGAAAAAAACAAAAAATTTTTTTTAAGTTTGTCCCCAAATTTTTAAAGAATTAAAAAAAAAAAAAATGATTAAAAAATACAAATATAAAAAAAATAATATATAAAATTTGACACCCCTTCTCACAAAAATAAAAATTATAAATATTACATTCTAAATCACAATTAAAATAAAAAAATTAAGAAATTCTAAATTATTTAAATTTGAATTTTTTTATTGAAAATAAAACAAATAAAAAATTATGTAAAAACATGTAAAAATTATAAACCAATCATATATTTATTTAATTATTTTTTAATTAAAAAAATATTTATCAAAATATTAGCGCCCAAAAAAATGTCACAATTCTTGAAACTTTTACATTTCAAATTTTTTTTCTAAATTATTTATATCTTTCAATAATTTTTTTAACATTTGTTTTTAACCAACATTCCAAAATTACTCCCCATCCTTATCCCATATAAACCCAACATCCAGCTCCTAAATCATTACATCAAATTAAAAAAATATTTAAAAAAGTAATAAATATTTTTTAATTACTCCCCACCCTTGTCCCCTATAAACCCAACATCCCGCACCTAAAAATAAATTAAAATACAATAAAAACAAACATTTTCACATAAAAAAATAAATTGAAAAATATAAAATAACTACTACCAAATTAATAAAAAAAACATTAAACAAAAACAAAAAAATACAGTCGATATTACTTACAACAATATATTTGCCATTGATATTTGCAAAATCGATATTTCTACATTACACAAAAATCAATATTTTAAACAACGAAAAAACGTACCTCGATATTTTCCACCATCGATATTCTTGACTCGATATTCATGCAATTCGATATATCGACGTTGATATTCTGTCTCTGCACCGCTAATGTGATATCTCGTTGATGGCAGTGCTGTGTTGAGTTAACAGCTGCCAACTGTTGCTGGTGACCAGGTGCCAACATGTAAAGGACAGGAGGGCCACATGCGGCACACTGGCCATAAAATGCATATCAATGGTCTATGCCAATGACATATACATGTTAACTCATTGCCATCATCCTGTGAACTTGAATATGGGCATGTCTGTCCGATAACAGCTGCTGGCAGGATTTCCTCAGTGCTGCAGACAACACCAGCCTGGGGTATGCAAGACATCCTGGCTTCAGCAGTCAAACACAATTGCATCTGTCCATCAGGTAAGCTTGCCATATAGTGTTTCTAAATAAGTATTCCCAAATCATCCACAATGACAAATTCCTTGAGGGAGGACATTAGCAGATTTAGCCCCTTTTGCATAGCATCTGGAGTTGGTGTATAAAAAGTTCCCTACATAATCAATCAGTGATGTGTGTGTCACGTGTGCCTGTTTGCATATAAATCATGCAAATCGTTAATTATGGTGTCGCTTCCTTCTCAAGCTGCTGGATCTAGGACTGAATCTTCTGCTACACATACGAGGAGCCAGGTTCAGCAGCTGACATCACGGGGGATTAAAAAACAACACAGAACTGTGGCTGGATCTGGTGAGTTTGCTTTTGCATTGCACATCTGCATTCAACACCTCAGTGCTACGGTGTGAACTGTCAAGTGTAGGTGTACCCAAACCAAGTCACATGTGCATCATCTGTTGATACAAAGTTCATTTGAATCAACCCCTGTGTTGCACCACATAATATACTAGGGCAATTACTTATCCTGTTGCAACCTCTGTCTTCCAGGTACTGAGGACAATGAGGATATTGGACCTTTCACAAGTGGCAGCCGACGGTTAATTAAAGGGGAGAACCCACTTTTCTTACAAGCAGCCAGTAATGCGCAAGAGGAGGAGGAGGAGGTGGAAGTAAAAAAGGAGGGGGAGGATTTTGAGGGAATGAAGACTATCAGGCCCTTCATACTGAAGATGAGGATTCAGATTCCCTGTCCATCATAGTTGGGCCCCTGCAGTGCGCAGATTCTAGTGCACGCTGCATTGCTCACCTGGTCCTCCGGCCCCCCATACAGTTGAAGGTACTTATCTAGCACCCCTCAGCTAATCTGTCAAATTACCTTTGGCTGAAAGGGGGTGCTTTTGTACTCAAATCCCTCAGCCATGTTGGGGTCAGTTTGCTTTCACTGAGCAGCAGGATGGCAGAGGATCTTATCTGAGGCTGAGGATAACTCAGAATGAACATAAAATGGCTGTCAGCAATTTCCTGTTTTGTATTTCCTGCCTAGGATTTCCTGTGTGTCATTTCCTGTTTGAAATTGTTGGGTCCCCACCTGTGTTTGGAATCTACAGCCCGTTTACGGATTTGCCGGCTCAGAGCATACTCTCGCATACGGAGCAGAGACTCTGAAAACAACCCAGAACCCAACATTTTCAAACAGGATTATTAGGAAATTGTGATAAATCTAAGGGCAGGGCATGAAAATCAGTTCTGAAAGGGAAGAAGGCATGGCAGAACACTACATCACATCCCAGCACAGTTTGCCCCTTTGCATCATGGCACATGCAGTCCACAATTTGCTTTCCCTTCAGAGCTGACTGTAGTGTTACACCAAAGGGTATCCCTAGAAACAAAGGGCATAATTGACAAAGGGGCTCATCACTCATGGTGAAGGCCCCTCAGTCATGGGGGAGTCATTGCAGTTGGGGGCAATTCCTCCACTAAGAGAATGCGGAGCCCCTTTGGGAAACAGGACCTTACATGAGTTTCTGGATTTCATCCTTCATTAATAGCGAGCAGCACTCCAGAAACTCTTTCATCATAGGGAGGTGAAGTCAGCATTGATATTTTATTTTGGAGTTGTCTAAACCTCCAAGCATGAATATCTCCCATCCGACTACACTGTTGCACCCACCTCCACCAACATGGCTGCAGGACCTGAGGACAAGGCCGCCACACAATCTGTGATACTGATATTTACATACTAGCTGAGTGGTTGCATGATAGGTACTATCTGCATTATGTGGGGCCAGACAAACTGATGAGTGCTGCAGCACAACAAGTTATGGGGTCAATTGGCTGCTTGCTACAGGGTAGTGTCTCTTTATACATGTGATGGGCATAGATGTCTCATGAACGCAGGGTGTGTGTGTGTTAATACAACATTACCACCTCTGACAGTGGCAGGTACTCCATGTCATACATCGCACATTGAACCTGTTGATTTGACATGAGATTGTAAAATATGTTCATAGGGGTAAATTGCACCTGTGTGGGTGTTGCATTCAGCACTACACAATACCCAATTTACCTAGCCATTTGTATAGTCGGAATCATGAGGGAAACAGTTACTTTTCACACAGCCCTGCCAGGTTACCCAGATCCGATCCTTTCTAGCAGATTAAGAAAAATGTTCACAAAGAGTTTCAGGAGTTAGTCTTTTACATTCCATAGTGAGGCAGGAACACATGTCCCAGTTTCCTAATGTTTTTCAACCAGGCCAGGAGTGGCACTTCACACATGGAGTTGCCAAACATGGCAGCTATGAGCATGGACATCCATGTAATCAAACAGGTCCACATGAACCATGCTGTACAAATGTCAGACCTCTGGCCACACTGCAACATGAATTGCAGCACGCACACATACAAGGTGCCTGATTCACATGTGGCAACTGCCCTCGTGGGGGAAGCACCCCAGTTGTGGAGGACTCTCTGCACTAGGGCCAGTGTCACTGCAATGAGAACACACATCCTAGCAGTTAGGCCCTGAGTACGTAGACTTCCCCTCAACTGCAGCACCTCCGCACCGAGAGCAGAGTCCTTTGAGAATTAGGACCCCATTGTCAAATGGTCCAGGGAGGTCTCACACATACACAGACATTTCATCCCCTGAGGCAATGAAGTCCTTAGAGACATTGTCAACACTAATTGCTGAAATGTGCACATGACATATTGCATGGGCAATCTTTTGACTCTTGTCAACAGACATTGAGTGTGGCTTACAAAGTAGTCTCAGGATGGAATTTATGTCCAGAGTGTTAAATGTCCAATTATCATCATTGACAACAGACTGTAAACCACATGTAGTCTGTAACACAACAGGTTGCTCAACTGAATAAAATGTCAACCAGCTGGTAATGGACCAGTATACCCTGCCCTCTGTTCTGGGCAATGGCCAGGTTGCTCATAGTCAGACCTAGCTGAGGGTCCAGAGGTATGTGTCAGCCATGTTGTGCAATGTTGTGCTATGTTGTGCAAGACACAACAGGCTACTATGATATTGCACACAACTTCAGGGGAGTACTGCAGCACCCCTCTATATGGTCAAGGCATCTGAATCACGACTTCAGGAGAACAAAAGTGTGCTCTATGATGGCTCAAGTATGTATGTGTGCCCTATTGTCCCTATGCTGAGGTACAGTGGTCTGTATGGTGTGAGGAGTTGAGGGGAGAGTGCATATTCAGCATCACCTGGGAAGGAAAATTAGGGTACTTGTTTACATGTCCCTCTTACATCTGTACAGTACATGATATATTCCATGGTACATGCAGTGTTGTTGATGCTGTGTATGTGGCATGAGAATGTTTCTTGTAAAATGGTTGTTTATGTGACATAGCATTTACACATGACATTTATACATATCACACTTGTGTTGTGCTTGGTACTTACCCAGTAGCCACATGTTGCCAAAATCTCCCGCTGCTATCCGCCGGGCAAGAGGTGACCTTTGGAATACAAATCTGGCATGGGTAATGCCAGGGAACACTGAATGCACATCAGTGAATCTACCACTGGCATCACAGACACCATTCACATTGATGGAATGCCATTGGTGTCTGTTGCAGAAGATGTGTGCAATACAGTGGGGTGGCTGGAGAGCCACATGGGTACAATCAATTGCATCCAGCACACGGGGGAAGCGGGAAATGAGATAGAATTCCCTTGCTACCCTTTGCTTCTTGTCCAGTGTACGGGGCATTCGTATGTGGAGGTGGGCTCTATTATTAATGCAGCTCAGTACCTGATGCAAGCATTGGGACAGGCTTGCCTGCGGGTTACCTATAAGGTCGCTGGAGTCCCTTTGGAATGACCCCGTAGCAAAAAAATGGAGAGCCGCAAGGATCTTGACATAGGCTGGGACGGCGTAGAAGCAACAGGTCACAGAGTCAAGTTTCTGCTTCCACTCACAAACCATCTCCAAGATGACATCTGAGAGGAAATGGTATCTGGCCCTGACATCTTGGCTGGACATCCCAAATAGGTTTATCATTTGTCTGAAAATCCTCTCTACTCTCCTCCTCCTCAAATCTTCTTGATGCATGGCAAGGGGCAGTGCAACAAACACATTCAGAGACATGTTGAAAGGTCTGAATGGGTTTGTTTGTGGCAGCTCTGCTTTTATGTTTCCTGCAGGGCTAGGATTGGCTGTTGGGCCGAAGAGTTTCAGCTGGAGGGATGCTAAGCACTTACACAGGTGTTTAGGATTGAAGGCAAAGTTTATTGACCCGGAGGCAGAGATTCCGGCCCGACTGCTGAAATTCTGCCCCGACTGTGGGGAATCTGTCCCGAGTGCGGACGTAAACTTACTACTCGTTGATACCTTTTGTGAATACCGAAAGCCATAAAGTTAGACTTTCGTCTCAGTTTACCTTTGTGAATCGGGCCCACTGTTTTTATATAGTGATATTGCATGAGTCCTATCTGTCAGTGGAATGCCCCATTCTCCGCTCATAATAGCAGCCATGTGGCTAGGGATCCCAAAGCTAGTGCAAATAGGTGAGTAGAGGGGAGGCATCCCTGTCTGGGCCACCTACCCACCTTAGAGGACTAATATGAGCTTACCCAGCTGAACGATTGCCATTGGATCTGTGTAGAGAAGTCTGATCTACTGTAGGGTGTGATTTCCGAATTGGAATTTGGCCAGCGCTTTGAAGAGGTAGTCCCACGACTGAGTATTGAATGCCCTTTCTAGGTCGCGGAGTAGACAGTTGGCACGGGGCCACATTGACGGAGCCAGCTTCATAATTGTGTACAGTCTCATTATATTTTGACTACAATGCTCCCTGGGATGAAACCATTTTGGTCCGGGTGGATCAGAAGCTAGAGAGCGCAGTGCATGTCGTCAGCTAGATTTTCACTACGGATCTTGTAGTCGGAGTTCAATTTAGCAATTGGCTTGTATGAGACCAGGTCGTAGGTGAACCCCTGGTTTAAGTATCACAACCAATGCGTCACAAAAGATCGAGGGCAGCCTTCCCTCAGCTAAAACCATCTCGTACATGGGGCCAATTTGGGTGCCAGGGTGTCTGCATAAACCTTATAAAACTCAGTAGCTCATCTGTGTCCTGAGTTTTGCCAGACTGCAACTCCCTCATATTTTCCTTAATTTCTTGGACAGTTAATGGGCCATCTATTTTGTCTTTCAATTCTGGAGACACCATTGGCAGGATCAAATTCTTAACGAAGTCACTGTTCACTAATTGGGGCCACCTAAGTCCGGCCTCTCAGAGCTTGCAATAGAATTCATAGAAGGCTCCATCAACAGCTTGTTGGGAATACATGAGGGCCCCTTCTACCCCTGAAACAATGTTAGAAGCGCATGTCTGGTATCATTATTCACTATCCATGGCAACAGCTTACCAAACCTATCTCCTTTTGAGTTAGTGCGGGCAATGCAGGCAGCATATTCCATGCATTTCAATTTTCCTACTAGGAATGCTTCATGTACTTTATTCAGGGAGTCATGAAGGGCTACATTGTACATCAATTGCCTCTCAATCCTGATATAGATCTCTTCTACCTTGGCCAAGTCCCTTTCTATAATTTTACTCCGACCCATTATTGCATGTACACAATGGCCCCGGAAACCACTGTGGACGCCTCCCAATATACTGTTGGAGAGGAGGCTTGTTGCAATTGGGTAGTGCCCATTCAGTATGCCCAGATCTTTTGCTTTTCTGATCACCTGGTCTTTGGACTTTTTACTGTGAGTGAGTCTGACACCCGGAATCTCACCCTCGATAGTCAGATGACAAACTGACTGCGCAAGTTTACCGCCAGTGTGTGCCTTTTAAGATAAGGCCACTGCGACACAGCAAGGGTAAGGGGCACTTGGTTGGTTACACATGAACACATGTGCACACGTGTGTGCACACATGTGAGGGCTGTGTGTGGGGGACTAGTGTTGTGCACAGCCCGAATACAGTGCACAGGTAGCCTGCAGCAATAGGGACAGTGCAGGATTGGCATTCACCTCAGTTAGGCCTCAAAAGGGTAGTGTACACTAATAGGGAAAGTCAGTGTGCTTTACTGTTTTGCCTGTAGTGGCACCCCATTATACACACAGAGTGAGAACTGCCTTAGAGTGTAGTTTCACTCCCCCTTGGCCTACAGAGACTATTTACGTATTGAATTGGAGTTCAAACTGTGTAAAAACACAAAATATGTTACTTCCAAAATGATAACTGTACACGTTATGGGTCATCCAGAATTTTCATATGTCCCTGGCTCAGCTCAGAATTGGAGCCAGGCTTTTATTCACCCTGCTGTGCCCAGTTAATTACATCGTCTCCAGCAGCAGGAACAAAGGCTGCCCCCACACAAAAGGAATTAGCAGTACTTCTCCCAGATCCTGAGGAGGAAATGGGTGAGGCAGAATGATCTGTATCAATCACGCAGCTGTCACACTGTACCAGGAATGGTCCTGCACAAGCCCACTGAACAAAGGAGAGTGCCCAGACAGCTGGAGCCAGCCCATCTGTGGGCTCCCTTTGAAATTCCATTGTGCAAGTGCCTGGTAGTGATAACAGTGAGGGGTGGAGCTGATACCCCAGGAGCTGATATAACCAGTGGCTCCTGAATGACGCCATCTTGAATGTCCCAGCATGCTGTGCAGGAGGGTTGGGACAGGAGTGGAGAGATGGTGTGGCACCCTAGGATTGGTCTGGGGTGCCTGTCTTCTGGAACCTTCCTCTTCCCTTTAAAAATTCTTGCACAAGGGGACGACTATCTCTTGTCTGTGGATTTCTCCATACTTCACTGCTGAATCCTGGGAAACCCATGGAAAACTGGAAGGAGGAACCCCTGACCCCCACTCAGCAGCAAGGACTCTGTCTAGTTGACCCCAGGACCCGTGGGTCTCCCCAAGGGCCAGTGAGGCTTGCCCCCTTGCACCCCCTGAGAACCAGTTGTGGGAAAGCCCTGGACTTTTCTGTGCCCAGAAGCAAAGATCAACAGGGGAGCTGGCACAGGACCCAGGAAGACCAGCTTTTTGAGGACTTTACTGCTCTGGAGGTGAGGAGGGTTGCTGCAACTGCCCCTGGTGGATATGTCTCATCACCCGCAGTAAATAGAGCCCAGGATTATCCAGATCGGCCCAACAGTGCCCAAGTTATCCCATTTTAAAGTTTGGCAACCTTAACCTTTTCCTGCCTGGGAACGTGAGAGGCTCCATTGCCCAGCCGGTAAATTCCCCCGGGGTGGGCCAGGGCCCGAGGCCAGAGGAGCTGTCTTTTCTGTCCTTGGGGAGAGGGCATGCATGGGGCCAACTCCCTGTTCCTTTTTTTCATCCCGGGGACCTCATCCCCAGGCATACTGTTGTTTTAGGGGGCCGGGACCCCACACCCGGACCCTCATCACTGCAGAGACAAGAAAAGTGGGGAAGTGCCATCACGCTCCCCGCAAGAGGAGGGACTGGACCCAGCACCCCATCCCTGGGCTCCGATGATGGTGGAGGAGAAGGGAAAAGGGGGAGTGAGGCAACATCCCCCCTTTTGGCCTGCCACCGCTGCACCCCGTGTCCATGTCTGGGGGGGTAAGGGAGGCCAGCCAACAACGACGCACCTGCCTGAGGCCAGAAGACTCCTGCCAGCTCCCTTAGCCGCACGCAGGAGTTACCTTACCTATTATGGTAAGTTGGCCCTTACCAAGTTGATTATTCTTCATGGGAAACATCCTTTACCATGCAGTAAATACCATGATCTGCCATTAGAGCGTAGTCACTACCTTGACTGCGACAATACCATGCCTTTCTTTACACCGCAGATTGTTACAACAACTTGTTTTAGGGATGCGCGTTGTTGGACTGGTCTTGGATTTCAAGTTCAACACCTTCTCTACTGTAGCGTAGACTGGAGTTGGAATAGTAAATTATAATATTCCAAAGTCTAGTGCCCCCACCTAAGCAAGTCTTTGTAATGACTTGCATGAAAAAGGAATGTGTGGTAACATCTCAGTCGTTGTAGAGACTGGGTTGTAAGGGCATGCGTGGTAAATGCATGCAGGGTTACATCATTAAACCATTCTTCACAAACTATCTTATTTCTTCATAAAACTACTGGTTTGGATGCCGCCAATGAATTGGTTTAAACAGGTAGATTCACTGGTTAGGGAATTAATATGGAATGGACAAAGGCCTATAATGGAGGGCAGTCAAGGTACTGCCAGATTTCAAATGTTATTATCTGGCAGCACAGCTCAGCTGCAATGAAAAGTTAGATGGTTGGATGGTAATTGTAGAGAAGAGATTGGGCTGCTGGGCAATTAACCCATTCAGTGAGCTTTGGTGGCATTGTTGATGGGATGAAACTTTTGGAAGTGGGACGGCCTTTGATCATTAATGTTGCATTAAAATGTTGGAGGCGCTGTATTAAAAAAATGTCAAGCAGCCTGTTGTATGATCTGGCCATGCCAATAGTTGGGCTCCTTCATGGGGAGAATTTCTCTGCACTAAACAAATGACACAGTGGACTGATGTAGTAATTGTCACTGCGGGGAACTGCTACTTGGCTTGGGAAGGGTATTTCATTGGAGACACTGACTGAGGAGTGTGGTTTACCCCCATGTCACGCTCTCCTACAGCTCTTATTTCCAATAGAACCTGGCCAGATATTGGTCGCCTGCTTGTACACAACACTAAATAAGACGATTATACCTAGCCTTTGCAATGTTAAGGTGCTCTGGGAATCAATCTCGGGGAAGAATTGTGTCACAAGGAATGGGAAAGCTTTCTTGTGTACAGAAAAATGTTTCTAGGAACACTAGATTTAAATTTACAAAATGTCATTGTTTCCATCAGACATACCTGTTGCCTCGCAAACGCAAGAAGATGTTTGGGGTAGATTCCATTATATGCCCCCTTTAGGCATCTTCTTGAGCAGATTTTTTTAATATGTTATGGAGCTGACCACAATTATCACATACTGGGGACAATTTACTCAGTATTTTGAAGTAATTGTGGGTAAGAAGGAGTTATGTAAAGTGTAACCAGGATTCTTTGTATTATTCCGGTTCCTTAAGTCTAAGAAGATTGGTAATAGATTTTTTAACTAAGGGGCTCATTAGGATGGCGGAAGGCCCGCCACCGCCAGCCGTGCGGTGGCGGGCCCTCCACCATCTGACTCTCAATTTCCCCCCACCACATTACGATGACGGGGGGAATCGTTCCGCAAGCGTGGCGGGCGCAAAGACCGCCCGCCCGCCATGCTTCCGCCACAGGCAATCGTTACGATTGGCTGGCGGAGCGGACAGATGGAGGTGAATGGTGGCGGTGCCTAGCAGGCACCGTCCGCCAGATCACAATGCTGGCCTCAGCCAGACTTTCCATGGCGGGGAAACCGCCATGGAAAGGCTGGCGGAGAATGGATTTGGGGGCCCGTTGTGGGCCCCCTCCTGTAGGGAGGGTGTTTGTGCACTGGGGGGTACCCATGGTGCCCCCCTGCATTTCCCTGCACAAAGTGGCAGGCACCGCGTGGTGCTTGCCATGTAGTGCAGGGAGATGCACTGCATGACATCTTAGCATTGCGAACGGTGCTGCAGCCAGCAGCACCGTTTGCAATGTTAAATCCCCGGGATGCGCCCGCCATACAGGCGGGAGCATCGTAATTTCAGTGGTGGGACCGCCGCATGACTGGCGGGCGGTCCCAACCATCGCAACGATGGCGGGCGGACTCAGGTCCGCCCGCCATCGTATTGAGCCCCTTAAGTGATGATGATGATAGCCAAAAGGTTAATAGCAATGACATTGGCAGTGTGGTGGGGTCCCTCTTATACCCAATGGAAGGGAGAAGTAGGGTAACCAGCCGGGGCGGAAGAGGATGCACTGAGAAGGGAGGAAGTCCGAGGTATGCGCAGATGTCCAATATCTAAACTAAGGGGCGAAGTTATTTATAGTTTTGTAAATTAGCCTGAGAATTCAAATGAGATGGAATTGGAAGGCTGAGATTTCACACCTGTAGTAATCTTTCTTTCCAAGTAATTGTTGGACAGGTGCTTGCCTGAGGGGCGAGATGCTACTCGCGCTTTGTCGAGTCATTTGGCCCTTGTAGCAATCTTCAAAGTTTACAAGGTGAAGAGCTGCATTGAACCACCTGAGCCTGCACTGTTATGCTTGTTTATTGTACAAGATACGCTCAGCAAATTTCAGTTTGATGGCACATTGGTGGCAATTACGATTTTAACGGATTGTAGAAATGTTGTGTCAGAAAACGCTATGTGCAATCCTACTGCGGACATGCATTTAGAATAGATAAATCACAATAAAAAGATTTTTTAACAAACTGCTTTCTTTCCTAAAGTCCAATACCAATGCTAAAGAAGGTGCCCTATTGACACAAGTGTCATGTAAAACCATTGCTTTTTACCCCTGCCGCACATTGGCTCTCAGTTCCCCTTTCAGCTTTACAACTTTCTTCTCTCGCAGCTGGTGTCATCCCTTTACATCCCCTTTTTATTAAGTTTTTGGATCACTCATTTTCATTTTCATACAAACGCTTCTCACATTTTCCTGTAATTACTCCTTCTGCCTGTGACAATGGGCTATTTATTTATTTATCCATGCTGGTTCTAATAACGTCTCTTTATACATGTCTTGTTGCGTCTGGCATTGGTATCTAAATATTACTCTAGAGAACTGTTACCTCGGCCTAATTGCAGTCCTGCCAGGCGAGCATAGCCCATTTCATTAACTCTGCTGCAGTTACATGTGGGCGATGATTTGGCTAATTAAAAAGAATTTTAATGCTCAGTTCCCGCTTCGTTTGTTTTGTGATTGCTGCAGGTACTGTTGCACAACTGTGATGTTTGCCGTTGCCAACTTGTTTAACATTTCGAGTTTATTATCCATTACTTGGCCTGCATTGCCTAGGGATACAAAGTCTTTGTGTGAGGGCGAGACCCTTACTGTAAAATTGCTTTTTTCCATAGCAGGGCATTGCAGAAAGGCCTTGCTCTCCCTGACCTCTCATCATGGACTCCAACACTCATTATTATTAAAATGGCAGCACTTATCCTGTTGAACATGGCTGCCATGCAGCAGGAGGTAAAAGACTGTTCCTACGGGGTTTCCAGTCACATCTGGCTTTAGCAAAGCAAATGCAATGTGCTTGCCTCAAAGCATACTCGGCAGAACACGTAAATGGCGCAGGCAGGACAGTTATTATACAGTGCTGCATGTCCGGTAGCACATCATCAGCGTCATGAGGTGCTTTAACCATTTTTTTTTTTTTTACGGTGTTTTATATAGCGCGAACTTGACCCGAAGGTATCGGGTATCAGAGCGCTTTACATAGCACCAGTTGCGTTACATGAGGACATATTCATTTTTAGGTCTCGCGCCTAGCGTTGCAGTGCGCAGCACTGCTCGCGCAGCGCGAGACCTCTAGAAAGGGCTTCTGAAAACGACCCACACGCTCGTGCGTGTGGTTTTGTTTTCAGAAGCCCACATTGGCTGGTGCATCCGTTTTTTTTATGGGGACGGCACGCTATTGGTCAAAGGCGGGCGCATGTCCCGCCTTTGCCGCGCCCATTCCCGACGGTGGCCAGAACGCGCAGCAGCGCGCGTTCGTCTCGCTGCCGCTCTCCCTCCCCCGCTCCTCTGTGGTGCGCGCGCACTACATATGTGCTTTGGGATTCACATGTTGCTTTCAGTTTCACAAATCTTCGAATGTTATTCTTTGATGTGTGCCTTCTTCGTTTTGCATCTCGCCCAATATCTTTTTAGTAGGCGGCTCTTATATCTTATGCCGCTTTCACTTACCGGGCCTTGGCGCTTCGGTTTGGGTTTTGAGGTTCTAAATCTTTACAGCGCTTTCGTTTGAGCAACACCAGGCATTGTAGCAAGTCGACTCATGTTATGGTCCTGGTTGGGGTTCTCCTGTGTGTGGCTTCATCTATTTTCACGATGCTTCCATGTTACCACAGCACTACCTATTAATGTGCTAATGCCCGTGCACACCTATTCCTTGGATTGCCATGGCAATTTCTTCACACTTGGCGTCTAGGTGCAGCCCGGAAATAAAGTAAAGAGGGGATGAAAAACAGCGCGGACAGTCAGTATATACCAAGCACACCAATGCCAATAATACCACAGCGAGGGTCACCCAGGAGGCGTTATGGGAAATATTCTCATACTTGGCATCTTGCCAAAGCCTGGTAATAAAGTACAAGTGGGACAAAGAACAGCGTGCACAGTCATGAAATACTGAGCATGCAGTGCCTACTATGAACAGAGCGAGGGTCCCCACAAGGGTTTTAAGGAAACATTGGAATGAATGCAAAAGTTGTGATAGTGCACAACGCGTGCAGTGATATGTGGTCCACCTAACAGTGACAAGCTAAAATACATGCACGTCCGCTCTGTTTGAGCTTCCCTAATTAAATACAATTTTAAAATTACTCTCACGACGCGTAATCACCAACTGCTTAAACACATACCAAGCTATTTTAAACCCGTTTTACGTATACAACTATGTATACTTGGTTACATTTGCATGGCACCTACGCAACTTTAGCTACAGGTCTGCCTGTTGTTTTTTAAACACCTTGCGATGTCCTACAAGCGGGGGTTTGTTTGTTTATCAGCCTGTGGACGTAGGGAATAGTTCATAATTACAATAAAGTACGGCATGCATCTTATACATTAATTGATGAAATATAGGGAAGTGTGTGTTTTTTTTTGTTGTTTCATATCTAGACTGCATGTGTGTGTCCATCCCGGTAGAGCCGCTAAATAAAGTGCCGGTCGCACGTTGCTAAATGCTGGAAATACATTTGGGGGGTGGGGAGCAGCGCGCATACATGGTGGATTGTAACACGGTAGCTCTTACAAAGAACACAGCTATGGTCACATAGGGTGTGTTTACGAAGCAGTACGCAATTTATAATGTATACACAAGTTGTAATCCACCTTTAAGGCATCCTCGGGACGTTTGTAATATAAAAGTCACCATCTGTTAAACGTTTGCCTAACTAGATACTTCCCACGGGGCAGACACATGCCCTCCAGCACTTTGTTTACTGTCTGACCAGCAAGTCTCTGAATCTTATCTATAACACCATCTATTGTTCCTCGTAAATTAACGCTAAAAGCAAAGTGGTCTGGTTTGTAGACCACATGCTGCGACTTTTTCATGTCTGTGAAACCTTTACTTTAAGAATTGCAAACAAGGGAACGGCAGACTGGAAGGAGACTTGATTAGTTACTCACCTGTGGCTATGCGCTATTGCATTGTGGAAACATATTACAAGCATGCATTAAAATATAATATTTACTGGCAGGAATTTGGGGCAGCTCACTGCAAAACAGATACCACCAGTTGTAATGTTCCAAAAATGCAATGGCGGTTATTAAGAAGCACTACCTATTAATGTGCTAATGCCCATGCACAACCGTTCCTTGGGTTGCCATGGCAACTCCTTCACACTTGGCGTTTGGGTGCAGCCCGGAAATAAAGTAAGGGGGGGGGGACCAGTGCGAAGAGTCAGTATATACCAAGCACATTAGTGCCATAATTACACCTGTCACAAATGCAATAAAACCTATATCTAAAGATAATTCACTAACTTTTTAATAAACATTTTTGGTTACCTGCATATTGCACATGTGTGATAAATAAACATTATAAATAAAACATTTGTACTGCGTCCATTACTATACACACAATACATAACTATAACACACTAAAGAGGCATAGAATAGTCTTTACACTACTATACTACAAACAAATTACAAATTCTAAAACCTCTACACAATACTACAGCTGCTTCTCTACAACAACTATCATCCACATTATTACAATCTTAGTAATGCTACAGATGCTTTTATCATTACAACTATTCATCCCAAATACGCAAACACTGCACACTACTGCTACCTACTCCTCTTGCTACCACCACTACCACTTACTTTACAGTTCAAAATACACATACTTAGTATACTACAAAACCTGTAGCTATATATCTTTACTGAAATACTCAACTGAAAACAAAACAATATAGCCGTATTATATTTACAATGCCAATAACTCTAACTCTAACTAATGCGAGACCTGTTGCATTGTAAATGCTTGTTTTTGTTAGGCACGGGGAGATTAAGTGATTTGCCCAGAATCACAGGATGTTCAGCGTCATTGCCGAGACTCGAACCCAGTTCCCCAGATTTGAGGTCGACGCCCTAGCCGTTAGGCCAACTCCTCTCCCCATACGAGAAAAAAGAGGTCGTGACCTTTGCCTGCACTTAAAACAAGCATTTGCGATGCAATCGGTCTCGCCTTTGGGACCTCATATGTATTTAGCTATGCAGCACATTAGCCCAGGTGCTGAAACATCTACTGTTGTTTAACATGGAGGGAAAGTTAGCACCAAAATGTGTGACACGCCAGGTATGGGATCACATGGAGAGAAATATTGCCTTTCAGTGGGAAATGGTATAGTCCAAAGCTCTGTTTTTAATATAAAAATCAGGGCCTTCGGTGGTCATATCACTGAAAATACAAGATTTGGAAAAAATATTATTGTCTACGGGTGCTCGTGGAAGACAATTTCTATGGACTGGAATCTAGAGAATGCTAAAGTGATTCTGGTATTTTACTGACCTCTGCTGGTCGCTTTCTATCAAGACAGTTAAATAGAGGTAGTTGAACAAAAAAAAAAGTCCCTAAGCAGAAATAGACAAGCCCTAGGGCTGATCTCCAGAGCCCACAAAGTACATACACATATAAGTATATACTAAAGTATATACAGGAGGTCTCGAATGCTTAACCTAAACAGTCTTACCGTTTTCAGGCCGCATTCTCAACATGAACAAAACACCATTAAAAGACTTGACTTGTGAAGTCGCTCACTACACATCCCCAGTATTGCCATTACAATAACAAGTATCCTGATTTACAATCTCTCATCTGATAGCTCTTTTTAAGTTGACTGAGACGAAAAGAGAGTTAAAAATGATAAAACAATTCAACTTTTGTGAAGCCCATTTGGCCCCACAATAAGGGCCATGAATGAATAATCGTAGTTGATCTGATTTATTTCCAATTATTAGTCAATGCATTATATATGCATGTCAGGCAAATATTGAAAAGATACAGGATTACAGCTGGCAAGCTGAATATTGCAGATTGGTTCAGTCTCAATAGGATAAGATACAAATTAATCACAGTCACAACAATACAGAAACTGAGAATTAGAATTAGGTGTTCCTTAAAGAAACTCAGGGGCATATTCTCAAGGACTTATCGCCGACTTACCGGCACTTTAGCGCCACAAAAGTGGCGATTGACTTATCGCCCTATTCTCAAGCTGGTGCAAACTGCCGATATCGCCAGTTTCCCAGCGATATCCTCCGCAAAAAACATCGCCACGGATGAGAGCGACAACTAACACTAATGATATGCAGAGTAGGCGTTCCCGTGCAAAAACACACGAAAACACCACTTCGCGATATTCTCAACGACCAGCCAGATCCGCGATGCGACCCAAAAACAGGCGATAAGGTGCGTTAGCAGCAGGGATTTAACACCTGCCTTTTACTGGTGTAAAGCAGGACGACAACCTGCAGCATGAAAGGGAGCCCAGCCCAGAGCCACATCTGAAGACTAACACATGTCATGGAGCTACTGACCATGCAGCTCGGAGACCAAAGAGGGCCACAACAGCCACCGCCACCACCCCCAGGACCCCCCCCCCGAGGCAGCGCAGAACAAGACAGCTGACCTTCCCAAAACGGCATGGCCCCTCAGCCACACAATTGCAGAATGTGGGGAGAGGTGTGAACCAAGTATGTGTGAAGGAGGCAAGTCACCCATGAATAAGAATGTACACAATGCCAAGTGTGGCGGTGATGTGCTGGACAGACCACAGTATGCAGAGCACAGACATGTCCATGTGGACATATACTGCTGGTGTTTGTAGTGTTTTGGACAGTGGACGCAACCATGTTACCTCAGGCAGTGGGGAAGACCCCAGTCATGTATCCATGTCGTCCCCCCCTGTAAGCGTAAGCGGGGTGGGCTGGGCCGGCATACGCCAGGCCAGCGTAGGAGTGTGAATAAATAGGCCGGGGCTCTGGGCGTGGTTCACTTCCCGGATGGCCAACGCGCCTGCCAGGGAGGCGCCCCTCACCCTGCCACGAGTCCACCGCCATTACCGCCAGCCTCCTCAGCCGATCGCTGGCGTCCACGACACAGGCCCCCAGCGCAACCAGCGGCACAGCACCGCAGAGTTATGTGTGTGCTGACTACTGTCTGCGGCCTACACTGCGGTCAGCAGGGCTCTCAAATCAAATCCAATCCTGACCTGCGCGGACACGCCATCATCTCTGGCTGCACACCCGCTGAGCGCTTCAGGTGCCACCAACTCAGTGCACCACAAGTCATCGCCACGTGGCTGTGGGCCCTTTCTGACCGCTGCCTCTGGCCTACACTGCAGTCAGCAGGGCTCACAATTTAAATTGAGTCTTGATTTATTAATGGCGCAGTCCAGTAGGCACCAGACATTGCTTCCAGTGCGGCCCGCCCGGACGACGCATCATCGCAGGCTGCACACCCGCTGAGCGCTTCAGGTGCCACCAACTCAGTGCACCACAAGTCATCACCACGTGGTTGTGGGCCCTTGCTGACCGCTGCCTCCGGCCTACACTGCGGTCAGCAGGGCTCTCAAATCAAATCCAATCCTGACCTGCGAGGACATGCCATCATCTCTGGCTGCACACCCGCTGAGCGCTTCAGGTGCCACCAACTCAGTGCACCACAAGTCATCGCCACGTGGCTGTGGGCCCTTTCTGGCCGCTACCTCCGGCCTACACTGCAGTCAGCAGGGCTCACAATTCAAATTGAGACTTGATTTATTAATGGCGCAGTCCAGTAGGCAACAGACATTGCTATCAGTGCGGCCCGCCCAGACGATGCATCATCGCAGGCTGCGCACCCGCTGAGCGCTTCAGGTGCCACCAACTCAGTGCACCACAACACATGTACCCTTTATGATTTAGTTTTGTGCTGTGGACAGCTGACGCGACAATGTCGCCTCAGGCAGTGAGGAAGACCTGGGACGATGATGATGAAGATGAGGCAGGTGTACCACACCCCACTGCATCTGCAGCGGGAATATCCCGAAGGGACACAATGATTATCAATCACTTCACATGAGCACGCTCATCTCTGGTGCCCCTACCTCAGTGCACCACAAGTCATGGACCCTTTATGTTTGAATCTTTTGTGTGTGATTCCAGATCTGGTGCTCCTACCTCAGTGCACTGCAAGTCATGGACCGTTTATGATTGAATCTTTTGTGTGTGATTCCAGATCTGGTGCCCCTACCTCAGTGCACTGCAAGTCATGGACCCTTTATGATTGAATCTGTGTGTGTAATATGAAGTTCACTGTTCTAGTTGTTGCCAGCACCAACCACTCCCTGAGTGCTGGCTTACACTCACCCCACACCCATCCAGCACAGGCGTCACTGGACATGTGACCCTGGCAATAAAAAGTGGCTGGGCGCACGTGCCCGTAGCCAGTTCCACTATCCATCTAAGTGTGTCCTTGTGGTCAATGTGTATGCATGATGGGCCAGGGCCCTACCACCTTACCTTGTGCTGTGGACTGCAGACGCAACCATGTCACCTCAGGCAGTATCTAAGACCTTGGACACGTAGCTCTGTTGTCCCCCCCTGTAAGTGTAAGCGGAGTGGGCTGGGCCGGCGTATGCCAGGCCAGCGTAGGGGTGTGAAGGATTTGCCCGGGGCTCTGGGCGTGGTTCGGTTCTGGCCTAGACAAGGAAGTAACTAATGCGTGTGTCTCTGTTGTAGTGTCGGCGCCACCCTGCCCGCAATCGACAATGTTGCAATGTAGCATGCACCCTGAGGGCGGGCTCGCACGAACGGAGACATGAAGGAGCGCAAGACCGCTCGGGGTCTTGGCTCATACATGCCAAGTGTTGTGTGTATCTGTACTGCCGCAGCAAGAGCCAAATGCCTAGACCTACTCGCAGCACGAGTTCAGCCACGCATGGACTCTACATCTGTGTCCGCCCTATCCTTACCATAGGCCTACACTCACGTGGCCGCCCACCTTTAATGGACAACATCACAGTGTGGTTGTCAGGCTTGTGGACATGCGCAGACAGGCATGACAATGGTGTGCCGTAGGAGTGCAAGTGATGCAACCGCGCTGCGCGCACAAGTAAATAGGCTCGGGGGAGGGAGGAGGAGCTGTGAGGCAACGTAACACACAGTGATGCCACACATTTGCCACATGCAAGACATGTCAAACATGAATCCCAAAGTCGCACACATCCCACCCCCAACAAGCCACTTCACATTTCCTGAATGCAAGCAGATGAGAAACTAACATAAGGGATGAAAGCTCCTTTGTCTGAACTATCAGGCGGTAGCACATCTGCACCTCCGACCTCGGAATTGCATGTGCCCGGCACCCCCTGACAGATACTATAGCAGCTGATGTCGACTCCCACACTACGCACAGCCTGACGAAAGACCAATGTATACACACCCCACACACAGAAGTCCTTGCTCGAAGTCATCTTGCATGGAATGGCCTTCACACTTACTCCCACACCATCCCAGGCGTACAACCGTTGCACACTAAAACAACTCATTGATCCGAGCTGTGGCATTTCATCCACAGAACTGGCGCAGGTCAGAACAGTGCCGCTTCAACCAGAGCCACTAACGCAATGGCAGAACATCCCGGACACATGCACAACCCCTGTCATGTGGAACTGTACCGTGCACGTATGCTGCATTTACTGGGGGTACTGCCATTGGCAGTGCTGCGGATCAGTTACCGGCTAAGCTTCCGCCTTGCCAACGTCACCTGCGTTCAGCCTGTGTTGCATTGTCGATCGTGCATATTCGAGTGGTCCATGGATGTCTGCCTATCCAACAGGACGGTAGCTGAACTGGATTTTGACATGTGTGTGCGCCCCCTGTTGGCCCACGACCAGGAGTGTCACCGTGATACCCGTTTATGGGATGCCTTGATACTTGGCATACATGCTGGTAGCTGGACCTGGGAGATTGCACAACTCCTCGTGTGCAGTGACCACATTGAACCGCTCCCCTATTGGGCTGAAGTGCTAATTGGTGAAAGGGGGTGGACGCAGCACATCTGTCCGGACCTGCTAATGGATGGCCTCGCCGTCCTGTTTGATGAAGTCGAGAACGAGCTCATGTTGGAAATGATAGCCTACGAAGCTGCAATCGCTTTTATGGACGAGTAACTACGTACCTGCAGCTACAACAGATTGGAACCCATTGCACATGTCCCAACACCTTGTTGCATCTTGGAGATCTGGTCACATATCCCACGAGAACAGTGGACATGGCTGCATTCGCCTGGACTCCGAATTCATGAGCAGACAACAACGCCGAACAACACACACCTATGAAAGGTGAGGCACTCCCCCGGAGTGGTCAGCGGCGCTTGGCAACGTTCCTCATTCTGACATACTGCTGCATTGGTCTGCATGTTGTGGCACTGATCTTGCCCGTACTGACACGCATATGCTAATAAAGTCTACGCACCTTCACTTGTATTCAACTGTGATGAGTGTTGGTTTGAATGACAATGTGTGTCTTACTGCCTATCTGGGTCACGGCCATACATGCGCACTGATAGCATTACCCAGGGAGTACCTTTTTGTGGAATCACTGTCCCTACATTCATCCATACTTTCATACTTGATTGAGCATAGCCATGACACATCTGTGTGAATTAGAATGTTTTATTCACATTCAGTGGAGTGTTGAAGCTGGACCAGTATAGGGCCATGCAAACCCCACTTTGCAATGCTGCCCTGTGGAGGGCCAGCCGGAGTCCTTTAGGGATTGACAAGTTCATCGGGATTGGAAGACTTCAGTCCGCAGTGTGCTTGCTGTGTCATTGGTAACCAAACCAAATATGGCAGTCCATGTCGAGGTCCAAGGTGAGTGTCGCTGAGTGTATCGGGGGACAGTGGAAGGTGTTATTCCAGGGCATGATGCAGAGGGCAGAACCAAGCTGAAACAGGCCATATGGCGGAGATGAATGCTACCACTTCATTCTTACCACAAAGCCCGATTCATCATCATCTCCGTCCTCTGATGTGTCCGGTGCCTCACATGCGGGTGGTGGTGTTTTGTCTGCATCACTGTGTGGCAGTGACACATCAGGGGCCGGAGGTGGAATGTCTGCCGCAGTGTGTGGGACTGACACTTCAGGGGGCAGAGATGTGGATGGAGTAGTAGCAGCAGCATTCATCCGCGCCAGGCCTTGTGGTGGCAATGCCATGACGAGGATCTGCAGGGCATGGAGGATCACAGCTACATCTGACTGGTGGGAAGCCGTGGCAAACATTCTTTCCGCCTGCATCCGCTCCAAGCTCTCCATCATTCTCCTTATGTGTCCCAACTCCCAGCTGACATTGCTGGAGCCACTCTGACTAGACAGTTGTTCTTGGCTCAGAGTCATGACTCCAGCGATGTCAGCCATGGATTGTTGGAGAGCATGGAGTGGACAGTGGGTGTCCGTTAGGGACTGTAAGTCGTCCCTGATGGGGCTTAGACACCCACGTATGGCATCTAGTTTGGCTGACATGAGTTCGAACCCCACCCGCAGCTGGTCAGCCATCTTCTCCTGGCACCCGAACACACGGCGTTGGAATGCCATGTGTTGGTCCTGGGGGTCCTGGGAGACAGCTGTGGTGGTGGGTGCTTCCTGCTGTGTGGTCTGTGCAGGGGGTGGGGTCTCATCGATGCAGCTGGGCTGCCCTGCTGCTGGAGGTGGGGTGCCGGAGCTGTCCATGAGCTGTTGGAGGGCGTCGGTGTAGATGTTGGTGTGGTCCTCTTCATCATCAGTGCTGTGTTGTTGGGTCTGCTCTGCAGGAGGTGTTGATTCTCCCTCTGCAATGTGAAGGGGAGATGCAGATTGACATTGTGTTCACATGTATGTTCACGCATTGTACAAGTTTACATACAGACTGCATGACAATGTACATTGTGACTTTTTGTGAGGAGATGCCAATTTGATGCGGGACAGTTGACATTTCTGCACCATCAGGGATGTGAGGGTGTACTTGTACATTATCATCTCACAGTTTCCTGCTATGCCACATGCGAATGGCCATTTTCTACACACAAGCGGCAGCAGTTGTGTCCTCTGTTCTGTTGTGTGAATGTTGCAGTTTGTACCACATTGTTGTCAATGTTGAGGTGCTCTGATTCTTATGTGTGTGTGCTGCATTGTGGGTGAGTTGCCCCTTCAGCTCTGATTTGGCTAGCCCTTATCCCTTTCAGGCGGTGTGCCTTTCACTTCTGTGCTTATACAGTGCTGAGATGTTGTGGACTTGGGTAAATTGATCTCTTGTTCGGAGTTGTGACTCTTGGGCATGGTTTGTCCGCAGATGTGCTATACTTAATTGTGCATGTGTGCCACTGTGCCCATCTCCCCCCGTTCCCCCAGTCCCTGGTCGTTACTCACCCTGTTGCTGTTGGGTCAGGTCATGTTGTGCAGTGTCCGGTCCCCCAAATCCTGCCACCGTCTCCCCAATGATGGTCTCAGGCTGGTCCTCCGTGGGGCTTGTGGGGTTCTGGTTGTCCTCTGTACTTGCTCCGGCTACCTCCATGTTGCTTCGCGGTTGTTTGTGTCTTGGTTGTGTTTTTGTTTGCCGCTTTTATAGTGGTTTTTCCCGCCTGACTTGTGTGACTTGCAGGCCTGGCACTGCTTATCGCGGAATTTTTTATCGCAGTTGGGCACATCACAACTTTTTTCACGTTCGGGTTTAGATTTTTATCGACGTTCAGGTAATTTTATCGCGGACATTTGACGCGTTGTCGGGAGACTATCGCATGTTACCGCCATGTTGGGAATACGACGTTAACACGGAGTTATTTTCCCGCAATAGACGGCGATGTGAAAAATTGCGTTAACATATTTTGGCGAAGATTATCGCACGTTCTTGAGAATATCCCCCTCAGATTCTCTCACTCTAACACGAATACATTAAAAAATGTTCTAATCAAGGCTCTCTGTCTAGAATAAGGATAGTTTGTAGAATAATACGGAAGTGTGGGAAGGTGTCAGAATAGTGAAGAGTCTAGTAGAAGTCTCCTGGAATTGGAATACGTGTTTAGCATGAAGCTTCACACTTGCAAGAATAAAGGAAGCACAGAAGTATGTGCCCCTCAAAGTCTGAGAAAATCTACTCTAACTTCTAACAGAATGAACAATAATTAAAACAAACAGAAACTTCAGCAACAAATGTATCTCTTCCCACCCCTCTAGGTGCCAATCGTCTCCATCCTCATGTTGTGCATTTGCAACTTTACCAGACTTCCCCATCCCTCAGAACTTGGACAGTTGCTGCAACATTGAACATCTCTCCATTCTTGATACACAATGAATAGGAGGCTTCATCTGCTCATTAGGTCTTCTCGTTTCTTGCCAACATTTCTCTTCTCGGACATTACTATCAAGAAACTAATACAGACAACAATACCCCTTGATCTAGCTAATGAAACCTTGAGAACACACCTGCAAAAGAAAGAACATGCTGGCCGAGCAAAGCATATTTCAATATCACAAGTCCTTTCTTTAGTCAGGCTAACTTTAGCTAAACATTTAAACTTGCACTTGAAATACATGGCAATACTTGTGTACATATAACTCAAGAGCAAATGTAAATGTGAATATGCAAATGTGACAAACTATAAATGCAAACTTGAATACAGAATACATCTTCATGTGAAACCGAACATTAGTGCACATGTTTATAAAGCTTCAGTTTCTCAGTAGTTACATTCCATTAACGCATTTATATGTTCACACACATTAATCTTATTAAGGCATACATCAGATATAATGTCAAATATAAATGCAATTTGCGCATTGATGACAAGTAAGGAATGGAGTCTAAATTGCGCTCCCCCAAACGTTGTATAGCAGGACGGTGCAGTCCCTAGGAATCCCTATGCACGTGTCTGCAAAACCTTTGGCATACAGGATCCACACATACTTAAAATCTAGGGTTTAATACAGTTTTCTAGATCGATAATTGTATGCTATGGCGATAAAGGTGTGTAAGCTTTCAATTGCTGCAGACTTTTATGGACATATTGTGGAATTTCAAAAGCTGATCAACTGTATAATGCTGTTATGCCCACAGAGGGGAACAAGAGTTTACCTAAATTCCATAGTGGAAAGAAATATACAAGGACATTCAGCTGTGTTTGAACCACACTGCCATGAGCAGGGGCTGACCATGTTTTTTATTGCTTAACAGTTGTGACTGCATTTCCTCTCTAAATGCAGGACAAAAACCCTGGGCCCTTTTCAAAAGAACATATTTGGCTGTAAGCATAAGTTTATGGCTAAACATCCCCTATTTAAGAATACCAGGAATTCAAAAAAGGATGCCTTGCAGGCATAAATACATTTATTAATGCAGATTTCTCTGTCACAAGTGGCAAATCTCACTCAAGGGTTGCAAAAGTGATGTTGCAGTGGGTGGTTTGCCTTGGAAATTTTTGCATGCCTACAGAGTATTTTGATAGATACTGTTAAACTCCAACCTGACCCTTTTGAACCCTGTAAATGCCAGAAATTTACTGAACTCACCTTTCATGAATTCTCTCCACAGCAATGGCAGGTCATTGTTTGTCTGCAGCACTTCTAGCATGCCATATGCTGCCACTTGATTCGCTTGGAAATGTGTATTTCAGTCACTGTGAACAAGATAAAATGCCATATCGCGCATCTGGACAATTTGTCTGTGAGTTGGAAGAGAATAGAAATCAGCACAGACACACTGTTGTGGTTTGTACCTTCTGTCTGCACAATCTTGGACTTCAACATGATATTGCTACTTGGAACCTACGCTTTTTCCCTCTGTTGTGTTTTAGTTTTAACCACCCCTGTTGTACCTCCTTCATCACCCAGTGAGTCACAGACAGTGAGAACAATCACTTGTTTCCCTATAACAACAGCCTCACTAAAGATCTTGATGCAATAGAGGCTATATCAGAGACAGGATTCAGTGGTAGTGGTAGCTTTAGGTACATAATGATTATTGTCCGTTACCACTGATCTCCAAAAAACACTTAGGGCCTCATTAGGATGGCGGGCGGACTTTCGTCCACCCGCCACCCTAGTGGTGCTGGGACCGGCCGCCAGACGTGCGGTGGTCCTGCACCACTGATTAGGATGCGACCGCCACCCTGGCGGTCGCATCCTGCATATTTGACATTGCAGCGGGTGCTGCTTACAGCAGCAACCCCCGCAATGCCAAAATGGCATGTTGTGCATTGCCATGCACAACGTGGCAGGCACCGCGCGGTGCCTGCCACCTTGTGCATGGCAATGCAGGGGGGTACCATGGGTACCCCCCAAGTGCAGCCCCCCCACCCCTCTGGGGGCTCGCAACGGGCCCCCAAAGCGATTCCCGCCAGCCTTTCCATGGCGGCATCGCCGCCATGGAAAGGCTCTGAAAACCACACATCCTAATATGGATGGCGGTGCCTGCTAGGCACCGCCACCATATTAGGCCCCCAGTCCGCCCGGCCGGCAATCGTAACGATTGCCGGCCGGCGGAAAAGCGGCAGACGCACTTTGCGTCCGCCGCGATACCCCCGCCATAATAATATGGCGGGGGTAACTCTGCTTATGATGGTGGGTGGATTGCCACCGCCGGGCCGGCGGTGGCGATCCACCCGCCATCGTAATCAGCTCCTAAATGCTGCTTTTAGGGCTATTTAAGAAGTTCAGCCTGTGTCACACCTCTGGGAATAACTTGAAAAATATCAAATGAACCTGAAAGGTCTAGGATGTCATTAACTCTAGTTTCAACTGATGTTCCCATTTTAGGATGATTCAAAAGGAAATATGTAGGAGTACTCAGCAAGGTATATACATCTCCTAGATATTGGAGTAGCCACTTTTGAATGAATACCATGGGTGTGAAATAATTGCAGCAAGGGGTATCTTACCTGTCACCACTGTGAAAGTCTGATGGTATGAGTGAAAATGATGACAGCTCTAGAAGATGGCTTCATAGACGATCTGTGAATCACTTTTGTCTACTGATGTGAAGGATCTACCGGCATATACAACAGGACAGGGATCACCACCTTCCACATGGGAGCTTTCCTCTACCAGTGGAAGGTAAACCTAACCTGGTCAAAGTAGGCCTGGGAGATGCCAGCCATGAGGGCATCGTTTACATCCCAAAATGCTCTCTGCTGGGCATCATTCAACTTCAAATCTATTGACCATTTAAGTACTTCTCTTAAAGGTTGAATCAGTGATGTCAGGTTATGGATGAACCAGCCACATATCGTGGCTGCACCCTTAAAATGGAAAAATATTTAGCTGGATGAGAGGGCAGCTGTCCTCCGCTCCAATATCATGATGATAGATTTGGACAGTAAACAAACCAAGGACTTCATATGGAATTGCACCCCAAAGGCATCTGTCTTATTCATTGTTATGTAGGTTTAGGCCTGTGCTATGATATTCACATACAACCGAGTGTCAATGAGAGCTCCACACTGTACTTTGATTGTTAGCAGGGGTGCAGCTTCAAGGAGGTTGTTTGGGTGCTACACCCTACTAATAAAAGTATTTTGAAGTACATCGTTGGGTACTGGTCGCTCTCAGTCAGGTCTGGTGAGTTCACTGTCGGATTTCAAATGGATTTTTAATTTTACACACAGACAAAAACACACACTGTTAGTTGTTTTACAAAATACCATGTTTCCCACAGTGTTGACTCCTCCGCTATGGTGGAGGAGCGTCACCCCACTGCTTTCAAGCAGTGCAAGAAGTAGAAACATAAAATGATAACAACTTTCATTTATTATAATTTTATGTTTGTGCTGGTTTGCGGGTGGACGGGGCTGCTCTGCTCTCGGAGCAGGGGAGGAGTGGTTTGCCCACTCCTAAGTGCGCAGTGACTATTTGGTCGGCCCTCTCGGACTGCCCAAATCAGTCATGCGCACTTTCCCCGTTCTCCATGCAGGCTGCATTACAGCCTGCATGCAGAACTTGCCCAGGCCCCCATTCCCTGGTTGAGTGTCAAACCAGAATGCTCAAAACCAATCACAACGCTGCATTTGCAGCGTTGTGATTGGTCAAGGGAGCCAGGGTGCCTACCAATCACAACGCTGCATTGTAGCGTTGTGATTGGTCAGTGGGGCCTGGCTGTGCTTCTTGTTCCTCAAGGAGAGCATGAGCTGAGACGCAAGACCAGCAGCAAGGTAAGTTAATTAAAAAAAATATATATATATTATTATGCACCTTCCTGCAATCACGATTCCCCCCACCTCGGGTGACCACCCCCCTGCGACCCCTCACCCCGCCAACCGCGAGCCATGCTGGCTGCCAATGGTTTCCTACCACTTAGTACCCCTAACAACCAACATTCGTCTCCATCTCTACTGCCCCTTAAGCTCCACTAATGCTCTGCTTGTTGCATTATTGTATTTTAACTAGATATGCCAGTATGATTGTTGGGAAATCTAAAGGTCAACCCCCAATCTTTCTGACCAAAATACGACCCTGGTTATTAGAGGATGGGCACAACACCCGTGAGTACCATAGGGATAAAGAATGACTCAATGTTACTTACATATCCTGCCTGTATTGACATAGCTTGTGCCAGAATACACTGCTGTTCAAAGTGGACCCTTTTTGGGTAGTCTATCCAGGTTTTTCATTTTTTCGGGGGATTCGTATTCTGCTAGTCTTGATCTCCGACACTGGAACACTGCTATCAAAAGTATGTATTCTGACCCTTAAAACATGTTGAAGTTGGCCTAAAACCTGTTTGGCATATTTAACTTTTCTTTAAGGTTTAATTTATAAGGCAGAAATGCTGCTATGGTATGGATAGTTAAATGCCACTTGTGGGCTACTGCACCGATTGTGCACCCACTATAGTGTCATTAAAAACATGGCTTTCAGCTTACCCTGTGTGAGTTGACTGCTGCAGTATAAAACATGCATTATAGCCTATCAAAATAACCCTTTTCATAAATGTCACCCGTATGTAGGCCTGCTAGCTCACAAGGCCACATGGATGGTTAAAAGTGGGATAAGCAGAAAGTTAATGTTATCATGTCCCTACAGTGATAGGGCCCAAAAGCCACTTTCATTGCAGTATGACTAGCTGCCCCAGGTAACAATGGTCACTTTATCACCATAAATCCCTAAAAATTCATATCTCCAGTTCCCCGTATTTAATTTCTGTTGTCTTGGTTTTATTGCACTCATAAAAAACACTGTATATTTTAAAATTGGTTATGGAGTTTTATTGTGTTTCGTGCAACTTTTCGGCTGTATATACACTGCTTAAATACTTTACACATTTCGTTTGATTTAAACCCGAACACTTTTTGTCATGTTACCAGGGATTGAAAGCAGGTTTATTTTACTTAATTTATGTGACATTAAGCAGGTTGTGGCCTTATCCTTTGAGGTAGACACTTGCCCATCGCAAATAATAATCCATTTTCATGCATCTATAAAATAAACTTGGCAGGGAGGGGAAGGCCATTCTGGGGCTTGTGTGCAAGGCTCACTCTGGCAAATGATCACTTTGCTGCAGTATATGGTTGAATTTGTCAGTGTCCTTTGTCTGATGTATTAGTTTCTCTTCACATGTTTTTGCTCTTGTTTACAGCACTGCATATGCAATCTCTTCATGTTTTGTTCACTAAAACCTGTGCAAGCCATGAGCATGTATATTGGTGCCCCAAGGTTTGTGAAGAGACACACCAGAGAAGCAATGTATGATGTTTTTATGATTCATATTGTTTTTTTACATGTTTTAATGTAAAATAGCATCTTTAAAATGTATGAGTTTATGGGTTAAACCTCTCCCCTGATTTGTGTTATCACTCAACTGAACGTTAATGAGAATGACAAGGAAGTATAGGTACCTACCTATTAATTACACATTATGGGCAATTTGCAACCAGTATTTTTGAGACCAGTAAATAATTTTGTACATAGATCAGTTTGGAAAATAAAAGGCGCCTTCCCTTTTGTGAAGCGGTTACCACCACTGCTTGGCGGTGGGGGTGTGGGGGGGGTCTATTATTTCAAAGTTATGCAACCAGATTTCTGTTACAAAGCATTGAAGCACTGATACATATGATCCCGATTCAGTATTTGGAAGGGAATCCTACAACACTGCCATCCCAGAATTTGAGTTGACATCCATCCGGAATCCAGTTTTAGGAGCCAGTAAACCCCTTCAACATCTCTGAAGAATGTCAGCCAGTTTAGGCAGCTATTGAATTCAGCTATTTTCTGCGTGCCCATACAGAACTTCATGGAAAGGTGTTCAATTTTGGCCAAAATCTATTGAGAATTGAAGTGTAAAATACATAATTTGGTCATATTGTTTTCAGAATTCCTTCGAGGGTTCAATCATCTGAAACAATTTCTGGGATCACTCAACCAGTGCTATCGGGAGAGATATATTTCATTTTTCTGGCTACGCCCATGGCTGGAACACCCATTCAATAAATGTTATATATGGCACTTTGATATAATTAAAAATATGATGCACACATCTGACAGAGAAAGTGAGTTTTTCGAAGGAACTGCATATATTTAGGAAGCACAGCTCATTAGTGGCCATACAATGAAATTCTCATTTGCCCTAAAGTAACTTTATAATGCCCTACACAAACCATGAAAATGCATTTATAAAATCATTGTGCAAACATTCACGGGACAGAGGGAGTAGATAAAACCATCTGATTTTTTTTTTTCATACCTGAATTGTGACTTATTTTGACGCTTTTCACTTTTAAGTCCCCCAAACCCTTTCTGCTTTTTTTGAAAAGTACATATAGATAATGTTTAGCCGTGATCTAATGGCAAGGCTCACCTTTTTCAAAAATTTTGTAGTGTTGCATTCACAGTTTTAAATGTGGGGATTTTCAAATTTTGTTTACCAATTTTTAACAATCTATTTGGCATAATCGCCTCATTCAAATAAAAAAAGTGTATATATTGAAAAACATGGAGAGATAAGAGAATACGCTGGGCTTCTCAACTCTTAATTAATGATCAGATTTTATCCTTTCCAGTTCTCCAAAGTAAATTTTCACTACCATCCACATATGAGAAACAATACAAGCTCCTATGCACCTCACTGACTCAATATTGAAATTGCTCCAGATATCTCACTCTTTCCCTGAGTCTGACACATTATTTCAAATATAATCCACTAATCTCAAGACCTCTCCCATTTATAAACTAGTACATTCTACTGATGACAGGCTTAAATCAAAAACAGAGTTAGTATGGGAGAGAGATTTATTGTAATGTTGGCCTTTTGCTTTGTGGAACAAGATTTGGTTAAAAATCCATAAATCTCCCAGGGCTGAAAATACTTTACAAACTCTTTAATTTGCCTATCACCACCTATTATTTACTCCTATGAACTTGAAAACATTTTTTGTCCCTGTAATGGTTCAGACGCTGATTTAAAACATATGTTATTTGAATGTCCTGCTGTCTTCCGTTTTTGGAGATATGTATGTCAACAAATTAACAATATTTTTCAGATTATTATCCCTTTTTCTTTCTCAAATATTTTCTTAGGCAGTGTTGCTCCAGATTGATCTGTATAAGTTCAGGGTCATACATTGATATTCTTACTACTGGCTGTTGCCTTTCAACTAATAACATCTAATTGGAAACATGCTCAAAATGTTACTTTCCAATCCTGGTGGTATGCTGTATGTTTGAAGAATACACTAGATACTAACTATATTTCTCCCATTTCCTTAGCTATAAAAAGAGATTTTTTGTGGCTCCCAATCACCAATTTTCTGTCCCAGTCTAGTTTACTAGCAAGTAAAGTTGTTATTATTCCTGCTGAATTACGGAAACCACATTAAATCAGTATGTACAGTACTTCTCTGTCTATACCCATAATGTTAGCATTGAATTTATACAATGTTCTCTTTCTTCATAATATGTCTACAGCTTATTACTTTTTGTATAATTTTCTGATAACATTTTCCTTCAATTTCCATCCCTCCCTCCCTTTTCTGACACTTTCTACATCCCTTAATGGCATTATCTATTGTACTCACAGCATATGATGTATATTTCATTCGTATCTTCATGAGTTAGGTAGTCATATTCTCTACTATGGCATGTTTTTCATTTTTCATTTTTTGATGTAATTCTGTTATTTTTTTACCATTATCAATTTCTGTTAAGTATTTTAAATAAACTCAAAATTAAAATGTGAGAATTTGGTGGCAAAACATTTTTATATAGATGTTAACTTAAAAACAATATTCTTCTTACAACTTTGATCAATAGCACCTCAAGCATAACACAGCTATTGCTAATCAGCTGAACATGCAACTATTCCCTGACCAGTTTGCAAGTGGGAATAGTCCTTATTTAATAGAAAGCAGTAGTCCCCAGCACCATTTTGTCTTGAAAGTTTTCTGAACTCTAGTTTCAAAAGGCCATCAATTATATGTCTGTAACGGTATGATTATCTTGAAAAGTAACTTTTATTAGAACATTGGAATGTTGGGAGCTCCATTGAAGACAATGGAGTTGCTCTGGGCTTATAATGGCTGGTATAAGCCCAACGCTCCAACATTCCAATGTTTGTCTTTTTGTTTCTCCATTTTTAATTTAGAGCATTCTACTCTTAGTAGGTGGAATGTTCTAATAGCCTTATAGCCCTTCTGCCTCAGGCTATACCGGCTGTTAAAGGCCCTCTCCTTCGTTATAGGCCCTCGCCTGCGGCTCGGGCCTATAACTCGGGATCAGGGCCTTTAGCAGCCGGTATAGCCCTCGGCAGCGGGCTATAAGGCTATATTAGAACATTGGAATGTTGAGCTCACCATTGAAGACAATGGAGTAGCTACAGGCATCTATTGGCTGATAAAAGCCTGGAGAACTAACATTCCAAAGTTTGTCTTTCACAGTAACAGCTGTTAACAAAGGCCTCATGGAGTCCGAGGGGATTTCAACCGCCTCGGGCTCCATGAGGCCTTTGTTTTACTAATTAGAACATTCTGCCCTGATGGGGTGAATTGTTCTAATACCCTTATAGCTAACCATAGCTGGGTTACACCAGCCATTGAAAGCCCACTCTCTTGTTAAAGGTCCTCGCCTTCGGCCTTTAATGCTGAAGCGGGCGTTTAATGCCCGGTATAGCCCACTACGGCAAGCTATAAGGCTATAATAGAGGGAAAACAGCATCTCACTTGTTTTAAAACACAAAGTTTATTGGGTTTTTGCCAAAAATATGACCCAGTCAGGCCAAGTACATACATATTATGCCACATGATGAAATGTGTATCTATATCCCCAACAAGGAGACCAAAAAAAAACATATAAAACATAAACATGTGCACAGTTAACCTCTAGTACCCCCCCACCCCGATGCAGCTTCCAAAGTTTCATACCATTGTGGTCTAATGGGTCTTAGCAATCCCCCGAACATCCTGACCTTATTGTCTTATTTTGGCATCCAATTGCAGCCCAGCAGCACATTCAGGCTCTAGAAACAGTCCCCTGTAATCAGCCCACCTCCTCCAGATCTTAGGAAATTTTTAGGGGCAACCCCTTGCTTGAAAACCTCAAACACAAAGGGGAACTTAAGAGGTCCATGCGCCACAACCGGCACCTCGTAAAGTAAGCTCTATGAAGGTATTTAAACTGGATTAACTGTAAACGGGAGGATATCGCCACCCCACGTGGAGACTCCAAAACTTCTGCCCAATCATCGTCTTCAACATCGCCTAAATCTGTTTGCCATGCCGCCCGAAGGGTAACAAAATGTAGTGGGGCTGTTTGTGACCATGGTCTGGTATAGCTTGGAGATTTTGTGATTACCTAGGTCACCCTTTAAGAACCTACCTTCAAGAGGATTAATGTCAGTGAGAGCACAAATATATGGGAATAAAGCATGGTGTCTCTGCAAATATTCATAAAATTGACTTTGGGGCATCGAAAATTCTGAGTGGAGCTCCTGAAATGCCTTTAGTATGGGGCCCTGCATGACATCGCCCAATTTGGATACGCCTATATGATCCCACTCTTGAAAGCCCCTCAACTCCACCACCTGTGGATTGAGAGTGCCCTGTGAAATTACTCTTGTTAATATAGTGTGCTGAATGTCCTTAACGGTACAAAGGCCTATCAACAAGGGTAAATTTGCATGTGTGCATTTAGTCACATGTAAATCTATTACTGCACCTCTGCACTTTTTTGCTATTCATCATTTCTGATTGTAGATTACACCTAAGTGTAGACTTACATGTCTTCACACCCTGTTGAAGGCTCTTACAACAGGAGTTACTAGTGCAATGTTACTGCTAGTAACTTTTCACACATAGGAGAAGATCTCCCCCACCGAGGCAGATATCTCCCCATGGGAAAGTACAGAAAAACTTAAGGAAGTTTGTTATTATTTTTTAAATTATTACAAATATTTTAATATAAAATATAAATGTAACATAATATAAAATATTAAATATAAAGCTAGAACTAATAAATAAATATTTGACAGCAGATAGACTCACGAACCATCAGCCAGCGTAAAATGTTTATTATTATTATATTTTTGTATTAAATGTTGTTGTTAAATGTTTTGTATAAAATTAATGTAAATTAAAGTTTAAATGTTTAATTTAGTTTTACATTTAAATTAAGTTTATTATTAAATGCCAATATAATAAAATAATTATTTTATTTTTTATATCATTTTTAATGTTAGGCAACATATACATTTTAAAGGTCTAATTATGTTTCTTTATTTAAAATAATTTCTTATGGGGTGTTATTTTAAATCTTTGCCTTCATTATTTTCCATGGGTGTATGTTGCACTTTGAGTGGCCGCACCCTCACAAGTCTGGCTGTCTGTGGACCGCCAGACTCGTTATCAGCCCCTTAATGTGTATCTTTGAAGGAATGCCTCTCAACATACTGTCTGTCCATCGATCACAGGCTTTATGCCTGGCCATCCATTATTGAGCAACATAATGCATGCTATACATTTGCATGACCACTGGATGCCTGCCCACCAGTTACTGGGCCACATAATGCCTACCTATCAGTTAGCAGGCCTTATGATGCCAGTGCTTCTGCTTCTGGAACACAGGATTCCTGGATGTCAATTACTGGCCATTAAGCTGCTTTGTCATCACTTACAGGTGGATAGGATGCTTGGGCATCAGCTACAGGGCAATGAAATGGCTAGGTGCCTGTTAAAGGGGTTGCCATCTTTCTCAGATAAAAATACCAGCAATTTGCTCATTATTTAACATTTTGTAAGAGTGGAGCTGTGATCTTTAAGTAGTTGAAAAATCCTCTGTATTTATTTCAAACATGTTTTTTTCTGTCTCTGTTTACCTAAATATTAAGCAGAAATCATTTAGGCTGCTCTAGTACACTTTTAAAATGTGTTCTTCTTTCATTTGCTGATTTAAATATGTACTGATAAAGAGGCAAATATTGGCTTTAAGTGATTCCCTAATTTGTTTACTGCCCTGAACAGTAAAATACTGGTCATGTTGGTAAAAAAAAAGTCCAAGTGGCACCCTTACCTGTTTCTGGGCCATTCAATCCAGGTTCTCTTTCCTTTTCTCTCTTTAGCCATCTCTGTTCCTCTCTGTCTACTTTCTCACTTTCTCTCCATCTTTCTTTCCTTGTCTGTTTCCTTTTCTCTGCCTCCCCCTACAGTCACCAACACTCACTACTCTTTCTCATACATAACACACATACTCACCTTCTCTTAATATATGACATTCTTTCATTCAGACTTGCTATATATGTTTTTCAAACAAACTACATCTATCACCTCTCTAATGATTTTTTACTTCTATATTTCAATCAAATCAAATGAAATCAAAAATAACTTTATTTGGCCTAATTAAAGGCCTTAAAAGCACAAAATAAACACAATCTTCACATCCGCAGTAAGAATAAAAACATCAGTGAAATAGAAAATGTGAAGCAAATCCTAAAAAATACAACATTTCAGAACAATACAATTGTAAAATTTAGACTCTTAATTTTTTCTTAACTTTATAGCGGCAGTACAGTAAAGCAGATTTCCAGACCAGCTAGAGATTGCAACTAACTCAGACCATCTTTGTATGAAGTAAAGTGCTTGTGCAATAAAATAGGACATAAAAACAGAACTCTTAACGAGCGATGTAGATTGTAAAATAACATGAAATGCGCAGTTGATTGTGAAGAGACAGCATCACATGGGCAACAAGAGAAAAAGGTGACCCAAGAGCCGGCCAAAGGAAAGGCAACTAGGTGATGGACAATATTTAGTCTTAGCCTTGTCAAATAAAATCTGTGGTGCAAGAGTGATAAAACCTTAAGTCTTATTTTTGAAGCCACGCAAGGCTACTTTGCACTTGAATGACTTCAAAAATCAGGAGTCATGCAACTTAGCTGAAATTACTGTGTTGCAATACTCTGCGCAAGGCAGGCATTCCATGGGCATTGTGTGGGTGTTCTCAAGTAACTCCCATTGTAGTGTAGTTCCTATTTCCCTAATAGGCTCTGCGCATTGGAATAATATACCCTATAGTTTTGACATAGGACTGAGGTTGGTATGTCCCTATCGAGTATATTAAACTTAATTACTTTGTGCCAGCTAGCTCAGAGGCCACTAGAAACTCCTTGTAAACAAGAAGGGAGTAGTTTCTGGCAACCGCATAAACATGACAACTTTGTTTCCCTTTAGAATCGGAACACGTCTCAGAATCTAGAAACAATAGATAACAGTTTCACTCAGCTAATCGTGCATGCTTAGTTTCTTCAGAGTTACACAGAAAGAATAGACGGGCGTTTCAATAAAAGGATTTATTGAACAGTCTTGTTTCTCGTGTAAGAGATATGAGCTGTTATGATCACAAGACAATATGCAAGATATATAATGTACAGCGTAAGCAGTAGAAAGAAATAATACTGCGCTAGCATTATCTTTTAGCATATATTCACGTACATAAATAACATGAGCTAAAAATGCGAGTACTCATAAGATGCGTCTCTAAGCTAGTTCTACCCCATTGTACCTAACCTAAGTGTGGTGCAAGGTAAGAAGTAGGTGAAGTATTCTATAGTATGATATACTAAGAGTCTGGTATGCCAAGAGTCCCTCTAGGTTCTAGTCAGCTCCATACCTTGAGAATGAGAGAGGTGGGAATCTCTTTCCGGATCTGGAACTCTAACACCCTGCGAAGGGAGTCAGAACATTGGAAGCTGGATTCTGTGTGAGCAGGGATGACAGCGTCTCTTCTCAGTGCGTCAGGCCGGGACACGGGCTCCTCTAAAGTCGAGGTCTCCTCCTAACTTGCTTGGGCAAGGGAAGGTATATTTATACCTGGTAGGTGCCTTGGAATGTTAGCATTGACGTGAAGTCGGACAGAGGAAGACGTCAGGAATGAACCCTTAAGGAATAGCGGTTCATGCATAATAGATGAGTTCTTGGAGAAATCAATAATCCTGTGCTAGGGGAACTCCCAAGAGCTTAAGGGTCTGGTTTCTAAGAACTCGTTGTGACGTTAGGGTGGACGGATGTCGGTGACCATGCCTGTATTTGGAGTGCACGGCTAATGCCTAAATAAGGACTGGGATTCTATGCCTATATAAGGGCAATGCGAATTGTGCCTATATAAGGACATGTTTCAGGAAAGCCTATATACGGACACCTAAAGCGGAATACAACACCCACTCCACTTTCGAATGAACGATAATACTAAATGCTAAACATTAAATGCTAAACATTAAACTGAGTACCACATGTTGCTAAAAACATTTCTAAAAGCATATTAAAAAGAAGTCTTTAAAAGAAACTGTTGCTAAAACATGTAATGCAATAGGTACTGTACATTTTAAAGCATTTTTTCATTCTAAGCATATATTATAAATAAAATGCCACATGAATGAATAAACAGAAATATATACATATGATGAAATGGTTGACAAGTTTTCAAAAATCAAAGTCATTGCATATCATGGTATTAAATGAAATTTTAGACAGATAAGGTGACAATGTGTCCCTGGAAGTATTCAAAGTAGTCCGTTTTATAAGAATAGTTCTACTGTAAGCAGATTGTTTTGCCATGTATTTTCAAAAAAAAAGAAAAAAGAAAAAGTTCAATTATAGGAAGAGTTCCAAGTTTTGAAAATATGAAGGCCAAATTCATTGCGAACCTGGTACACTGTGAGCCGAATCAAAGTCAGTGTATGGGTCTGGTGTAAACATGAAATCATCTATTTCTATTGACAAAATATCGTCTACCGAAGTTGGTGACATTTGGAACACCTCGTTCAGAAGGTTAATCGCACAGAGATGAGAAGCATCGCCTTCAGCATAGGATGCCGCAGCAATGTTCGCATCCGTTGTTACCTGTGTGCCTGTTGATCCATCTCGTACCTCAGCAGCAGCAGGAAGCGTCTGTGAGATCTCAATGAATGCCGTCATCAGGATTGGTAGCCTCTGGGGACAACACAGAGCATGGGCCGTTATCGGGTCCAGCAGAGTATCGATATCCGTTGGCATGACTGATGGGAGTGTTAGACAGGTGTCTAGCACGCATTCTTCACCGCAAAGCAGGCAGCGTAGAACAGGTAAGATGCAATCTTGCCAGATTGGTCTGAATGACAGAAACCATGTTGTATTAAGTTCCCGTAGACGAGGTATGCCAAAAAGTTGCACTATGCGCTCACTGCACTTCCGTTCCAGGAGAGCTTTTTCCACATCGCTCGGAGTGATGTCAGTGAATAGGCTTGCCATAGCGTAATAGTAGGAATAGAAATAGGATTCCTGCAACAAGTGCTAGAATTAATGGCACACCTCCAAACACCGAATGTGCAAAGTTTGGTATGATTCCGAGGACTGCCTGAAAAGGTGTTAACAGTCCTGAACAGATGGTCTTAAATACATGTACAATCCCGCTCGTATCAGACATGTTTAAGATACGTCCCATCATTTCTGTGAAATGTATAGGGCAGTTTGTACGATTTAAAGCCTGTATCTAAGCCGAAGTCCTTGCAATTTGTAAATCATAAGTTTCTTTGGCCGAGGTCAAAGGCACGGTTTGTTGAAAAAGCATGGCTTTCATTCTGCTTAAAGTATCAAAACGTATAAAAGAAACATTCAATGAAGGCCATAGAGGCGACTCCCTGACTGTCTCTGTTTGGGGGAACAATACTTGCATACAGCAAGTAACCCTGGAGTCGACCGTTACCAGATATGGGATGCCTGGCAACATGCCACAGCAACTCTGATCATTCAACATGAGGTAACTCCCGTTGGAAAGTTGTCCAAACGCTGGATTAATCACAGCAGCTGGTGTACCTTGCTGGTGGCAGGACAAGTTTGCCACAGAACCATTACAAGCCCCGTGTAAAGAAATGTCCTGACATATGAGTGAACCGCTTAGTGCATTTTCACAGTGTGTACCGCTTAGAAACACTTCACGATCCCCACTCCAACATCTGTAGTCGTAAGGTAAATCCCAGGATGTCTTAATGTATTCTTTACCCAACCTTTCATATTTGCCTGCTTGCATTTGTTTGAGGCAATACTGAAACTGAAAAGTAGTGACAGGCAGAGTGATTTTGCCATGAATAAGCCATTCTGTAGCTGGTTTTTCTGCCACTGTGAATGGTAATTTTTCCAGTTTTTCAATGCTCAGCACTGTATACTCTGCTCCCCTTTGTGCCAGTTCGATCTGTTTATCAGTTAGATTGTATTCTGCAAACAGAGACGACGTGTTGATAAAACGCTAAGGCACATAGCCCGCACGCAAAGATTGCAGCGTCCAGCTTAATAACATAATAGAACGTAACTGAGATTGGCCTTGTTGTAACATGGCTAAATCCTGTTCCAGTATGTCAATAGCAGAGGATACAATGTTGTCCAATGAATAAATTCTGGATGACAAAGTAGTTAACCCATTGTCGACCACAGAGAGAGTTTTCTCTAAGTTAATACGATCAAGTTCACGTATTCTTCCTGCGGCCGCTGCCTGTGAAACCTTCCATATCTCATTATAAGCAGCATAGATGCCGGCATATATGAAACATTTTTGACGCGGTTTTCTTGGTCCTAGCAAGAATTCCCTAAGGTCTGCGTCTTCTTTAAGTAAAGATAAGTGTTGTTTCACATCCTCGAGTGTAGATTTTTGTAACCAGTCAAGGCACAATTTTCCTACACTGTATGTTGTTACTACCCCTGGATGTTGTCTTTGAACATATCGTGGGTCTGGCCTATGGATAGTAAAGCCCTGTCTTTTATTCAGGAATCTTTCTTGACAGATGTTTGTGTCTGTGGGCCAGAGTAACCATTTTTTCCAATCAGGATCTGTTCTGTTGGTTTGTAGTATTGTGTCTACTGTGACCGCTCCCTGTGTAGTGCTATTACTTGCAGGTGTTGGTACAGAAGGTGTATTCATGTCTTTGATCTTGGCTAAACCAAGGCAAGACGTTTGTTGCACAGTCTCATTCAAAAACATTATTTGATGTGGGATGATACATGCTCTAAACAAAGCTTCAATCCCCTGTACTTGCCAATCTTTAGAACCCCAGACAGTTTTTGTGTCTATTGTGTCTTTCCAAAAGTCAAATCCTTGTCTAGACAGTTGGGTAATAAAGGCTGCAGAATAAATATGTTTTGTATTAGTTAACATAATTTTCTGTCCTGTTTTGTTTACATTTTTATAGTAAAATGATTCTGGATCAGATGTATTGTACCCTGAAAAATAGGGAAACTTTTTAGCAAACGTTTTTGAGCTACCTTTTGGTGGTGTAGGACAATGTTCCCATTGGTTAAACATAAACACATTTCTAGGTGTTGCAGATTTATGCAAGAAATGATGACCACAGTGGTTATAACAATAAAGCTGTTCATAGTCTGATGAACCCTCTAAGTATTCATTGTTAGAGAACGCAGCAGACCTTTCTAGGTCAGACATCATATCATTTACAGTCTCAAAGTCCCAATCATCAGAATAGGTACTGGAGGTAATAAAATCACTTAATGAAATTTTAAATAAATGTGGAATGTTCAAAAGTTCAGTAGGGCCGAAGATATCAAAATCGGTTTTGTCCCACACTATACCATCCTGTATAGGAACGGCTGTGATGTTCACTGCTGACAAGTCTCTTGTTTCACGATGGGATGATTTGTGTGGTTTTAAAAGTAAGTTCACATTTTTACTTTCAATGTCCAAACGGATGTATCTGCCATTTATAAGCATGCTGATAGTCATAACCAAAGCTAGCCAAAGCAGAAAGAAAAATATTCCAGAAATAATCCATAGTTCAATCCATGGTGAAACCAGATAAGTCTCTTTCAGGAAATGAAAAAGGTCTTGTACTTGTTGCTTGAAAGTTTTTGATGCTGGCGTCGTTTAAGGTTCACTGGGATCCTCAGAAAACGTATCAAAGTTAATGAAATAGCCAGAAGCAGTTCGGTCAATTGTTGGAATTGCATCAGGATTTGTTGAAATCGCTGGAACCAGTTGATCACGTGTTACGTTGGTGTAGACAGGTGTATCTGGACGAACTGTTGCTTGAGTTTCAAGAGGGATGAGTTCTATAGCATTGTTGCTTAGTCCTTCATCTGTTACTGCTGAATTCTCGAAGGTTATCAGTCTTTCAGTCTGAACCTCTTGGATAGTAGTGAGGGGGCTGCGTCTGCTACTAGGTCGGAGTCCACAAGGCCTACTATTTAGAATTGGCCACATACTGTGGTTTGATGAGGTCTATTGACACAAATGTTTTTTCCTTTTTCCAGCAAGGGGCGGCAGAAGTACTGTTCTTGTTCCGTGGATGGCTAGGACAGGTACTGGTTGTTTGTAAGAAGGTCCAAATTCCTTCTTGTCCGCAATCTTCTCTCTGACTAGATCCCCAACTTTTGGGATCCAGACAGGCCTTGCTGGGACTGCCGGTTTTCCCCCAGTGGTGGTTGGCTTCAGGAACACGCTGCTTTGTTTCGATCTTAGTTCATTTAGATCCTATAAAACAGCCAAACGATCTTTGATATCAAAGGGTTTATTTTCCACCACTGTGCCTTTACATTCGAGATTGGGAACCCACATTCTTGTCCCAAATAGGACCTCATAAGGAGTGACCCCCCCTAGAGAACTTCTTGGCAAATTATTTAATGAGCGTTGGACCCCATAAAGATTTTTGACCCACCCATCACCCGAACCTAATACTCTAGCTGTTATAGACTGCTTTATGTCCCGGTTTTTCCTTTCCACAACAGAATTTCCCTCAGGATGAAACGGAGAGGAGTACCGCAATGCAACGCCCAAACTGGCCATGGCTTCTTTTTAAGCCCGAGAGCTAAACGCAGGGCCCTGGTCAGAATGTAGTGTGCCTATTGCATATGTGCCAATAAAGACTCGCAAATCTTTTATAACAGTTCGAGCGTCAGCCGAGCGCTGAGGCCATATCCATAGGAACCTTGACTTAGTATTTGTGGGATCGCATTTGTCCCTAAGGACGCCTGCGCATAGATAGTCTAATGCTGTCTAACAATGTTGTCTGTACTGGGCAGGCTACTTCGTAGCATGGTGTCTGGTGGCGTTCTGCATCACGCTGTTTATTGCAGTCTATGCAGTCATCGATGAAGATGTGAATCTGTGTATTCATTCCAGGCCATCAGTACATCTCTTTTAATGTTAATATTGTTTTAGAGATCCCTTGATGTGACAGACCCTCCCCCAGATGTGCTTCATAAATCAAAGCTGCTCTACGTTCCATGTTTGGAATTACCCTATCCCCCACTCCAGGGATTCGAGCAAATGGAACGTTGTTCGCATCAATTACATAAGAGTACTTGAGTGGAAACTTTTTAGGTAACGCTGCACCACTGCCTTTGCTTGTAGCATTGACAGCCAACAATATCTCACTGTCTATTCTCGTTTTTGAACGAGTGATCGCAGCTACGGAAGCCGTCTGAACAGCCCCCTTTGCGGCTTCGTCAGCCAATGAATTCCCTGCAACGTGAACGCCATCATGTTGATGAATCAGCGTGTGTATCACGTGAGCCTTTGGTAGTTCGTTTTTCAACTGAACTACTTGTTCCCAGAGCGTTTTATGCTTTATTGTGCCACCTTTTGCATCTTTGAACCCGTTTTCAAGCCAATTTTGTATATATTCATTATACGACTGAACACAGTAAAAAGAATCGCACACTATGAGTGTGGGGAATTCGCGATCTGTACTTTCAAGTGCCAGTTTGAATGCTTGTAGTTCAGCTCGCTGAGCTGTACAATCTCCTAGAGATTGAGTTTTAGTGACCATTGGGCTGAAGTTACCATCTTGCATGCGACCTTTAACGATTGCGCACGCTGCACTGTAAGCTTGCTTACTCCCTGTAGCGGGTTGTGCTGATCCGTCAGTATAAATTATAAATTCGTACTGATCTAGAGGCAAACTTTCAGTGGGCAGAGGACATTCATGTTCAAATTGCAGGAACGCTTGTGTTTTTAAATCAGGATCAAAAACATATTCAACATCTGTTGCAGCAAGAGAATTAACCCATTGTATCCATCTAGGATGTAAAGCTTTTGCACTTGGAATGCTCGCTTTTGTGACCGCCTCTAAGGCTGGTACTGGGGTCACGACAATAATGCGTTTCCCTTGGGCTAGAGCTCTTTCTTTTGCTACTGCAGTTTGAACTGCTGTCAGTATTTTTTCTGTTGAAGTGAAGCGCATTTCTGCTTGTGTATACAAATGTGATTTGTATGCCATTGGTACTTTTTCACCCTCATTAAATGTTAAATAGGTGAATCCGCATTGACCCGAAATTATTCGGATCATTAAATTGCGTTGACTTACGCGTGTTTGTAAGTGATTTGTTGCTAACATGTTAGCTTGGAGTGAACACAGGATTTCTGTGTGTTCCTGTGTCCAATGTTTGATTGAAAAATCAGGTTTGATTAATTCGTAGAGAGGTTTAACCCTTTCTGCGTAATTTAGAATGTAAGTTCTTCCAAAATTTAGGAAACCCAAGATGGATTGTAAATTTTTCAGCGTTTTTGGAGGTTGGAGCAGCGCGCACTTTTCTAAAAAGTTAGCTGCCAAGCTCTTGCCTTCACTTGAAAGCTCATATCCTAGGAAAAGGACATTGAGATGGGCAATTCTGGATTTTTTAAAGTTGAATTTATAGCCCTCTGAGGCGAAGCCCAATATAATGGTACTCACCCTGTTCAAGTGCCTATCTAGGTCATCGTCTGTCAGATAGATATCATCGACATATGACAATGCCTCATTATCATAAATTTGTAGTAACTCTGTTACCCTCGCTGAGAATAACCCCGGGCTGTTCTTGAACCCTTGTGGGAGTCTACAAAATTGACGCTGGGTCCCCATTATTGAGAAAGCTGTTAAGTACCTGCTTTCAGGTGCTATGTTTTGACAAAAGAAACCATTTGAAATGTCCAATGTGGTTTTATATTTTTTACGCACAATGTTATTCATTAATGCTGTACTATGTGCATTTAGCACTGCAAATGTTTTAGAACAAGTGTTCAAGTGTCTGTAATCCAAAACTAGACGATATGTATTGTCTGGTTTGGATACAGGAAACAAAGGATTGTTCATTGAGGAGGTGCATGTTTCAATCACCCCTTGGTATTCAAGTTGATCTAAGATCTCCCTGACCTGTTTTTTAGCTTCTTGCTTTATTGGGTACTGTCTTTGTGCAGTATGTTGATTTTTTAACTGTATTTTATGGTGAGGTGAGTCCTCATCCCATCCTACATGATTTTTATATAATGCTGGGGCCTGGGCAACTGCCCATTTCCTGGCATAAGTATATTTTAGGTGAATTGGAATATGGTTGGAGAAGGCAGGCATAATAATGTCCTCGCCATGTGGGCACTCCCTGACAAATTGTGGTGGCCAGCCTTTTTCTGCTAGAAGTATATCATAACCCCTTGAAAGTTTCTCCCAAAAGAGTGCTTTCACTTTTCTTGGTATGTCTCCCTCCATTCGGAGTGTTATTTCATATAACTTTTGTGGAGAACTAACCCTGGTGTCTACAGTTTCTACTGTGATGTACTCATTCAAGTCCACTATCTCCAGAAGTTCCTTCAGGTTCTGGCGAGCTATTGTGACTTCTGCTGCACTGTCCAGCATTGTCTGAGCCCATTCTCCGTTCTTGAGTTGTGTTCTCAGTATTCTCGGCATGTCTGATCTTCAGACCTGCTACCTTCTTTTTGAGAATTGAGGTTTTGATTTATTTTTCTGAACGTGTTTGTCGTCTTTGGATTTCACACGTTCTTCTCTATGTTCTGACCGTCCTCTTCTTTCCGATGTCTGTGACGATATCTGAAAGGTACGAGAGGAACGTGTATCAGTATCTTGATACCTGTCAGGTTTTCTTAAATTATCCCTATTCCTGAGGTTATACCTCCTTTCAGAGGGCTCCTTTTGAGGAGACCTACCTCGGGATTGAGAAAATTTTTCATTTGAATTTTGTTTATTAGTTTCCCACTTCTTTTTAGAAGATGTAGGAGTTTGTTTAATAGAGTCCGTCTCAGGACTTTCAGATAGTTTTGGCTTCAAAGGTTTTCCACCCAAACTATCTCGGCCTAATTCTGCATAAGATTGTTCTATTATTCTGGGTAGTTCTGTTTGATGTTCTGTAACATCAAATTCCCTTAAGCGTTGGCGGATCGCCACTGATGCTGCCTCCCCTTTAATATTAGATAATATTATTGTTGAGACCTGGTCGAAATTTTTCAGTAATTTCATACCTAAATTCAGAGCAGGCTCTGCCCCGTATTCATTTTGAATTTGTTTCAGGACATCTGGTATTACTGCAATTGATGGAACACCATGTGTTTTAGTATAGATGGCAGCAAAGACTGCGCCCCAAGTGGTGCAATCTTCCAGTTGTGGTGTGATCCCCATTGGTAAACAGATTGTTAGTATTCTGTGTTTCTCATAAGGGCTAGTTTTTGGAAATACTGCTTCGATTTGAGTAATTTTTTGAGCTATCCAGAATGGAATTTGCTCACGTTTTGTGGGCATTTTACCCATGACTGCTTGTAAAGTCTGTGGAGTAATTTTTAGTGTATTCCCCTGTTGAGGGGTTTGATTTGGAATGGTCAATGGTGGTTGGACTGTGAAAGTCCGCATGACATATTGGACTAATTGTCTGTAAATTTTTATTAACTCTGTAAGTTGAGTAAGTAATTCCTCGTCTGACATCTCTTCAATGTCAGGATGAGGTGTGTAGCCGGCTAGAATCGGCCATGTTGCTCCTGGTCTACCTAGTGGACCGAGCCTGGTAATGTTTTTGTGATGTTTTAGGGCGCCTTTAAACCAGAGCTGATGCTCCTGGTATGTGAGTGGAATTTCAATATCCTCGAAAGGAATATATTCCTCTGGTGGTTCATCTTCTTTGTAGAAGTGAAACACTTTTGTTACTGGATTTGATTCTGGGAATACTATGCATGAATAGAATACCTCTGTCTGAAAGGATTCATGTGCCTCTATCACGAAAACTGCTCTACCCCCTCTTGGTGGTAGGCCGTGTTTTATAAGTTTTAGAGTGATGGCTCTTCTTAAGTTTGGAGCGATGTTTACAACACCCTCCTCGGTTTCATTTAAACTGGTAAAATTAGAAGCTGTTACGACTGGTTCAGCCGCAGCTACACCGTTCCCGGTATTATCGTCCCCGTGATTGGACATTTATTTTTTGAAAAATGTAGTACAAGTTTCAAGGAAACAAAAGATAAGGTGCACAATATTTTGGAACACTGTATCCTTCAACGTTGAACAAACCAAACAGCTAATATATAGGGTTTTTTGTCCTATTTAGCTTTGGCGGATTTTTAACCCTACCCACTCCAGATGTCTTATGGAGTATGTGAGTAGGGGTCTCTGGGAGAAAAGCACGACTGAGTTACTCAGTATCTAGCGTTTAATTACTGCCTTACCAAACCGTTGGGCGCCATGTAGTGTAGTTCCTATTTCCTTAATAGGCTCTGCGCATTGGAATAATATACCCTATAGTTTTGACATAGGACTGAGGTCGGTATGTCCCTATCGAGTATATTAAACTTAATTACTTTGTGCCAGCTAGCTCAGAGGCCACTAGAAACTCCTTGTAAACAAGAAGGGAGTAGTTTCTGGCAACCACATAAACATGACAACTTTGTTTCCCTTTAGAATCGGAACACGTCTCAGAATCGTGGAAACAATAGATAACAGTTTCACTCAGCTAATCGTGCATGCTTAGTTTCTTCAGAGTTACACAGAAAGAATAGACGGGCGTTTCAATAAAAGGATTTATTGAACAGTCTTGTTTCTCGTGTAAGAGATATGAGCTGTTATGATCACAAGACAATATGCAAGATATATAATGTACAGCGTAAGCAGTAGAAAGAAATAATACTGCGCTAGCATTATCTTTTAGCATATATTCACATACATAAATAACATGAGCTAAAAATGCGAGTACTCATAAGATGCGTCTCTACGCTAGTTCTACCCCAGTGTACCTAACCTAAGTGTGGTGCAAGGTAAGAAGTATGTGAAGTATTCTATATTATGATATACTAAGAGTCTGGTATGCCAAGAGTTCCTCTAGGTTCTAGTCAGCTCCATACCTTGAGAATGAGAGAGGTGGGAATCTCTTTCCGGATCTGGGACTCTAACACCCTGCGAAGGGAGTCAGAACAATGGAAGCTGGATTCTCTGCGAGCAGGGATGACAGCGTCTCTTCTCAGTGCGTCAGGCCGGGACACGGGCTCCTCTAAAGTCGAGGTCTCCTCCTAACTTTGCTTGGGCAAGGGAAGGTATATTTATACCTGATAGGTGCCTTGGAATGTTAGCATTGACGTGAAGTCGGACAGAGGAAGACGTCAGGAATGAACCCTTAAGGAATAGCGGTTCATGCATAATAGATGAGTTCTTGGAGAAATCAATAATCCTGTGCTAGGGGAACTCCCAAGAGCTTAAGGGTCTGGTTTCTAAGAACTCGTTGTGACGTTAGGGTGGACGGATGTCGGTGACCATGCCAGTATTTGGAGTGCACGGCTAATGCCTAAATAAGGACTGGGATTCTATGCCTATATAAGGGCAATGCGAATTGTGCCTATATAAGGACATGTTTCAGGAAAGCCTATATACGGACACCTAAAGCGGAATACAACACCATGGTTTTTGACACAGTCTCAGATTTACTAAACCTAGTAGACCTGGGAATGTGCCAAAAAGGCACACTTCCCGGGAGAGGCGTGATGAGGAGAAATATGTTTATTTCACCTCGCTTTTTCCTCGTTCTGAGTGTGCTGCATTCTGCAGTATACATAGAAAGAGTAAAGTGCCTCTAAGGATTGATTTTGTGCAGGAAGGTGCCCCTTCCTCACAAAAACAATCCTACCTAAAACATAGCCACCCTTACAAGGGTGCCTGCATTGGCGCTAGGCTGCCAAGATGTTGCCAGGGCAAGGGAAAAAGACAGGAATGCGCCATATTTGATAAATACGGCACATTCCTGCCCTTTCCCTGTGTCGCAGGGCAGCGCAGCACGTTGACTTGGTGCTCTGCCCTGTGCCATAAAAATCATAAATATGGCCGTTAGTTTTTAGGTGTCCTTAACACCTATGTAAAATTAATTATTTTGTTCAAAAAGTGGACCAAATCAAATTTGCACTTGTAACATGCAGTTTAGGCTTATATATCTTCAACATTCAGAGTAAACCACTGACCTGTTTTTTTAACATGTTTGATGGTTTTTACTAGATTATAAATGACTGTTTATCTGGAATGCTGGAATCTTGTAGAGTCTGTGCGAAGGCACTGTGCTCAATACGCTTAACGCTTAATACATATTTAGATATATATTTTCAAGGGAATAAGGAATTAGTGCTTGGAGGCACAATAAGGCTGATAGCACTGTAGCTGAAGTTCTGTGCATGCTACATATAAATCTGAATATAAAAACCAGATTACTTTAGCAGTATGACAGCCACAGTTTGAGTCTCTGGTTTTAGTTTTACAGATCAACTGACATGTCATAACAATATCAGCAGTGCATGAGGAAGGACTCCTCAAGAAAGCTGTTGTAAAGAGCATGGCAGTGTGGATAGAAAATAGGCAGAAACACACAGGAACACATGGACGGGCAGACAACCATTAGCAAAATAAGCTTGTCTTACCTTTCCTATGCTTGCAAATAAAATGTGTAGATTGAGTCTCTGATAGTTTGAGGAGCAAACTCATCATGAATTTTTTTTATAGGTCAAACTCGAACTGAAGCTATTGGAGGGCATTTTTTTAGACCTTTGAAGATATAGGACCACAGGTCGGAGGCTTTCCAGGTCTCATCGCGGGTTTCACTTTCGGAAGTGAAACCGGACGGTCATTGCGGCTGGATTCCGACGGGCTCAAGGAGCCCGTTGGCCAGTCAGAGGCCTGCCTGTAATCCCTATGGACGGCGTTTCCGCCGTAGGGATTACGATGTTGGTTTCCGACAGGCTTTCCATGTCGGGCTTTCTGACATGGAAACCCTGTTGGAAAGCGACATTGGGGGCCCCTAGCAGGGCCCCCTTCACCCTACGGCCTCCGGTTGGGGGGCCGAGGTAATCCCTGCACCCTGTGGCAGGCACCCTGAGGTGCCTGCCACGCTGTGCTTGGATGAACAGATCCTCCCATTTCTCTATGGGAGCTTGTGCTATGGCCAGTTTATGGCTGCAGCACAAGCTATCATACACAAATGGAGTATGTAATGCTGCGGTCGGGACCACAGACCAGAGGTCGGTCAGTCCCGATTCTTCAACGGTGTCGGGTGGACGTGAGTTAGCACAACATCGTAATATGGGCCTAAGTGATTTGCCCAGAATTAGAGAATGTTGAGTCGATGCTGACACTCAAACCTGGTTCCCCAGTTCCAAAGGTAGCTGTTCTGGCCGCTCTGCCCGTAAAACTGAACCCTCTTGTTCATTAAATTGAACTAGCTCCACTGCTAGCTCAGGGCCATTTGCCGAAGGTGGTTCTTCTTTACCATCACTAATGGTTTTCTAAGGATAGGGGTTAAGGGTTAGTTGAAAAGGTAATAGGTTTAAGTTAAGTTAAGCATTAAGAATAGTTATTAAAGGCAAGGGGTAAGGGGAAATGTGTAAAGTGTTAAGAGTAAGGGGAAGGTGGAAGGTGGAAGGGGATTAGGTTAAAAGGTAATGGTGGGGGTAAGATAAGGGGCATAACAGGTAACTGCTTAAGGATAAAGGGTTAGGGTAAATAGTATATATTACGTTATGATATGTGTATTTGTATAGCACACAACAAACTCGGGAGGGTATACTGGCACTGAAGCTGGAGCTGTATGGACCTGAGCCAGAGTCGGGGCTCTGTGAAGAACCAGGTCTTCAGTTTCTTGCAAAACTGACGAGGGGGTCAGATGTGCAGGGAATAGTCATTCCAGTCTTTAGGAGCACTGTAAGAGTAGGCACGGACGCCAGATCTGATTATACATATGCGGGGTTGGGATGTGCGAGTAGGAGTCCAGAAGGTTTGTGGAAGTTTATGCGGTTGTTGAAGTAAGTGGGGCCAATGTTGTGTAAGGCTTTGTATGTGTGCATGGGGAGTTTGAAAACTGCACCTTCGTGGTTTGGGAGCCTGTGGAGCTCTTTGAGGTGTAGGGTGATATAAGTGCGGGACACGGGATGGGAGGATGAGGGTGGACCTGAAATCTGAGTTTTGTATAGTCTGTAGTCTTATGGTCCGTTGAACATTGATTCCAGCATAGAGTGCATTGCATTTATGCAGCTTGCTGGTGGTGAGGGCTTGGGTGATGGTTCTGCGAGTGTTGATGGGGAGCCATTTGAAGATCCTCTTGACCTTCCTGAGTGTGTGGAAACAGAAAAAGGAGTTAGTTGTTGATTTGTATTCTGAGGATCTTTGCATGGGGGAGTGGGTCCAAGTTTGTCAGGCCACTAGGTGCAGTCCCAGACTGAGGGGTTTGTGTCAAGTATTACTACTTCTGTCTTGTCTGTATTGAGCTTGAGGCAGTTGGTTTCCATTCATCTGCTTCATCAGCAAGAAATTAAGGGTATGTGATTAAGCATACACTTAGCCCAAGTGAATAGACCCTCTTATGCAGACAAAACTGAGTGCTCTCACTACCTACTGCACCCCACCCATGTGCACCCAACTAACTTAGCACCAAAGCTAGGTGCATACAACTCAAAGCGCAGCCATCCCAGGTAAGGCGAGTACCAGATGTGTCCAGTGATTCTGACAGCAGGGGTGCTTACTGGTAGCCAGATGGTGATGTGTCATATATTTCAGTCCCCAAATTGTAAGTCTAACTGCCTGCATGAGCAAAGCAGTATAACTGGCTTGGGGCAAGAGCACACACCCACTGTTCCCAGCTCGCTGAGCTGGATAAGGAGACAGCACAACCATACAGTGTAAGGTGCTTAGCTCTCTGATATCTGGGTGGTCATTAAGGACTCAGGTAGTCTTCCTTGCCATACTGTGGGGATCTGACCATGATGGTGAACATGAAACTAGAGGCCATTCTTGTAAGAAGGCTGGCATTCTAGGAGTTACGGTGGTCATGGCATAAGTATGCTGTCATTGGCATATCAAAGACATTCTAAATGTGAAGGTAACTCCATCATGGAATGGCCTTCCTTGTCTTTTTGTGGGTATCCTAGGCATTATGGTCACACTAAAATAACATGGTGCTCCTTTGCATGCTGCATGCATTGTAGGTGTTATTGTGACCCTGATATAAGATGACCCTCCATGGCATACAGTGGGAAGCCTATTCCTAAGCATCATGGCGACAATGATGTAAGGGGACTCACCTTGGACTTTTATGGCATTCTGTGCACTATGGTGGCACCGCTGTCCTTGGAATTTCATGAGCAGAAAGGCATTTTGAGGGATCTGTTATATGGTGGCTATTCTTGGCATAGTGTGATTATCCTACCTATAATGTTAACCTTCGTGTAAAGAGGCACATCTTGGAATAATAATGCAGTAACGCGGGGTATTATGGTGGCACTGGCAAAAACTGTCCCTTATGGCTTATTGTGTATATCACAGGCATTAGTTTGTCCATATCAGGTATAGTGATGGTCTCTTCAGAGGAAATTATCTACCTCGAATTTGCTGGCAGCACAAGGTTTCTGATGGACAGACCACTCTTTTTGTAGCTTTCACAAGCATATGATAGACATATGTTTGTAGAACATGGCCAAGTGGGAAGTTTGTGTGATGGACAGTTAGGCCAAGTACATTTTTGCATGTGAGGATAATCATGCATAAATCATGTTTCTTTGTTTTCACTTATTGCTTATATTTTTTGTTTTTTCATATGTGTTTTGCATAGATTGTGCACGCAAGAAATTGGGTTGCGTGGAAAATGTCACATGACAGACCACCAAATACATGAAGCAGGTATCTCTCATGATTTTTGTACCCAAGGGCATACATTGAGTACAATGTTCATGCATACGACACCGCCCAATACATTGCACATTTGAACATTTTTTACTTTTTCTTCAAGGAAATAACACAAATACAGTTTTCACACCAACCCCCACCCAAGAATATTCTACCTAATAGACAGCTGTGGTTTCTAAATCAGGGTGCTGGGGCGACAACCCCTGTATTTGTTGCCCCCTGGCCCCTAAAATGCATTTTGAAGGTTAATGTTCCCGGCCGTGGTGCTTTAATTTCAGCCACGAGCCAAGTACACATTGCAGGCAGCAGGCCTTTCATTTATGAGTGGGCGGGTGGTGGTGCAAAGACATAGACAGCACAGCAAGACTTGGTCTAAAGATGTGTAAGTGCGCATGTCAGGTTGGACGGGTCTCTTCCCACGACCAACCTGACATGCGCACATAAGGCCTCTCCTACCAGCACAATATTAGTAAACCGGGTATCAGAGCCGCAGCTTCCCAGGTCTCCTGAGGGGCACTGACTTTGCCTGCTCCAGCCAATCCTGATGCTGCTCAGCAAAGAGGCAGCATCAGGATAGGCTCAAGAGATGAGGCCTAGTCTTGGAGGCAGCATTGGGGTGGGAGGTTTGACTTCAGTGAAGAAAATGGCCATTCACAGTATGGCTTTAAGATAAAGCCATGCAGTGATTGGTCATCTTCTATCCCTGTTGACTTTCCTTCCGTCACGCTACTGTTCCTGCCTCATCATGCCCAGACCAGGGAGTAGCAAAGACATGGGTGAGGGGCGCCATGCCGGAGAGTAAGTAACTTATAATTTAGAGCTCTCCAATCCACGCCATCTGGTCCCAAGTGACCCACGAAGTAACTTAAGTGCTACCTATTACCTCTTTTCAGTGAGTCTCTGTGCTGGAGTTACGAATCCAGTTAGCAATTACTTAGAACACCGCGTCCTGGCGCCCTCTCAACATTCTGCTATTCTGAGCCAATCACTTAATCTACTCGCATTGTGCTTGTGTAATAAACACATATGTGTTTCTTTCATTGTTCCAGCGCTCATGTTGAAAAAGTGCGTTAATCTTCTTTAGATTGATATCTTTCAACTTGTATTTCTGGGCCTGTAACACCATGCCTAAATTAACTTGACCTCGTATAATTGTAACTGTTGTTCATGTAAAGCACTATGCTTCGTTACTGCCCTTGCTAGTACATAAATAAAATGATACAAGGCAAATGTGAGGCAGCTGTCATGTCTTTTTCCTACAACTACATTACCCAGGTGGGGCTTTACATACTGAAGTGCCTCTTGACAAAGTTAAGTGCGCCAGTGTGTTCGTAGCTAAATTGCCCTTAGGTTTACTTTGTGCCTTTGTAATGGATAGAAAGCAGAGAAAAAAACACACTCTTCCGGGAAAATATTTAGTTTTCCTAGAGCTCACTTCACTTTCAACAGCCCTGAAATGTCGTGGGCGCTAGGCGCACATGCAGCTGAATAAGGCACACAGACACAATGACTATGATATCGGAACTGGCCCAGGGCACGTGCACCTGGCCTCTTTTATTAACAGGGTCACCTGACCGGTGACGCCTGTGATGGGTGGGTGTAAAGTGTGGGGATACAGCACAAGGCTGAACACTAGAACGTGTCCAGCAGGACACTACATCCCTTCCAAACTTTATTGGAAAAGAAACAAACAAAAGCCCAACCTATGGAAAAGCAAACAGCATTACACAGCACCATTGAGTCTCTTCAGGCGATCTGCCGGGTAGTGCTGGATCTCTGGACCGCACGGCCAGGAGGTTTTAGTCCACCTCGGCGATTTAGTTCGGACCGGTCTGGTCTCACGGTGTTGGAGACAATTTACACAGTTCAAATAGGGGTGCATCTGGAGAGGTGGTGGAGTCTATTTTGGAGATCATCTTGAAAGTGCTCAGGCTCCGGTGGACAGCAAGCCTGCAAAGACTGAGGATGGCCTTGGTGGATGAGGGCCTTCCTTGAAGGTGATGATGCTTCTCAGTGCCCGCTGGTAGAGCAGCTTCAGACTTTCCTCTCCTGCCTTGGACTCCTCTCTCACAGGGGTCTCCTTGAGGCCCTTTCTGCCGGGCTGCTACGGGACCATGTGGACTGTGAAGGCGTTGCTGAGGAACTGTAAACAGGGCCACAGCCAAGTCGCTCATGCAGCTGCAAAGGGTAGTGTCTCAGGGTTTGTGTGCTCTCGCCATCAGGACTCAAGTTCACATGCCTTCATCAGATGGTCTTTGGATGACCAGTCTCCATCCGTGGCCTCCCTGCTTCCTGGTGCCTGTCGTGGAGCTGCTGCAGGCGCATCTCTCTTGTTGGGATTCCCTCTCACCGGAATTCCCTTGAGGCCCTTGCCCCTGGATTGCCACGTGACTGTGTGGGCTGTGCGGGGCCACTAGTAGGCTACACTGAGGGGTCGCTGCGGAACTCCCAACAGGGCCACGGCCGAGCTTCGTGCAACCCCAAGGGTGGATGGTCCAATGGTCGAGTATGCTTTCTTCAGCAGGCCTCAGGTTCACGGGGCTCACAGAAGGTTTCTGGGTGGCTAGCCTCCCACGGTGCCAGGAATGTCTTGTTGGTCTCCGGGTGTTTCAGTTGTTTGGATCCACTCTGGTGGTGCAATGCTCCTTAGGTGTTTCTGGTGATGACCTGGGTCATGAGTACGATTACCTTCTTACACTTGGGCGACAGGTGGCAGTATCTTGCTTGAGGCAATATCTTAGAGTGAGGAGGACAGAAGAGACTTTGTTGCCACTTGCGGTTATCTTTTGGTAGGTGAACTTGCTAGCCGTAATGCCATCGATGCCACGCCGGTGACAGGTGACTGGACGGTCTCAATGTGAATCATGGGGCCTGGACACATATCGCGCTTGCTAGCGGCTTACGGTTGGTCCTCCCGTGAAGCTGTTTCCAGTGACGTCCCTGCACCCCGGTGGCTGGCTTGTGTTGCTGAACACCTTCTCTGGTGCTGGCATGAGTCCTCTGTCTTATCGCTCTTCTCCCTTTCCTCTTGCACACCTACGGTGGTTGTTCGCCCTGTGGCATCGTGCCACTCTCTTCTCCTTCGCGATGTGGTGTCCTGCCACGCTCTCCTCCTCCTTCGCAATGTGGTGTCCTGTCACGCTCTTCCTTACTTCCAACCAGGTTCCTCACTCTGACGTCGCTTCATGCCACATGTCTCATGTTCGCACCACATGGACATCCCGATGGTCACGTCCGGTTCTTAAGACTGTGTCTTTTCTTTTCTGCAGACCAGTCACCGGTCTGTCCTATTGTTAGGACATGCTTCTCCTCCTTGTGGACCTCACGCGGGCCCTCATGCCCTCCTCAGGGATCTTCTTGGTGCTCCACCACCTGGATGGAGGGTCACCTTCTTCTATCTTCTCTAAAGGGGGTATTGCTTGAGCCTCAAGCCTGCACTGTTGTGGCGGTGCTCTTGCCTCTGTTCAGGCATGCTTGGCAGGGTTGGTCACTTCGTGTGACGTGCTCCTTCTTGCTTGCAGTGCGATGTAGCATCTGGCCATGTGTCGCATGTCTTCAATGCACATGTTGTGGTTGCAGCTTGCCACTTGGAGTGTGCGACTCTCCTCTTGCCTGTCTTGGGCCACTGGCGACTCTGTCTTGAGGCAATGTGAGGGAGGACACTCTGTGCTGTCTTTGGCCCACTGCGGCGCTTCGCTGGTGCAGTGGAGATGTAGAGGCTCTCCCTGCTGCCTTCCGCATTGCTTCTTCTCTGTGGAGGGGTCTCTCTCTCCCAGGCTCATGCCGTGCTGTCAGGCTCTCTGGTGCAGCCTTCTTCGCACCTTTGACCTTGTGCTCTTAGTCATTTTCGTGGGCGCCCTCTTCTGTCGCTTAGAGATCCAGTGTTTCTGTCTTGTGGTGGTGGCTGTTCACCACTGGGGGCATATGGTGCACTCTTCTCACTTGTGGTGGCGTCAGACAGCCACTGGGAGCGCAAGCTCTGCACATGTTCTCCTCATGCTTTACATGGGGATCAACAGTTTTTCTGTACAGGGTGCATAGTCTCTACCCTGCTAAGCACTTGGCAGCCTACCACGGGAGTGTAGGGTACTCTTCGCAGTTTCTTCCCTTGGAGCTGTGGCCTTTGTCTGGGGTGTAAGGTAGTGAGTGGCTGCCCGGTGGTGCAGGGTGTGTGATTACAGTTCACCTTTTATCTTTGAGTTCTTTTACCTTTGCGCTCAAAAACTTGTGTCTGCATGTAACTACTTTGTTGGGGGCTTGTCTCGTCACACTGATGTCTGCTGATTTGGCCTTGCATCATGGAAGGATGCTTGTACAAGGCACCGGTGTTCCTTTAAGGGATGTTTATTGTTAGACTGTGCTCTTCAGCAGCAGTCTTACTTTTGATTGCAGGCCTCTTCAGTCATGGAGAGACCGCATCCAGGTGCAGGAGTCCTGCTCACTTGACGGGACGTCTCCTGCTGGCTGGCAGCAGCTCTTCGCGCTGGTACTCTCTTCACTAGGCCAGGTGATTGGCACTGGTGCGGGCTCTGTCTTACATTTAGCGGGTGCTACCTAGTATCGGGTGAAGTGCCGCACTTGCTCAGCGGCCCTCAGTTTGCTGGACTGTATTGTGCGAGGCTACTGGCCATTATTTCTGCTGGTGATTGCCGCAGGCTGCTTTACTCGCGGTCTCTTTGAAGTGCGGGGCAGTAAACGGCGGCCCTAGTTTGTCCGGCCGCAACAGTCTATACAGTGCTGCGGGCTGAGGCATATAACCGCAGGGGGAGGTGACACTCACTGTGGATGCAGCCGCGAATCCACACTCCTCTCCCTTGCTTCTCGATGGGCCACTGAATGGCTCTTGTCTTGGCAAAAGGCTGGTGGTGTTTCCTTTTTTTCCTCTGCGGACAACTGGGTGCTTCTGCAGGTAGGTGAGCACTGCGGCTTAAGTGTGGGCCTCCTTCCCACTCAATCACCTCTTACTGGCACAACGGATCACCCAGCCTTCGTGCGGGCTATCTTGCGAGACTTTCTTCCCTGCTTGTGGGCTTCACTGGGGGTGGGGGGCGTGATTCCCTGATGTCACGCTTTCACTCCAACAATTTTTGTTTTCACTGAGTCAGGCATGCTGCTGCCCAGACAGGCTGCAGTACGGGGACATTTCTGCTCGACCTGGAACAGGGCCCACTCCCTCACATGCGGGTACCTCGGCCACTGACCTACTGCCGGCATGCATCTCTGTGTCCTCCATGATGTTGTGTGCCGCCTCGTGCTCCTTTCACTTGCGCGTTAGCTCTGTGGCTTCAAGCTTCTCCCCTGGCAGCAGGGTGCTGCAGGCACTGTGGGGGTTTCGCTACATGCACTTTTACACATCCCCTCTACTTATGACTGCTCACTGCCACCTGCAGGGCACACCTCACACTCAGCAGTCAGCTTCTGCATTGTAGGTGTCACAGCAGGCAGGCGACTGAATTACATGGAGGACGATGCCGTCATCTGCACACTCGGCATGGCCGTTGTGTTGGCAACAGGTGCGGGGGTGTCGTGGGCATAAGCTGTATTTCCCCTCACGATGAAGTACCAAACAGTTGCCAGCTCACGCGGGGATTGACCCGCTCGTCACTATTGTGGTGTTGTGGGATCTAGGTCCACATGCCGATGAAAAAGGCACATGGACACTGTGACTATGACACTGCAACTGGCCCAGGCCACGTGCGCCCGGCCCCCTTTATTAACAGGGTAACCTGACCGGAGACGCCTGTGATGGATGAGTGTAAAGTGAAGGCTGAACACTAGAACGTGCCCAGCAGGACACTACACATAGGTGCAGATACCACGTAACACAATAATACCTCTCAGGAGGCCAGTAGCCACACACAGAAGTGCTCACTTGGTTTGACTAAATGTGTAACCTGAGATGGAAAGTAGCACAGCAGGACGCTTAACAACGCAAGGTCACTGACTTTAGACGAAGGAACGCTTGACAAAGCAAGTTGTGGATGGAGGAAGTTTACGGTTGTTTACTAGTTATATATTTATTAGACATGTATGGTATTGCCATAATTTTACCTTCATGCTCACGGTTCGATTAGCTTTCAGCAGGGTCAATAAGTGGAGACCCCTTTTTTGTTATCATGTCTCCTCTCCACGTTTTACCAAAAATGTGTAGCTGGCCACTTCAATGTTATTTATTGCTTCTAAACACATCTATTGCATCTCGAGAGAGAGAGAGGTGTAGCACACTTTTGCTGCAAAACATGCAGCGGAATAAAGTAAAGGGTGCGTTCACTGTCATTCCTGCATGTATGCATTAGGTAGACTTTCTTTTTAGCTGGACTGGTGGATTTTTTGGTGATATTATTCACTCTCTGCTTCTTCTCCAGGCTATTTAGCTTTCTTTGGGCAATGAGTTTGCGCCATAATAAAACTGTAAAATGCAGGAAGTACACACTACAGGACAACGCGCTAAGCATACATTTACAATAACTTATTTACAATTCCAAAGTAATTTGTAACGTCATGGTGCAGAGCAACACTTCTAATAATGTAAATAAAAATTATTGGATTAACATCAGGTAGGTGTGTTTCTTCAAACTATCCTACGTCTCTGGAAAATAAATGTTCTTTAGATTCCATTATGCCCCCCTCTCCAACACTCAAGATGTGCATTGTTTTAGCTGATAACAACTGAAAACAAGCATTTGCAATGCAATAGGTCTCGCATTCACGCGAGTTTGAGCTATAGGCTTTGTAAATGACAATGCCTTTTATTTATGTTTTGGGTTTTAAAACATAAATAAATGGCAGTGTCATTGACAACACTAATAGCTTAAACTCTCGCAACTGCGAGACCTATTGCATTGCAATAAAGGGCCTTCTCGACCGCTTGTTAGATTGTAAATATCAGAGGAAGAGACTGGCCCGTGACGTCTTCAAAGTAGTGATAAATAGTGCCGTGAAAAGATGTGTAAGTGTTGTAAATTACACAGACACAAAGTGTGAAGTGAGAGTTACTTATGATCCGAGCTATAAACACTAACAAAGCACTTCAACACCTTTCACTCTGTGATTACACTGTCGCGGCTCAGGAGGAAGAGCGGGTGGGGGGGCTATTTCCTGCCCTCTCCGTGATTTGAGTGTGCAGTGTGGCATTGCGTAATGTCATTGCTATCTTTGGCCTAATAAAAAACACTCCAGCTGTAGTAGGGCCCTGACTTCACCTCCTGGTGCATGGCGGGCTGTGCCTTATGTCAGGAATGGAGGGAGGGAGGGTTGGTCTCGGCTGCAGCTCCAGCCTCGTACAGTGCCCCTGCTATTACTAGTGAGCGAGAGGCATGGAGGTGGTGGTATTGGTGGTGGTGGTGGTATTGGTATTGGTGGTATTATTGGTGGTATTGGTGGTATTGGTGGTGGTGGCATTGGTATTGGTGGTATTGGTGGTGGTGGTATTGGTGGTGGTGGTATTGGTGGCAATGGTGGTGGTGGTATTGGTGGTGGTGGTATTGGTGGTGGTGGCATTGGTGGTATTGGTGGTGGTGGTATTGGTGGCGGTAATGGTATTGGTGGTGGTATTGGTATTGGTGGTGGTGGTTCTGGTACTGGTATTGGTGGTGGAGGTATTGGTGGTGGTATTGGTTGTGGTATTGGTGGTATTGGTGGTAATGGTGGCGGTGATATTGGTGGTGGTGGTCTTGGTGGTGGTGGTATTGGTTGTGGTATTGGTGGTATTTGTGGTATTTGTGGTGGTGGTGGGATTGGTGGTGGTTATTGGTGGTGGTGGTATTGGGTTTGGTGGTGGTATTGGTGGTGGTGGTATTGGTATTGGTGGTGGTATTGGTGGTGGTGGTATTGGTATTGGTGGTGGTAGTATTGGTGGTGGTGGTGGTATTGTTATTGGTGGTGGTGGTATTGGTGGTGGTGGTATTGGTATTAGTGGGTGGTGGTGGTATTGGTGGTGGCATTGGTGGTGGTAGTATTGGTAATGGTTTTGGTGGTGGTGGTGTTATTGGCAGTCATGGTATTGGTGGTATTGGTGGTGGTGGTATTGGTGGTGGTGGTGGTATTGGTGGTGGTGGTATTGGTGGTGGTGGTATTGGTGGTGGTGGTATTGGTATTGGGGTGGTATTAGTATTGGTTGTGGTATTGGTGGTGGTGGTATTGGTGGTGGTGGTAGTATTGGTGGTGGTGGTATTGGTGGTGGTATTGGCGGTGGTATTGGTGGTGGTGGTATTGATGGTATTGGTGGTAGTGTTATTGGTGGTGGTGGTGGTATTGGTGGTGGTGATGGTATTTGTGGTGGTGATATTGGTGGTATTAGTGGTGGTATTGGTGGTGGTAGTATTGGTGGTGGTGGTGGTGGTATTGTTATTGGTAGTGGTGGTATTGGTGGTGGTGGTATTGGTATTAGTGGGTGGTGGTGGTATTGGTGGTGGTAGTGTTGGTAATGGTATTGGTGGTGGTGGTGATATTGGCAGTCGTGGTATTGGTGGTATTGGTGGTGGTGGTGGTATTGGTGATGGTGGTATTGGTGGTGGTGGTGGTATTGGTGGTAGTGGTGGTGGTGGTATTGGTGGCGGTGGTCTTGGTGGTGGCATTGGTGGTGGTGGTATTGGTGGTGGTCCAGCTGCCAGCATGACACTCAGAATGTTGGAGCTGTGCCCCTGCCATTGGTGGAGACAGGACAAGTCGAGATCCAATTAGAAATCTCTGGTTGCCAGAGCAGGCTCTTCCGGGGTGCAGTATTCACTAAGAACCAGCAAGGGGCGCTGCAGTGCACAATTTCCTCAAGTATCTGAAAACAATATGCAGTAGAGAAAGTTTAACTCTTTCCTGCAGTCCGAACAGACTGTAAGCAACAAATACAGCCGGGGAAATGCCATGTTTTTGATGGATACACAAGGCAGTCCGTCAAACGTCATCTAAGGCAGCGCGCTGCGCAAAAAACAAGCTAACAAAGCACACAATCCGGGTGAATATAATACAAGCAAGGACTCTAAGAGACACACGCATGCATAGCTAAATGTAGCAAGCACATAATTGATTAAAGGCACCACGGACAAAGCCAAAGGGAGCGTGTACACAACCGCAAGAATGTTACACACAAATCAAGCATTCGTACAACCAAGGGGGGCTAGTGTACATCAAAAGGCAGGAAATATACGACTAGTATCAACCCAGTGAGAACCAAAGGCAAAACGCAAACAACCAAAGGTAAACCCCGCACAAATAAATTTGCAATGCAAAAGGTCTCGAATTTAAATGCGAGACCTATGGCATTGCAAACAAGCGGCCACCACAGTCTCAATAAAGAAAAAGTACATGTGCTGTGTAACATCCAAGTAAAGGGGCCAGTAGCCATGGGAGGATACAAATGACGACATGGCCGTACTAAGGAGGGACTAACAAGCCTATTAAGGAATCAAACTCCAGCATTTATGAAGGACAAAGACACAAGCTAATGAAAAATATGGGTGGGTCTTCTCCTCCGTACTCTACCTACAACAGATCGCCAGAGCAGCGCTTGCACACTGGCTCAGGCTCAACCTAAAAACAGGTGGTCTCTAGGCATGCCAGTGTCACACAAGCTTAACTAATTTTGAGGTAAACTGTGACAGGATCTTGCTAAAATCGAAAAGAATGCCATCAATGGTAGGGACTGAGCCTCTATTTCCATTTGTATTCAAAATAAACAAAATGCATCCATGGCAGTGAAGTTCAAAATGTTGATCCAAGCTAATAAAGTTAACGACATTCCAAGAGAGTTTCGTAGAAGTCAATGGAACCACAATTGAGGCAGGTTTTTTAGTTGTTCCCTAAAAAATGCACATTTCCTTCTATGTACTGTTCCCAAATGTGTTTATTGCTATCAGGTTTTAGCTTTATTGATAAAATACCATTGTCAGAATGTGTGCAGCGCTGGGTTATAGCTTGATTGATGGTAATGTCCCGTATTCTGTCTCCAGGTAGACTCTTGCTTCTGGCTGATGCACCGTACTCCTCTCTGGGGTTAGGGATTATTTATCACAGATGCATCACTGCCTGGGCAATTCGCAGCAAATTTTGTTTGGGGGGGGGTGAGCCTCCCAAACCCCCATTTTGTCCATTGGGCTTGCTTGCTTTTCTCGCTCGCAACATAACTATCATCCACAACTTTTGCGCCTCACCATTTTCAAATGGTGACCCGAGGTCGGTCGGTTCCGAAACTGCAGGGATGTCGGTCGGAGAGAACTCCGACCAACATCCAAATTAGGGCCATGGTGTTCATTTGAGAGATTGTTAATGTTCTGAATCATGACTGGAAGGCCAATGGCTATGTAGACTGACAAGTATTGGAAGTTAAATATCTGAATATTAAATTATGTGCATATTTAAAGGTGTTTCTAGAACAGTATTATTGGTTTCAAATCAGGTATGTTTGCATTAAATACATGGCCAATTACACCACAGAAAGTCGACGGGCATCCAAGTGTGAATGCACATTTATCAGTGAAATAAATGTGAAAATATACTTGTTCAAACTTTATTCAGCCACCTGATAAAATAAATATGGATAAATACTGATATTTCGGCCAAATGCTACAGCCTATACAATTGATGTAACCAGACTGACATGGCTGCTTGAGTCAGTGAAGTCTTGGTAATCTGAGTTGTAACTATGGTGTCTGAGCTTGCAAGAGGTGCCTAACCTGAGGCGTAGTATTGCTCTTAATAATGACATATTTTCATTCTCCAGCCATGTTCTCTCCAAATACATGTTGAGTGTGTTGGCATGTATATGTATTTTATTTTACTTTATAGATGTTAGATCAGAAAGAAAATCCAGCAACATTAAAACATATAAAACTTCTTGTGGTTTATACAAAATTACTAAGTAAGAATACCATTAAAACAGTCGATTCATTTAATCAATATGTTACATTTCAATACAAAGACATTCACTAGGCATGTATTAGTCTGTCTGTTGTTAACATATAACCACCTGTCCTCCCATGACAAGCCAGATTTTATAGCTTTAGATCTTATTTGCCAGATTGATTGGAGAAATTTCAATACAGTAAATGCCACATAGTTACCTATATCGGCTTTACATGTTCTCAAAGCTGTTCTGTACTACTTAATCCCCATGGACCGACATAATGGTGCAAACGATTTTGCTCTCTGTCTCATATAGGCCATACAAAAAATAAAACATGTTCCTTACTTTCATCCACAAGAGATCATATGAGGTAAACCTATTTCCAGTTGAAGAGGTGGACCATGAACTGCTGAAAGTGGCTCAAGGAAGGGTACCAAATCTGAATTTTATGTACAAAGTCCTGTTCGAGGGGTGGTGAATGTAATCCAAATACTGAACAAATTTTAAATCCCATCTTATGGATAAAAACAGTTGGAGCAACTACCCAGGGAAGGAGCATGTTGCTATTTCTGCACAATATATTGCCAAAACATATGTTCATGATGCTAGAGGCATTAGGAGGGATTAGCAAAGGGTTTAACCAATATTCACTCAGCCCCAAAGCGGTCAACCAACTTTTGATGTATTTCAGCCAGAGAATCTCTAGTGCCTTGGTTCTACTAATAACGTATGCAGTGCATCTCTGTATGTTCATACTCTCCAGTTGCCCATATGCCGGTCCAGTATAGTTTTGCAACCTGAAAAATTGGCTTCAGAGGAAGACCAAGCCACAGGAATCAACGGAGTTCCTCTGGAGAACTGTCAGAAAGGATCTTACAAAGTTGTTCTCACTCATTCCAATGGCATCTGTTTTACAGTTGGCCCATACCTTACAACCGTACAGAGCAGCACCACCAGCCTCTGTGCTCTATAGATTTCGATGGCAGAGGATACAGGTAAGAGAATGTGCGCTTTACAAATTTAAGAATTGCTGTCACTTTATGTTTCAGATTTTTTTTTTTTATTATTTGTGCTGACCATGTATGGTAATAGAAAGTCTGACTCCAAGGAAATCGAAGTTAGAAACCTCTCCAGGAAGGTGCCACCCAAGGATATCTTGCCTTTGACTTCTATATGAAGGGTGAAAACAAAACAATTGTATTTGAGGGTGTTGATTTAAAGACCATATGATATGCAGAATGAGCAGAACATCTCTAGTAAATTCTGGAGGCCCCTCAGGGTTTTGAAAATTAGTAAAATAAAATCCACAAGCAAAAAGCTGGTACCTTCTTGCCTGCAAGTAACAGCGAATCCATACGTTGATGAAAAGAAGAAAGAGGGAAGGGGCCAGGACCCAGCCCTTGGTTCATTCTTGACTAATGACAATTTTCTCAGAGAGTTTGACATTGGTACCCCAATGCACATGGACAAAATGATTTGAGTTTAATTGCATGATTATCTGCAATAAACTTGGCGGGGCCCCAATCCTGAAAAGCTCTTCCCATAGTTTTGTTCCATGGACCAGGTGAAATGCGAATTGTAAGTATATGTCTTTTACATGGCACTAACTTAGGTAGGAGCAGCAGAGCACTGTAAAAGGGAAAAAAGATTTACTTAAAAAATGTAGGTGGGTGGGGAGGGCATCTTTATAGTATTGAGATGTAGTGTAATTTGAACAGGTGAGTCTTCAATTCTTTCCTGAATTGGGGCAGGATTGGGACATTACAGATGTAGACAAGTATGTTGTTACACACTTCTGGTGGTGTAAATAGAGAAGGTCTATTTTTTCTAATTAATTTGTTTTGCAGATATTCATCTCCATTCTGGGGATGTCCTGACTCTGCATGAGCTGAGTCCACCAGCAACTCAACTAAATAGGTCGACCTGCAGGATATGTTGGCCTTGTAGGTGATCAGCTTCTTGCTTATAATTTAGACATGAAATTCTGCTTGAATGGGGCAGATTGACAAAAAGTTCTGTAATATTTCATGATATGCCTAACGGATGCCATTATGTGGCCTAACGGCTAGGGCGGTGAACCTCCAATCTGGGGAACCGGGTTCGAGTCTCGGCAACGACGCTCAACATCCTGTGATTCTGGGCAAATCACTTAATCTCCCCGTGCATAACAAAAAAAAAAAAGGAATGTGTCCTTGTGTAACGCAACTGGTGCTCATGTAAAGAGCTCCGATACTCGATACCTCCAAATCAAGTTCGGGCTATATAAAACTCTGAAGAAAAAAAAAAATACTGCCTGTAAATTCTAAGGGATTTTAACCAATTTCTTTCAACATTGTGCACTAAAAGGCACTGCTAGCCTCAATGTTTTAAATTTGCTCAGTGGCTGAAGCCTCTTAACCCCTCACCCCCTTAACCCCTCTAATGGAAATCAGTCGCATTAGCTTCACTCACTCAGTGTAATCCATGTCAGATATTTACTCCCGAACACCTTAAACATTTACTTGATACCACTGACATAATTGCTCTTGCTCCAAATGTTAATGAGCACAAATCCTGTTCCTTGCGATAACAAAATGTGGGAACAAATTTAAAGCTATATGAAAGAAATACTTGTAGGTTTGCCACAAACTACCATGAAAGACATACTTGCAGGTTTGCCACAAACTGCCATACCACCACTGAAGATGTCTTTATTAATGGTCTGGAATTCAGATTACAAATGCTGGGTCATATGAGCAACACATTGCTATAGGTGCCTACACCTAAGATCACAGCAGAGTACATTTTCCTCCTGTCAGCTATGTGGCAGCTGATGAGCACCCTTTACTCACCACTGTGCCATTTGGTGGCAATCAAGTTAGCAAGGATGGCTGCACTCAGTGACATAGTACAATTAGTATACTTTGTGTTGGCACTTTTTAAGTCAAAATAGTCAATTGATGGATAAGGAATATGTGTGAATCTTTAAAGACAAGAGCCCTAAGCATAAATCATGTGAACCCGGAGAAATATCACTGGAACATTCTACACAAAAAAGGGTTAAAAGTAAAAACTATGAAGGTTTTTTTTAAATGTAAGAAATCATTATAGAAGGCAAAAGATAATGGTTAGTCAATCAATTCAATATATGCTAATAAATGTAGATTGACAATGGCAGTGGAAACCGAGCCCAAATCTAATCATTAGCAAGAACTGAAAATAGTTTACCCAAAACAAAAGTAAAAAAACATTTGCCCTAAGGACTGCTTAGTAAGGCAGGAGACAAGAACGTGAAAAATATTCCAAGTTCAGATCAATGAAAGACTTGACATGAAGTCTGCCAATAAGGAGAGTAAGGAGAAATCTCTGGCTCATTTCCCAAATGGTGAGTTTTTATACCCTTTTAGACAGAGAAATTACGAAGTCACTGTGGTTTAACATATAAGTTACATTGAGTTATTCAATAGTAAAAAGAAAACATATTACATTGTACATTGAATTTTACTCTACATCTATTGAATAATCCTGCATTATGCCGTGCAACAGAAAACAAAACCACATTCAAAATATAAATAACACCTCTGTTCGGAAAAAGGTAATGGCCTTTAATTGTATACATTTGAAATCTGTCTTTTCCCCAGAAACAACATGGACAGAGATACATTTTAGAATGTTACAGTGCAAGCAGCACAGCAGAGCTAACTGAATTTCGAAAACCTAATTGAAAGCTGAAGGTCATATTTGATGCACTGACAGAGAAAGAGAAAACAAGACAGTGTGCTCACATGTTTTTAAATTGAATTAAAACCTGCCTAGGCCTACTCCTGTCGATTATAAAACTTCTTTATAATAAACTCAATAAAACGTTCAATTTGCATCTCCCTATTGTTAATTAAAAGTAGAAGGTTATTATTTATGAGATATATTTCCACATTTGCATATGAAAAACAACCAAAAATATAGATGGATCATGGTCACTTTGTAGACACATACACCACAACCAATGAAGAAACATCAGTGTACTTTGTGCAGATTTGGTGCATAATGGCATACAAAAAGCGTTATTCAGTTTGTTGCCCAACCTGACAGTTTTAAAGATGCACTTTGGTAGGAAGACCCAGGAGGCAGATAAGTACAGGGAAAGGTTACATTATTAAGAAACAAGTTACAAATAAGCGGACCCCACCAGGAGTTAGGATGTCATCAGCTCAGCCCCGGCTGTAGACAGAAACTCCAACAACATTCCAGGCTAGAACATAAGACAAAATACCACAGCATCACAGTGTCACTGTGTGCCAGGCTGTGTGGTCAGTGGCTGCAGCAGGACTCAATTTTGCAGTGTAAAGTGCACTGAAGTTGTGCTTGCAAAATCTCTAGCTTTAAGATCACAAACAATAAAATCTCACTCTATGGCAACAAGAACTTTACAATTACATGTCGCTTTGAGTATGGGCCCGATTATGATGTTGGTGGGACCCCCACTGACAGGCTGTTGGTGGCGGTCCCACTGACATCCAGCATAGTGGTCCGACCGCTGCATTACAATGCGGTCGGTCGGACCACAGCAGGGGGAGGGACCGACCAACGCCTCCAACAGGCTCAAGGAGCTAGTCAGAGCATTGGTTTGACTGCAATCTCTACAATGGGGGGGGGGTGCCTGCGGAAACAACGCCATAGGGATTACAATGGCCCTTTCTGCCTACCTTTTTATGCCAGTCTGCCTGCCATGAAAAGGCAACCAGAATGAGATTTTGGGGGCCCCTAGCAGGGCTTGTGTCCCTTGTGGGCCTCAGCCATGGGCCCGGGGGACACATGTGGCACCCCCCCAAACATCCATGCACCGTGTGCCAGGCACCACCTGGTGCCTGGCACACGGTGCCCGGATGTTTGCAAAATGCTTTTTATCATTGCAGCTTGTGTTGCAGCCCTTTTTCGGGCTGCAGCACAAGCTGCAATGGTAAAAAGCATGTTTACGACTGCCTACACTGCAGTTGTATTGTACTCGGGCAGGTGGAACTGCCGACATATAGTTGGTCGGGCACTTGCCCAAAATGATGGCGGCCAGACGCTTGTCCGACCGCCATCGTAATCAAGTCCAATATCTCAACAGAGTGGGCCTACATCTGTAAAGATGGTTGCTCCAAAGAAGTGATGATGCAATGGCGTTTTGGTTCATCAATAATTCCTTGTGACCAACAGTTGTCCGAATTGCAGTAGGATCCTAAATTGCCTCCAGCAGTGTCCACGTAGAATGGCGGTTTTACTTTAAGCCTATTTTATGTATAGATGATATTAAATAAAGGTTTTTAACAAAAATTTACAAAACATTCTATTAATGTTAATTACTTTGCTGTTCATTAAATACTAAATATCCTTAAACTTCTGAAAACAATTTAAAAAGAAAATGAAACCCACAACCTGCATTTACAGTTTGTGGAAAGATGCATCATTTCTTGCGCTTCCAGACTGCTCTTTTAGAATCCAATAAAAACATTCTTCACCAGTATTGATAATACCCCATATTTTATGGTAAAATTAGAGTATACCTTGTAATCCCTGTAATTGTCCTGCACCCTGAAATCACAAATATCCCTAGTACCACTAGTATCACCTGTTCAGGGTTGAATTAAATACCAGGCCAAAATATTGGTACATTTAATTCCTATTCTCAGTTTCTTTTTAAGATTCTTATTGAATAGAATTTGTGGGATTAAGGCAAGGATTACCAATGACAAAATGTTATGTTATGCCTGTTTGCATAACATAACATTCCATAATAATCCGTGATGGTATCTAGGCTCTTTGAAAGTGGGTAGGCGGCGGCCTCCAAAAGGTGAAATTATTCAAAAAACCAGGACCTCAGCTTTATTGTGGATATCAAGAAGTGATGAGGAGGCTTTGATGTACTGTGGGAGGTCATTCCATGCTTTAGGGTAGATGAATAGGAAGCCGTGACCTCCCGCTGTTTTTGTGTATGCAGGGTACATGTGCTAGTGAGAGTTCAGCTGAGCGAAGGTGGCTGGAAAGTTGGTGGAAGTGTAAGCGTCTGTTAAGGTAGGTGGGTCATATATTGTGAAGTTCTTTGTACGTGTGTGTGATGAGTTTGAATTAAGTGCATTTGTGTATGGGGAGCCTTTGGAGTTCCTTGAGTTGTGGAGTGATGTGAGTGTGCAAGGTAGGTTGAGGACGAGTTTTGCTGTGGCATTTGGGTCCTTTGTTGCCTGTTTCATGTAGTCTTCTGATCAGGGTGAAGTAGGTGACCGTGTCGAAAGCCACTGAGAGGTCGAGCAGGATGACGGCCGCTGTTTGTTGTCAGTTGAGGATCATCCTTTTGTCATTGGTTGTTGTGATGAGGGTAGCCTCGGTGCTGTGATCGAGTCTGAAGCCTGATTGAGTGGTGTCTAGGAGTTGGTGTATATCAAAGTAGTGGGCGAGTTGCTTCTTGACAGCTTTCTCCAAGACCTTGGCTGGGTAGGGTGATAGGGAGATCAGGTGCTAGTTTGCTATCTGGGTGGGGTCTGGCGAAGTTTTCTTTAGGAGTACGTTGACCGCTGCTTGTTTCCAGTCCTCTTTAAATGTTCTGGTGGTGATGGAGGTGATGGAGGTGTTCAGGATATGGGGTAGTACTTTGCTAGTCTGGAAAAAATAATAAGACTTCTCTCATGTTTTTACGACTTTGTTAATCCCTCAGTCACTCATTTATAACCCAAGTCATTTTAAACCTTAATCTTCATCAGATAAATGTAGCAATCAGTGTCCTGAAGGGGATCACCTGATCTTACCAAATCTGAGTCTAATGTTAATGACTCCAGGGGTATCTGACAACACATATTAAAACTGTTTTTCTTAAGTGTTATATATATTTTTTTTTGACATTTCCAAATAGCCTGAACCATGAAGTAGAAGGAATGGTATTTTGCAGTCATATGCTTGTTTTACAGGTTTTTAAAACGTTTGTCTAAACTTGCAAAGAAATGATTTAGTCCTCTCCGCATTAAAAGGCAACAAGCATTTTATTGTGCTCTCTGAGCTCCACTTTTCAGAATCTGGGGCAATTACCACCAAGGTGGCTTACCCTCTTTGTTTTGCATTATTCATCTACTGTGCTGAATACATCTGATTTTCTTCCACTGCTTTGACATGACCTTTGTTTTTAATTTTAAAATATGAATACTGAGGAGATTTTCCTTATTTTTTCCCAACTGTATTCAGACTTCCCTGCAATCCAATTGGAGTAATACCATGTCACCTTTACTTATTAGCATTGGCCAGTCATGGTGCCATAACCATGGTGGAATATAGGAAACCGGTGTGAGTTCTCAGGTCCCCCATTTACTGTAATCCTGTCTCCCTGTTCTGTTAAATCTGCAACTCCAGCTCTAGCCCATGTCCTTGCACACACCATTCCCTGCCAGCCTCAAATCCCATTGTAACACACCACACTTACCTGATTCAGGGTAGCCATCAATGTTTTTCTGCTGACAGCCCCATTCCCAAAATGAGCCCACCTGCACAGAGCTGAGAGCTTAGCAGAAAGGCAAAAGAGAAGAGAGTCTAAAGGGTGATAGGAAATGCCAAGGGAATTAGCATTCCAATGATAACACAGCCTTTCCATATAAGGAAAATGCAGTTTTGGCTACCAGAGACGAACATTCAAGCCCTCCAATGTAAAACCCTATGAGACAAGAGCAGATCAGTAGAAGAGAAAGGGGTACCTCCTGGATGAATCCTTATTCATTGAGAGGATAAGAAGACTATAAATGGAAGAACAGAGCTAACGTCTGTGTCTTTTAACTCTCTGGAAAACAGACATCTAGTTGGACCCATTAGGGTCGGACTGGCCTATAGGGCAATCAGGCAGTGCCTGAAGAGTTGGGTCTGACAGGAAAGTGTGGGTGCTGGATTTTACTGCTGGTTTCTCTGATATTACCTCAAACATTGCCTGCAGAAATCACAAATGCATACAGTCTCCCAAACCTTGCAAAACATCCATACAGCGTTTTTTTACAAGTTCAAAAGTGCCAAGATTTGTAAATGTGGGCTATGTTTTTAGCAATCTGATTTGCTAATGAGGGACACTTTTAATTTGGTGCCCGGGGCTATATTCTGTCCCTGTCCGACCCTGGGAGCCATGAAGAACCATGTAAACTTGCCACTGACTCTTGTAGACCAGTGAAGGAAGCTAATCCAAAGATGGCTTCTGACACTTGAAGATGGTAAAGGGAATTTGTCCAGAGAGTGCTGCTGACCTTTGAAGACCAGTACTGAGAACTTATCAAAAGGCAATTGTTGACATCCACACACCGGAGAAGAGAATGGAGGATCAGACTGCCCTAACATTATTGACCCAGTTCCAGGAACTGACTAATATGTGATGCAAAATAAATTCTGCTTTTTTCAATAGTTTCTCTGACAGGGGACTAGTTAATGCTTTTTTGTAAAACATTTTTATTGTTTTTCAAGCAAAATGGATACAGAAACGAAAAACTAAACATTTGTCAGACCAGGGTGTATAGACATGGTGATGAAGTCCATCGTAATAACAATAGAAACAATATATAATATCTGGTGATGTGGAGCCGGTATTGCAGTAATTACCACGAGTGTTTAGCAGGGTCATATGCTCGGAATCACAGATGTTCAGTCTGGCACGTCCCCATACATCAAGATCAACATTTACAGATAAAACAAGCCCATCAAATGTCCCATTGTCGGGGAGTTTCCAAGCTCATAGCTCGCGGCTCGCTATGCCGCACTGGGGGTGAGGCTCTGGCCATCATGCAGTTCTCGTGTTTGCCCTCCTCCACCACAATATTCCCCTGGAGCTCAAATTTAGGGCAGACCAGCAATATCACATTAATCACAAGGATCCACCTGTAGATGGATGTTTTTCAGTGGAAGTGTACTCACCGTTTAGGGTGTGTTTCCTACAATGGTTGAAAGCACACAGTGTTTGCTTAAATACCCCTCACACACCAAAAGGGCCCTTGGTGGCATGCTTCATCATGGGGGTCTTCCCATCCCGCCGCGGGATGGGGCGTGCTACGACCTAAAAAAGGATCCTGGCCCCTTTGGACTAGAAAACTTTAATATTCCTTGGAGCTAGTCCTATTAAAAACAGTGGTTCGGAGATATCCTGCGTCAATGTGCGGATGCTCCTATTAAGTCAACATGTTTCGAAGCTCTAGGGCTTCTTCCTCAGGACTATATCTGATCCCTTCTCTAATCACTATGTTGATGAGAATAATATCAATAAAGTGAAAATAATGAGATAAACAAATTAAGTGAAGATGCAAGAAATCATGCACTGTATACAATACCCTTTTGGTATGCTATATGTTAATTATGTTTTTTAAGAGGCACTGCTCCAAGAGCCTCAGAAACAGGTCGGTAGGGTGCCTTAACTGATTTAGCTACTGGACACTGCCTCACTCGAATAACGCCTCCCCGCGGCTCGAAACATGTTGACTTAATAGGAGCATCCGCACATTGACGCAGGATATCTCCGAACCACTGTTTTTAATAGGACCAGCTCCAAAGAATATTAAAGTTTCCTAGTCCAAAGGGGCCAGGTTCCTTTTTCAAATTCACCTTTTCACTCGCCCTTGACCCTTCCTCTCACTAATCCGTACACCACACATAGTCCGGAAGATCAGTGCTCCCACGTAATCGTAGGTCGTAGCACGCCCCATCCCGCAGCGGGATGGGAAGACCCCCATGATGAAGCATGACACCAAGGGCCCTTTTGGTGTGTGAGGGGTATTTAAACAAACACTGTGTGCTTTGAACCATTGTAGGAAACACACCCTAAACGGTGAGTACACTTCCACTGAAATACATCCATCTACAGGTGGATCCTTGTGTTTAATATAGATTGGCAGAGGAGGACGTATCCACCTCCAGTGCCCTTTCAGGACACTACCTCTTCACTCCCTCTATTGTTTTTTACAGCAATATCACATGCCACACTGGTAGGATTGGTATTCTACCTATCTCTCTATTCTCCTCCTTCCAGATCACCTCTCTTTCACAGTCTGCCCACCTAGTCATCTCCTTCCACCATCTGTACACATCTGGGCCCCCAGCCAATTTCCAACTCATTGTCAACTGTCTACGAGCGAGAATTAATGCCAAATCCATGAATCGATCTGTGATCTTATGAGCAGTGTTGTGGAGACCCAGAAGGCATAGCTGGGGTGTGCAGTCATAGTGTCTATCCGTAGCTCCCCGGACAACCCGCAAAACAATATACCAATAGTGGGTAAGCACAGAGCAGTCCCACGCCATGTGGTAAAAGTCAACATCCTCTACGGCACAGCTGGGGCATGTTGATGATGTTCCAGGAAACATAGCGTGTATGCATCGCAGGGTAAGGTATGCTCTGTGCGGAAAGTAAAACTGAATTCATTTAAACTGGAAATTGCATGACACTTTAGGGGTAGAAGACAACATACTCTTCCAGGCCGCATCATCAAAAGAGGGCCTAAGGCCTGCTACCCAGCACTGGTGCAGTATGGTAAGATCTACCCGAGCTCCCTGTAAGAGAGCCCTATAAAGTAGGGTGAACGCCCTTGTCTTTCCCATGATGGGGAACAAATAATGGAGGCATTCATGTTCTGGAGGTTCTGTGGACCCCGAGACCCACTAAGCACACATCTTACCAGTCAATGCCCCATACAGGTGAAAGTGCACAGTCGGACGTTGTAATAGTCCCGCAACATCAGAAGGGGGTGACTTCACCCCCTGTATACAGGTCACCCATTATAGGGAATCCCATCTCTGTCCACATGTGCAGGCCCACCCAGTTCCCTGGTGAAGAACAGTATTTTGCGGTCAGCAGGGGGGGTTTGGGGGCATAAGGTGCCCTAGTGTGTGTCTTTTGCAGTGCCCTATCCCATACACGCATTGCTATTCTAATCAGTATGTTTTCATAACAAACCATCGAAGCAGGGTATGGTTTCAGTAAAATCAGGGTCAAAAGATCCCAGGACAAAATACCAAGTTCTCCGTGACCCAGGGTGTCCGACAGATGGGGGCACCACCTGGCCACCCACTGCAGTTGCACAGCCAGGTCGAATAGTTCAAGGTCTGGGACCGCCATTCCCCCTTTATCCACGGGATAGCTTCAGTAGGGCTACTGGTCATCTGGAGGAGCCCCAGTACAAAGACAACAGTACGTCATCCAGATCCCGAAAGAACCTCCAAGGGAGTTCTGCTGGCAGAGCCGCAAACAAGTAAAGAAAGTGCTGTAATGCTACCATCTTTGAGATTGCTATCCGGCCGCTCACTGAAAGGGGGAGCGTAGTCCAAAAGGAAACCGGACGTTGCAACGCGGCTAAAGCCTTGCCATAATTCCCCTCAAAGCGCATTTCCGCCATTCTGTAAATCGCCACACCTAGGTATTTAATAGTGGTCTGCTCCCAACGTGGTGCCGGTGCAATCCGAGCATCTCATAGTCCCTCAGTGTTGGGGTGTAGTGGGTAGGCATTACATTATGCTAATTGACCAAAAGCCCGACATCTCACCGAACGTGGATAGAGCCTTTAGTGCCCCCTCCAGATTGGATTCCTACCCATGCATTTATAAAACCATATCGGCCGCGTATAGCAAGATATACAGATTATACGCTGCAATCTGCAGCCCACTATAATGCCTCCCCTGCTGTACAGTAAGTTCAAAAGGCTCCATGGCCACAGCAAACAATAGCAGAGAGAGTGGGCAACCCTGGCAAGTGCCCCAACCAACCGGACAGGATTCTGATATCACTGATCCCGTCTGGACCCTTGCCACCAGTTCAGTGTATAACAGCTGTGTCCATCTGACAAATTGGATCCCAAATCCCATACCATTCATGGCAGCATAGAGGGAATCCCAGCAGAGGGAATCAATCGCCTTTTGAATGCCCTCTGATAACACTAAGGAGTCCAGCTGGAAGTGCTCATTCAAGTCTGAAACTTGGATCAGTTGGCGTATATTTGGCATGGTACTGCAAGTAGGTACAAACCCGTCTGCTCTGGGTGTATCAACAAACCTACATGGGGTAGAATCTGGTTCACTAGAATCATGTTCAGGATTTTGTGGTCCACATTAAGAATAGAAATGGGGCAATAGGAATCTTCACCATAAAGAACTGAATACCCTTTGTTAAACTACTTGAAAGGCAATAGGAATCTACCAATTCCGCATCTTTGTCCTTCTTGGGCAAGGATACTATCACTGCATTGCGCAGGGAGGGTGGGAGAAATACCCGCTCCAAAGCCCCATTATAGACGTCAGTCAACTTAGGGGCAAGGGCTGCTACATAGGGGCTTAGGGACTCGTGGCATAAACCTCGATGTGGAGCCCATCTGACCCAGGAACCTTGCCCCGAGGCAGCTCCTTGATCACCCCCCTCAACTCCTGGATAGTAATAGCTGCAACAATTTGCTTTGCAATCCTAGGGTTCGGGACCTTGGGTTATGCATCGACTATATACTGCAACATATCCTCCTCTGCGACCACCGCACCTGCTGTATACAATTCGCAATAGTACTGAGTGAACACCCTATTAATCTCTTCCTGTGGGAACACATCAGGGCCCGATGGGTCCCGGATCTGGAATACAGTGTGCCCCTGTTTTCTTCCAGAGGCGCTAGCCAGCATACTCCCCGACTTATCTCTTTCCGCGTGGGAACGTGGGATGTACGCCCTATATAATGTTACTTCTTGAGGTGTTTCTCCAATGCAAATAGTTTCTCCATTTCCTCCAGTAGCTGAGCCCTATCTTCAATCGTAGCTTCCAGATCAGGGGCAAGATAGTCAATTACCTTCTCTTGTCATCGAATATCCGTGTATAGTTGGAAACGTACGCCCAATTTATTGGAAATGAAATGTCTCCGCACCACTACCATGAGTGCTTCCCATTCCATTGGTGCACAGACAGAATATCGAGTTTTAAATATCGACATACACAAATTTCGAATTGGAAATATCGTGATACAGAAATATCGACAGCAAGAATATCGTCTTTAAGGTAAGAAATATCGTTTTTGTAAATATCGAAGTTAGTAATATCGTTTGCAAAAATATAGTTGTTTAAAATATCGATTTTTAAATTAGTGTTATGTATTTTAGTATGTATTTTAAAAGTATGTGCTCTATTTTTTTGTACAAGTATTGCTTTTGTTTTTTAATGTATGTGTTAAATTTTTAGGAGTGATTAATTTTATGTTAATTAAATTTTCCGTTTTTTTAGTTCTGTAGCGGGTTGTGGGTTTATAGGGGAATAGGGTGGGAAGTAATTTAATTATAATAAATTAATTAATATTTTTTATTAGTATTTATTTAATTTAGATTTTATAGTGTTAATTGTGGGAATTAATTTATTATAATTTAATTATTAATTGGTTGTTAATTGGTAATTATGTTAATTGTGTTATTTTTTTAGGAGCGGGTTGTGGGTTTATAGGGGAATAGGGTGGGAAGTAATTTAATTATAATAAAGTAATTAATATTTTTTATTTATTAGTATTTATTTAATTTAGATTTTATAGTGTTAATTGTGGGAATTAATGTATTATTAATTAATTATTAATTGGTTGTTAATTATTATTATTAATTAATTGGTAATTATGTTAATTGTGTCATTTTTGTAGGAGCGGGTTGTGGGTTTATATGGGAATAGGGTGGGAAGTAATATATTTTAATAATTTTAATAATAATATTTATATATTTATATTTATTCAATTTATAATTTATAGTGTTAACTGTGGGAAATAATGTATTCATAATTATTTATCAATTGTTTGTTAATTAATATTAATTACTTAATTAATTGGTAATTAATTATGTTAATTGTGACTTTTTTAGGAATGGGTGGTGGGGTTTACAGGGGAATAGGGTGTGAAGTTATTTATTTATAATTAATTAATAATTAATTGTTAATCAATGGTAATTAATTAATTAAAATATAATATGGCATTTGTGTAATTATTTTGGATGTGAGTGTGGGGTTTATAGTGGTAAAGGGTGGGAAGTATATTCTTTTAAATTAATTAATAAGTTGTTAATTGATATTAATTTAATAATGTAAAATTAGTTATATAAATTGTGTAATGATTTTTAGGTGTGTGTTGTGGTATTTATTGGGGTAGAGGTTGGAAAGTATTTTAGGTTTCATTAGTTAATTAGTTGCTCATTATTATTCATTCATTCATTGATAAATATTTATGGTAATTGTTTACTTTTATATGGTGTGTGGATTTTAGTTTTATAGCGGTAATGTTTGGTGAGTAAATTACTTTTTATCTGTTTTAATTTGTTTTTTAATTACAAATATTTGTTTATTTGATAATTAATTATGTTAATTATGGAGGTACACTTTTTTAGTAATGTAGATGGGTGTTGTGAATTGTGTGGTGTTATAGGGTAGGAAATAAAAAATATTAATTTTATGTAACAATTAATGTTTTTGATTATAATTAATTTATATTAAATATAGTTATTTGTTTGTAAATAATTTTTTACATTTTAAAAAAATAATGTTTGTAGGTAATTTTTAGATTTCTTTTAACATTATAATATGTTTCTATCTTTTGTAATGTTTATTATTTTATATATGTTTTCTTTTTTTGTTTTTAACATTTTTTGTACTGTAGTTGATATTTTGTTTGTTTTTAATTTTGAATTGATTTCAATGGGAATATTAATGTTTACCCCTCCGCTATCCAACACTTTCCCTACTGTTGCACTGACTGGAGTGGGAATAGTAATTTGTACCCCTCCGCTATCCAACACTTTCCCCGCTGTTGCACTCACTGGAGTGGTAATAGTAATTTTTTCCCCTCCGCTATCCAACACTTTCCCTACTGTTCCACTCACTGGAGTGGGAATAGTAATTTTTACCTCTCTGCTATCCAAAACTTTCCCTACTGTTGCACTCACTGGAGTGGGAATAGTAATTTTTACCCCTCCGCTATCCAACACTTTCCCTACTGTTGCACTCACTGAAGTGGGAATAGTAATTTTTTACCCTCCACTATCCAACACTTTCCCTACTGTTGCACTCACTGGAGTCGGAATAGTAATTTTTTCCCCATCCGCTATCCAACACTTTCCCTACTGTTGCAGTAATTGGAGTGGAAATAGTAATTTTTGCCCCTCCGCTATCCAACACTTTCCCTACTGTTGCAGTCAGTGGAGTGGGAATAGGAATTGTTACCCCTCCGCTATCCAACACTTTCCCTACTGATGCACTCACTGAGTGGGAATAGTAATTTTTACCTCTCCGCTATCCAACACTTTCCCTACTGTTGCACTCACTGGAGTGGGAATAGTAATTTTTACCCCTCCGCTATCCAACACTTTCCCTACTGTTGCACTCACGGGAGTGGGAATAGTAATTTCTACCCCTCCGCTATCCAACACTTTCCCTACTGTTGCAGTAATTGGAGTGGGAATAGTAATTTTTACCTCTCCGCTATCCAACACTTTCCCTACTGTTGCACTCACGGGAGGGGGAATAGTACTTTTTTTCCCCTCTGCTATCCAACACTTTCCCTACTGATACACTCACTGGAGTGGGAATAGTAATTTTTCCCGATCCGCTATCCAACACTTTCCCTACTGTTGCACTCACTGGAGTGGGAATAGTAATTTTTACCCCTCCGCTATCCAACACTTTCCCTACTGTTGCACTCACAGGAGTGGGAATAGTAATTTCTACCCCTCCGCTATCCAACATTTTCCCTACTGTTGCACTCACTGGAGTGGGAATAGTAATTTTTACCTCTCCGCTATCCAACACTTTCCCTACTGTTGCACTCACTGGAGGGGGAATAGTACTTTTTTCCCCTCTGCTATCCAACACTTTCCCTACTGATACACTCACTGGAGTGGGAATAGTAATTTTTTCCCCATCCGCTACCCAACACTTTCCCTACTGTTGCAGTAATTGGAGTGGAAATAGTAATTTTTGCCCCTCCGCTATCCAACACTTTCCCTACTGTTGCACTCACTGGAGTGGGAATAGTAATTTTTACCCCTCCGCTATCCAACACTTTCCCTACTGTTGCACTCACTGTAGTGGGAATAGTAATTTTTACCTCTCCCTATCCAACACTTTCCCTACTGTTGTATTCACTGGAGTGGGAATAGTAATTTTTACCCCTCCACTATCCAATACTTTCCCTACTGTTGCAGTAATTGTAGTGGGAATAGTAATTTTTACCCCTCCGCTATCCAACACTTTCCCTACTGTTGCACTCACTGGAGTGGGAATAGCAATTTTTACCCCTCCGCTATCCAACACTTTCCCTACTGTTGCACTCACTGGAGTGGGAATAGTAATTTTTTCCCCTCCGCTATCCAACACTTTCCCTACTGTTGCACTCATTGGAGTGGGAATAGTAATTTTGACCTCCCCGCTATCCAACACTTTCCCTACTGTTGCACTCACTGGAGTGGGAATAGTAATTTTTTACCCTCCACTATCCAACACTTTCCCTACTGTTGCACTCACTGGAGTCGGAATAGTAATTTTTTCCCCATCCGCTATCCAACACTTTCCCTACTGTTGCAGTAATTGGAGTGGAAATAGTAATTGTTGCCCCTCCGCTATCCAACACTTTCCCTACTGTTGCAGTCAGTGAAGTGGGAATAGGAATTGTTACCCCTCCGCTATCCAACACTTTCCCTACTGATGCTCTCACTGGAGTGGGAATAGTAATTTTTACCTCTCCGCTATCCAACACTTTCCCTACTGTTGCACTCACTGGAGTGGGAATAGTAATTTTTACCCCTCCGCTATCCAACACTTTCCCTACTGTTGCACTCACGGGAGTGGGAATAGTCATTTCTACCCCTCCGCTATCCAACATTTTCCCTACTGTTGCACTCACTGGAGTGGGAATAGTAATTTTTACCTCTCCGCTATCCAACACTTTCCCTACTGTTGCACTCACTGGAGTGGGAATAGTACTTTGTTTCCCCTCTGCTATCCAACACTTTCCCTACTGATACACTCACTGGAGTGGGAATAGTAATTTTTTCCCGATCCGCTATCCAACACTTTCCCTACTGTTGCAGTAATTGGAGTGGAAATAGTAATTTTTGCCCCTTCCGCTATCCAACACTTTCCCTACTGTTGCACTCACTGGAGTGGGAATAGTAATTTTTACCCCTCCGCTATCCAACACTTTCCCTACTGTTGCACTCACTGTAGTGGGAATAGTAATTTTTACCTCTCCCCTATCCAACACTTTCCCTACTGTTGTATTCACTGGAGTGGGAATAGTAATTTTTACCCCTCCGCTATCCAATACTTTCCCTACTGTTGCAGTAATTGTAGTGGGAATAGTACTTTTTACCCCTCCGCTATCCAACACTTTCCCTACTGTTGCACTCACTGGAGTGGAAATAGTATTTTTACCCCTACGCTATCCAACACTTTCCCTACTGTTGCACTCAATGGAGTGCAAAATGTAAGTTTAAAAATTATTACATATTTTAATGTTTTAATTTATAATATAATGGTTTTTTATTAGATTTTATGTTATAGGTGTATGTATATATGTATATATATATATATATATATATATATATATATAAATATATATATATATATTTATTTGTAATTTTTTATATATTTATAACATTTTAAAATAAATTAAAATATTAGTTTATTAATTGTTTTGAAGTAAATATACATATATATATATTTCATTTTATATATGTATGTTTACATTTTTTAATTACATTTATTTATTATATTTGTTAAAATGTACATTACATCTAAATAATTTTTTAAGTTAATTTTATTATTTAATTTATTTACCATTATTTTTTATATATAAAAAACGATATTTTGTACATTGATATTTTTTACATCGATATTATTTTTTCGATATTTTTATACTTTACATTATAGAGATAGGATGTCGATATTTTTTACATCGATATTTATGTGTCGATATTTGTGTATGGGGATATTTTGGTAATCGATATTATGTCAGTGATCCCATTCCATCGTGAGTGAGTACGCAGTACCTGCATTTTCGAACCAGTAGTTGTGGATCACCTCCCCGGTGATGGGTGGAATACCGGGTCCTCCAGAAGGGTGGTATCCAGGAGCCATGGCGGACTCTAGTCCTTCGAGGTGACCATTGGTAAGAGCTGGATAGGGGTTATGATATAAGTATGTCCTTGCTAAGGACTCCACATCCATCACTCTCTCAGCCAGCGTATCACAAAAAATCGCATCCAGGTGCACTTCCAATCAATGCAATCCAAAGTGAAAGGAATCGGCCCGTTCCCCAGGATTGCGTGTTCGCCAACAGTCTACTAGCCCCTAAAGCCCAATCCACTGTAGAAAGGTCCCTGCTTTTTTATGTGCCGGGGACACTGACAGCAAGGGATAAGATCTGTCCAGTCGGCCATTGCTAAACCATATCGTCCCTTGGGGTCCACCACCACCTTGCGCCACTGTCAGGCATTGCTGCATTAAAGCACATGTGGCTGCGCACTAGGGCCTTCCCCGCCAGTCATCCAACTACAGCACCTCCATCCAGTCACTCACCACAGCCTCATTCACCACATCCAAACCCATGAAATAATAAACATAACAATCAAACATAGCTAACCAACTAGATACCCACAAACCCTTCCCTGGACTGTGATATGAACAAATCCTGTCCAGACATATATAGGCAAAGGCCACAAACTGAAGCCCTATTATAAAGGCCAACAAGTCCCTGTACTGATAGTTCTGTAGTGGAAATAGACCTACTAGTCCAAAAATGTCTGCCCAAGTATTATCCAATAAAGAATCTTGTGAAAAAGCTGCCCCTGACAAACTTAGCTCCTCCCTAGCTCGACCATAAATGAAGTAAGATATACAAGGAGAAAACAACAATCCCATGAATATAATACCACAGGTATAATACAGTCCACAATAGAAAATCAGCCCAGCTCTGCTTGTGAGGGTCAGATGAGGTCGTCCACTGTTTCTTAGGGTAACTCCCGGCAGGGTGTTAGCCAGTCCTGGTATCACCAAGGCCGTTGAGCTTGAGGAAGACACCCTGTGTGATTGCGACCCATGGAGTGAGGATCCATCTCGGGATTCCAATGTGGCCAACACCTCCACCGCCCTTGTCTCTTCTGCAGCCACCTGCTGCTTAGTGGGTCGGGTGCCCCATGCCTATGGGATTTCTGCCACCTGGGTCATTGCGATATGGGCTGCTCCTGGGGCGCCGGGCGCACATCCGCCTTGTCTACGAGTTCCAGCCAATCCCATGCCGCCGCAGGGTCGGACAAAAAGTGGGTTTCATCCTCCACCTGTACTCTCAGGCAGGCTGGGAACAATAGGGCATAAAGCAATCCTAACTCCTAAAGCTTCTTCTTCATAGCTGCGACTGAACCTGAATGGTGAAGTCCAGGTAAAGGAAGACTTTAGCATTTTCCACTGCAAAAGGGTTTCAACTGCATGCCTGTTTCAAAAGGAGATTTCTATCCTGAAAATGTAGCCGTCGAGCTGTCAATGGACAGGGTGGGGCCCCCGGCATGGGTGGTCGGGCAGGGACTTTATGTGTGTTTTCCAGCACATAGAACCAGATTAGGCCCTCCGAGGCCACACCCTTCTGTAGCCAGTCCTCCAGAAAGACAATCATGGATTCACTCACCACCTTTTCCGGCAGACCAACAATCCTGATATTCTTGCGATGTGCCCTCCCCGTCTGATCATCAACCAGGCCTCTAGCCGGCGAGTGTGTGCTTCCAAATCGGTGAGGCAGTGATCCATGCTCGCCGTCTCTGGTAGTAGAATTTGGAGAGAAGTCTCAAGATTAGATACCGAGCCGACATCTTCTTCGAATATACCTGGATGGGCCTAAGTTTCACTGCTACTGAGTCGATCTTACCCTCCAGCCTCTCTCTGGAGCATCGATCGCTGCCATCAGCTTGTTGAACTTGTCATCAAATTGGGAGGCCATGTTGGTCCCAGCGCGCTGCTTGATCCCCTCTTGGGGGGAGCCTGTCAAGGCATCGCCCTTTAGTTCTTGGGAGTGGCCCATAGGTAAGTAGGAGGAAGTGAAGCGGTCCACCACAGGCAACAGTTAACGCTTCCACAGCATCCGTGTTACGAGGGAAACCCGTAGGGGTCAGCTCAGTCTTCAAAGACAAGGGTGGGTGTTTACTCGCAGGCACAGGTGGTCTGTACCTCCCTACTCTGTGCTTTCCCAGCTCTGAATCAAATCTGACCCCCACCACATGTACGCAATCCAGGACACGGCCATCCTCACATCTGCGCCGGGCACAGCAGACAAGGTAGTCATAGGCCAATCACTGTCCCATTCTATAGCACAGCCAGAGCAGTGGCACCCTCCATCGGGTGTGCTGCTTCCCCACAGTTCCAGCAAGCTTTGCTAGGGTGGCCGTGAGTCTTGTAGAGGCAGCACCGGTGATGTGTACCAGTAAGGTGGGCCCCACACACCTAGTAATCAGTGCAGATGAAGAAGGGCCTGGGGGGTGAGTAAATCCGGGGATCCCCTGTATCCCAGAAGAATACCAGTAGTTCAGGCCCCTATGCATTGTGCCCCATCTCTATTCGCCCTAACTGCTGGGCTGCTATCTGCCATCCAGCCTGCCCAACACGTGGTATGTGGCCCCAGGATGTGGAGGCGGCGATAGGGCAGTCCGCTGCTGTTCCGCCCTTCAGACATCCTCTGTTCTAGGGCCCGTCCAGGGCCACTGGCAAATGGAAAGTGGGCGGGCCACCGGGCTACAGCGCCTATCTAGTTTGGTAAAGGGAGGGAGGGGGCAATTTGCTTCCCCCATAGAGTAAAAAGAAGAAAGGGAGGTCCTCCCACCATTTGCAGCCTGGGTCTTCGGCAGTACAACTGTTCATGAGGGAAATGGTGAGAGCTGAGGTCGCCATGGGATTTAGCACGGAGCTGCCTTCTTGAGTCGGCAGCTGACTCCAATACCTCTCAGCTCTGCGCGGTCCTTGGTGGCGGTCTGGCCCGCTGAACTAAGGTCGCCGCGTGCTCCAGGGTTTACAGTGGTTGGTGACATTGTTGTTCTGTAGTCTGCACTGTTAGTTCCAGGGACACACATACTAGAACGTGATGTCCCTGCTTTATTATGTGCTTGTAGGAGAGGACTTATTGTCCCCAGACTAAGTAAAGATGTTATTCTGCATCTCTTGCAGAATGCGATAAGGCTGGTGTTTTATTATTTAAACAGTGTCCGTTTTGAAATCGAGGAGAGGCACTTCACACCGGAGTTATCATGGAAGCTGCTAAGAGCTGTGACTGAGATGCACCTCCGCAGGCCCTGACATTCACCCTAGAAAGAAAGATAGCTGCGCAAGCAGAGAGTTGTGCAGGCTTGCACACTGAGGGACATATTTATGAGAGGGTTGAGTAATATTTGCACCACGCAACATGGTACATCCTTGACACAAACCTCTAAGTCAGATTTTTTAAGCCACCAAAGCCACTTTGTGTGGCTTTGAGTGGCTCCAAAAATCTAGAGTAAGGCAACGCAGAGCAAATAGTTGCATTGCCTTACTCTGCCCTGGGAAGGTATTCCATGGGCATTGTGTGGGTATTCCCATGCAACTCCCATGGGTTGTGACGCATTCCCAGATTTACCAGAACTACAGCACACATAGATAGAGGAATATGCCTGTCAGGATTGTTTTTGTGCAGGAAGGTATCCCTTCCTGCAGAAAAATAATCCTGCATGCACTGCAGGCACCCTTGCACCATGGTGCAAGGGTGCCTGCATTGGCGCTAGGCAGCTAATTGTGTGCCAGTGCAGAGGTTAAAGTCAGGAATGTGCCTTAGGCCTTAAACACAGTGAATTCCGGACCTTTTCCTGTGATGCTGTGCAGCGCAGCAAGCTGACTTGCTGTGCTGCACTACACCACTATCTCATAAATATGCCCCTGAGACAGAGTGCATTCGTAAATGCACTGAAGCCGGCTTCCTGAAACATTATACTAAGGTACGGGGTTAGATAATTCCGACTGGGTCTGGCAGAAGGGTACTCCCTAAGGAAGTGATTTCCCAATCGCACACCTGGTAAATGTTATGTTACAGTGTTTTAAACCAAATTCAATATATGTAAAAACGGTGCGTGCTACTGAGAGCTTAAAGGCCTGCCTAAAGGCCCTGTGACTACAATTACCGGCGAGGAAGTGGAACATCCACTCCTATCTCGCAGTGCACTGCTTGAGTCCCTAAGGTTTCTGTTGAGAGTCAAATATTTACAATCCACAACTAATCCTTTTTGACAATGCTTCAAACCTGAATAATGAGGTTACACCACATGTACAGTCAACCACTCTGTTTTATATTCACATGAATGGCAATTTTCAACATGATATTTAGTTATGATAATGTGCTCGAGGAACAATATATACAAGATGAGCGAAAGCAAAGCTATATAGTTTCACAATTCTTGAAGTCAGACCCAATGCATTTCGGGTTACTACGAACCCTTCTTCAGGGGAAGAGTGTTCAAATAATAAAATACACAGATATTCACCTGCCGGAACAGTCAAAAACGAAAGAGAAGAAAAAAAAGAAAACGACATAAGCTTTAGAATGCATCTCATAAAACATCAAAAATCTAGAGTCTGTGCTTGTGCCCTCTGCAAACCCAGCGTAACTTGCATCAAATATGTGAGTGATACACCAATGACCGTGTACAGATCACCTATGTGCATGAAATGAATTGTTACCGCAAGAAATCAATTCATACCGCGAGCATAATGTCCATCAAAACCTCTAAATGTGATTAATCACTGCAAATTACCCACGCGGTGATGTGCATAAAAACTGCCACGATTACTAACAAACATGCGATTTTGAGTTACAACGGTTAGCCGTGTGACAACTACAAGCAATTCAGTGAATATTAAGGAAAGAATGTACATGACCTTTAACTAAGAGTTAAAGGTCATGTCTCTCAGACACGCCTTGTTGCAGTCAGATGAACCGGATATTGCACACACGTCAGACGCTGGTGAGTTAACCTTGCGGTTACCGCGTATGGAGCGGGGGAACTGGGACACGGTCACGGTTTTGACTACGTGTAACTGTGGGATTCCTTTGTTTTGTAGATTTTTCTGTTTACGTGAACAGGGAGCCGTAACCTAAGGTAAAGTTCTTTGTCGAGCTATCATTTGGCATTGCAACGCACTTTAATAATTTGCAGCAACTGTTATCTACACGCTAATGTTTCTGCGCATTGATGTTTCATGCAGTTTCTTTAAATCAGCGGATGTTGCACGTCGGTAAGCTTGGCAGCATATTTTTAGTTGTTTGGATGTACATTCTTTCCTTAATATTCACTGAATTGCTTGTAGTTGTCACACGGCTAACCGTTGTAACTCAAAATCGCATGTTTGTTAGTAATCGTGGCAGTTTTTATGCACATCACCGCGTGGGTAATTTGCAGTGATTAATCACATTTAGAGGTTTTGATGGACATTATGCTCGCGGTATGAATTGATTTCTTGCGGTAACAATTCATTTCATGCACATAGGTGATCTGTACACGGTCATTGGTGTATCACTCACATATTTGATGCAAGTTACGCTGGGTTTGCAGAGGGCACAAGCACAGACTCTAGATTTTTGATGTATTATGAGATGCATTCTAAAGCTTATGTCGTTTTCTTTTTTTTCTTCTCTTTCGTTTTTGACTGTTCCGGCAGGTGAATATCTGTGTATTTTATTATTTGAACACTCTTCCCCTGAAGAAGGGTTCGTAGTAACCCGAAATGCATTGGGTCTGACTTCAAGAATTGTGAAACTATATAGCTTTGCTTTCGCTCATCTTGTATATATTGTTCCTCGAGCACATTATCATAACTAAATATCATGTTGAAAATTGCCATTCATGTGAATATAAAACAGAGTGGTTGACTGTACATGTGGTGTAACCTCATTATTCAGGTTTGAAGCATTGTCAAAAAGGATTAGTTGTGGATTGTAAATATTTGACTCTCAACAGAAACCTTAGGGACTCAAGCAGTGCACTGCGAGATAGGAGAAGGGTACTCCCATCATCATTTCAATTCCTATTTTCAGAAGAAAGACAGTGCTCTGTGACATTTTACCTTGAAGTCATGTTTCTACAGTTTCCAGAGCTGTGTGCATGCACACTACATAGGGGCCGATTCCGATCTCGGCCGGTAGGGCTCCGAATCGGATTTGGCTTTTCCGGATCTGATTCGGAGCCCTGTTTCCCGACCGATTCGTACGTGCGTCCGGGCGAGCGAGTACGATGCGAAAACGTCGACCGACTCGTTCGCGAGACCCAACCGCACCGACCGAATCGTACGCGAAAGCCGACCGCACCGACCGACTCGCTCGGACACGCCTCGCACCGCGCAATGGAGACGTTCCCCGGCCGGGCAAGTACGATGCGCGCCGCGAGCAGTCCGACCGACTCGCGCCGTCCGGCTCGGAAGGAGCAGTCGGAGCCGTACTTTGGGGGTCCGTGTCGGACCCCTGTACGCGTAGCCGCGCGAGTCACACACAGGGGGACCCATGGGTCCCCCCTACCTGTGCGTGTACGGCGCGAGTCGCTTCGCCGCGTACACGCTGTAGTGGGCGCCCTTGTCTGCCTCGCACCCATTGAGTCAATGGGAGCCCGCATACTCGTTGTACGACAGGCTCCCATTGACTTCAATGGGAGTCCGACCGAATCGAGTCCGATGGCATACGTGCGCATCGCACTCGTTCGGTCGGGCTGCTAGGGTCCGATTCGGTCGGAAATCTCTCCGAGTCCGGCTCGGTCGGAGAGATTTCCGGCCCGAATCGGAATTGGCCCCAGAGTGTCAGCCTAACTCTTATGAAAACACAAGCGAACAGAAAGGATGCTCTTAAAATTAACTTTCTTAGGGGCATATTATCAAGAACGGCGTTAAAATTATCGCCACTTTAGCGGCAGAAAACTGCCGCTAAAGCGGCGATAATGGGCTTGATAATATGCCCTTGAGAATTCCAATAGAAGCCCATGTTGACACCAGAACATGGGCTTCTATTGGAATTCTCAAGGGCATATTATCAAGCCCATTATCGCCGCTTTAGCGGCGATAATTTTAACGCCGTTTCTTGATAATATGCCCCTAAATACTTTCGAAAGGAAATATAATTTTGGTTATGTTGACTATTATTTTAAGTCTGCACAGTGAATTCAAACAGACTATGAGCCATATTTATACTTTGGCAGATAGAGGAGTGACTATTAGCAAGGCAGAGGACATTGCCTCTACCACTCCAATAGTACTCCGTCTGTCAAATTTAGAGATGACCACTGGGGGGTGTGGCCAGAAAGCCCAGCAAGATGGCCGCACTCTGTTAGAGCTCCAGCGGCCTATGTGTAATCTTCTATCCCTGCTTATACAGCCACCTCACCAGGTGATAATCAAGGAGCTGGCATGGAGGGAGAGGCAGTGGGGGCTGCCGAACGGCAGCGGCATGAGGGGGAATATTGTGAGGCCCCAGAGGAAGGACGTCCGTGTGTGCGGGCTGGGCCCACTTGGAGGGCAGGGGATCCTGGCCAGACTGCGTAGAGTGAGGCTGCCACGGCACAGCCCGTGTGATTTCGGGCCTGTGTCCTGTGATGGCGGGGATAGCCGGGTGCTGTGAGTAGTGGCACTTCCCAGGTCCATGCCACACATGTCACCCACAACTGCTGATCCCTAATCTCAGAGAGGTGCAAACTACCTTAGAGGCCCGCCATGATACTGCCAGGCCCGACCACCCATGTTAGTAAGACCAATGCAGCATACTGTAGAATGCATCAAGCACAGGGAAGGCACCCCGGGAGTGCAAGGGCTCACATGATTGCTGAAACGCCCATACAGACTATTATTGCTGTCTATACTTTATATTGCAGCCGCTAGGAAAACATCGCAAGCTGAGAACTAGTAGAGCGCGTTGGTGTCTACAGGCCATTTGTTCTCCAGATCGATGCAAGCTCTGTAATATTGCATAAATGCAGTGATGGGCAAAGAAGACACCCACCAGAGCAAGATAGAATTTGAACCTAATACAAGGCTTTCGCACCATAGATGCGGACACTGAGGTGGGTCACCATGGCACATCAGGAAGGCGTGGTCCAGAGGAGGTGGAAAGGGAGGTGAAGGCACCCCTAGAGACTGAATAAAAACTTAGCTAAAATAGACATCAAGATTGACGTGCTCACCCTGAGACTGGATGCCATGCGGGAGAAGGTGGAGTTGCATGGGCAGCAATTAGATATGGTGATACAGCGGATTTCTGACGCAGATGATGCCTTGATAGGCGTGATCAAAATGCAAAAGGACATGCTGGCAGAACTCGAGGCACCAAAGAAGAAGAATGAGAACCTTATAATCACATCCTGCAGAAGCAATATATGCATCATGGGGGTGCCAGCATCCACAGCGATAGGTAATAAGGAAAACTAATCACAGAACTCTTTGATGTGGCATGGCTGTCCTTGGTGTTTGCGGAGGAGAGGGCATGCCCTATGCTGGGACCCCAACTCGTATTGGGTGCCCCACTGCGACCCATACTGGCTAAACTACTGAAATACGGAGACTTTGATACTATCCTAGCCATGGTAAGAGAGCAAAAAGATATCACTTTTGAGGGATCCCAGATAGCGTTCTACCCTGACTTCACACAGGCTGTGCAGGAAGCCCACTGAAAATTTGCACCAGTCAAAATAGATTGCGAGACATGGACTTTGTCTATGCCATCTTTAAACAACGAAAGAGTGTGACTCTTCAAATCAGTTGAGCATCTATGTGAAATCACTTAGATTTTCTATGAAAGCCCTCACTCACCAACCTGGTTGGTGACATGTTTCATCATTGGGCCCACCAGGAGAGGCCGAGTGCCACCCTGGTGTGCTTCGACGCCAGAATTACTGCGGAGCAGGGAAAAATATGTGGAAAAGTTGATATGTGTAAGTGATTTAAAATTGACTGGTTGAACTCAAAGATCCAGTTTAATAGTTGGCCAATCAGTCAAGGATAAAAAAGACGTGTAGGACACTTTGACTAAATAAATTGTTCAGCCAGGTCCATTAATAAATGGTCAACATGTTTCTGCCTATGTGTTGAAACTATCTCAGGCTTTCGTCAGGACCAAGAAGGAAAAAGGTGAACCCCGGCGGTATAGGCATGCTAAGGCCCACCCTAACCAGGGGTTGACTAGCGGGGTCCGGCCACTGAGAGGGAGTCCCGTAGGTACCTAGTGGGTGCCTGGCAGCGAAGGCGGTGTGCCATTTTGCCACCACCCCCCTCCCGAGACCTATGGTGTAATTAATGATTGCGCCCCACAATAAACTCGGTTCCTCTCACTAAACGAGGATAACCTATTTTAACATTTCAACCCCTGGTCACTTACACATATCACCTTTTCCACATATTTTTCCCTGCTCCGCAGTAATTCTGGCGTCGAAGCACACCAGGGTGGCACTCGGCCTCTCCTGGTGGGCCCAATGATGAAGCATGTCACCAACCAGGTTGGTGAGTGAGGGCTTTCATAGAAAATCTAAGTGATTTCACATAGATGCTCAACTGATTTGAAGAGTCACACTCTTTCGTTGTTTAAACATATCTGATCGGGGGATTGAGAGTGTTCCTCACCTTAAATAACTTCCCTCTCTCTCTCATTGGTAATTTGTATGCCATCTTTATACAAGAGAAAACCAAAGCTCACATAGTGTCACATAATAGTATAAATCCCAAACAGTAAGGATTGAGTTTAAACAGAAATGCTCTTTATTAGCAGATGTAGTAGTCTTGTATTCTTCTGTACATTCCCATCTGATAAGGTCTCTTTTTAGTTTACTCCAACAAACAGCCGACACGTGTTTCGTCACTGCATGACTTTTTTAAGGCTGTGACATTATTACAAAGAAATTCTAATTTGTATAATAAAATATATATTTGAAGTTGAAAAGTTTTTATAATGTGATAGTGGAAAAGCCTGTGAGAAAAAGTTTAGGGCTAAAGAGAAGAGACAAGCAAAAATCTGTCCATGTGGTACCAGTTAGTCTAAGATATAGTAATCTAGAAGGAAAAATAGTAGAACAAACACCCGTGATTCGAAATTCCCGAAAATCTCAATGTGATGCGAAATAAAGCCAGTTTTTCAAATAAAAAAGGAAGTGTGAAAAACTGAGAGTAGAGATTACCAGTAGCTTCCATAGAGGGTCTTGTTATTTTCAGTCAGGTTAGTGAAGATAATTGCTGTAAACATAAGTGAGTATCTCCCTAGAGAAGCGAAATGTTGTAGTAGAAGACACAACGATATATTAAAACCAACCTTAGAAAAAAGATAATTAAGCAGATCATATAGCCAAATCCGGGTGTCATCTATGTTGGTGAGGCAATAGCCTTCCGTATGGAGTGTAGTTGTGTCCAGTACAACTAGTAAACAGAAAAAATGTAACACAATTACAGTTGGCCGAGATGGGTGGATAAATGTAGGATTCCCGCCACAGTGGTAAAGACCCAATTTTGAAGCTGGCACGCACCTCACGAATGGCTGCACCCAAAAGCCATTAAAAAAGGATAATTGGAGTTGTGGGTGGAGGTCTTTGCCTGTTAATCAAATGCAGTAAAAGAAATAATAATTTCCAAATCTCATATTCTTTTGTGCTTGGTTTGGCAGGATGTGTCGTTTTTATTAATTCCAATAGTGAAATCATACGAAAGACAGCCAAACTCAATTACAGACATGAAAGGTTGTGGACACAGTCCAAGTATAAAAGGATTTTCATTCTGGTATCTCTGAGGGAGACAAGTCTCAAAGTAGCAGACTTATGGTCTAGTAGGACCAACCTTTGAATATTGTGGGTTAATCGTCACAGATTCTTGTGACTGAAATCCAAATGTACTCTGTGGTGTAATGTTTCAGACGTGTATTTACGCGGCTCCTCCAGGTGATCTGTGGCAACTTCTAATAATAATAGAAGCAAAGAGAGAAGAAAATAAGGCCTAGTTTAATCCTATATCAAGTATATTCCATATTCAATCAATCTGAGTAAGGTTGTATTACTCACTTGAGAAAAAACAGAAAAAACAGTGTGCAATCAGCACCGTCTGAAGTAAGATGTGGTAAGGGACTACTATGGTCTGATCCAAACCATAGAGAATATGACTAAGTAGCACAGAAAAGCAAATAACACAAGATCAGGGAGAAACCAGACTTAGGGGCCGATTCCGATCTCGGCCGGTAGGGCTCCGAATCGGATTCGGCTTAACCGGATCCGATTCGGAGCCCTATTTCCCAACCGATTCGTACGTGCGTCCGGACGAGCGAGTACGATGCGAAATCGCCGACCGACTCGTTCGGGCATCCCAACCGCTCCGACCGACACGTTCCCGGCTCGAACCGCACCGACCGACTCGCTCGGACACGAATCGCACCGCGCAATGGAGACGTTCCCCGGCCGGGTAAGTACGATGCGCGCCGCGAGCAGTCCGACCGACACGCGCCGCCCGGCTCGAAAGAGCAGTCGGAGCCGTACTTCGGGGGTCCGTGTCGGACCCCCCTGTATGCATAGCCACACGAGTCGCACACAGGGGGGACCCATGGGTCCCCCCTACCTGTGCGTGTACGGCGCGAGTCGCTTCGCCGCGTACACGCTGTAGGGGGCGCCCTTGTTCGCCTCGCACCCATTGAGGCAATGGGAACCCGCGTACGCGTTGTATGACCGGCTCCCATTGACTTCAATGGGAGTCCGACCGACTCGAGTACGATAGCATACGGACGCATCGTACTCGTTCGGTCGGGCTGCACGGGTCCGATTCGGTCGGAAATCTCTCCGGGTTCGGCTCGGTCGGAGAGATTTCCGGCCCGAATCGGAATCGGCCCCTTAGTGTATAGCTCTATTCTACAGTATAGACAATCAATCAATCAATCAAGCATTTGTATAGCGCGCTACTCACCCGGAGGGTCTCAAGGCGCTTGGGGGAGGGGGGTCCGCTACTGTTCGAACAGCCAGGTCTTGAGTTGCTTCCTGAAGGAGAGGTGGTCTTGGGTAAGGCGGAGGTGGATGGGTAGGGAGTTCCACGTCTTGGCAGCCAGGTAGGAGAAGGATCTTCCTCCCGTTGTGGCTCTTCGGATGCGGGGGACGGCGGCGAGGGCGTGGTTGGTCGATCGTAGCTGGCGGGTGGGAGTGTAGAAGGTCAGACGGTCGTTGAGGTATCTGGGGCCTTGGTTGTGGAGAGCTTTGTGTGCGTGGGTGAGGAGTCGGAACGTGATTCTCTTGCTGACGGGGAGCCAGTGCAGGTCTCTCAGGTGTCCGGCGATGTGGCTGTGTCGGGGGATGTCCAGGATGAGTCGAGCTGAGGCGTTCTGGATGCGTTGGAGTCTTTTTGAAGTTTGGCTGTGGTTCCGGCGTAGAGGGAGTTGCCGTAGTCCAGTCGGCTGGTGACGAGGGCCTGGGTGACCGTCTTCCTGGTTTCGGTGGGGATCCACCGGAAGATCTTGCGCAGCATGCGTAGGATGTTGAAGCAAGACGAGGAGACGGCGTTGATTTGTCGGGTCATTGAGAGGGAGGAGTCCAGGATGAAGCCCAGGTTGCGTGCGTGGTCCGTTGGTTTGGGTGCGTTGCCCAGGGCAGGGGGCCACCAGGAGTCGTCCCAGGCGGAGGGTGATGATCCTAGGATGAGGACTTCCGTTTTATCTGAGTTCAGTTTCAGGTGGCTGTTCCTCATCCACTCGGCTACGTACTGCCACTAGACCTCTATTCAAGGGTAGCCTAGAGCAATAGTCTTTGCGTAGAGTAGCGCCAGAGGGGAAGTTCTAAAATCTCAAAGCAACACTCCTATATGATACAATTACAAAGGAGTTGTTTGTGTATACTGTCACAGAGACAGCCGGAAATAAACATATTTAAAATAATTGCGTTTCACTTGTCATGAAGTTCAACTCCCAATCAACATGCTGTGACACGTGGACAGCATGGCTGTCAGTTTAACGGTAATAAGAAAAAGAGTGTTACAGTGCACACCGTTTTTAACGGTAATAACATCTTACCTATATATCAAAATATCCTAAAGTAGACATCCAAGTGAATTAGCGTGTAAGGATGGAGTCCATGATATGCTCCTCTTCTGAAAAGTAAGAAAAAATAGTGTTGTCCTTAGATCTAAAATTGTGTATTGTTAGCAACTTGTCTATACATCTCTTGTGAAGCCCCGAGTATACATTTATATGCAGTATTACAAAGGAGTTGTTAAAATCAATAGGTCACAAATCGCGTAACCAGTATGTATCGTATGTCAAGAATATGCACTAACCCGTCTAGAAATTCATTAACTGTTACAAGAAGAGTAACGTCCGAAAAGGTATAATCTGTGAAGGTAGAAACCTACATATAATGCAAGGCAAGCAGTCCTTACCTGGCCGTAGTTTTCCTCGCGTCTCTGGCAGCGGACAGACTGGCCCCGGGGGCGTCCTTTTAAACACATGGGACATAGAAAGCACTTTCCCAGAAATAGACGAAGGACTGAAGTAGGTCGCGAGCTGGAAAAATATTGTGGCGGCCATATTAGACCTGTGATGTATTGTATTTGTATATAAAATCAAAATCAATAGTAAAACGTATTGTGTTGTCTCTATATTGTGTGAAGAGTATGCAAAAAAAGGAATATAAATGAGGATGAATTTACAAGAGTAACATCGTCTCTTGAGAAAGAATATGTCATATGGTGTGTACGCCATATTATGTAAAGAAAGTTATGGAGGTTCTATACGATAAGAAGTGAAAACGAGCGACGGAAAATACCTTAACCAGAAGTAGTGGAAAACGGTATGTATAAGAAGAAGTTCACGTTAGTGGAATATCACATTTCCAATTAATTTTAAGCAGTTGTATTGCAACATAGGATTATATATGTTAAAGTTGTTATGAGAATGAGACATATTGAGATTGACATTGGATACGTGCATCGCTGGTCAGTATAGAATGAAACAAAAAACACAGGGAAAGGTCAAGGCACTAAGAGCCTGCACCAGTCAGTCTGATGTAATGGCAGTTAGGTTAAAGGCGTGGTGCAATGAGCCAGGGACGTGACCCTCCTGCGTCCCCAATAATGGAGAGAAACCCCAAAAGCATAAAAAACTAAAATGGCTCTGCACTCAAATGCTACAGTAAACTACTAGTTATTGGAAAGTTGTATCCAAAATTGAAAGCCACATTCTTTTTGTATAATACGCAATACTGAATGTGAATATCAACAATTTCAATGCAAATATCATAAATGTCATAAATGTATGATATTTGCATTGAAATTGTTGATATTCACATTCAGTATTGCGTATTATACAAAAAGAAATTTGGCTTTCAATTTTCGATACAACTTTCCATTAACTAGGAGTTTACTGTAGCATTTGAGTGCAGAGCCATTTTCAGTTTTTACAGAATGAAACAATGGTTGTAGTGCGTGGTTATTTTTGACATTGTGATATAATAGACAATATAGAGAAAATACAACCTTCCAATCGGTGGTCATGGATATATGAGGAAGCAGATTTCCTTATAAAAAAACAATGTGTTTTTTGTGTTCAACTAGTTACATATATGTTACAGCTAAGCAGATGTTAAGTCAAGAGTACATATAGTAGTATACAATATTGAGACCATAACAGATTCAGGTAATACAATTTTTTTTTAAAAACCATTTGTGTCATAAAAAGTTGTTACTCTAAAAGAAACAAATGAAGTTCTCTCTCTATATTGATGCCCCGATCTACTGCTCGTAATCTAATTATCCATTTTGTTTCCATTCTCTTAAGGGCCTGTGTTCTGTTCCCTACCCTCGGGTTAGAATCAGCCTGTGCTATGCCATGGAACTTGATATTGATCAGTTCCGGGGTAGAGGGGGCTGTGTTGTAGTGCCTTACAAATGGATAGTTAGGATTATTGTTTTTAATAGTTCTTATATGTTCCTGTACCCGTTCCTTGAGTGGCCTAATTATACTGCCTATATAACTAAGGCCATATTCACATCTGATACAGTAGACCACACATTTAGTATTGCAGTTAACAAACTGATTCATAGAATGCTCATTCTGAGTGTATATTGAAATTTCTTCATGTTGTTACAAGCATATTGGCAGACATTGCATTGCATTTGAAGAGGCCTTTCGCTTTGTCAGGTAGCCATGTACTTTCCAAAATGTTGTTTTGTGGTTGGAATAAAACTCTGGCATAGCATATTTGTCAGGGTAGTACCTCTTCTGTGCATGATCACTGGGTTTTGAGGGATGAATTTGGAAAGTGCTAAGTCTCGTCTCAATAGATGCCAATGTTTCTTGAGGACTTTGAAGACCTCGTGTCTCTGTGCACTATATCTGGTGATAAAAGTCAATTTTTGCTATTTATGTCTCTTTTTCTTGGTGTCTATTAACAGAGAGTGCCGTTGTTTCCTTACAATTGATTACGCTAACTTGCACCCCTAAGTTCTCTACTAAGTATAGCGTAAGCGATCGATCTTTTATTTACCTAAAGTGGTCGAGGGGAGGAAAACAACTCAAACAGATATCAACAAAGTTGTCATGCTTGAAAAGATCACTGACTCCGAAGTGCAGTTTGAATATTTATTATAAGGCCAAAAACAATTGGATGTAAATACATCTCAATAGCAAAGTATAGAGATACAGAAAAATTAATACAGAGCCGATTTTTCTGATATAAGTAATGTGGCCCAAAAGGCAAATGATTATAAATTCCAAAATCAAAATGCAACACAAAATAGATGCAATATTCAGCTCTCGACTCATTGAAAGAAATCAAAATCTTTCCATACACTATTCTGTAAGAGGGCCCTTCCTGTCTCTCTTCTATCGTTCCCCAATGGTGTCAGCACGTGTGACTTCCTAAGAAGTACTCACGTCAAAAATGGGTTGTTTAGCTTAAGGCTATGGAGCTCGCTCTATGAGGCTCTTTCTTCTCCGAAAGCTAGCAGAAGTCTGGTCTCTCTGTCCCTGCGCATCATACAAAAAGATAGGATTCAATCAACATTGCGTCACCTTTTCTGAAACTTGCCACTAGACCTCTATACAGTAGCTGGTTCTCTTTCATGAAGCAAAATTAATTAAAGCTATCTTCTTCCAGTGGCCTTGGCTTTCAGACAGACTCGATACGCAAAGCATCCTCCCTTCTCGCTTCCAGTTATCTTCAAAGGCATTCCGGGTCTCTCCTTAACTCTGAAAATAACAATGTGTATTTCTGCACCTGCAACAGGATGAGAACATGCTAACCTCGAACACAATTAATTCATTATTTCTTGAGAGCAAGGAGAATCTTTTGGGCCTATGTTTCAGACAACTTAAACAAATCACAGTTTACGATATATAAAATAATATTGTCCTGCACATTATGCATGAAGGAATCATAATACATACAAAATCCTACTTAATACGTTCACTAATTCAACATTAATATATTCAATTTAATGGTTCTTAATCATCAAAACACTGCACACAATACGAATGTATGGAAGTGCGTTTAAACCATGAGTATAGTGCACTCATACAAATAGAGTGATATTTGCGCTCTATCAGTTCCCCCCTCTTATGACTAGTGTCATAACACCAATTCTCTTTTCTTTTTGTAGTTTCTCCTAGTAGAAGAGACCGACCTAAACAGGAGCTGTAGCTTGCCGTCCATGCCTGAATCGTTCTAACCCTTTAAGGTGCTGGTAATGACTGTCCTGCAGTCGCTCAAGTTGTTGCTCTCTCTTTTTCAACACATTCTCCTGATGTCTTGCCCTTTGCCATTTGTAAGCCTTGATGACTCCTAATAGGACGATTATACAAATGACAGCTATTATAATAGGCTTCAAAATATATCCCATTATTCCTTGTCCCAGACTTCCAAACCAAGTGCCTATTTTGCCAAATCCTTTTCCCACTTGCTCCCAGAGTCCTTCAGCAGCCATCTCACGTAACTCTTGATGTATATCTGAAATATTGTTAATGTATTTCCTTATATCCCAACTGTTGTCAGGAATATAAGTGCAGCACTGTTGAACTTTCAACAATTTGCAGACTCCTGTGGCTTTTGCTAGCAGCACATCTAGGGCAAGACGGTTTTGCAAAACCATAGCCCTTATCAAAACCATCTCCCCATCTACAAGTAGTAGAATTTGAGCTGTATTTATGGAGAGCTTATCCACTAGTGTTGCTAGCCTTCTGATTTTCAAATCATTCAAAATCACACCCATACTCGGTATCATAGCTCCAAATATGTCTCCAATCACTTCTCCTGCACTTGCACCACGTTTCCCTCTCTGAGGTCTCCTTCTCTCTAGAGGCCATAAATCATTTACATAGAAAATCTTAGGAAATACAACAGCCAAATAGCAGGTGCCATACCAGTTCTTGGGCAACTTCACATAGGCATTCTTTCCACACACAAAATATACATTGGGCACTACTGTTATTTTATCCAGTAATGCTTTTCTGATTCTTCGATCAAGAAGACATGCTCACAATCACTCTCACCCACAAATGTCTTATCATAATATGTGGTCGGGTGTCTAATGCACAATTTTCCTTTCTGCTGGAAATCTAATGCTGTGGGTCCAAAACTTCCCTTTGCTTTATGATCTAATTCTTCTTTGGTCCATGGGGTAACCTTATGCTTTGGATCTGGTTGAAATAGTGTCTGTCTATGCCGATCTTCCATCTGGTCTATAAATTTCTTTACAATGTCAGTTAACAGGCAAGTCAAATTGTTTCTATGGGCATAGGACGTATCCAAAGTAATGGTAGGCACAACATACTTTGACATTCGCTCTACTTCCTTATAATAATCATATTTATTCATGTATTTCAGAACGGGGACTTCTGAGAGTACCACGTCATAATTAGAGAAATAGTACTCGAAGTGTGCCTTGCTATAAAACATGCTCAATAATACACTACATGTAATGCCATAAGTCAGAGGCAAATGATGATATTGAATGCCTTCCTCTACTGAGGCTGGTAACTGCATACACACATAGCAATCTTTCGCTTCCATGGTATCCACATACTCATACAATAATCGAGCATACGCATTCAAAGTAAAAGCACCCTTTGACAGATCATCGTGCAATCTACGACTGGTTTCCTTAATCATTTCTAGGTCATGGGCGTATGCATCCTCATCTATCTCAGAGCTTGGTGTAGTGAGTGTTGTCTGTACCCTGTTCTGTTCGCCATTTTGATATCCAACTAGAGATACCACAATCACCACAGTTATAACAATAAGCACCACTACGATGAGGGTGCCAATGATCCACTTCTGTTTGCGTGTTGATTTTTCGGACACCATGGTTTTCCTTGATTTATTCCGCAGCACACAAGAGAAACACAGTCTATTTCTGTTTCTTTGTTTAACAATGTCTTTCTTGCTTCTTTTCCTTTCATGCAATTAATGTCCGAGTCCTTTCGATTGCTACTAAACCTATTGAAGAGATGTAGACAACCCTACTCCTCACTCCATCATCTACAAGAAAAATCCCTAACTTTAGATCTTCTTAATCTGGGGTCTAGGTTATCTTCTTTCTAAGGCCTAATGCTTTCTTTGATTACAATTCAAGCTTCATCATTAATGACATTTGATCCAAGAATTTCGAGAACAAGTTGCAGAATTTCTGCACGGACGTCTCCCAACTCTAGCGCGGTGAGCCGTCGGCCAAAGGCAGGGAACACAACCTCATTAAGGATAAGGTAACGCAATCCACTTAGTCTTGGAGGATTCGGAACTTGCAGAGTTAGTATTCCGAACGCTTCCACACCTGGGACCAGTAATCGTATTTCAATCGAGAGGGTGTTCTCTCCGTAGCTCACTGTACCAGGTCCCAACCTCCCGGACTTCGCTGGGCCCTGCATCTGCAGCCAGGTATGTCCACTCAGGAGATGCGTATCTTCGAGATGCTGTTCTTTCCCTTCGGGAACGTCTCAGACCATCCGGTCTTTCTTCAACGTCACTTTGATCTAATTCAGATGTTTCAGGAATCGGAGTGAGATCTTTCTCAGATGCAAGCCATATATTCAGCCTTTCTTTTCTTGCTGGCCACTTTTCTGCTCTGGCATCTGTTCTCTCCACTTCCTCTTCTGCAACAGACAGTTCACCTTGATCTGAGGCACCGCTCACTTCTGCAATATCTTCAATTTCAGGATCTGGACTCCGTTCAGGAGCATTCAGCTCTTCTCTTTCTTGCTCACTTGGCTGTTCCGTTTCATCCAAAACTCTTACAGCTGAGTCTGTGCCGTCGTCGTTGTCTGTATCAGGTCCACACACACTCCTCGGACTCAGGGAACTCTCTTCCTCCGCAGGTGCTTGAACTCGACGAGTGTGGGAAGCGTGGATCCAGTTCGGCAATCCTCCACACTTCACAGCGGTACTTGTGACCAGTATCACTTGATAGGGTCCTCGCCAGCGAACATCAAGACAACTCTTCCTTACGTGTTTGCGCACGAGCACCCAGTCACCAGGATTAAGATCATGCAGCAGGTCTCTCGAGGTGGATGCAGTCGCAGCCTCGACCTGGTGGGATACAGAAGTAACCACATCAGCCAGTCCTTTACAATAATCCAACACTAAATCATCAGTGATGTTTATCAATGCTGTAGCTGGCACCATAGGCAAACGCATAGCTCTTCCAGTGAGGATCTCATGTGGAGAAAGCCCTGTTCTCCTATCAGGGGTACTACGCAGACTCATTAGCACCAGGGGCAACGCATCCGGCCACTTCAAGGAAGTGGACGAACACACTTTTGCCACTCTTGACTTGATGGTGCCGTTAACTTGCTCTACTAGACCTGACGCCTCGGGCCTGTAGCTACAATGCAGTCTTTGATCAATATGTAACGCAGAGCACAACAACTTCATTATTTCGCTGTGGAAATGAGTTCCTCTATCTGTCTCCACTGATGTTGGGAAACCGTACCGTGGGATCAGTTCTCTTAATAACAATTTTGCTACTGTAAGACTGTTACATCGTCTAGTTGGATATGCTTTCACCCACCGTGAATAGATGCACACCACCACCAAAACATATCTCAACCTATTGCACCTCGGCATCTCTATGAAATCTAACGGTATCCTATTGAAGGGATCCCCAGACTTTCCAATGTGACTCATTCCAACCACAGTTCTTTTTCCCACATTCATCTGTTGACAAGTAACACACCTGTGACATACCGTTTCAGCCCACACACGGAAGCGTGGATTAAACCACGTCTTCCTAAACACTCGCACCATTGCATCTCTTCCCAAGTGAACTGCTCCATGAATTTGCCTAGCCATTGGGCTTAGTAGACAATTGGGTAATACTACTCTCTCATCTGTGGACACCCAAATGCCATCATCTCTTTTTGTGCAACCTGCTCTGACCCATGAAGCAGCTTCTTCTTCTGTGACCTCGTCCTGCAACCGCTTCACCTCATCCCAAGTATCGGCTATAGCTAACATCATGCTGAGCTCGGTCTCTTCTGTGCTCTCGCCTATATATTCTCCATTGAAAATACAAACATGTTCAGCTCAAAATCGTGCTACTTCATCTGTGTAATTGTTGCCCTTAGTGACAAAGTCTTCTCCCTTTCCATGAGCTGTACATTTAACCACTGCTATCTCTTTAGGCTTTTGCAGAGCTTCCAATAAATGGCGCACATACTCGCCATTACGTATGGGTGACCCTGAGGACGTTAGAAACCCCCTCTGTGACCATAACTGCCCAAAATCATGAACCACACCAAATCCATATTGACTGTCAGTATACACAGTCACTCGCAGATCAGCTGCAATGATACAGGCACGTGTCAAAGCGACAAATTCGGCCACCTGAGCAGAGAATACTCTATTTAAACAGGCAGCTTCCACTACTCCCATGATGGTGCACACACTGCAAACGCTGCTTTCAAATACCCTTCATTGTCTCTTATGCATGAACCATCAACAAAAAGTATCAAATCAGATTGGGGCAATGGTTCATCGACAATGTCAGGTCTGGGTTTGGTAGATAGGTCAGTAACATCTAGGCAGTCATGCTCTTCACAATCCTCATCTCCTTCCTCCTGTGGAAGAGGTAACAATGTAGCAGGGTTCAGAGTGGTACAACGTCTCAGGGTAACATAATCAGCAGCCAAGATAACCTGCTCATACTTGGTAAGTCTGTTGTTGGTTAAATACTGTGTTTTCGTCCGGGTCATCAACAATTCTACAGAATGGGGCACATAAACAATGAGCGGATACCCCATCACTATGCTTTCACATCTTTCAATGCTGACACCAGTTGCAGCAACGGATTTCAGACATCCGGGCAACGCAGAAGCTACAGGATCTAATGTAGCTGAGAAGTAGGCTACTGGTCTACGGGCACCCCCATGTGTCTGCACTAGGACTGCTAACGCACATCCCTCCTTTTCATTGCAAAAGAGCGAAAACGCTTTGTTATAATCCGGCATTCCAAGAGCTGGAGCACGACAAATGCTTTCTTTCAGCTCACGGAAGGCTTTCAAGCACTCGTCGTCCCATGGTACCGGATCACTAACATCCTTTCGAGTCAGTTTCAACAGGGGCTTTGCTTGCAAGGAAAGGTTTGGGATCCACTGTCGACAATAGCCGACCATTCCCAAAAACATGCGGACTTCTTTTTGCGTTTTCGGAGTTCCCATTTGCAGAATCGCTTCTATGCGATCTGGTGACACCCTTCGTTTTCCTTTCTCAATCCGATGACCTAGGTACTGAACTTCAGACAAACAATATTGCAATTTGTTTGGAGACACCTTGTGTCCATTCTCTGCCAAATGATTCAGCAACGCCACAGTGTCAATCCTGCAAGCATCCTCAGTTTCCGAGGCGACCAAAAGGTCGTCGATATACTGTACTAAGACTGAGTTGTGGGCCATCACTAATCCTTCAAGATTCTTTTTCAGACATTGACTAAAAATGGAGGGGCTTTCTGTATACCCCTGAGGGATTCGTTTCCATGTTAATACCCGATCATCCATCCTAAATGCAAATAAAAACTGACTTTCTTCATGCAATGGCATGGAGAAGAAGGCGTGACATAAATCTATTACAGTAAACCATTCTGCTTTGCATGGTATCTGGAATAGAATAACAGCTGGATTCGGTACCACAGGACAACATGGGATCACAATCTCATTAACCCGACGCAGATCTTGCACTATTCTGTAAATGCCACTTGGCTTTTGCAGTCTCATGATAGGTGAATTACAGGGACTATCTCTTATCTCGTTCAGAATACCTTGGGCTATCATAGACTCAATCACAGGTCTGATGCCGGCCACAGTTTCTGGGGTCAACTTATATTGTGACGTTCGTGGGAATTCAGCATTAGGTTTGATCTGTATCTTAACTGGCTCAACCCCTCTCATCAGACCTAAATCCTCGCCCGTGAAATCCCACACTTTCGGATTAACTGAGCACCACAAACATTTCTGCACACAGACTCATGTTAGCCATTTTAAAATCAGCATCGTCATCATATTTTGTGACAATAATGACAGGCAGTAACTCTTTTCTGTTGGGCTACCCAATCGCTTGTACCTGATTCCATTCCTCTTCCTCTGCCCTGACCAGGTTGGGTCACCACCTGTTGTCCCATTCCTCTTCCACCACCTCTACCTCTACCTTGACCTCCTCCAAACCCTTGTGACATATCAGCGTTTCTCAACTGCACCAACATCAACTTGTCCTTCAATTTCTTCTGTGTCGACTCCACTTGATCACTGCAATACTTAGCATAACGCAGAATCTCGTCCACCGACTTATTCTGCCAGCATATCAAATGCTGCTGTATCATCAGGCTAATGTCAGATTTCAGTCCCAACACAAACTTTGAGACAAACTGTCCCATATCTTTTTGTTCAATTGTATCTAATCCACTATGCTGCTTAAAAGCCAACAACAATCGCTCGTAATAATCATGTACCGACTCTTTAGAGTCCTGGGTGGTACGATCAATTTTCAACCAATCAACAATTTGAGGAGCTACCTTCTATTGCAACCATGTAATCACTTGCTCATACTTTCTCATTACATCAGGTGAAGGACCATGAGTCAATGAATCTCTAGGCGGCTCTACAGTAGGCCCCTCAATGGCAATCTTACACGCTGCCCACAAATCTGCCGGCACGACAATATCAAACAAAGTGTTCAAATCAATCCACAATACCTTTGAAATCTTTACAAATCCGTCCATTTGCTTATACCACTCAGCAGGCTTTTCCCTCAGCCGAGGGAAATCATTGGTAAATGCTGCCAAATCACCCCTGCTCCATGGCACATGTACATACCCTCCATTCTGTACCTCCCTAAGGGGGTAATTTCCTGCAGCTCCTGTCCCTCCACCCGGAGGCGGAGTATTCCCTATTCCAGTCTGGAAGCTTTCATTTTTGGCCCATTTATCTTTCCATCTGTCTAAATCTTTCCATGTCCGTATCCCCATCACTAGTTCTCTAATTTGTGCTTTCAATCCGCTCGTTCGCTTCTCTTCCAAATCCTTATCTGTGTAATTTAATCTGCAAGACCCCTGATTCAGCTTGGTCTTTGACAAATCAACCTCATATCTTTGTGCCAAAAGCAACAATGCATCATAAGCTCGTTTGGCCTTTCTTGTCATGTCCTTTGCTATGAACAGTAGTTCGCTTGAGTTATAAGTATCAATTTTAATCAGGGGTAAATTACCTTCAATCACCTCGTCTAGCTCTGCCTTTAATCATACTACATCTAACATTGGCACCTTCATTGCGCTTTTTAACACTTTCTGAATTTCCTCTTTTCGTGTCTCTTCCCTGTCACAACTTTGGGTTCTCCTAAGAACTGCACCCTCTTCTGTCTTTTCATCTGGGCGTCTCTCTCTTTCACAACTTCGACTTCTCCAGTGGTCACCTGCACAAATCACCTGTGGCCCAAACAGTACTTTAGGCGCTTCTTGTCTCCTGCTTATCTCTTCCCTTGGCATCATTGACTCTCTCACTGGTTGAACCCACATGCGAAGATCGGATCTCGAATTCGCTAGAGCACCTGTCCGTCCTCGTTCTGTCCCACTATCCATTCTGGATGGATCAGCTGTAGCTGGCAGTGGAGTACTAGCTTCTACTGGTATTCGACAGAAACCTGTCCCACTCATTGCGAGGCTCCCTCCAGAAATTGTCTCTACCCCTTCACTTATGTGCTGATGACTGTCGTCGGTTCTTTCTCTAGGTGTATATATCGGAACCACTGGCCCTATCGTGACTGGTACAGACAAAGCATCTGGCAACTGCATATTTCCTACAGGTGGTTCCGGATCAGGGTTTGAATACCTTCTTCCTCCAGACCCTCCCGGAAGGCGTACCATGGTAATCTTGCCTCTTACTCCTGCCGTTTGTTCCCCTAAATGCAGTTGTTCTGCACTTACCTGCTCTTCTGATGGGCGCACCCTCGCTGTCTCTACTCTAGACTCACAAGGTGGAGGACGGTCCGCTAGCAATCTGTCGAGAAAACTGTCATCTGTATCACTGTCTCCCTCTATCTTCTTTTTTCCTTCAGCCCCCTCTCCTACTGTAAGAAGTGGGTACAAGCGTTCTCCCTCTATAGTATCTACTCTCCATCTCTTCAACTGAGCATCCCATCTAGCATCATGATATGCCTTCATTGCTTTTTCATTCTTCCATGTGTAGCCTCTCTCTTTTTCACTAGAGCTGCTCTCATCCATGCATCTAATGCTTCAAATTGCGTGGGTCTAGGGGCGGTTTCAGCGCATTCATCACCCCCTCAGCTGGGTCAGCACCTCCATACGAAAAGACCCATAACGAGGGAAAGCCAATTCACCCTCTTTCTCTGTAATTTTATGCCAATTCTGAAGCCACACGATAGTATGAAGTCCTACATTCGTTGCCATGTAATGTGCCGGCGTGTCCTCTGGCGGGGCTTCTTCCCCTACCCGAGTCACTACCCCTGTGTCACCTCTACACATATCTTGCAATACCCTAAAACATCTCATTTTGAACTTGATCAATTGCAAGCTCCAAAGTTACGCTGTTCCACTGCTAATGCACTTCCACCAATCCCAGCGCGGCGTTACACCAACCAACCTATCACAGCGCGGCGCACCCTGATGTCACTTCTCACTCCTTGCAGCGGCTCACCCGCCTTTACAATTTCACCGCAAACTCACTTACACACATTCGTACTACAAGTAACTGTATAACCAAAAGTTATTCAACCAAGTAACTGTTCCTACACAATTACAATAACTTACAGTTACATAAACAAGTAATTGTCTGTCACTGAAGATCGATAGGACACTCTCACAAGAACATTCAACCGTAGTGACCCCCGACCTGCGTTGGTCACTCAATCGCCATAGTCCACCCCGGTACCTGAGGCTTTCTACCGCGACCTATTCTTCATTCACACAAAAGTTCCCTAACACAAGTGGATCGTTGATAGCGCTTCACAACACCCACATTTGATCAGACAATTACAATACAAAACTATCCCGGGATCTTGGACTTCTCTTGAGTCCGCTCACCAAAACCAAAAACCACATTCACTCAACATACACCCCAACTCCGCAAGACATCACCCACGTACTCATTACCGCAATCTAACACAATTCCTTTCATACTCACGCCACCACTGTTTCCGCCGCACCGTCAACGTCCGCCAGTCTCCGGTCTCCTCCGCTCCACTTCAGGGCTCTCCGACCTTCCGACCTTCGACCCTACTCCTAAGTACTCCCCTCACCTTAGAGGTAAACCACTTTAAAGGTAAACCATCCTCTGCTACCATTTGATTACGCTAACTTGCACCCATAAGTTCTCTACTAAGTATAGCGTAAGCGATCGATCTTTTATTTACCTAAAGTGGTCGAGGGGAGGAAAACAACTCAAACAGATATCAACAAAGTTGTCATGCCTGAAAAGATCACTGACTCCAAGTGCAGTTTGAATATTTATTATAAGGCCAAAAACAATTGGATGTAAATACATCTCAATAGCAAAGTATAGAGATACAGAAAAATTAATACAGAGCCGATCTTTCTGATATAAGTAATGCGGCCCAAAAGGCAAATGATTATAAATTCCAAAATCACAATGCAACCAAAATAGATGCAATATTCAGCTCTCGACTCATTGAAAGAAATCAAAATCTTTCCATACACTATTCTGTAAGAGGGCCCTTCCTGTCTCTCTTCTATCGTTCCCCAATGGTGTCAGCACGTGTTACTTCCTAAGAAGTACTCACATCAAAAATGGGTCGTTTAGCTTAAGGCTATGGAGCTCGCTCTATGAGGCTCTTTCTTCTCCGAAAGCTAGCAGAAGTCTGGTCTCTCTGTCCCTGCGCATCATACAAAAAGATAGGATTCAATCAACATTGCGTTACCTTTTCTGAAACTTTCCACTAGATCTCTATACAGTAGCTGGTTCTCTTTCATGAAGCAAAATTAATTAAAGCTATCTTCTTCCAGTGGCCTTGGCTTTCAGACAGACCAGATACGCAAAGCATCCTCCCTTCTCGCTACGAGTTATCTTCAAAGGCATTCCGGGTCTCTCCTTAACTCTAAACATAACGATGTGTATTTCTGCACCTGCAACAGGGTGAGAAAATGCTAACCTCGAACACAACAATCAATTAATTCATTATTTCTTGAGAGCAAGGAGAATCTTTTGGGCCTATGTTTCAGACAACTTAAACAAATCACAGTTTACGATATCTAAAATAATATTGTCCTGCACATTATGCATGAAGGAATCATAATACATACAAAATCCTACTTAATACGTTCACTAGTTCAACATTAATTGATTCAGTTTAATGGTTCTTAATCATCAAAACACTGCACGCAATACGAATGTATGGAAGTGCGTTTAAACCATGAGTATAGTGCACTCATACAAATAGAGTGATATTTGCGCTCTATCACAATTGTATTCCTTGCTGAGGCCAGAGATTTATCAAAATAGCCTCTCTGTTTGAAAAGATTTTCAAGTAACTCAAGTTCTTGCAGGAAGATGAAATCATCTCTGCAATTACGTCTTAAAAGTGTCATTTCCCCTAAGTGGATCGCATTGATCTGTGTTTTGGGTTGTGCGCTAGTTGCGTGCAAAGTAGAATTTCAGGCTGTCGAATTTCTGAACAGACGTGATGCTATTTTACAGCCATCAGTATAGATTAAAACATCCAAAAAGTAAATTTCTTTGGCATTCACCTGATGCATGAAATGTAAGTGGTATGTATTGTAATTCAGGTGTGCTAGAAATATGTTCAGTTTTGCTTCATTGCCAGTACAAATAGCAAATATGCCATCAATGTATGGTCCCCAGTATATAATGTGTTGTGTGATTTCTGGTGGACATGTTGTCCAAACATGTGATTTTTCAAAATTGCCCATATACAGATTGGCGTACGACAGAGAGAATTTTGAACCCATGGCAACGCCCAATGCCTGCCTGCCACTACCAATCATTATTGTGTAAGAAAATGGAATTCTCCAGTACTAGACATGTCAGATCCAAAAGCATAGATGTATGTTCATATAGTGTGGCATCTCTACTAGAAAGAGAAGATGCCAGGGCCGATATGTCCTTCTCTAGAGGAATGCATGTATCTAGTGAAATGACATCCAATGAATCAGACATTTCAAGCATTTCTAGTGATCAGAGCAAAACTCAAGATCAAAATCCTGCTCTTGCAGGTCCAGCTAACAATATAACATCGTCTTTTTTAGTGGAATTTGAACGCTACAGAAAGGGAACAAGACAGAACTACAACAAACCAAGTACAGGTAGAAGAAAACAAGAAGTGGCAGATACTCAAAGAAACACAAACACACGGGAGGGGGTGAGCACCAGGTCAACGACTCGCAATCAGAGAAACTAGAAGAGGGGTCCGACATATCATCTCAAGTGTGTAGAGCCAATATGGCCGTCCTGTAACATATACCGATAATGTAACTATTGTTAACTTGTCTAAATTGTCTAACCACAATTTGTCTGTGCTTGAAACTGATGATTAATGTTCTTAGTAGATGACTTAGGGGCCTATTAGGATGGCTGGTGGATCGCCACCGCCGGCCCGGCGGTGTCGATCCACCCGCCATCTGTTCCTGTTTCTACCCCCGCCATATTAGTATGGCGAGGGGTACCGCGGCGGACGGAAAGACCGTCCGGCGCTTTTACGCCGGTCGGCAATCGTTACGATTGCCGGCCGGGCGGAAAAAGGCCATAATATGGTGGCGGTGCCTTGCAGGCACCGCCATCCATATTATGATGCCTGCGGTGGGAATGCCTTTCCATGGCGGAGACTCCGCCATGGAAAGGCATGCGGGAAATTACTTTGGGGGCCCATTGCGGGCCCCCGGGGGGTTAGGGGGTGTGGCTGCACTGGGGGGTACCTGGGGTACCTATGGTACCCCCCTTCATTGCCATGCACAAGGTGGCAGGCACCTCGCGGTGCCTGTCACGTTGTGCATGGCAATGCACAACATGGACTTTAACATTGCGGCGGGTGCTGCTCACCGCACCGCCCACTGCAATGTTAAAGTCGAGGATGCGCCCGCCAGTGTGGCGGGCGCATCCTAATTGGCCTGGCGGGACCACCGCACCTTTGGCGGTCGGTCCCGTTTTCCGTTACGGTGGCGGGCGGACAAAGTCCGCCCGCCATCGTAATAGGCCCCTAAGTTTTGTCCAACATCTAAGGCCGACTTCACACAGATACATATAGATCTATACCAGTTCACACATCGTATGAAATTAAAGAAATTCTTTGAACCATCTGTTAAACTAACCTCTATGTGCAACAGATCTATAAAAGATGTACAGGATTTACATTTACTTTTATCTTTAGATAAACAGTACGTTCTGCTCCCACTATATTAGATCTAATGTCAGATTTAGACATAGGTTCAAATCTAAATATTGACAGTGGTTTAAAACCTAAATCAACCGTTTTATACCTACCCTTCCACAGATAACCTAATTGATTCCTTTTATCGGACAGTCACACATGACTTATATACTTTGGAAGATAAATCAGTCAGAAAACACAGACCTTTTAGAGATAACCTAACCATAGAAGAACGCAAGGCTCTCACTACACTCACAAAACTACCAGATATCATAATCAAGGAGGCTGACAAGGGGGGCAATATTGTAGTCATGCTAAATTCTGACTCCAATAAAGAAATAGAAAGACAATTGGCAGATTGTCAAGCATATATCAAACTTTCATGTAATCCACTACAATATGTTACAAAGAATATTCAGACTAAACTATGTTATTGGCTTGAGCAATGTCTCATAACAGACACGGAATTCAAAAACATGTTTATTTCATCTCCTAAGGCTCCAGTTTTGTATATACTCACCAAGATCCATGAGGGAGGTGACTTTCCCCCGGGTAGGCCTATCATCTCAGGCATAGGTTCAACTACAGAACATATTTCTGAATACATAGACCTATTTTTGCAATCGTTGGTAAAAATCTACCATCCTATATATGTGATACGAAAGATCTTCTCAAAACGTTGGAGGACATCGAGTGGGCAGAGGAAATCAAGTCTTTGACATTGGATGTCAGTTCACTATATATATACATTCCTCTGAAAAAGGGCATATCGGCCCTGGCATCTTCTCTTTCTAGTAGAGATGCCACACTATATGAACATATATCTATGCTTTTGGATCTGATACATCTAGTACTGGAGAGCAACATTTTTTTACACAACAATGATTGGTATCGGCAAGCATTGGGGGTTCAAAATTCTCTCTGTCGTACGCCAATCTGTATATGGGCAATTTTGAAAAAGCACGCGTTTGGAATACCTGTCCACCAGAAATCACACAACACATTATATACTAGGGACGATACATTGATGACATATTTGCCATTTGGACTGGCAATGAAACAGAACTGAACATATTTCTTACACACCTGAATAACAATACATACCACTTACATTTCACACATCAGAGGAATGCCAAAGAAATTGACTTTTTGGATGTTTTAATCTATATTGATCGCTGTAAAATAGTGTCACGTCTGTTCAGAAAATCGACAGCCTGCAATTCTACTTTGCACGCAACTAGTGCACATGCCAAAACACAAATCAATGTGATCCCCTTAGCGGAAATGACATGTTTAAGACGTAAATGTAGTGATAATTTCATCTTCCTGCAAATCGTTTCAAACAGAGAGGCTATTCTGATAAATTTCTGGCCTCAGCAAGGAATACAATTGTAAGAAAACAACGACTCTCTCTGATAATAGACACCAAGAAAAAAAGACATAAAAAGCAAAAATTGACCTTTATCACCAGATATAGTGCATAGAGACACAAGGTCTTCAAAGTGCTCAAGAAACATTGGCATCTATTGAGACTAGACTCAGCACTTTCCAAATTCATCTCTCAAAACCCAGTGATCACAAACAGCAGAGGTACAACCCTGCGAAATATGCTATGCCTCAGTTTTATTCCAACCACAAAACAACATTTTGGAAGTACATGGCTACTTAACAAATCCAAAGGCTTCTTCAAATGTATACAATGCAATGTCTGCCGATATGCTTGTAACAACATGAAGAATATTCAATATAACACTCAGAATGAGTATTCAATAAAGCAGTTTATTAACTGCAATACTAAATATGTGGTCTACTGTATCAGATGTGAATGTGGTCTTATTTATATAGGCAGTGCAATTAGGCCACTCAAGGAACAGGTACAGGAACACATAAGAGCGATTAAAAACAAAAATCCTTACTAGCCATTCGCAATGCACTAGAAGACAGCCCACTCCACCCCGGAACTGATCAATATCACGTTCCATGGCATAGCACAAGCTGAATCTAACCCTAGGGGAGGGAACAGAACACATGCCCTTAAGAGAATGGAAACAAAATGGATAATTAGATTACAAGCAGTAGATCGGGGCCTTAATATAGACAGAGAATTCCATGTGTTTCTTGCAGACTAACAACTTTTCATGACACATAGGGCGCAATTACGACATTGTCTCGGACATGGGACAGACCGACACCCGGTCGGCGGTCTTGACCGACTAATTAGGATGCAACCGAACAATGTTCGTTTGCATTCCTATACTTTACAATGGGAGCATGTACTCTGGCCGGAATGCATGCTCCAATTGTAAAATAGGAGGTGCAGTTAATCCCTGCACCCTGTGCCCCCTCGGCCTCCAACCAGAGGCCGTGCACCCATGGGGGCCCTGTAGGGGGCCCCAAAGTCGAGTTCCGACAGTCTTTCTATGTCAGAAAGGCCGGCACAGAAAGGCTGCCGAAACCCGACATCGTAATCCCAAGGGCAGAAAGAGCCACCCTTGGGATTACTGACAGCATTCCAACTGGGGGATTTTCTCTCCGAGCCCATCGGAATCCAGTCAGAATGACCGGTCGGATTCCTTTCTGACCACCTCTATTGTATTGAGGCGGGTGGAAAGGAATCCGACCTGCAAATTACGATGCTGTCAGAGAGGCTCTGGCCTACGGTCAGAGCATTTTCCGACAGCATCGTAATCGGCACCATAGTGTTTTACAAATGTTTTGTATTCCCAGAATCTGTTATGGTCTCAATATTGTATACTAAATCGCTCTTTACGCGAGCGTTAGGTATGGCCCCAATGGACTGAGCACTTTGAACTCCAGCGAGGGGTGCGCCAGGGCTGCATTTTAGCTCCTTTTTTATTTATTTTTTATATTAATAATATAGAATAGGTCCTGATAGCTCTGGGTGTATATGTAGGAGGCTGCCCCATCCCCGCTTTGTTATATGCGGATGATACAGTTTTAAGGGCCCACACTGCTAAAAGCCTGACCAAGCTTCTCACCCTTTTTTATTAATTTTATGAATAGCCTTGACTTATCCACTAATTACTCAAAAATCTCATGTCATGAAGTTTGGTTCATCTAAAACAAAAATAATGAAATATGTAATAGATGGCCATCATATTAGAATGGTGGATAAGTTCAAATATTTGGGGATCCAATTGGATTCTGAGCTTAACTGGCATCCGCTGATAACTCAGAATATTTCCTCTTTTGGCAGGGCAATATTTGGTTTCAGGGATTTTCTCCCGTCGACTGGGGCGTACTCATATCCAATCGGTTTTGGAGATTTATAGAGCCAAATGCATCCCCTTAGTGTGCCATGGTAGCGGAATTTGGGGCTATGGCCAGGTAGCACCACTCCAAGTCACGGAAAATAAGTTTTTAAGGAGTCTTCTGGGAGTTTGTCAAACCACACCTTATGAAATTGTCCATGAAGAACTAGGTATGGATTTTCTTATTGACTGGCTCTGCCTCAATCCATTAAAACTCGGGAACTCAATTTGGACAAGGGAGGAGTTGAGCTTTAGCAGATTGATTTTGCAAGACTGCCTACAATTGGATAAGTCCTCACAGATTCCCTGGCTGGCGGATGTGACGCGCAGCCTGCGAGCAATAGGGAGGCCGGATATGTTTCTTAACACCACAAACATAACCCGTGCCGATGGAAAATGGGTGGAAACTGCTTTTATGGACAAGCTGACCTCAGAGCGTGAGGACGTTGCCTTAACAAAACACTCAATGCAACACCCCCAATTGGTAAAAACAGTCAGCAATATTGAACCTTATCTGACCTGGGACATAACTCGCCACCAACGCCGATTGCTGGCCTATTTCAGATTAAATTTATTTCACCGATTGGTTCCTTTTAATCGTGGTTGTTTCAAGTACCCAGATCTGCCTCTTTGTAATTGTGACAACACTTCGATCAATGACACCTTACATGTGGTTATGTTCTGTTTAAAATACAGTAACCTGCGGCAAAAAATTAATACGCCCAATTTTATTACTGTTGAATGTTAAATTACTTTTTTGCATACTCTTCACACAACATAGAGACAACACAATACATTTTACTATTGATTTTGGGGCATGTACAAATGCAATACATCACCGGTCTAATATAGCTGCCACAATATTTTTTCAGACCGCGACCTACTTTAGTCCTTCGTCTATTTCTGGGGGCGTGCATTCCACGTCCCATGTGTTTAAAAGGGCGCCCCTGGGGCTGGTCTCTTTGCTGCCGGAGAAACGGGGAAAACTACTCCCAAGTAAGACTGCTGGCTGTGCATTATATGTAGGTTTCTACCTACGCAGACTATACCTTTTCGGGTGTTACTCTTCTCATAACAGTTGGACTCCATCCTTACACCCTAATTCACTTGGAGGTCTACATTAGGATATTTTGGTATATAGGTAAGATGTTATTACCGTTATACTAAACACAAGGAGATGATGGACGGAGCGCTAAAACTTTTCAGACACTCACCCCCAGTCACGGATCTGGGTTGACTCCATCATCATTCTTTAGCTCACTTTGCCACCCCAGTTCAGACACAGCTATATGCAAATCAGTCTTGGCCCTGTGCCTCATGGGAACAGTCCAGCCCGAACTGCCAAGCCATGTCTTCACTGGACCAGAAACAAGCATCCTGGGACCGGTTTTGGGGAAACACCCCTCTTCTGCCAGGCTAGCTTGAATCCAGTGGCAAAGTGAGCAAGGGACCCACGTCTGGGCATACCCTGACAACTTAGGATGAACAAAGCAAACACAAGGAGATGATGGACGGAGCACTGAAACTTTTCAGACACTCACCCCCAGTCATGGATTTGGGTTGAATCCACCATCATTCTTTAGCTCACTCTGCCACCCCAGTTCAGACACAGCTATATGCAAATCAGTCTTGGCCCTGTACCTCATGGGAACAGTCCAGCCCGAACTGCCAAACCATGTCTTCACTGGACCGGAAACAAGCATCCTAGGACCGGTTTCGGGGTAACACCCCTCTTCAGCAAGGCTAGCTTGAATCCAGTGGCAAAGTGAGCAAGGGACCCAGGTCTGGGCATACCCTGCCAACTTAGGGCGAACAAAGCAAACACAAGGAGATGATGGACGGAGCGCTGAAACTTTTCAGACACTCACCCCCAGTCACGGATCTGGGTTGAATCCATCATCATTCTTTAGCTCACTTTGCCACCCCAGTGCAGACACAGCTATATGCAAATCAGTCTTGACCCTGTGCCTCATGGGAACAGTCCAGCCCGAACTGCCAAGCCATGTCTTCACTGGACCGGAAACAAGCATCATGGGACCGGTTTCGGGGTAACACCCCTCTTCAGCCAGGCTAGCTTGAATCCAGTGGCAAAGTGAGCAAGGAACTCACGTCAGGGCATACCCTGCCAACTTAGGGCGAACAAAGCAAACACAAGGAAATGATGGACTGCTTGCCTTGCATTATATGCAGGTTTCTACCTTCGCAGACTATACCTTTTCGGAAGTTACTCTTCTCGTAACAGTTAATACATTTCTAGACGGGTTAGTGCATATTCTTGACATACAATATACTTGTTACGCGATTTGTGACCTATCCTTTTTAACAACTCCTTTGTAATGCTGCATATAAACGTATACTCGGGGCTTCACAAGAGATGTATAGACAAGTCGCTAACAATACACAATTTTAGAGCTAAGGACAACACTATTTTTTCTTACTTTTCAGAAGAGGAGCTTATCATGGACTTCATTCTTACACGCTAATTCACTTGGATGTCTACTTTAGGATATTTTGATATATAGGTAAGATGTTATTACCATTATACTGACAGCCATGCTGTCCACGTGCCACAGCATGTGGATAGGGACTTGAACTTCATGACGAGTGACACATGATTATTTTAAATATGTTTAATTCTGTCTGTCTCTATTACAGTATACACTAAGAACTCCTTTGTAATTGTATCATATAGGAGTGTTACTTTGAGATTTTAGAATTTCCCCTTTGGCGCTACTCTACGCAAAGACTATTGCTCTAGGCTACCCCTGTCTATACTCTAGAATAGAGCTGTACACTAAGTCTGGTTTCACCCTGATCTTTTGTTTTTTTCGTTTCTATGCTACTTAGTCACATTCTCTACGGTTTGGATCAGACCATAGTGGTCCCTTACCACATCTTACTTCAGAAGGCACAGATGCACGCCGTTTTTTTCTGATTTTTTCACATGTGAGTAATGATATTCCACTATACACAACTATACTCGGATTGATTGAATATGGAATATACTTGATTTAGGATTGAACTAGGGCCTTATTTTCTTCTAATAATTTCCTTGCTACAGATTAAATGGAGGAGACGCATAAACACACGTCTGAAACATTACACCACAGAGTACATTTGGATTTCTTTCCCAAGAATCTGTGACGATTAACCGACAATATTCAAAAGGTTGGTCAATCAATCAATCAAGCAGGGTATTTTAAGCGCACTACTCACTCGTGAGGGTCTCAAGGCGCTGGGGGAGGGGGGAGGGGAGCAGCTCCCATCAGTCGAAGAGCCAGGTCTTGAGGGTCTTCCTGAAGATGTGCAGGGTAGGGGCGCATCTGATGTGGATCGGGAGCTCGTTCTAGGTCTTGGCCGCGACGTAGGAGAAGGTTTTTTCACCTGCTCTTGCTCTGCAGATGCGCAGGGGTTCGGCGAGGGCGAGGTCGGCGGATCGGAGGTTCCTCTTGGGTAGGTGGAAGGAGATTCTATTGTTGAGATATTGGGGTCTTGTGTTGTGGAGGCATTTGTAGGCATGGGTGAGTATTTTGAAAGATACTCTCTTCTCAACGGGGAGCCAGTGGAGGCCCCCAAGGTGTTGGGTGATGTGTTTGTGTCGAGGGATGCTGAGGACGAGTCTGGCTGCGGTGTTCTGTATCGTCTGGAGTTTGCGGAGCAGAGACTTGTTGATCCCGTCGTAAAGTGCGTTTCCGTAGTCCAGTCTGCTGGTTATGAGTGACGGTCTTCCTTGATTCTGGGGGGATCCATTTGAAGGTCTTTCGGAGGATGCGGAGGGTGTGAAGCAGGTTGAGGCGACGGCGTTGATCTGTCAGGTCATGGAGAGGGAGGAGTCAAGTACGATGCTGAGGTTTCTGGCATGGTCCGTGGGGGTGTGGGGGCTGCTGAGGGCGGTGAGCCACCAGGTGTTGTCCCATGTAGAGCATGAGGGTCCGAGTTGAGCTTCAGGCAGCTGCTGCTCATCCAGGATGCAGCATCCTTCATTTTTTCCTACTAGACCATAAGTCTGCTACCTTGAGTCTTGTCTCCCTCAGAGATACCAGAATGAAAATAATTTTATACTTCAACTGTAGCCACTACCTTTCGTTTCCGTAATTGAGTTACATTTTTTGTTTAATAGTTGCACTGGACACAACTACACTCCATACGGAAGGCTATTGCCCCACCAACATAGATGACATCCAGATTTGGTTATATGATCCGCTTAATTATCTTTTTTCTAAGGTTGGTTTTAATAGATTGTTGTGTTTTCTACTACAACATTTCTCTTCACTAGGGAGATACTCACTTATGTTTACAACAACTCTTCACTAACCTGACTGAAAATAATAAGACCCTCTATTGAAGCTGCTGGGACTCTCTCTGCTCGGTTTTTCAAGCTTTCTTTTTTCTTTGAAAAGCTGGCTATATATTTTGCATCACATTGAGATTTTGGGGAATTTCAAATCACGGGTGTTTGTTCTACTATTTTTCCTTCTGGATTACTATATCTTAGACTAACTGGTATCACATAGACAGATTTTTACTTGTCCCTTCTCTTTAGTCCTAAACTTTTTCTCACAGACTTTTCCACTATCACATTATAAAAACTTTTCAACTTCAAATATATATATTTTATTATACTTATTAGAATTTCTTTGTATTATTCTCACAGCCTTGAAAAAGTCATGCAGTGACAAAACACGTGTCAGCTGGTTGTTGGAATAAACTAAAAAGAGACCTTGTCAGAGTGGAACTAACAGAAGAATACAAGACTACTACATCTGCTAATAAAGTGCATTTATATTTAAACTCAATCCTTACGGTTTGGGATTTATAGTATTATGTGACACTTGTGAATGCTTTAGTTTCCTCTTGTATAAATATTGTATACAGTTGGGGTCCTTTGGCCCAATGTGTAAATGACAACAGGGGTAGTAGGTTGTTGACAACCATATAGCACCACTTTCTTTATATTCACTACTGTTACCTAGAGTGAACCCACAAAATATACGTGTTTGTAATCGAGGTGCGAAAACTAAGCCACTACTACATGTTTTTATTGACTAATATTGGCTATGCCATGCTGTGTCCGGCGAGACTTTGACCAACCCTTGATGGCAAAGCCCATTTCTTTACGTGTCACCAGGCAACTGCAAATTTCCTAAACAAATACACCAAACAGCGCTCCAGGCCCGGCAGAGATGAGGACAGTACCTCTGAACAGAACCTAAGTGATGTAGAATAAACTGCTTTTCATAGAAGGCTGTTAAAGCCATCAACTGCAAAAATGGTATGCCCATCCCAAGCAGGCGAGCTGTCTGGCACTATAGCCAGATGGGCACAGGAACTGTTCCCATGGACAGGGTCTCGCGTCGACACTGGAAAAAGGAGCAGTTGCCTAAACATTGGCGTAACTAATGTTGTTTAACTATTCAGTTTTTTGTCATATGCTTTGAATAGGTCATCCATATACTGCTACGGACACTGCAGGTATGCTCTGGTAGATATTGTTGAATGGTAGAATGGGCATCCCATGGGTTGTCTTAGGCTGCCCCATGGTCGATACAGCGGTATTGCAGATGGTTATGGGGGTAGGGGGAGTTCTGTTGCTGAGTGAGTTTGGTACAGGGGAGAAGTAGCTAGCTGGGTATTTGGGACTTAGTGTGGGTGGTGGTGGGGCATGAAAAGCAGAAAATGTTCACAATGGTGGATACATGGCTGGGCAGTATAGAACATCTATTTATTTATTTTGTGTCTTATAAAGCGCCCAAATCACCCCAGAGGGGTATCTCCGCGCTGCGGGAGTGCTACAGTAAAGAAAAGAAGAGGCTTTCAGAAAAGCTCAGTTTTGCAGAGCTTTCGGAAGAGTACATAGTCAGGGCATTTCCAGAGGTGGCTGGTGAGATGATTCCAGTAGGAGGGGGCTAGGTAGTAGAAAGCTTTCCCACCTATGTGAGATTTCTTAACACGGGGCACCAAAAGTAGCGATTTAAAGCCTGACCGGAGTGTTCTGGAAGGCTGATATCGGGTGAGTCTATCTGCTAAGTAGCTAGGGCCATTGCCGTGCAGTGCCTTGTGCACAGTGCAGCAGATCTTAAATCGGATCCGCTTGCGGATTGGCAACCAATGTAGTCCGTGAAATAGCTGCAGAGAGGCGGTCCTAGCAGGAGAGTTGGAAACTAGACGGGCCGCAGTGTTTTGGACCACCTCTATTTTATTTATTTTTTAAACATTTTTATTAAATATAAGACTTGCAACATTGACATTTACTGCCTGACACGTTCATATGATTACAATTTCCATCACATTCCGTCGATAACGTAAGTACATCGTACATCTGGCATACATTGCATAATTTATACGGAATAAACAACTGCTTTATTACTCATCATCGTCTGAGACCGGACCCAGTGTCGGAGGGGCGCAGATACCTCCTCTAAAGTTATTCCATTTACCCCACATTCTCTCCCATTTTTTAGGGCATCCTCTGTGAACATATGTGGCTTTTTCAGCTGCCATGGCCATATCCATATCTTTACACCAGTCTTCAAGGAGTGGGGTAACAGCCGCCCCCCCCAATGTTTGGCCACATTTCGCTTTGCTATCATCATACCAAGGGTTGCCCAGGCTTGGGCTGTGTGATTCATGTCTGTTGGTTCCCAGATGTTCAGGAGACATCGTTTAGGCTCAGGCGGAACAGGACTTGCGCTAACCTCAGTGATGGTGTTCATTACTGCCGTCCAGTACAGTTTAATGTCAGGGCATTCCCAGAGTGTGTGATAAAAGGTGCCTATGTCACTGCATTGGCGTAGGCAGTACTGATCGGTGAATTTCCCTATCTTGCATAATGTCACTCTAGTAAAGTAAGTCCTGTGAAGCACTTTGAGTTGTATAAGGCGTAACCTAGAGGAAACCGCTACTACCCTAGGGGATTCTATCGCCTCCTGCCAGTCTGTGTCGTCCAGTTCGCCCACTTCAGTCTGCCATTTTACCCGCAACTGTTGCATAGGGTCTAGCTGATTGTTGACGATCTTCCGGTATGTGAGGGAGATCGCTCTCTTGTTCATGTGGTCTGTCAGAAGTCTGTCTTCTAATGGGGAGGCTTCAGGAAGGATCGTATCTAATGGGATGGCCGCTTCCAGAGCGTGTTTAATCTGTATGTAGCGAAATAACTCAGTGGGGGCCATTTCGTATTGTTCTTTTAAGTGGGCAAAGGTGACGATTTTTCCCCCTTTCCAGAGGTTGCCTAGTCGAGAAATTCCTATTGCATCCCATTTTTGAAACCCCTTACTCTTGCCCAGTGTGCCTAGTTTGCCTGTGTTCCATAGCGGAGTTTGTTGCGTCAATTTGTCTGTCCAGCCCAGGGATCGTGTTACCGCGTGCCATAAGTGGACAGTGTGTGCAGTTGGTCCTAGAAGTCTGATTTTTGCTTTTTATTATAGAGCACTGGATTGATCCCTCCCGCTCCCAGGGCATGTCTATCCATTCGGTACGCGGGGTCGGTTTGGGGCGAATGGATCCATTGATTAATCACTGCTAATTGAGCGGCCCAGTAGTATGTCTGGACATTTGGAAGTGCAATACCGCCATCATACCAGCTTCTGACCAGTTTTGCCGCGGCGATCCTAGCGGGTTTCCCATCCCAGAGGAGATTGTTGACCTCTGAATCTATTACTTTAAAATAGGACGCAGGAACACGAAGGGGAGTATTATGGAGGGCTTAGAGGAACCTGGGAGTGCCATCATTTTAAAAAGTGCCGCTTTACCCAGGAGGGTGAGCGGCAGCGATTTCCAGTGTTTGGCGTCTCGTCGCAGTCTCTGCAGTGGTTCCTGGAGGTTTCTCGCCAGGAAGTCGTCTGGGTCAGACGTGACATGAATCCCTAAATATTTGAAGCTGTCCGTGACTACTTTGACTGTACAACCCTTCGGTAATACTGGGGGAGGCCCATGTAGAATATACATTACAGACTTTCCCCAGTTGATGGTGTATCCGGAAACTGTCCCGTTTACTGTATAATGTTTAGGAGTCTATGGAGGGAGCGTTTGGGGGATGCTATGTATACCAAAATGTCGACCGCGTAGAGGTATATGTGGTCTTCCCATCCCTCCACCCAGCGACGTCCGCGGATAATTGGGTCTCTTCTTATCCAGGCTGCCAATGGTTCTAGGACCAAGGCAAAAAGGAGTGGTGACAGAGGGCAGCCCTGCCGCGTTCCGCGTCTCAGGGAGAATTCACGTGAGATATGTCCGTTAGCTACAACATGTGCAAGTGGGTTAGTGTATAGTAATCAAACCCATGAGCAGAATTTTGGCCCGAACCCCAAATGTTGAAGGACCGCAAAGAGGAACGGCCATTTGACCGAGTCGAAGGCCATCCTTGTGTCGAGGGACAATATGGCGGCTTCTTCCTGTATGGTGTGTTTGCGGCTTAGGACGTTATGTAGGCGTCTAAGATTTAGGGCTGTATTTCTTCCCGGCATAAATCCAGATTGATCCGGGTGGACTAGTTTGGAAAGATGGGGGGTCAGTCGGAGAGCTAACGTTTTGGCCAGTATCTTGGCTTCAGCATTGAGCAAAGAGATGGGTCGATAGGAGGTGCTTTCGGATGGGGGTTTGCCTGGTTTATGGATGGCTACTATGGTGGCTATACGTTGGTCTATGGGGAGTTCCCCCTGATCTAGGCTCATCTCATACATCTTTAAGAGATGGGGGGCCAGTTTAACCACGGTTCGCTTGTAGAGTTCTATTGGTATGCCGTTGGGACCTAGAGCTTTCCCCGACTGTATCTTGTTCATGGCTAGCGTTAATTCGTCTGCTGTCAAGTCAGCTTCCAGTAACTGGGTCTCTTCCTTTGTGAGTGTTGGTAAGTGTATGTCTCTTAGGAATGCTATCGCATCTTGCACTCCAATCGTAGTCATAGGAGTGTAAACGCGCTCAAAGTGCGCCGCTAATGCGTCCACTATCTCTTGCGGGTCTAATGTGGTGTTGCGTCTTCTAGTCGGAGCTCTGTCACCCATCTGTCCGCCCGTGCTTGTTTGTCTAGCCAGGCGAGAAGCTTGCCTGCCTTGTCCCCGGTTTCATAGACCCTGTGTCGAACTACTGTGAGTCGGGCTCTAGCGTCCGCCCATAAGTATTCTTTGTATTCTTGCTGTTTTGTGCGAAGCTTATGCGTGTTAGCGTCGGATGGGTCTTCAGCATGCAGTGTTTTTTTATGCTGAAAGGTTTGAGGAAGATTCTTCCTTTCATTCCGCTCTCCCTGAGGAAAACAGTGGTAGGGGCTACGATTCTATCTAGAATCGATTATTGCAACGCTCTCTATTTAGGAGCAAATGCTGCGCAATTCTCTAAATTGCAGTCAATTCAGAATGCAGCAGCGAGAGTATTGCTTAATCTTCCCAAACACCATCCTACATCAACCGGCATAAAACAACTTCACTGGCTTCCAGTACGACAACGGGTTGACTTTAAGTCCCTGTGCATGGTACACAAAGCCCTGTTTGGTGGAGGATCTAAGGATGTGCAAACTTTGTTTTCACGTTACGTTCCCACACGAGCGTTAAGATCAGCATCACTTGATCTCCTACAACTCCCCAGGATTAAGAGAGTAAGGTGTGGAGGTAAACGCTTCTCTTTCCTGGCTTCCAAACTCTGGAACTCTCTGCCCACACACCTGAGGTGTCTGCCTAATAGATCGGTCTTTAGGAAGAAAGTTAAAACTTGGCTCTTTTCACAACCCTGAATGTGTTGGCCTGGGGCATTACATATCACTCAGCGCCAAGACGCCTCAGCATTAGTGCGCTTTATAAATACTTTTCTGTCAGTCAGTCAGTCAGTGTCTCTAATTGGTGCACTTACTGTTCCAGGGCCTCTACTACTTTTTTCTGTTCTTTTTTGTATCCTGATATCAGGGATATGGCTTGTCCTCGTAGGACCGGTTTGTATGCTTCCCAAAGTATCAGTGGTGAGGATACTGATGATTCGTTTTCTGCGAAATAGTGCGTTGTAGTGGTGAGTAAACCTTTCCGGATCTTGGGGTTTTGCAGATAGCCTGGATATATTGGGTACATGGGACATTGTGTCTGAATCTGTAAGGCGTATTCAGCCGAGACAGGGGAGTGATCGGAGGTGCCTCTGGGTAAATGCGATATTTCCCTGAACCTGCCCACACTATCTGTGGCTGTGAGTCACCTGAAGTCTATTAATTGAGGATTCATTGGCTGAGATCAGGAAGGCATTACAGTAGTCTAGGCGGCTTATTACTAATGCCTGAAGGAGTGATTTATGAACTGTCATGGGGAGACAAGGGAAAACCCTCTTCAAGAGGCTTAGCGTATGAAAGCAGGAGCCTACGGTGGTAGTGACTTGCTCCATCACCGTAAGTTTCTGGTACAAGTGTACACCTAAGTTTTTTACCACTGCTTTGAGGACCAGGGCTGCACCCAAGTTCGTTGGCCACCAATCTGAGGACCAGAGTAGAGGAGCTTCTCCAAATAGCATAATCTCCGTTTTACCTGCATTAAGCTGCAGGAAATTGTTCCTCATCCAAGCCGAAATGGCTGTCATGCCTTCTGAAAAGGTCGACTGGATATTGGGGGAGTTTTTATCAAAAGCCATTAGAAGCTGGGTGTCATCAGCGTATGAGATCGGAATGAAGCCCAGTTCCCTGAGTAAGTCCGCTAAAGGAGCCACATAAATGTTAAACAGAGTGGGACTGAGACAGGATCCCTGAGGTACTCCTTTAGTCAACTCCGAAGTTTGAGATCGGAAGGCACCAAGGTTGATGGTTTGAGTGCCGTGAGTTAAGAAACATGGCAACCACTGAAAGGCTGGGCCGTGGATTCAGATGTTTCTAAGTCTGTTGAGTAGGATGGAATGGGATAAAGTGTCAAACGCAGCTGACAAATCCAGCAGCACTAATAGTGCTGCTTGTCCTTTGTCCAGGGAGTGTCTTAGGTTGTCTGTGACAGCAATGAATGCTGACTCCGTACTAAACCTAGGTCGGAACCCAGACTGAGAGGGGTCGAGGCATCCTGTTTCTTCAATGTACTCTGAGAGGTGTTTGTTAATATGATTTTCCAAAAGTTTACACAGAAAAGGTAACAGAAAATAGGACGGTAGTTGGACAGATCATCCTAGGGGGCATTAGGTTTCTTCCGGATGGGAATTATTTGGGCGGCCTCCATTCGGGTGGTAAATGGCCCTTGCTCAAGGAAGAATTAAGAATTGAGCAGATAGCAGGTGACAACTGTTTATGGAGTAATGAAGATACTTTAGCAGGTAGAATATCCTGAGGGGAACCTGATTTGACTGTTTTCATTAGGGACTCCACAGTGTCCGTTGTGAGAGGGGGGAAGCATTAAGCAGTAAGAGAGTGTGGGGGACAGAGGGTCGAGAGTCATTCAAAGGGTCCCTATCTTTAGGAATTTTATCGTAGATAATCTCAATTTTCTGGATAAAGTGGTTGGCTAACTTATCACAGAGTTCTTGTGAAGGTGTTACTTCATTATGGCAGGCCTTAGGATTCGTGAAAGAGTTCAGAATGTGGTAGAGTTCTTTAGAGAATTTTCCTGCCTGATTAAGTTGTGACTCAATATGGATTCTGCGCGCATTCTCTAGGTTCTTATGATAGTGGGCTAGAGAGCTCTTGTACATTTCTTTATCGATTGCATCATGGGAGAGACGCCAGCATCTTTCCAGCTTTTTGCAGAGGCTTTTTTCCTTCCGTAGATCTGGAGAGAACCATGCTGCATGCGTTCGTCTAGTCTCATTAGGGTGGAATTTTAATGGGGCCAAGTGATCTAGAGTTGTTTCTACTATGGTATTATAACTAGCCAAACAATCCTCAATATTTCCTAGTGCCAAATTGGCATTGATCGGAAATGTGTCCGCAAAGCGATCAGGCGTGATTTTATGCCATTGTCTTCGAAGACTGCAGGAGGCTTTAGCGGAAGCGGGAGTAGCCCGCATCTAGCATGCATTTGAACACTAGGGCCCTATGCCATGGATGAAACATGCAACAACACCATCAGATTCATGACGTGGAAACTGCAGGGTCTGAATAACAGATGTAAAATGCATCACGTTCTGGCCTATGCTAGTAGACATCATGTAGACAATATTACTATTACAGGAAACCCACATTGGCCCCGGGAAATCAAATTAGGTGGCATGCACCTTGGGTACACATCGATACATTGCAGACTGTTCTGCTTACTCAAGAGGGGTAGTGATAGTGATAGTAATCCGCAAGGGGTTCCCCTATTACCACATTACTGCATTGCTGACCCAGACGGTAGATACCCGAGCATCCAAGGCAGTCTTAATTATACTCATGTAACCATAGTGAACGTGTACAGCCCGAACCATGATAACCCCCAGTTCCTCCATACTGTGGGTGCGCAGGGCAGTAAACTGAACTCCCAAACAATCATATGGGGTGGGGACTATAATATCACACTGGACAAAACAATAGACAGCACAATTGTGAGGGACAGCAAGAAATGGGGATGAGAAAGACACTATGCAACAACAAGACCTTCTAGATGTCTGAAGAGCTATAGATCTAGACAAACAAATATACATTTTCCACTCAGCTATAAACGGGACATCATCCAGGCTGGACTGTTGGGTGGGTTCCTGAGATGTGATGAAATGCATGGAGCAGATAGAACATCTCCCTCACACTAACTCGGAAAACTCCATGGTAGTGTTGACACTGTGCTTCCTTGATTGCCCACAGGTGATTATGAGTTGGAGATTCCAGCCATCCATGCTTCTGGATAGCATTTTCAGAGAGGAGATCAAGCAATGCATAGCTGAATAAAGATTCAGTGGAGAGTAAGAGGGTCCTCTGGGAGGCATTCAAGACGGTAATCAGCTGGGAGTGTATTGGCAAAGGGCATGGTATCCTCAGTCCTTTGAGGTAGACCGGCCATATTGGAGCAAGAGCTTGGATGCCTAGAACAGAGGCAAACTACAGACCCAGCCCCCTCACGACAAGTGACAATACAACACAGTCTAATGGAATACAAGGACGATGCAAAGAGGGAAATGTAATACTTAGGGAAATATGCAACGGCAAGAATATATGGAGAGGGAGAGCGCCCTGGGCGCACACTACCCAGCCTTTTAAAACCGAAGTGGGAGACTGACCACATTGCTACCATCAACACAGGAGAGTGGTGCAGAGTCCATCGTATAACTGATATCCTGGCAGCATTTGCCGACTATTATACTAGAATATATATCTCCTCATGCAGTGTGCAGATGGGCGACATGGGTCACTATCTGGATGCAATGACATTAGCGTAGGTGGAGATGGCTGAAGAGGAAATACTCTGTTTCCCCCTTACGGAGGAAGACATAAAAAAAATCAAGGATCTGGAAGCGGGCAAAGTGCCTGGCAGCAACAGTCTGACCAGCGAGTTTTAAAAGGAGAACACAGATATGCTTGCTCCACACTTGCCATGTTAAAGGGTGTCCTGCTACCAACAGTACGGGAGGCAATAGTGATAACGCTGCTGAAACCACAGAAGCATGCGCACGAGTGCGGATCATACAGACTGCTCTCAATTATAAACTTGTATAAGAAGATACTGTCTGAAATACTAGTGCTTTACCTGTGCCACTGATGCATGGACTGATTCTACTGGACAAGTCCAACTTTATACTGGGACATTCGACAGCGGAAAACTTGTTCATCGCAGCGCATCAGCTTGATCCAGTGCTGATAGTGGTGGCAGTGTTTCTAGATGTGGCCAAGGCTTTTGATTCAGTAGAATGGCCATTTATGTTGGTGACGCTGAACCGAATGGGACTGGGTAATGCGATGATGCACTGGATTTTACTTTTGTATGCCCGATGGCAGGTATATGGATTAATAGGCAAGTGTCACATCCCAAAGACATCCAGCATGGCACATGGCAGGGATGTCCTTTGTCACCTCTGAATTTTGCATTGATGTTTGAACCGCTGGTGTGTCTATTACATGCAGCTCATGGCTATAGGGCTATACGGTTTGGCATGCAGCGCCTACTCATCTCTCTGTACGCGGATGATGTATTCCTGATAGTCAAGTACCCAGAGGTCAATTTACAACCAATAATAGCAGACATCATGCGTTTTGGGGAGTGGTCTGGCTTGACAATCAATTGGGCAAAATCTACTATGATGCCGTTAATAGCTAATACTACATGGTCATTATTGGACCAGGTGTTGCAATGGCAAGAAACGCTGATCCACTATCTCAGGATCCACCTTCACAGGGACCTGGGGGTTGTGCTACATGAAAACTATGGCACTTCGATCGATAAAATTGCGACCAATGTTAAAAACTGGATAAAGTTGCCGCTGTCTATGGCAGGTAGAAGAGCAATAATAAAAATGGTGGTATTACCACAAATATTATACGTAGTTCAGAACATACCCATACCCCTCAATAAGGCCTTCTTTCAGCAGATTAGAACTGTGATGATAAAAATGGCATGGGGAGGACAATAAGCCTGATTATGTTGGAGCGTACTGCAGAGACCGTTTAACCAAAGCTTGGAGAAAGCCCTTGTAAGCCTAGATAATCTTAGTACAGTAATACTGAAAGACCCCAAAAGACCCAAAAATGAAATCCGCATCGTTAATTGTACAGCGTGGGCATGGCACACGCTAGCGACGATGTGTACAAACGACAATATATATTCCCCATGGTAAGGAAACTCTGTCTGAGATTATATTTGAACCGCTATCCAATAAATGAAAGGTGGCAAATGAAATCTGTAAAATGGAAGACCTTTACAAGAATAATACTTTCCTCACACAGACAGACTACAAACAAAGGGAGGGGGGCTTTCCACTAGATGCATTTATATGCCACCACCTGAAAAAGGCAGTTAGGCAACTATTCCCAGACTACTCAAAGGAGCCCCGAAGTTGGAGTCTGATCTCCTCAGTGGCGGCAGGCCCTGCACCCAAGAGATTGATCATGCTATAGGGCATTGCTGTAATGGGGGACCTGCCGCCCATTTATGCCAAGGCGAGGTTGCACTGGGCCTGAGAATTAGCATCTGACATAACTGATGAGCAATGGTTGTATTGCTCCATACACACCAAAGAAGTATCCATGAGTGGGAGGCACAGAATAAGTCAATACAAACTTTAACATAGACTGTACTATATGCCTGTATCGCAGGTAACGTTCACCGGGAATGGGGATGCCCAATGCTTAAGGTGCATGGCCCCAGACATGGATTTTCTGCATCTGACATTGGAGTGCCCCCTGATCAGGGATTATTTGAAACAGGTGTTTGAGACGCTAACTGCAATGATGGGACTGTTGCTGGCCACGGACCCCGTGACGGCGCTCCGGGTCTATGTTAAGAACGTCCCCAAGAATATGTGAAAATCTGTGTGATTGATGTTATTTATGAGCAAATGAAGAGTAGCCATGCATTGGGGTAGAGGTAGGGTGCACACGATGGCAAACAGGATCACCGACATTGTCATTTATCGCTCACATGCTGAGACCTATGGCAAATTACTCCCTACAAAATCTCGCCCAAAAGACATATGGGGACCCCTGAGTTCACAGTTGGCAGAGGCTATGGCTAGCCTGGAGGGTGATACATCAAGCACTAGTGACCTGGTGGAATAATCACAACGACTATACAATATGTAGGCTGTGACTCATACCTGGGATATCGATTCTGTCACTGTATGATGTCATGGTAAAGTGCAAACATGTGTTTATGTCTGCCTGCTCAAGATATGGAAACTATGGGCCCGATTCACAAAAGTAATCTGAGACAAAATCCTAGCTTTACGACTTTCGGTATTCACAGAAGGCACAGTACTAAAGTTAGGATTTTGTCTCAGTTAAACTTAAGTTTTGGTCTTAAGTTAAACTTAAGACAAACTTAAGTTTAACTGAGACAAAATCCTAGTCGTAAAGTTAGGATTTTGTCTCAGATTACTTTTGTGAATCGGGCCCTATGTATTCTAAGTATGACATATTGAACAGTTCTGTGCTGCTGACTTTGTATACCAGCTATATGATACATAATGAGAAAAAAAAAGAGTTGACCATCGGGCCAGTTGACATAAGGAATTGTCATCATGGAGGTTCTCTTTAAGGTACAAATGTTTTGGTGGACGAACACCATCAGTTTTACCATTGTTGTCTCCCATACTTGTAAATTATTTTGTTTTTCAGAAACAAACTCCCAAAGCGGGAGATTGCTTCTGAAAAACAAAATTCTAATGAACCCCATACCTTATTCAGTGGTGTTGGGGGTCATTATATTTTTTTCAGCCCTTCAGCACCAGGTTCTACCTGTTGCAGACAGAAAGGAAAAAAAGGGCTTTACACCATCTACCCTAGATAGGGCAGGCAGTGTAATGCCCTTCCTCTGATGAGCCTAGTATGTCAGGCAGTCAGAGGGAGCTTTCCATCAATGGATCCAATGGGGACTCTGTAGATGGAAAGCTTAGGGTCCGTCCATCTCTAAATGAGGTGGGCAGACAGGGATATAGGCGGACAGGATACTCCGTGGCATTTGAGATGGAGAACCCTGTCTGCCAAACTCTAAATCAGGCACTTTGTTCTTAATTAGGAGCGAAAAGTCTCAATAGGGCTATATTTTCATGTACAGAGAAAAATGGAAATATTATTTGAATGCACGCAGAACAATATGGGAACAAGTGGTGTTTATCTAGTACAGGTAAGAAACATCTATAGTTTAAAACATTTAACACTTCAAGTTATAATTAAGAAAGCACTATACAGGCCTTATAAATCCCTACACCATGAAATACATATTTCTGCAACATTACTTCTACAATAGACTGAAACTGAAATTTATATCAGGTTATATATATTGAACTATAAATGTATTTATGCATTTCAGAGGTATAGGATGGTGTATAAGTCACTAAAATACCTGTTTAAAAAAAAAAAAATTATATTTATGTTGTAGGGTTGTTGAACTGAAGTATGTGAGGAATTGGGTTGTTGGTAGAGGGTGGGTGTGAACCCTTCTCGAAGAACAGCCACAGTCCTTGCCAGGTTGGACCATAAAAGTCACTAAAATAACCTGTGCTTAACCCTCTGGCAGCTTGGCACAAAAGCAGTCAGGCTGAACTTAAAGGCAATGTGTATAGTATTTAGACAGCACATAAACAGTAATAAAGTAAAAACACAAGGCAAATCTCACACCAATTTAGAAAAATAGAGTAAAATATATTAAATCATCATTTCACACCTAATCAACAAAAATCCAATCAGTATAACCAGAGATATGCAATTATGAAGATTTAGGGTAAGGATACTGCCTCCAAGCACAAGCCGCCACTCACGATTATCTGCTCTTTCGAAACCAGGTGAAAGTCAGAAGTTCAGGCTGACTGAGATGGAGAGTGGGCCAGATACAGGGACCAGGTTATTCCAGATGAAAAAAGTTACATTCTAAAGTCCAGCACAAAGAGGTCCATTCAAGGTGGAGGAGGTCACGTGGAGCACGGAGAGGATCGTGAATGGCCATCGCTGTAGCGCGAAGATTCTGTGGGGAGCTACGTATGGTTGCTACTGGAGATTTATGCTGGTGGTCACCGCAGGTTGTCGACGCTGTAGTACAAAGTGCAAACCTTGCGTTGCCGGTTGTCACTGGTGGTGACTGCAGTAGGAAGAGTCATCTTTAGCAGGAAGAGTCATCTTCACCAGATCTTCGCATTGCCGATTGGCGCGGACGTCAAGATCTTGGTGCGAACGTTTATGGTTGCGAAGAGCCCAAAACATCAGGATTTCTCCTTTTTGAGTCAAAGGAGTGCACTTTAATGCCAGCCAAGGGTCCAGAACCTGGCGCGACAGTCCCTGCGGACTAGGTACTACTCTTGCAGAGGCCAGCAGGGCTCAGGCAGGTCCAGTTGCAGGTCCAGTGTAGGTCCAGCCAGCATGGTCAGCTGAGCAGATGCAGGGAGGCCTCTTTAGCTTGTTATGCCCCTGCAGCTCCAAACAGGAGGTCAGTCAGCTGACCCTTGGAGTCACATTAGCCTGGAATGAAGGGAGCAGGTCCAGTCTTCCTTCTCAGCAAGCAGGACAGGCCTCGAGCAGCAAGGCAGCAGTGTGTCCTTCTTCTGTAGCATCCACAGGTCCAGAAGTATACTTAAGAGTGGGTCTGAGAGTCCCCTTTCTATGCCTGATACCACTTAGAAGTGGGAGAAGCTTCTGGACTTTCCCCTTACAGAGGTGCCTGGAATTTCCTGCCTCCCTGCCCTGGTACCAGCCTGTCTGGGGGCACAACAGACTAGTGTGAAGTCCTTTGTTTGTGAGCTGGACCAGTGCCTTTGAAGTACAAGTATAGTAGGTGACAGCTCTGCCGTCCCCCATTAGGCCAAGATGATCCATCCTGCCAACACCTAGGCCGTCCATTGTGATGCTGTCTGGAAGGAATACACAAAGGTCAATTGCCAACTACACCTAGTCATGTGACACAGGAATTGGCTGCAGGCAACAAATGGTTGGGGCTAGAAAATGCCAGCATTCTAACAGTGGCCTTTTCAGAATTGTGACTTAAAATCTGACTTTACAATAAAAGAGGTTTTAAAATTACAATTCCTTGGACAAAAATGACTTTCCAACCTGCTCCCAATCAAAAGCCATCACTCATTAAGGTTAATAAGGTAACCCAATGTTATCCTATGGGAGAGGTAGTGATTGCAATAGTGAAAAATGAATGTAGGATTTTTTCACTGCCATGACATGTAAAACTTAAAGTACGAGTCCAACGTTTTAAATACAATGCATCCTACCATAAGGGGAGTTCATGGCCTACCCTAGGGGTGACTTATATGTATTAAAAATTAAGATTTAGGCTTGGCAAAGGTTTATTTTGCCAGGTCTAAATGGCACTTTAAAACTGCAAACACAGGCTGCAGTGTCAGACCTAAGACAATTTTTAAAAAGCTACTTGTGTGGGTGACACAATAAGTGTTGCAGGCCCCCTAGTATCATTGAATTTACAGGCCCTGGGTACATGCAGTACCACTATACTGGGGACTCACAAGTAAAGTAAATGTGCCAATTGGGTGTAACCCAATTTTACCATGTTTAAAGGAGAGACCTCGAGCACAAAGTGTGTAGAGTCCTAAAGCCAACAAAAAAGAATTCAGCAAAACAGGGGTGAAGGCAAAGGTGTATGGATGACCCTTTACAGAGGACCATCTCCAACAATGTATTTTCTATGACTATGGAACAAATCTTTTATTTTATCTTTATTAATGCTGTTTGAGGTATTTGTCATTGATAATATTTCTTTATACAGCATAGATTTATAGGCATACGCTAGTTGTTGACAATGTCAATATTGCCATAATGCTTGCCTAAGTGAAAAAAAAAATGTTAATGCCTGAAATGGAAGCAGACTGAAGATTTATGAAAGAGATTTATGAATTATGAAAGTATTGCTATGCTTTTGTTTTACATGTACTCAAGTTTATACACAGAAGCCAAGGGCCTGATTTAGATCTAGGCGGACGGGTTACTCCGTCAGAAACTGTGAGGTATATCCCATTCACCAAAACATAAATCCCATAGGATCTAATTGGATTCATATTTTGACGGACGGGATATCGTCACCGTTCTAAATCAGGCCCTAACTCTCAGTCTGGTTCTCCCTATTGGGAAAGGGCTCAGGCCGTTGTACCCTCAGAGTTGGTTAGGAAGTGAGACTTCTGCTCCTGATTTAACCAAGAGCATGCAAAAGAGGAAGATAATAGGTGCAGAGGTGAAGTAGGCTGCTGTTTCAAAAGGGGATACTGACCAACGTACTAGAGCGAAAGACAGGCTCCAAAATACATGACAAAAAAGGCATCCTTGGGGTGTCATGCTTAAACTTATATGCCGGGCATTGCAGTATTTGCCCTCTGCCATACATTCAATGACTATATAACTTAATTCCATTCACTGATGCAAGTTAAAGGTGCAATCTGTCTACCTTTTGCTGCTTTGCTCTAAAAAAACAGGACTAGTTGCTACTTGTTATGTTGATCTGTGGATTATAACTGGTGTTATTTTTTATCACCTTTTTTATGGTACTGGTCACATTCGCTTGTATTTTAGCAAGGATATTAAAGATCAGAAAAATGACAAGAAATAAAGGATATGCTTTTGCTCTTGGGGCTTATAAAATTGAGTATAGTTTTTGAAAAATTTAGGGAAGTGTAACACGGCACATAACGTGGTTTGCCGGTATCTCGTGACTTTTTGACATGAGGGCCTACCTCTCATAAAAACCCATGTTACTGACAGGAGACTGGATCAGGAAGAAAATGTATTTGAGCTAGACATTTTATATGCGAACCGATCTCCGATTTCAGAAAATTAAGCAAAATCAACCCGTGCAACATTTTGAGACATTTTGCAAATGTCACTTAAAGCAAAATGCATGCATTTTTCAAATTTCACTCATGAAATAAAAATCTTGTTGAGACGATCTTCCTCTACAACAACTGAAAACAATGTGTCCTCCTTCCTTAGTATTTTGTTGCATATGTGTCATCTGGCAGCATGCACTCTAGCTCCAATCACTGTCAGCTACAGATATGCCATGGGCACAATCATTTCTTCTGCAAATTCACCAAATGTAATGTCTCTTAATGCAATTGCATCACCCTCTTCAACAAACCAACAATACAAGCATTCTTTTCTTTGTTAGTCCACCATAACCAATATTTCTGCTCAACAACTATCTGGATCTCTGCCATAGGCAGAAGAGGGATGTTAGGACAGCTTGAATGTTACCAATTACATTCTCTAGGTGGATATTTAACAGGACTTTCGGATTTTCTCCACTATGAAATGCTACATCGATATCACGCCATTCTTCTCAAAACCCTATATTATATAAACTGGGCAGATAACAAAGCTGTTTGCCCGTGTTCAGCTTTGGCGCCGTAGCTGCTATGGCTGACAGTGAAGGAGCTCCCTGGAGAAGCTCCCAGGTCCAGGGATCGCTTTTGATTTAAATCCCTATGAATGCCCTGTAGTCGAGGCCCCCCTCGCTGGAACACAGAGGAGCTTCAGGAGAGTATTACTGGAGTACTGAACTGGGATCTCGTTTGGTGTGGCTAGCTTCTAATTCCCAGTCATCTAACCCACCTCTCCTGAAACGGGTGAGGTAAAGAGGACCCCACTGGAAAATGAGGGATCTTGTCCGGAATTTGCACAATTGGAGGCCTGGCCGCTCCCAGGCATCGGGACGGTGAAGAAAGTGCTTGGGGATTTGTGACGGCTATTGGTGCTTACAGACGCTGCCCCAGCTGCTCCTCCACCAGCAAGTGCCATTCTGTTCTGGGAAGCAAACCTCCCAGTGCTGCCTCTACTGGGGTGCTCGACCAATGGTGGATGGCTGCTAGGAGACCAGAAACACAGCAGCATCCCCCACGGTGAGCACTCTGCCCCTCCTCTACCTTGACTCCTGCACCTCTGGGCCGAGTGCACTCTCTCGGAAGCAGCCCCCTGACACTGCCTCCACAGGGTCGCTTGATCATGAGTGAGACAGCTGCATCGCGACTAGGAACATTGCAGCATCTCCCACTGTGAGCCCTTTGCCCCCTACGCTACCTTCAGCTCCTCCGGCATCTGGCAGAGCTCTACGACTCCGTCATTCAGACCAGGACTGGGAGCCCGTGCCTTCCCCCTCGGGGTTAGCCTGGGCTGGCTTCCACTTAGGCAGCTTGAGACTGTGGCCGTTGTCATCACAATGAGCCTGGGGTGCCAACATTTACTTCTCCTTTCATGGGCCCGCAATCTAATTTCTGCAGCAGGTTGTGAGCACTCGGAGCGGAGTACCTGGGTGGTCCTCTTCTACTCCCAGGTCTCTCTCAGTTTCATTCCTGATCTCCTGCATCTGCAAGGCTGATGTCTTCAATTCATCTGGTGCTCTCTTCCACATCCCACCTATGTTATTCATGGTCACTACCAGCTGGGGCTCCCAGCCTTCTAGGTGATTTTTGTTGAGCGAGCCTGGTGTTTTTCTGTAACCACTGCCATTTTGAGTTTTATTGCCAATTTTATTGCCAGTGCCATGCCATTTCCTCTCTCCCTCCTCATTCAGCCATCTTCCCTCTAACCCTCCACATACTTTCACTAAAACTAAAACTTCGACCCCCAGACCAGCCCTGATCTCACACAGGGAAACAAAAAGAAGACCATGATCTATTCGCAGTCTTGGAGCTCGATCTAGTGGCTAAATTGCCAGTGACTTTCTCCTTCTATAAACTTTGGAAAGCTCCTGTGCTAATAGATAGTTGGAAAAAGTTCTGCAGCCACCACTAAGATCTGAAAGATTAAATTTAGTCACACACAATGTATAACCAATCCAAACTTCATCAGGGACGATCATCCTCAATTCTTCAATTGACTTTACCCCCACTCCACCATAAGGATTCTATTTCAAAATTATTCAACTTGTTACCCTGCATATCAAAACCATCAAATAACTCTACCTTCCACATTGCATGTCCTTTAAGAAAGGATCCACAAAAAACAACCGACACCACTCTAGAGCCAGCTGGTCCTTACGCTTATAAAATTAACTACCCCCTGAATTTATCAAAAAAGCAGCCAAGACCTGAAAACACAGACTCCTAAAATCTCATCCAGAAACTCTGGTCTCTGACCCCTATTTTTGTACAAATAAAGGAGCTATAATTAGTGACCTCATTTTTCATATAAAAAGATGAGCACAATGGAGGAAAGCCCTCCTCTCTATATTAGTGATCTCCACAAACAGAAAAATGCCCCATGGTCTCAAACTGTCGGTATCCCCTTCTTCGTCATGCAAAGCAGCAGTCGCCATCAACATCTACAACAATGGTATTATCCTCATAAAGTCATCAGATTGCCACCTTTAATTATTTGAGGAATTTTTCCCTCTTATCAAGAAATCGGTATTGGGGTCTGATTCCTCCTCTGCTCCTCCCAACGCTGTAGGCATCACTAACTCACCTACATCTCCCGGGGGATAGAAACCACTGTCCACCACAGTAGATTGAAGCCTCACCCCACAACCAGTGCAATTACTTCAGATTTCCATAGCCAAGTTACCAACGCCCTTGCCCTGAATACACAGCTTACCTCCCACCTCCCTCAACCACTCTCTCCTCTGGATGCTGATCCCCCAATAACACCTAATATCACACAGTTAGCACTTCCTCTCACCCATCTACTGGCTCTCCCCCTCCTAACGTCAATCCTAACTCTACCCTCAGACCACCCTCCCATATGCTCTCTCCCCCAATACATCAGCACCCTTTCCCCAGCGACCCTACGCTGTCTCCCTCAATACATCAGCACCCTATCCCAAATGAAATCATCACCCCCTTGCCCCCTGTCCACTGCCTCTAGACCGGACAACCCGCACACATACCTTACTAGATTCCAGACTAGATGAGATTACAAAAAACCTGCAAGAGCTTAAAGCAGACTTGCATAGACTCATTCACATCACCACAGAGATGGTTAGCATTCAGTGTCCTCTTAAGGACCATAGGATGATAACACTCACACACGACCAACCCTTCAACCGCCCTGCCATATCTCCAACACCCATCCCTTCCAACCTGACCTTTCCTTCCACAACGACTATGCAATTATGTTGGAGAACTAGACCTTATCCCAATGGGCTCATGCGACCAATTAGATGGAAAGTCCTTTTATCCGATAATGATATCCAAAGACTCCTTTTGTCATATCTCTTCAGTTTCTGATATCTCTGATAATCAGCTTTTAATGCACCCCATCCCGTCAAACCCACATAGAGCTCCTAGGCTCAGTCATAGAGCGGTCAACAAGCCCAGCCTCAGGCAAATTACCCTCAGACATCCCATCCCAGCACACCACAAACCCTAATTGAAATGCATGTTAATCAACTGAAGATCTGCTTCAAGACATGCAAGAGATATTGCCAACCTTATCCTGACACATGATCTTTACCTGCTAATCCTGACTGAAACTTGGCTAAATGACACCTCTGCTCCTATCCTCAACATACTATTCCCTCCTAACCATAGCATTACTAGATTAGATAGACCCATTAGACAAGGTGGAGGCATCGCCTGCATACACAACATCAGTCAGTTAAACATGCACAAACCCCATTCTATCCACCTGCGAATACCGTTGCCTCAATATCTCTTGCAACAACAGACCCTTATTCAAACTACACATAATCTACCACCCCCCAGGAGAAAATCTGGGTTTCATTGAACAAATTATGGAAACCATTATAACCAACACAGACCAATATTGTATGCAAATCTTCCTGAGAGACTTCAACCTCCACTGGAATGATCTGAACAATCCCGCAATTAACGGTTTTAAAACCTTCATTGCTGACCTTAACTGGACCCAATTTTGCAACAGGCCCACACACAAGAAGGATCGACCTTAGATCTTATCATTGCGAAACTCAATTCAATTAAACTGTAGTCTATCCTCTCCTGTGATTAGACCAATCACTACCGCATCACATTCTTCATCATGGAAGTGGTGATAACCAACACAGCCCAAACAATGAAACCCAGACTCTGGAAAAGGAGCATTCACAACATCAACCGTAACAAACTGATCTCTCTTAGCCACAAGATCCTGCCTCCTCCTGGAGAGATGTTAAATGTTCTCATTACGCTAGCTCCATGGTGTCTGTCCTTGACACGGTTGCTGAACTACAACTAAAAAGAGAGTCTGAAAAAGATTCCACACCGGTAAATAATAGTAGCCTCAACACGGAAAGACGCAGCTTGAGGCAACCTGAACATCAGTGGAGATCAGCTCCATCCCATGAACACCTCAAGCACTTGAGATCACTGAGAAACAGATTCTACAAAAGCATCAGATCTTCGAAAGCAAATTATTTCAGAAACCAATTGGATCAAGCCAACAACCGACCCAAAAACTTTTTGAACTCATAAAAGCTCAATTAAACTGCGCACCCATTCCATCTCTTGCTGGATCTATTCTGCTTCCAAACTGCGAGGATTTTACCTCCCTCTTTCTCCAGAAGACAGAGAGCTTGATAAATTATCTGCAAACTACTGTGGGACAATGTCCTCTCCCAACTCAAACCCTCCTCTCAACCTCCCAGTTTACTGCTCATTTGTGTCCCATGGGTCACTTCCCCAAAAACAATGGCTCATGAAACTCTTTCAAAACCTTTGAGGAAAGTACCATTAATAATATTCTAACAATGCTCAAACCCTAAAACCACTTCAATGACCTTCTGCCTCCCAACTTCTTTAAGGAGATCATACCTGCATTAAACCCACTTTGGACCAAGATTGTTAATGCCTCTCTCCTTCAAGGCACTATCCCTTACAGTCTAAAGTCGGGTCAAGTTTCCCCCATCCTAAAAAAACCTTAAGCAGATCAAACTGACTTGAACAACTTCTGTCCTATCTCTAATATTCCTACCTTGGCAAAGCTCCTGGAAAAATGTGTTTTCATCCAACTCTGCAACCATATTGATCATTTCCGATTAGACAAATTTCGATCCGGTTTCCATCCAGGGGACAGCACTGAATCGGCTATGACACACATAGTGGACGATGCTCTAAAAATGCTGGATAAGAACCAATCCTGTCTTTTAATGCTCCTTGACCTATAGTTGGCATTTGATACGGTTAAGCATGACAACCTCCTAGACCTTTTGGAACACCATATGGGGTTATTAGGATCAGTCCTAAACTGGTTCGCCTCCTATCTCCATAACAGGTCTCAAAGAGTCAAGGTTAATCATTCTCTATCGCAGACCACCCCAGTCACATTAGGGGTCCCACAGGGCTCCTCACTTTCGCCCACTCTCTTCAACCTGTTCATGGAACCTCTTACGAAAATGTTGCGTTTATCCAACATCCTCTATCATACGTACGCTGACGATACCCAACTATACTTAAAAGCTCCGCCCCAGAAGCAATCAGCTCCCTCAACTCAACTCTTCAGAAAACTCAAAATTGGTTAGCATCCAATCACCTCAAACTAAATACTCAAAAAAACTAATTCCTACTAATCACCCCACGTAACCAGTCACCTGTCATTGAAGAATGATTGAAACATCTAACAGCCCTCAACTGCATCCCACAAGTCATTGACTCTGCAAGATCATTGGGATTAACTTTCGACAAGAACTTCAACATGCAGACACATCAGTGCCACCACCAAAGGAGCGAATCACCAAATGATTATAAGAATATTAAAACCCTTCCCCCCAACAACTTCAAGCATGCAGTGCAAGCTCTAGTGATTCCCAGGTTGGACTATGGAAGTTCAGCCCTCTCTTGGCTGCCGAGATCAACACTGGCTCCTGTGAGAGCTTCGCTCAACTCTGTTGCTAGGCTCATCACTGGGTCAAAAAGAAACAACTACATCACCCCGATCTGAAATCCCTCAACTGGCTCCCTTACGAAGCAAGAATCCAGCAAAACATTGCCTGCATGACACACAAAGCCCTTCACTTCAATACCCCTAGATATATTGGTCAGAAACTAGAACTATCTGGTGGTTCCAGATCATCCAGAAGCTCCAGCTCATTACTTCTGAAACCTCAGAGATTCTGCAAAAAGAAAACCTACAACTGATATTTCTCTGGGATTGCTCCAAGAATTTGGAACTCCTTGCCCCCTGAAATCAGAATGAATCTGTTATACCTGCTGCTCAGCCAGTATGAGTGTACTGTGTGGAATGTTGGTGTGGATGGTGATGCGTTGGAGTGTTAGGGTGCCTGGTTGGTGCTGGAGTGTCAGTTGGAGTGTGGGCTGAGCAGCAAGGAGGCTGCTCCTGGTGGGGCTTACAATAGGCACGAGAAGGTGCAACGAGATGAACAGTGACATTGTCTCTGGCTGTTCAGGAACGTGGGCTGTGCTGCAAAGGTTGGTGCACGCATGCATCTGCAGCCACCTGGCACTGTGATTGCGTGTGTGCCTCCATGTTTTTGATGTTCTTGCCATCACGTCTTCCCTTCACAGGCACAGTGCCTGTGATGCAAGAGCCTCCAGTGCTTCACAAGGTCACGTTTCTTATCCCTTCCTTAATGAAAAGGGAATGCTCTCTTAAGCTTCACATCAAACCAGTAATTGCAAGGGAGAATGGGATTGTTTTGAAGTGGGAGAGAATTGATGCTGTGAAGTTTCTGGGCAACATAGTCTCTAATCGAGTATCCGAGATAATGGTATGCCTAGATCTTATATCTGATGATGGCATGGTTACTGCATTTGAGCAGTTTTACTGGAAGTTAAGAACAATCTAATACGTTTTGTACACAATGGGCACCGCAAGAAGTCTAATTGGTTTGATGAGGACTGTGAAAAATCACTTAAGAATCTTCACATGGCCTTAAAGTTTAAACCTCGCAACCCACTTTTGGTCAAATCATTACGACAGGTTTATAAAAAAGCAAGGATATCAAGGCTAAAAGCCCTAAAAGAAGAGTGGTGGGAAAATCTGCAAAAGGCTGCATTATTAAACAGCTCACAGGCATTTTGGTCTGTGATTAACGCACCTTTTCTAAGAGATGAGCAGTGCATGTCTACAGATAACCATGTTGAACAGGAGGAATGGGTTACACATTTTGAAGGCCTATTTGGAACCAATGAGGAGGCAATTACTCAGTCCCTCTCCACAAGTCTAGTTGGCTTAGGAGGCAGTGCCCGGTTTACACTGGAAGAAATAAAACATGCTCTTAATCAGTGTAAGCGTGCGAAGGCACCGGGACCTGATGGTGTCCCAATTGATCTTTTTTTAGATAACCAAGATCTCTTGGCCCCGCTTTTAACAAATGTTTTTAATAAAATTACCCAAATAGGTGCTCCTCCCTCATGGAAGACCACTGTAATTGTCCCTATTTATAAAAAGGGGGATAGGACAATCCCGAAAAATTATAGGCCTATATCCTTGATAGACTCCACCGCAAAATTAATGGCCCGGTTGCTTTTAAATAGACTTGAGGAATGGGCTCTGGAAAAGAATATTATAATCCCATGTCAGTATGGTTTTAGAAAAGGAAAAGGCACTGTGGATCAGTGTCTGAACCTGAACTTAATAATTGCAAAATATATGGCAGCTAAGACCGGCCATCTATATCTCACCTTCATGGATCTGTCGGCAGCCTTTGACTGCGTGGCACAGCCTAGGCTGTGGCAGATCATGGAGGCAATGGGGATTGACATACAGATTATCAACATAATTTGTGATCTGTATACTGGAGCCACAGCTTGTGTTCGCTTTGGAAAGGGAGGAGAGTGCACTAGACACTTTAAAATCACTAGAGGTGTGAGGCAGGGGTGCGTCCTCGCGCCCTTCTTATTTGCACTTTATACTAATGATGTCGAATCTGCTTTATTGGGATCTACTCCAGATGTTCCTTATATCAACTCTTTACAAATACCGATACTCCTCTACGCGGACGACGCTGTGATTTTAGCTCGTACTAGCAATGCGCTGCACCGACTCGTGATGGAGTATACGAAATTTATTAACAAGCTAGACATGAAAATTAATTATTCAAAGTCCTTTGTCCTAGTGGCAGGCCCAAAGCAGCGGAAACAGCCACAAATCCATATTGAAGGGGGAAAGCTGGGAGTTTTGGATTCTTTTAATTACTTTGGGATTATGTTTGATCGACAGAACAATTGGCAAACTATGGTCATAAATAGGGGGTTGCAGATAGAAAAGAATATTGGGGCTCTTTTTAAATTTATAAAAAAAGTTGGTTCCAAACCTGTTGAGTCGATAAAGAAAGTGTATGAAGCTAAAACGGTATCTGCTGCCACTTATGGAGCAGCTGTCTGGGGCACCTCAGATTGCTCGAAACTGCAACGTATAGAAGACACTTTTTTGAAAATCTAGTTTCTTTGCCAAAGTCATGCTCTAACTTTAATTGTCATATGGAGCTGAAAGTTCCCTATATTAGTGACAAAATTTGAATTGCGCCCATTTGAATGTGGCAGTCGGTTTGGCGGAAGGAGACTCTCTCACTGACTAGGGATATTATAAATGACGTTCTGAAGTTAGATGGTGTGAGTAATATCAGCTGGTTACATTATGTTGAATCCACCCTCAAAGCAGCTGGGCTACATCATCTTTTTGTAGATCCAACAACTTGTTGGTCTATGTCTAAGAAAGATCTGAAAAATCATTTATTATCTAGATTACAGGCAAGGAGGCAGGATTCTAACCTCAGGTTGTCGACAGTTAGAGCATTTCTTGCGGTCCTGAGCATAATGCCAATTGATGTGAATTCAACTTAATTATCGTTCGTCACTAACTTACAACATAGATATATTTTAGTAAGATTTCGACTAAACTATATCCCCTTGATGTTGGGTCTCCCTCCTAATATCTATGCAATTTCCGAACTGCCATTTTGCACATGTGATGATCGATCTACTCAGAATGACTTACATTTCTTGTTTTTTTGTAAATTTTACTGTGAAGAAATGAACCGGTTTATTGTCCCCCTCATACGCAAATTGAATTTTAGGCAATGTCGTGTGGCTCTTTTTTACCTGCAGTTATTACCTGACCCTTTTACATGTTCTTCATTGGCGTCCTTTTTTTTTATCCGCCCTAAAAAAGAGAAGATCAATTTGCCAAACCGATATGTAATCGGGGAACTAAGTTACTGAATTGTGTAAATAACTGTGTGCATATCTGAACTATTTTCTTTTCTACTTGTATAATAGGAATAATGTTTTTAACGTGTTTTTATTCTTTTGGTAACTTCATTGTAACCTTTGTAATCTCAGTTTATCGCAATAATGAAAATTGTTTTATCTGTAGAATACTTTTTATGCCATCATTGTGTTGGCGAAATAAAGTTATTTCTGACTGACTGACTCGTCATTTGAGTAGAGCTTATTGTTTTGCCGTGTAATATTTTGGATGGGTTAGTGCTGTGTAGGCGGAGAAGTATTATAATTATGGTGTGCATGCTTGCTTTTGCTGATATATGTTACTGTTCGAAATGCAGTATGAGCTTGGATTTTTTATGGTTTGGTTTTAAAGTTATGAGACGCTCAATCATTCTCGGGGCATGGACGTCCACCCAAACTTATTCTGCTGCAGATATTTTATGTGGGAAGACTGTGAGGGTTTAAGTCACCCATTGCTCACTGTATACTAGTTGCCCTTTCTATTAGGGATGGAGTCTAGGGTGGAGTTCACCCATTTATTGCTGATGTACACTTGATGTTTTTGTTGGGATGATTGTGCGTGGATAAGTCACCTGTTTCTGCTCCAGAGGTTTTGGGTGAATGCAATTTGGTGAGATTAGCCTTAGCCAATGAGTTGTTATTGGGATGACTGTGCGTGGATAAGTCACCCGTTTCTGCTCTAGATGTTTGTGTGGATGCAGTTTGATGAGATTAGTCCTACCGATAAGTTGTTGTTGTTGGGATGACTGTGTGTGGGAAAGTCACCCGTTTCTGCTCCACCAGTTTTGTGTGGGATGACTGTGCGGGGTTAAGTCACCCGCTGTTCACTGTACTTTGGTGTTTTCATGTGGGATGACGGTGACGGCGTAAGTCACACGCTGCTTGCTGTACTTGTTATGTTTATGTTTTGCTCTGTGTTGTTGTCTGCTGACCCACTTATGTGTTGGTTTTCTCTGTATGCTGCCTTTCATGCTAGTCTGGCCAACTGGTGTGTTTCGTTGCGTGCGGTGTTCGGTATGAGATGTGAGGCGTCATAGAGAGCGTTATTTTCATCCTATGTTTTGGAAAGGGAGGAGATGTGGGTTAAGTCGTTTATTTATTTATTTATTGTTAATGCTTTTACATGCATGGTCTTGTATGTTTATGCTATACCATATTGCCTTTACATTTAATTTGTTTTCATGCATTTTTGTAGTTACCGTATTGTCTTAACATTTAATTTGTTTTCAGGCATTTTCTTTGTGTGTTTTTATGAAATTGCAATATGTTCATCTGGTATTCGCTTTATTGTTATTGTGTTCAGTAAAAGGGAAAGATGTGTTATACCTGCTGCTCAGCCAGTATGAGTGTACCGTGTGGAATGTTGGTGTGGATGGTGATGCGTTTGGGATGTTAGGGTGCCCGTTTGGTGCTGGAGTGTCAGTTGGAGTGCCGGCTGAGCAGCAGTGAGGCTGCTCCTGGTGGGGTTTACAATAGAACTTATCATAGAAGCTATCCTGAGATCTAAGCTAAGAACCTATGAACTTACTTACTTGCAACTAAGATAAATAAACCATCTTATGGTACTTACATTTCGGCTTCCAAACTTTGTTATTTACAACAGAATCCCTCAACTGTATCCTTCAAGAAAGAGGTCAAAGCACTCCTTCCGAACAAATTTCTTCCAGATTCTTCAATTTTCCTCATGACTACAGCATACCGACGACTTGGTGTTTTCAACTTCTCAGTCCTGACACTACCCCCACTTTTCTCGACACTGCATGATCCTGCAGTTTTCTTGACTATGATAATTCTGTTCTTATTGGTTTATCTCCTCTACTATCTGAACATTATAAAACTTACCCTTCCTTTCTGGACACTACGATATCCTGTATTTTTCCTTGAATATTATACTATTGTAATTATCACTCTGCTCTCTGTATACCTGTAAAGCGCTCTGATACCCACAAGGTCATGTTTGTGCTATATAAATCAGTAAAATTGCACCTGATTTTGCTGTTATGGATTGGTAAAACCCTTCGCAGGACGGAAAATCACTTTATTACAAGCATTTTCCGGGTCCTACTCCTGCAGTGATTTTAGCACACCCAATTTTACTGGTCAGATTTTACCAAATGATATTTTTCTCTGCCATAAAATCGCACAAAATCTATGCATGTAAAGAAACACAGAGAAAATGACTTCAACATTTAGGATTTTTTCATTTCATAGTGACAAAGCACCATTGGTGTGCAATCTCATTGTTTTGGCTACAATAGGAAATAGCACCTTCCTATTTTGCTAATTTTGGGCTACTTTTCCAAAAGAGCTAGTGTCAGATATTTAGTGGCATTTCAATCCATTTGCCATCCATCTTTTTTCCCAGTCAGTACTATTGATCCTGAAAGAGTAAGAAAATGCAAGTTTAGTCAAAGGAGGTCATCAAGAATGGGCCAGGCTGACGGGACATTTGATGCAAAAAAACTAGTGCTAAAGTTGAAAGGAAGATATGGAAGCAGATAACAGCTAAAGTTAATGCAGTCTCATCCCACCCACAAACAGTGGAAGATTTATAGGAACGCTTCCAAAATTTGTAAAGTGTTGTGTTCATGATTTGCTTGTAAAGCACCGACGAGAGAGCGTGGCAACTCGAGGAGGACCACCCCCAGAACTCAAGCTCACTCCATGGGAGGAGCAAGTCTGATCCATCATCATCGCAAGCACTGAGGTGATTGGAGATTGAACCAAAGCTGAAGGAGTAGAGGAGCCTGGTAAATTCGATAATCAAATACGCTATATTTAAATACAATTTATATAAAAGAGAAGGCTAGGATGAAACAATAGGTACAAGGCATTAAAACAACGCCAATAATTCAGTAAATGTTCTAAAAAAATGTTAATGTCCATAATGGCACATTCTTTATCTGATGCGAAATAATTAAAAATAATCTTAAAATAGATTAAATAGATACAAAATAATAATGACCTCCCCCTATTAACTTTGCAGTGGAGACAGCACTGGAGTGAAAGGAGGAGGAGTAGTCTTCAAGGCACCACAAAGCACAATTTTCCTAAAACTCCATTACTCCCAAATTCCCAAATCATACCCAAAACTAAAACTACAGTGAGCACTGCAACTGCTGTCCCAATGTCAAGAACGCAGAGGGCAACATCTGTCTCAGCTCCTCTACTTCCAACTTCAACTACCCGCCATTGATACTCTAGTGAGTGACATCAGTAGTCAAGTACAACCAACAATACCTGTTTCAAAGGTATCAACTCGGCCACTACTACAAAGACTCCCTCATTGTCAGCACCTTTAATTTCTGCACCAGTGTTACATAGTTTTAAAATGGCTGCAGAGAAAGAGAGAGAGGTGAGGCAGATAGCGTGCCTTTGCAAGAACATGGGGCTGATGTAGAATGGAGTTCATCCTCCGAGGATCAACAAAATTCACTTCCACCTCAAGACAGACCATCTGTCCCAACGACCAATAGTATTGTCATTCAGGCTCAAGCAAATATGTCCACAAGAGTGGCAGTGATGGAACTGAACCATGTTCCCCTGCATCCACAGTCAAGAAACTGTATTAATGCAATTCAAAAGCTGGGGTCAAATCTGTAACATGTCACAGAATCAACATTGCATACAGATGTGAAGCAATATTCGGTCTATGCAAAGGCGCTGGCAGGTCGATTTGCAAGAACAAAAGGCAACTAGTAGATCCATCCTTTGCTTGCCACAAGCAGTGTGAGATTTCACCACCACGTTTGAGGAGGGGCATTTGTCCTTGCTTAGATCGATAGATGCACATACACTTGCATTTCAGCAAGAATTTTTGAGGCCACCCGCCACTACACAAATGGTCTCACCTCCTAGCTCTTCTAACAGTCATTCCTATCCACCTACTAGTAGTTCTACCTCATCCTAACATGTGTCTCCAGTATGTCCAGGAAGGAGGTCTGCACATACTGCTCAAATTGGTGTCCCTATTGCTCACTCAGCTAAAAGAAGTGCATTTTAACGGAAACTAATTTATAGATGCATTTTATTTACCAAATGTATAATGTCTATATTTTTGGTTAAAAATTGGGTACATTTGTTTATTTTTTTAATTATTAGAGGACGTTCCTTTTTGGTTACAATTTGCAAAAAAATTATTTCGTTTTGGGAAAATAAATAATCTTTTTTTTTTTTTTAAAGCGTAATAATTTTGTCCAACCTTATTGTTTAAAGTTATTACTTTATTTGACGCATGCAGACATCTTGCCGATGTTTTGTGTTACATTGTATCTCCGAAATGTGATATGATGTTTTACCTTTATTTCATAAATATTTGCATGTTAATGCAGCTTTGAGATGGTATCTTTCATCGGAAATATTTATTGCCAGGGTTTGAATAGTTAAAGTAATATTGAATAACACAATGGTAAGTAATTCACATATTACTGGCATTTAATATAAGTAGCCTTTGAATAAATATATATAAAGCTAAATTAATAAATTAATACAAATAGTTTTGAAAAACGTATCTCAATTTAACATTTGGCAACTTTTGCATAGTTCCAAGCGATTAAATAATTTCACACTACATTTAAATAATTCACCACTTGCCCTAGGTAAGTGGTACATTTTTGGGCTGATTCCTCATGTTGGCTGTTTTTGCCTTCCAACTTGTAACAGTTGTATTTATTTCCTGCATGCAATTAAACCGCACAGTAAAATCACATGTGGCTTTCCCTCAGGTGATTTCATATGGAAAATTTACATAGGGAAAGCCTGTAATTTGACAGAGCAAAATTAACACATGAAAGCACGCAGGGGCATATTCTCAAGGACTCATCGCCGAGTTAACGGCACTTTAGCGCAGCAAAAGTGGCGAAAGAATTATCGCCCCATTCACAAGCTGGTGCAAACTCCCCACATCGCCAGTATACCAGCGTTAGCTGCCGCAAAAAACATCGCCACGGATGAGAGAGACAACTAACGCTAATGATATTCAGAGTAGGCGTTCCCGTGCAAAAACACACGAAAACACCACTTTGCGATATTCTCAACGATCAGCCAGAACTGCGATGCGACCCCAAAACAGGCGATAAGGCGCGTTAGCAGCAGGGATTTAACACCTGCCTTCTACTGGTGGTAAGCAGGACGACAACCTGCAGGATAAAGGGAGCCCAGCCCAGAGCCACATCGGCAGACCAACACATGTCATGGAGCTACTGATCATGCAGCTCGGAGCCCCAAGAGGCCAACAACACCCACCGCCACCCCCAGGCCCCCACCCCCCCAGGACCACCCCCGGACTACCACCGAGGCAGCGCAGAATGAGACAGCGTTCCTTCAGAAAACGCATCAGCCTCAGAGGCTTAACGCCAGAGGAAGTCATTGCCCACTACAGGCTCAAAAGGACGACCATCCTCTGCATCCTGATCCACATTGCCCACAGGCTGACGGTACCAACACAGTGGAGAACCAACATCCCTCCGCAGACAAAGCTGCTGGCTGTGCTGCACCTGTTGGCCTCTGGTACCTTCCAACCAACAACTGCCAGAGTCGGAGGAGTCTCACAGCCAGCCTTATCAAAGTTCCTCACACCTGTCTTGGATGCCATCATCAGCTTGGTACCCCAGTACCTTCACTTCCCCCACACTGTGCAGGAACAGCTGGAGACCAAGCAAGGCTTCTACGCCATAGCTGGCTTCCCGCACGTGTTGGGGGCAATTGACTGCACACATGTCCTACTTGTGCCCCCTGCCGACACTGCACACAATTACCGCAACAGAAAGCACACGCATTCCATCAATGTGCAGGCAATAGTGGACCACTGGGGACTCTTCACCAATGTCGTCGCTAACTACCCAGGCAGTGTGCATGATTCCTACATCTTCCGACAGTCCATCATCAACCAGCGCTTCGAGGATGGCACCTACGGAAATGCACTGCTTGTCGGTAAGTACCAACGGAACACACCACACACCTCAACTCCACAATCATACAACTCACAACTGTGGGAATGCACATGTTACAACATCACATACGACATGCCAAACAACATGCCCACCTACCAGACATGACAACACATGGAAATGTTGTAACAGGGGCCAGACATGCAGACAAGCCATCCACGTAATGGCACCTCTGCCACACAATAGCAGGATGTGGTGAGAGGCGGGAACCAAGTATGTGCGAGGGAGGCAAGTGACCCATGAATCAGAATGTACACAATGCCAAGTGTGGAGGGGATGTGCTGGACAGACTTAAGTATGCAGAGCACAGAAATGTCCATGTGGACATATACTGCTGGTGTTTGTAGTGTCGTAGACAGTGGGCGCTACCATGTTACCTCAGGCAGTGGGGTAGACCCTGGACATGTAGCCATGTCCCCCCCCCTGTAAGCGTAAGTGGAGTGGGCTGGGCCAGCGTAGGAGTGGCAATCAATAGCCAGGGGTTCAGGGCGTGGTTCACTTCCGGGATGGCCACCAAGGCAACTACTGCGTGTGTCTCTGTTCCCGCCATATCCTGACCATAGGCCTACACACACGTGGCCGACCACCTTCAACGGCCAATATCACAGTGTCGTTCTCAGGCTTGTAGACATGCGCAGACAGTCATGACAATGGTGTGTCCTAGGAGTGCAAGTGTTGCAACCGCGCAGCGCACACAAGTAAATAGGCTCGGGGGGAGTGAGGAGCAGCTGAGAGGCAATGTACTACACATGGATGCCGCTCATTTGCCACATGCAAGACATGTCAGACATGTATCCCAAAGTCCCACACATCACACACCAATATACTAATGAGCCTGCCAACACAGAATGCCGAACCACCGATTGACACATATCTCTCCCCTGTCACAGGTGATCAAGCATATGCACTCTGCCCGTGGATGATGACACCCCTCCGAGCCCCGAACACCCAGGCCCAGAGGCAGTACAATGCGGCCCACATACGCACCAGGGTCATTGTGGAGCACTCATTTGGCGTGTTGAAGTCACGTTTCAGGTGCCTGGACATCACAGGTGGAAGACTCCTGTAAAGCCCGCAAATAGTGTGCAAGATGATCATTGCATGTTGTGTGTTGCACAACATATGTGTACGCACCAATGCCCCATGGATCCAAGTGCCTGATGCACTGGACGATGATGATGAAGATGAGGCAGGTGGACCACACCCCGGTGCAGCAGCAGCTGGAATAGCCCGAAGGGACACTATCATTCACAATTTCTTCACATAGGCACGTCACATGGGGACTGTCCTTAGAAGTCATGGGACAGGTCAAAATGACCACAGGCACAGAATGTGCAAATAAATTAATTCCTAGACACATTCCCTGTGTGCATGTCACTCCTCTGCATTGGCACATCACTCGGACAAGTGTATGTGCAACATTTAGTGCTGTCAATTACACCGATGGCAATTGGATAGTGGGAGTGTCACCTCCGTTATCGGGATCCTGTTTTCCTGCGGACTGAACCGCGTCTTCCTCTTCTTCTTCTCCTTGCCCCTCCTTGGCCCGAGGTCCCAGGCTGGTCCTCCGTGGGGCTTGTGGGGTTCGGGTTGTGCTCTGTACTTGCTCCAGCTCCCTCCATTGTGCTTCGCAGTTGTTATGTCTTTTTTTATTTCTTTCTGGTTTTTTTGCTGCTTTTATGGTGATTTTACCCGCCTGACGTGGGAATTGCAAGCCTGCCGCTGCTTGTCGCCGATTTTTCTATCGCGGTTGGGCCCATCGCAACTTTTTTCACGTTCGGGTTGAGATTTTTATCGCCGTCCCGGTAGTGTTATTGCAGACATTTGCTGCGTTATCAGGGTACTATCGCATGTTACCGCCGTGTTGTGAATGCCACGTTCACACGGGGTTATTTTCCCGCGCTAGACGGCGGTATGAAAATTTGCGTTAACCTATTTTGGCGATGATTATCGCACGTTCTTGAGAATATCCCCCGCAGTATTATAACTTTGCTTGACTCTCAATCGGTGTCCATGTCTCTGACCACTGCGATTTAGGTAGTGATGAGAAGTATGTCCTGCCCTAAGGAATACTTCTGTATTCAAAGTCCAATTTTGCATCCCACACCGTCTCTGTTCTGATAATGACCTTTTAAGTATGTAGTAAGGTCGAAAAGTCATCAGCACTATTTCAAACAGACTAGATCCACCCACATTTAATGACAGCGTGAGCGGTGGAATTTAGAATCTAATTCACAACCACTCCACTCTGGGCCGAGTTTGCCTTTTTGTATATACACATATATTCACAGTTAATGTTGCACTTCACTGTGCAATCACTGGGAGCACAACATTTTTGATCATTTTCTGACTTGTGATCTTTTTGTGTTTTGTAAGGATTAATTAAGCCACCTTTTACTCCAAGGGGCTAGCTTTTTTAGTTTCTGTTATATATTGTCTGTACTGAGCAATTGATTCGCCTTAAAAATTAGAACAGTCTGTGAAACTAGTCCACAGTTAACCAGTGTGTTTCATATATGTAGTTACAGCAGTTCCTATTTGGCAATTCAGAGTCATTCTTGTTATTTTCACTTTTAATTAGTCAAGTGGAAATTTGTGACTCCTGTGATTGGCTACAAACACAAGGATGGCAGCCTGAAAGTAACAGCAGACCACCATTCATATGTTCCTTAATGGAACTGATGCTGTTAAAAAATAAGTTTCCCATTTGTGAAAACATCAGGGGGAGCAGACAGTGGCTCCCTGCTGAGGCCTACTCTCTCTGAGGCTGCAAATAGGTTTCCCTTTGTGAATAACTTGCCAACTCCTTTGAAGTGTTGGTAACTGTTCAATGGTTTGCAACCAGAATTGCAGTCGCAAAAATTCTATTTCCATCTGGCTCGAAATTCACGTTTCTCAGTCCAGACTGGAAAATCAAAATTCCTAACCATTTTGTATCCATTAACAACAAAAACAGTACTCCGCCAGTAGCACCCTAAAATGCTGCTGACCTCATTCTACACCACTTGAAGCTCTGAACCCCCTGTTCACTACCAGTATCATCATGGCCTACCTTGATTAGTTCTTAGCACAGTCACTCCAGTCTTCCAGCATCGAGCAGCCAAGCTCTCAAATCTGAATGCACCAATGCACACATACCAATCAAACAAACATACAGTCACCCATTCATATCGCCAGTGGGATACACGTACCAGTGGATGCTCGCTGAGAACCATGTGTACAAACACTATACAGACGCTCACCTACACACACCTAAACACACTTACCCATGGCAACCCACATACAATTACACTTAACACACATAAAGTCACAGACAACTCACATGCAGGAAAACTTGAATGGCAGAGGGGCAAATTGACAAACAAAGCAATTCTTGGACAGAGGGGTTTGTTAACAGACAGATGAGACTCTAAACGTTATCTGCATAAAAACAGACCAACACATGTAATGGCACCTTTAAATTCAGAGCAGGAAACCTTCAAACAGCTATGCACACAGACCAGCAGCCTGACATCCACCCATGCGCACAGACCAACAGACAATAGACCCCCAAGGCCATAAGACCTATAGATGTATAGACTCTCATGTACACAGGCAAACAAACAAACGTTCAGCCATTTATAAAGACCACAAAAATGCAGGCAACTATGCACAATATTTCATAGACTTACAATACTCAATCTGAACTGACCAACAAACATATTGGCACAAATTAACACAGGTAAAAAATACATGCACTCACCCATTCACACTGACAGATATACAGGTGCTTATGCCAATAGAACAACTAACAATCATACCTGCACACAGGTTAACAGACATGCAAGCATCCATGAACATAGACATACCAGTTTCAATGTACAGACAATAGACATAAACACACACACGTTCCCAAACAATACACACACTTGCTAAAAAGGAAATGGGACAAATGACTCAACAAAGCCACTGAATGCCTTACTACTGCACAATCCGTGAATATCAGATTGCAGAGGAGAAAGCAGCCGAGTTTTATCAGCCATTCAAGCTTATGGGCCGTATTTGCAGCTCAGAGAGTGGGTCAGTCTGTGATAAACGTGACGGATATTCTGTCCGCCGTATTACACGAGTCATTGGATATAATACACTTGTAATATGACTGATGGGATATCCGTCACCTTTGTAACAGTGTAACCCGTCCGCCAAACTCTAAATCAGGCCCTATTTTTCTCCTTGGATAAATCACTTCAACTGGCCGATGGAATACTTCAATCTTCATGTAGATCTATGCCTTGTCCTCTTAGGAATAATTCCCCCTGTGTAACAACATAGAGCAATCTACATGCCCATTGCGTCGCTGGTTTATTGGGTACAACAATACATAAGTATCAGTTCCGTACCCCCATATATCCAGTGGTCATGGTCATTGTCATAAAATGTGTTCAATTGAGTTGCGGAGCAGCTAGAAACGCCTCCAGTGCACTCATTTGTTAAATGGAAGCCCAGGATTTGCATTGCGTTTTTTGTATATAGGAATTCATCAGTAGGTCTTAGCTACAAAGTGGTCTTTTCAAATTCACTCAACTAGGTTGTTTTTCTACAAAAACATACATTTGGTGTTCATGTGTGCTTTCTATATTGGTGTCTTCCAGCTGGAGCAATTTAGAAAGAAACAAACTTGTTGCAATAAAAGAAATTGTACTCCATGTTATCGCCTTGTGTTACGCTAACATATTCCTCATACATGAAACTTGAATTCTTCTCGTACTGCACCATTCTGACAACCCACAAATCCACACACACCACACTACGTCCTAGCTCTTCAGACCTTTCCAAATTTCTTTTTTTTGCAGTTTTATACAGCACAAACTCGACCCGAAGGTATTGGACAACTTTACATGAGCGCCAGTTACATTACACAAGGACACATTAATTTTTGTTTTATTTTATACAAAGGAGGTTTAAGTGATTTGCCCAGAATCACAGGATGTTAAGCCTACGCCGAGACTACAACCTGGTTCCCCAGCTTCAAAGGCGCCAGCGCTGGCTGTTAGCCAAATCCTTTCTAAATAATTATAAACTAAGGGCCTAATTTACAGTTTGGCAGAAGGTTTTGTTGTCGCAAACCTTACAGGTAGCCTGTCCCAAGGGTGTAACACAGGCTGCTGCAGCCCCTGTGGCGCAAGGGGGCTTCCAACCTTTCTGGGGCCCCTCAGCCCAGGGCCAATGAACTTCTGTGAGATATGGGAGACTCACAATCTGCAGGTGTCTCCATCATTTTTCGTTAACCTTTGGCACTTTTAATAAAGCGGACGTAGTACCTGTCTGCCAAAATCCAACTTAGGCCCGAAGTGCCACGAACAGCATTAAGCCAAATCCGGTCAATACATTGAAACAGTTGAAAATCGGAAAGCAAAGTCAAACTTGGGAAACTTTGCAAAGGCATCCTGGATGTGACTTTTCCAAAAGAAATGTTGCTTTGAGAAGAGTTTAGTTGCACGGTAGAAACTTGAAATGGAGCGCCTAATGCAAAAAATCCTTCAACACAATTCATCAAGGTAGATCTTCCTCTGTTGACGAGGTAATTAATATCTGTGCTGTGTATAAAAGCCAACTGCTGTTTATAATAGAAGCAACTTGTGCTCTTTCCTGAGTTGTCAAATCTGCAGTGTTGCATGCTGCCTTTGTGAGTGCGCATTTCATCAGGTTTATTTCTATTCATTTACCACAAAAGATTACATAGGGCCATGGAATGACAAAGGCCCGAGCAATTAGAGCCACGTTCAATTAATTACCACAATAAGTATTTCACCTCAAGGGCAATGGCCATTATTACCGTGTGGAGTTACTGTTCAGCTGTCTTTTCTTTTTAAAAAAAATTAATTATTGAGTTGTGTTTGGCCTAACTCCCACGTGCCTGCAAAGAACACGACTAAAATGACCGTAAAAAACGCAGTCAGTATTTAGCAAGATATCTGACAACAGCCATTAATTCAGTCCTCCTGAAAACGGTCCAATTTTGAACAGAAAGGAGATTAATTGTCACCAAAGTATTATTCAATTTCAACCTGCCCTGCGTCAGGGCTTTTAAGAGTATACAAATAAGTGTACTCTTTGGCTTTAGATCAAGTGAAGATTTCAGAAGATCTACGCTTTTTGGTTTGGTTTTTCTTTATTTTTTATAAAGGGCAAGCACTACAAAGGGCCTAGCTTCTAGGAGCAGCACACCTTAAGACTTACAAAATCAAATCAAATGAAAAAGTAAACCTCACATTCTCGCTGAAAAAAAATGCGACACACTCAAGGAACAAGGAGGGGTAAAATAGGGAACATAAACAATTTTAATTAGAGATAAATTATATATCTGAAAGTTAAAAAATCACCAAAAAGAAAGATGCGCAGAAAAAAAATCTTAATGAAGAGTCTTAAAAGCCCTGCATCGTTGGTCAAGTTGGAATACAATCCTGCGTCCAGTGAGACAATCTTTGTTGGCGCCAGTCCACCCCTGCAATGACTTCCATCGTCATGGATTACCTCACTACCACTCTTTAATATTGCCCCTTATCTCTCCTTAGTCTTCTCACATTTAATTATTTAATAGCGCTACTCATCCCAATGTAGAGGGTCAGCTTGCTTTATTTCACATATACAGAGACAATAGGACGCACAACAGCCGCGGCTGCTGTCTAGAAGCAGAAGTGGGGCGGGTGGGGGCGATGGGGCAGAGGGGGGTTAAATTAGGTTAAAAAAATCACCTACCTCCCAGCCACCGCCTCTCCTGTGTTCCGTCCCGTCCTCTTTGTGGCTTCCTGTGAGAAACAGGAAGCACCAGGGCTCCCACTCTTCCCGCAGCCAATCACAACACTGCAGCCAGGGGCTGGAGGGGTGGGCATGTTCTCCATGCAGGCTGTATTGCAGCCTGCATGGAGAACAGGGACGTGCGCATGACTGTTTTGGGCGGCCCGAGAGGGCCGACCAAACAGTCACTGCGGACAGGAGTGTTCTACCCACTCCTCCCCTGCTTTGCAGCCCGCCCGCCACCTCACGCACGCTGCCACAGAAGGAGGACAACATAAAATGATAATAGCATTACTTAACTATCATTTTATTTTTTCCTTTCTTTTGCTGCTTCCTGGCAGTGGGGCGACGCTCCTCCGCCTTAGTGGAGGAGCCGCTACTGTCATACAAGCATGCAAATCAATGTATAGGAAATGTTAAATAAGACAATAAGGACTAACAGGTGTAGGAGTTACATGTCATCCATAATGGTAGGCATTATATGTTAAGAGTGCTTGACCAGGAGAACTGAAGGGCAGATATACCAGGTTTTGTGCAGTGTAGGAACCAGAGTTGCTGCACTGTGTTATGTGAAAGAAGAGAGCATGACGGCACCATATCTACAAAGATAAGGTCTTGTTGCTCTCTCTTGTAGTGCTGGCATACCCTAGGCTGTCTTGGACCAATGCACACACCCTTGCACCATAGTGAAAATGTGTGCGTGTTGTGATGTCAAGTATAGGTTTGATTCTAGAAGGGAACCCTTCCTGCACCAAAATCTATGCTTTGTCAAATTTGAGCACTTTACGGTTTTGTATGTGTGTTGTATGGCGCAGCACACATACAAAGTTGGAATGGGATACAGAAAATTAATCTTTTCTCCAACTTTCCTCCTGTCTCAAGTAGGCAAAAATGCTTGATGCAAATCCAATTCTACCAAAGTTAGTATATAATGATTAGAATCAAAATCCATGGGTGGGTGTATGGGAGCATCCATGATACTCATTGTTGTCGCAAAGTAGCACATAGTGCTACTTGGTCTTACTTTAGGACTATTTTCAAATGCCATTCAGGATTTGCGCTGAAAGTAAACCCAAAAACACCACATTGCATCTGGTTTGCATCACTTTTTATGTTGCAAACCAGGAGCACAGTATTAGTAAATCCACCACATAAACTCAGGAGTTGAAATGTAAGACAATTATTGAGGGTGTCATACCCTTGAAATTGTATTACTACCCAAAGCAAACCTTTTTAACAATCTTAGAATAGTGAAAGATTGAGGAAAAATAGGGTTCTCAAGCTATGCTTTCAATTTGCATGTTTGAAAAACAAGGGGGCACAATTAATATTGGTCAGGGACCTTGGGTAGTTTACTAGTTTCAAACACAGTGGTCCCTAAACAGAAGATTACGCAGTGTCCTCATTACTAGACCGATTCAGACCTAACCCTTCTAATTGATATAGTGACCGCTCACGCGGCACCATCTCCACCAACCTCTTGCAGCTCTGACCGCACCAGGTCCGGATGCTTAATCTGCCCCAGCCCGGGTCGCTCCCGCCCCGTGGCGTATCCATGCTGCTCTCTTCTGGAAATTAGGCAAATGTGCCCAGGCATGCTAATGTAAATGTCCTGATGATGATCCTAATATGTTTTGTAAGGATCGAAACGCAGTCGACTTAATGCACACCATATACACTTCTCAACTAAATATCGCTCATGTGTAATGGTGTCCCACTATATTTTGTTTGTAACATCAGTATGTGCTACATACAAACAACTTACTCTGCCTGAGCCTTTTCTGTTACACGTTGTTCGTCCTATTTTGCTGATTTGGATGCAGGCTTGTGTCCCACTTCAAATGTCTTTGTTCATTTTTTGGAAACTAATTGAATATTAAAGTATCTGTCCGACAGCTTCAAATATAGTACGAATTTCTTTCAATTTGCATGCAGCACTTTGATGCCAGTTCATAGCTCAATATGCTATATTAGAGGGATTGTAATTTATGAACTCCAACTAATAAAAGGATTGCTGTGACAAAAGCAATAACCTACTAAACTACCGACATAAAATACAAATCTGTGATCTGAATGTTACAGTTTGTGCTTTGCAGCAGGAACATTGACCCTTTATGCTACTTTATGAGTCACAACCGTGACTAGACAGATCACAGATCTCTCCTTGAAGTGGATTAACCACTAGAGTTATCGTGCCGTTTTTAGTATCCCCTGGAAAATGTCGGACACACAAAAGATCTCTGCAGGCGGTTCTCATCGCATCTCTGCCTATTATGGAAAGGGCGACCCCTTGATCTTGGGGCCTGGTGCAGCGGCACCAGTCACATCGTCCAAAAGCTGGCACTGTTTAGATATATAATCTTTATTTCAAACTAATTCAGGTGTAGGCTATGCTTGGAAGCTTATGGTTCCTTTTGAAAGCTGTTGTCAGTACGGTCAAGTTAACAAACATGATGAAACGTGTCTGTGATTCTTGAAATTTTTTGAAAATAGATTGCTATTTTTTTCCTTTCTAGCATCATATTTAAATATTTAGAATGGCACAAAATTAGATTATGGATTTATTTTGAGGAGTTGCTTTGAAATATGGAGGCTAAGAGTGGAGGTTGCCAGTTAAAAACGTGCATGCCCGCCCACACAGGGTCAAACTGGCCTATAGGGCAATCAGGCAGTGCCCAATGGGCTGGTGTAACAGGTCTGCTATGCCCTATGCCACAATAACCACACTACAAATGTCAACCAGCGCTCTGATGCATGCCTGGTTCTTTACTCCGTTGTCCTAACAGAGTAAATGCCCCAGTGCTTAATTTGTAAAATATTAAGTGCCAGGGCTCTGACCAGGAGGCCACTGCAGCTTGCACCACCCATTGCCCTTGTCATCGCTGCCAAAACAACTACTAACCATCTATCCTGCATGTAAATGCGACAGTTCAGAATATTCCAGGTCCTCAAAGCTAAAGGAATGGCTGGGGAGGCAGGTATTAGCAATTTTAGTGTATATTGTATTCCTAAACAACCGTTGTGCTGCTCATCTCTAAATTAGATGAGCAGAGCCACCATGTGGTAGACTGTTCTAAGTATGGTGTTGACAATTAGGTGCCGTTGTGGAGCACCGAAAACCAATTAAGTGCTGGTGCTGAGCACCGGAAAGCACCGGCTCAAATTAAGCACTGAAATACCCATCTGTTAAACTCTAAATCACACCCTATGTCCACAATGATACAATTGGCTCTGAGGAAGTCACCATGTAGTGACAGCTTCCTGCCGAAATTCTATTCCACAGTTCATGAGAAGTTGGCCCTGTGGCTTCACAATATTTTTTTCTTGGCCGAGGGCAAATGTTTTTTAATGCCCACCATGCAGGAGGCCTTTTTTGGGAATTTGTCCAAAAAAGATCAGGATCCTGCAAAAAAGTCATCATACCAGTCTGCATCATTATTAAGCGTAGATTGGACCATGCACATAAAGGTCCAGGTCATGGGATTGTTAACAATTCATTGGGATTAAAATTAATTGAATTCACAGAAGGAGCACTTCCCCATTTGTGTGAACGCTTTTCCGTATGTTGAGAGAATAATTGGAAGCTGTTCTAAAGTTAGCCATGATTTTCATTGCAGTGAAGGAGGCGTCCAAAACTCTTTCTTAGAATTATCTTCTCTTTGTTATGATGGTAATAGGGTTGAGTGAGGAATTTGTCTCCTGGGTAAAACTCCTATATTCCGAACCCACAGTTTATGGAAGGACAGGAGCAGTTATTTCTGAATGATGACCATTGCAAGGAAGGGCACAAATCCATTGTGTCCTCTGGCTCCATTGCTATTCCCTCCTGCAGGGCTTTAAGTGGGATGAAAAAACTGTGGGGTCTCTCAAAGGGGCGTGGCCAATGTAATTAAGGGCGTGGCTTAAAACATGTAAGCTAAAAATCTGTGCTTAGCATAGTGTGCCGCCCAACTAGTATTTTGCTGTTTCTGTCATTGCATCCAGATATATGATACAACAAGTCACATCATACCTACAACAAGTCAGGACTATTGGCTTTGTCAATGGTTGTTAGTTGCATACGATAAATAAGCAGCAACTATGGCTTTTATATAATATTGAAAAAGCTTCCACTTGAAGCCCTGGTGACACCACAACAATGTTGCTGCTCCTGAGATTCAAAAAGAGAAGGGAAATCCAGAGAGAAAATGACTCTCTTTAAAGGATTTCCCTTCCCCTACAATGCTCACCTGGCATGACGTCATGCCGTCACTTCTCCACTAGTGAGAAGTGTGCAGTGTGAGCACGCGCACATCGATGTGCCTGCTGTCTCGAAACGGGTCTCTATGGGGCTCGGTTTTGTGCCCTGGCACAGGCGGTCCGTTTTTTTCTGGACCGCAGTGACAGCAGTCTGCTGTCACTGCAGTCCGGAAAAAAGTTAGAATACACAAAACAGAGTCCGATAGAGACCCGTTTCGAGGCCCCCTTTAAAAAACTGCCGGTGCTCAGCACCGGTGAGACCCGGCCCACTTAAAGCCCTGCCCTCCTGCAGCAAAGCAGGTAGACACTCACATGAGGTAAATTAGCAAAAATCACACCATATCCTTGTATGTAAATAGCATTTTCTCTAGATACACAACATTGGATGAGGATTACAACCTATATTGGAAACACCTACAAGTCTTTGGCGTCATATCTAGGCGCCTGATGAATGAAGACAAGTAGTTATAGTCCCCTCAAACTAGCTACGGGCACAAGGCTCAACAGATATGAAAACACTGGGTCGGAGGTGAGAGTCGCTGACTTTTCAATATTTGGGTGTTGTTCAGTATTGTCACCTAAGCAAGGATGTCACAACAGTCAATACTGTGAAGACCAAAGTAGCGATTGGCTCCTCATTAATATTTTGGAAGCATTTACATCTTTCAAAGAGATTTTATTAGGTTTTAATTTTATCAACAACACAAACAATGTGGACAGCACAGATTATATCACTTGCTTCAACACATTTCTCATTTGGCAGCGATCAAGCGCCTTACCCAGCATCCACCCTCCCTCCCAGTCCCCCAGAATCCATGCTAATGACCAGCAATATTAGACAGTCCAGGAGACGCTCTACATGACTCGTTCCTCAGCTGCAATAGTCTACCCACACCGCTGAAATCACCTAGTGAGGCGCAGGGATCTTAGCAATCTAAGGCATCCATAAACAAAATCTTTGCTATTAAGTAATTCCGCAAGGCCCCCACATCTCCTCAAACCTATGCCCCCTTTCTAGTAGCCCCCAAGACAGTTTTTCCATCACCAACAGTGTCCATAGTCTCCCCACCCATTCTGACATGGAGGGTAGCTGGTTAATTTTCCATTTCAAGGCAAGCAATTGTTTGGCAGCAAAAGACATATTTGTTATCAAAAGGCAATCCCTCGGTGATAGGCTTTTGACCTCGCCCAGTCTTACATTCAGGATCAGCGTTGTCGGGTCTGGCCGCAATGAATATCCAACTACCCCCCTAATGTGGCTCAGAATTTCTTTCCAAAGAACTGGAGTCTCGGACATACCCACGACACACGTATCATACCCCACCTGGCCACACCCTCTCCAGCATAGCCCGTCTGCCGTGTCATACGTACGTCTCAGTTTCACAGATGTCATATACTAGTCCATCATTATTTTGTACATGGCTTTGCGGTTCTGGACACTGTTACACAGCAATGTAATATCTCCCTATAGCTTCTCTCACCGGGGCTCCGAGATCTGCCTCCCCAGGGCCGTTTGCCAGTGTTTCATATGCAGCCACTCTATGACGGGGCCCACCCTAGATAATAGCATAAATATTGGAGATAAGAACCCTAAGGCTCTTATATGTGGAAAATTACTTCTACTCCGTCAGGGGCCTAGGAGCTGCTGCTTTGGTGTCAGGATGGAGAGCCCAGTGCCGCAAAAAAGTGCAGCTGGTCAGCTTCCCGAAGGCGGTGCTCCTGTCTACACTGGAGGAACGGATTGATATCCCCTCTCTGAAACAGGCCCCTAAGCAGCCTACAACCCCCTTCTTCCCACTGGCCAGAATCTCCCTTGTTCAGACTCAGGGTAAAGTCCTGATCGCACAGCAGGGGCATATAGAGGCAGGGGAAGTGCGTGAGGGTTGCAGCCCTCGTGAGAAAGTTCCATATAGGGACCATTCAAAGGATAATTGTAGCTGGGCTGCCTGGTAGTATTTGTTGATATCTGGAAGCCCCACCCTTCGGAGCATCTCTTGGCTTGCAGGAACCTTCTGGAGACCCTCACCCGTTTCCCACCCCGTATATAAATGCATCTCTTTCATTTTGGAGGGCCTGCATGGTATCGCCTCGGATCACCACAGGTAAATCCTGAAAGACAGACAGTAAGCGCGGCAGAATATTTTGCTTGACAACCGCCATCCTGCCCAGCCGCGACAGGAAGAGCCCCTTTCATTTATGCAGGTCGCTGGTAATCGCATGGATGAGTCTAGGTTAATTTGCAGCATAAAGCAGGCAGTGCAAAGGTGTAATGTAAATCCCTAGGTATTTAACTTTCTTCTTTGTTAAGCATCTATATGTGGACTCAAGAATTACCAATTTGGAGGCTGCAGGGATCCTGATACTGAGCTTTTCTGACTTACTAAGATTATTCTTGAAGCCAAACATTTTGCCATAAGCTTCTAAGGCCTCCATCACACGAGGAATGGAGATTTCGGGTCTGTCAGGGTCAATAGGACATCGCCCGTGAATATGTGAATCTTATGGTGGTCGTCCCCATAGGACATGCCACGAATATCCTAGCATCAACGTATCATAGCCACTAGCGGTTCGATGGAGAGAACAAAGAGTATAGATGAGAGGGGGCAGCGCTGCTGTAACCCCCTCTTCAGGTAGAGCAGGGCAGAGCACAAGCCATTTATATGGACGGACGCGGTTAGGCCTTTGTAACAAGCTGCTATCCAGGTTCGTCCCCAGTCCAATCACTGAAAGCACCTGAAATAGCTAAACCCATTTGACCCTGTCAAAGACCTTTTCCGCATCCAATGACAGGATCGACATAGGAATTTTCCAGTTATTTTTCCAGTACAGTCAGGTGCAGTACCCATCGGACATTGTCGGCAGCCTGTGTCTGGGGAACAAACCCCTACTGGTTCAGATCGACCAAGAATGGGAGTTGCGGCAAGAGCCTGTTCACTAAGACTCTTAAAGATTTTCAAATCAAAGTTCAGGAGTGCTATGAGCCTTTAGGAATCGCACTGGTGCGTTGGCTTACCCTACTTGTGGATTAAGGTAATATGTGCCTGCTGCATCAAGGGCATAACAATGCCTGTTTGCAAGAAGGAATTGAACAGTGTTGTCAGTCTCGGGACTGCCACTGATGCAAAACATTTATAGAAATGATTTGTGAGTCTGTCTAGCCCTGGGGCTTTATCAGGATCCAAATCTTTTATCGCTTTCAAGACCTCCTTGGGCGAGATCAATTTTTCCAAGTCTTCTGCTGTGGCCCGTGTCAATCTAGGAAGGAAAGCCTCTTGCAAGAATGCCTGCACTTCTTCCACACGCACCGGCTTCTCAGCATAGAGGGTCTCCTAATATTTGTGAAAGGCTTTACATTTCCCAGCCCTGTTGCTCTCAAGGTGGCCTCCTCTACTCTCCACTGGTGGAATGGCACCTGATGATCTGCGGTGCCATAGGCGCCTAGACAGCGGGGCCCCCATCTTGTTGGCTCGTTCATAAAATGACTGCCTCAAATAAACTAGCACTTATTCCACCCTCTCTGTGGCCTCCAAATTGATGTGCCCCTGAACCGCAACCATTCAGTGATGAGCTTTTAACGAGTCCGCCTGCTGGTGCCCACCAGTTGCCTCCTTTAGTTCTACCTCCAGAGTACTCTGATTAGCCTATCCCTTTGCACAAAGGCATGCTTGTTTTCCCTGATATACATTGGCCCCTTTCGACTGCCTTGAAGGCATTCCAAATCATGGTGTGGGATGTCTTATCTATCTAATTTTCCCGAAAATAGTTCCCTATAAATTCTCCCAGTACCTGCTGGTATGGGCAGTCCCTAACTAAGGTCTGATCAAACCACCATAAAGGTGCTCTTTGTCCTCATCTCTGTTGGTCACCCCCATCCCACAGGACCACACATGGTCCAACAGTGCTATAGTGCCCTGCTCAATGGCCGCAGTCTCCTCAACAAAGAACTGAGACCCCCACATCAGGTCAATCCTAGAAATGAACCTATGGACATGAGAGAAAAAAGTGTCCTCCCTCTGCCCTGGGTGTTGCATCCTCCACAGATCCACCACCCCTAGATTGACTATGTGATGCACCAGCACCTGGGGGAAGGCTCCTTGTATACATCTATCCTGACAATGCCTGTCCATCTGCGCATCTGAAGCCAAGTTAAAATCACTCACCCCTAGAAGGTGCTTCAGTGCCCACGTCTTCACCTCATCTATCAAACTCCGGATTTACTGCGCCTGACCCTGATTCGGGACATAGGTGTTGAAGATAGTCAGCGTGCCATCCCGTACCTTCCCCTCCACATAAATGTAGTGCTCCTCCAATGTGTCTCTCCTAATTCAGAGCACTTCAAATGGATAGTACTTATGGACACCTATCATAACTCCTTCCCTTCTAGTAGACGAGGCTCCAAAATATTTGGTGGGGTACATACGGTGGCTCATATAGTGCATGTTCTGGGATCCCAAGTGCTTTTCCTGGATACACATTATATCCTGGAGCATCCCTTTAACCTCCCTCCAGACCTTTTGCCTTTTAAAAGGGGGAATTCTACCCCTTCACATTCCATGTAAGTATCTTAACCATAGGGCGAGGGCATATGAAAGATTGTATATCTCTCCAGTGCCCCAATCATATACGCGGTGTTATATAGTAGTTTCAAGCCCCCTGTTGTAACCCGAGTGTGGATGACATCAGGATCGTGCTCGTGGATCCCTTTCAAAGTAACCATAACCCCCCTTCACCTTCCCCTATCCCAATTCCCTCCAACCCCAAATACCTCAACATGAAAGGAGCCAAGACATTCCCATCACGGTAGTGACCCATGAAGAGGCACTCCCCGCAGGGCCCCCACAACCCAAACAAGGTATCCCGGCCCACCCCCACACTAACATGCACCAACAGCCCCGGCCCAGCCAAGACAACAAAATTAATCTCTCCCGTGGCATAACATGTCCAAGTGTCTATTTCTTGCAGTGGTGGAAATGCCCCCAAAGCCCCCCACTTAAACATGCAGTGGAAATTATCATGCAGAATGAAGCAGTCTAGATACTTGCTACTCATACTAGGCTCCACGCTCTCCATCTTAACTCTGGTCCTCCCCACTGTCCATCTTCCTCAGTGTCCACCGCTGGGACTGACCTTTTGCCACCTGAGCCTGTTGCGCCATGGCTTGCTGCTGTCCTCACTTGTGCCGGCGTCGGGCTAGCTCCCTGTTACGAAGCTTGGCTCTCAGCTGCTTGATTCAGGGCATTCGGGGCATTCCTTGAAGGACCCCATCACCTCATGTGCTTCCTCCACCGTGCGGACTATGTGGGTCATGGCCCCCACCTGTAACCCCATTTCAAAGGGGAACATCCATTGGTACCAGATTTGTTGCCGTTGGAGTTCTGCAATCACTGGGCATAGCAATTGTCTTCTGTTGGGGTAGCCAGTTATACGTCCTGGTACTTCCTGTCCTTCCTCATAATAGCGTCCTTGAGGTGGGACGACCCCAGTTTGGCTATGATGTCTCTCAGGAGAGCCCCAGGAGGTTTGCGGAGTGCCCCCACCCTGTGTGCTTGGATGATGTGTATAACCAGCTGGATGTCGTCTTTGAGCACGAAATGAGAGAGAGCTTTGCGGGAAACAACCATTACAACGAATGTCATTACAACGCACTACATTTACAACACAGTCATTACAACACAACTGCCTTTACATCGCATGCCATTACAACGCTGTCATTACAACGCATGTCACTACAATGCATGCCATTACAACGCATGCACTACAACGCATGCCATTACAACACATTACCCCTACACTATCCAACACTTACCCTACTGTTGCACTCACTGGAGTGGGAATAGTAATTGTTACCCCTACACTATCCAACACTTACCCTACTGTTGCACTCACTGGAGTGGGAATAGTATTTTTTACCCCTACACTATCCAACACTTACCCTACTGTTGCACTCACTGGAGTGGGAATAGTAATTTTTACCCCTACACTATCCAACACTTACCCTACTGTTGCCCTAAAAGTATTATGCGTTGCAATGGTATGCGTTGTAGTGGTATGCGTTGTAATGGAATGCGTTGTAAATGTAGTTTCTAAAAATGCATTGTGATGGCATGCGTGGTAAAATCATGCGTTGTAATGGATGTTGCGATGTAAAAACCGCATTGTAAAGGCATGCGCTGTAAATGTTTGCGTTGTAACGTGTCCTATTCGAGCTTTGCAATTATCCACTACATTGTCCCCTTCTTCCCATTCCAGGATATTGCAGATCCGCACATTATCTCTCTGTGAGCCTCTCTCCAAGTCCTTGCATTTGTCCCACAATGCTCTAATGTCTTCCTCCATCTTTGAGTGCGACTCTTGGAGCTTGTTCAACTCTTTGCTCATGACCAGTATATCATCTTCATTAGTGGCCACCCAGTCACCCAGCTTCTGAAGGTCCTTCGTCACCTCCGAAAGACGCCATTCCATATATGATTGCAAAGCCCGCAGTTGCGTTACCACCATATTGGAGATCTTTTTATGAAGGTCTCCCAGAAAGGCAGTCAGGTCCTCCTTTTGTGATTGGACTTTCCATGTCACCTTTCTTCGTTGGTATGGTGCCTTGCCGCTCCGGTGGGCCAATTCCTCAGCTCTTGCCACTCCCCGAGGTCGTCTGCTGTCTGTTGTCCCATAAATCCCCCAGCCACTAAAGTTTTCCGGGCCTGCGGGTCATATAGTAGTAGTGTCCAGTGCCCCAAGGCTACCACTAGCCCAGAGCACCTCTCTGCTGCATGTCGTATGGGTCCAGGACACCACCGGCCACTCACTGTTGGGGTCTGCAATTCATGGCCTCCAGCACGCAGTCCAATGTCACATTCACTCGGACACCACCGATTCCCAATCCGTTGAGCCTGTTGCAGGAAGAGCCGTCTCCCTGGCCACAGACAGTCCACCAGGTGTGGGCAATTCACCAGGGGGCAGGCTGCGGTGGGGGTCTCCTAGTCACCAGCTTCAGCAGTCACCTCTAGAAACTCCTAGTTCCAGACCTCAAATGTTACAGGAGCCACAGGGATCAAGCACTTCCTCTGTCACCGCAGGCATCCAGTGTGATTGTCGGAGCTGTTGCAGTCAGGAGATGAGCCCAGCAGTCACCCAGGGCACTGCCAGTGCCTCCTCCTCCAGGTCGCTCGCTGTCCCACACTCTCCCACAGGGCCTCCGAGTAGCTGTCCACTCAAGGACGGGCCTCGCTTTCATACTCTGAGGGTGGTCGGGGGCCACAATATGGCCGCCGCCTGCACTTCTCGCCACTGCGCGCCGCGCAAGCCCAAGCTTCACATTTGCTCATGTCCGGGCTGCCACAGATAGCTCCTTACAGGTCTCTGGACCTCCTCCGTCAGCTCCTACCGCCAGGGTGTTCCAGGACTTTCCCCATCCTGGTTAGGCGAGGGCCCTGACTGGGAGTTTAGTGTCAGTGCTTCCACTCGGCGCAGGCTCAGACCACGCTTCCTGGAAGCATTTACTTCTAACCACAATCGGATGGATAACCTTGTCAAATATGGCATCTCTTCCTAATTGTTATATTTTTTTGTTAATGTCCTGGTGGTCCTCAGGCAACAGATAATTAAAGATCTTAGTACACTGCAGCTGGAGTCATATTAGGGAATTGCCAGAACCAGGTGGTCTTGGAAAACTCCACTTGCCCAAGCCTGCAGGCAAACTAGCTGTGCCACATAATGAAACCTGCAACTTAGCAGCTTTTCTGAAATTTTACCAAAGAAACTTGATGTAAATCATTTTCAGAGCAGTTTGCCAGCCCATACATCTAATTTTACCCTTGTCTATGCCACCTAAATCCGCTCCTTTTTTCTCACTCTACTTTGTACTGTTCATGAAAAGTATTGTACATAAGGCTGATAACAAACATATTCTTTTTCTGGGCAAGATTATGGTCTAAATCTGCTACATTATTCTACTGAGAGGCACTGGAAGCTACTGTGGCATTAGACGATTCCCATAATCATCTACGCTTCAGTTATGTTAACAATACATATTGAGTCTACTGGATTAAATCATATTTGAGCAGATCACTTAATGACCATTAAGATTATCATTACTTTATGAGGAACTTAACAGGTATGCAGTGGGGCCTGGGCTATTGAAACATGTTAAAAAGCCAACTTGCCACTCAGTAAACAATAATAAAAAAGCAAGACCAAGAAGCCCTTTTTGAAACAAAATTGCATGCAGTGCAGACAAACAGTACAGGGACAGTAGGTCATATTTGTAGGAAGATGCCTCCTTTTGCATGATCACCCCCATTTATTCTGGACTGATGCTGCTGTTTTTTACTCCAGGCATTGGGTCTCTGCTAATCAGGCACCAATCTGCTCTGACCGCTACCACATATTGAAATTGGCTATACTCCTGATTGGTACATTTAACATACTTATAAGCACCTAGTATATGGTACAAAGTGTACTCAAGTCCTGTAAGCTAAATGACTCTAATGTGCTGCTACACATATTCTGCCACCACTAGAATCACAGTCCAAAACATGACTGCAGGTCTGCCACCAGTAACCTGTAAAAAAATCAACCTGTCAGAATAACCCCTTTCGACAAGCTTAAACTCTCCAATTAAATATAAATAAGTCACCCCTAATTTAACCTTAATTGTCAATAAGGCAAGATGCATGGCATTTAAAAGTAGGACATGTTAAGGTTTACTGTAAACATATCCTTACAGTGACGGGGCCTCAAAAGCTATTTTCACAGTTGAAGGGTTAGCTGTTCCATAAGAAAGCATTCGGAGTAAATATTAAAATTAAATAATGCCATCTCCACCTAGGAACCAGATAAGAAGTTCATTCTTTGGGCTTTTAGAAACATTTACTACAAATCCAATTCATTATTACATTTGCATTTGTACTAAATATTGTACAAAATGTACTTTTAAAAAGTCACCTTTAAGCTGCCTAAAGCAACTAGAAGCCCATTTGTGTGAGTTTCTAACTGTCACCCAGGAGCTGACTAGCACCTTAATGTAGTGTGAACTTACCCCCAGAGTTGAGTCAAAGATCTTGGGTGCGGGGAGGTGTTTTGTTCCTCTGACAGGATGGCCATCTGAGCAGTGCCCAGGAATTTATTTAACTTTAAAGTGGCATACCCCGTTATAGGGAGATGTCGCTAAAACCTGGGGATACTACATCTTCTGTCCTTCTAGCCAGTGAGGCACCAATCCCAGGGGGACAGGAGCTGCCCCAGAACCGGTTTTGAGTGACCACAGAAGAGGGGCTGCTCGTTTCCCTGGTAACACCTCTAGGATGAAGCAGGTGCATTGCACAGAGAACAAAGATTCAGCCATCTTGGTTTTCAGTACAAAGGGGCACTGTGGCACTGTTTACAGTAGGGCACACAGGAACTCCAGTAAAAGGTGGTAGATTTACCCCTAAGACCTTTTTCCCCATTAGTTAGGGAGGGACCAGGAGTCACCCACCACCCGTAGGCTAGCACCAGGCGTAAATGGGGCACCCTTGGGCACCCTCTTCAGACCACTACTGGACCCGAGGAAGACAGAAGAAGGACTGCATCTGCTGTGGTGTCTTGTGAGGAAAACCTTAAGGGCTGGACCTGCTCCCACTTGTAACAAGAAGTGGCTGACCTCCTTTTAAGCTAGAGCGACAAAAAGCTGCATGAAGTGCACTTTCCTGGAAGAGCCCAGCTGACCAATTTCAATTGGACTAGTCCTGCACCCTGCAGGTGGCTTGGGTTGGAGTGAGTCTTGACCCCAAGAGCTGTTCCTGACATCCTGGAACCCTCGGCTGGTGTCAGAGTGTACTCCTCCTGTCTAAACCTCAAAATCTGGGACTTTTATTGCTAACCTTTTGCCTTTAGAACTATTGTGGGACTGGGACCAAGCTGCCAACCAATCTACCCAGGGTGCATCATGGGTGGCGCAAACTTCGCTGCAGCTCCCGCTACATTCTTCTCCACAGCAACAAATCTGATTCAGCAAGGCTGCCACAGACCGGCATAAGACGATGTTGTACGCACTTCGGCTACAGCATGCAACCATGACCTGCTGAGGAAATCCAAATTCCATAAAAGAGTCTGTGTCCGAAGGTAAAAAGCTTTACCGGGCTGTAAGCTGAGAAGCGTCCAATCAACATTGACAAATTCCTGGGTGCAAACTTTGAGACTTTTTCCGCTTGGAGCTTTTCCCGCCTTCATTGAAGGCTTCACCAAGAACTCATCCTTTATCAACCTGTCAACCACGACTCTGTCTTCTGATCCAGCCTGCAGCCTTGCCCCACTGAGGGCAAATACCTTCTTCAAACTTTTCTTCTAAGAGTGAAGTTAACTTTCCGACCAGGAACAATGCAATATGAGTATCCGAACCCGTGCTCCATCGTGGTAAGCCATAAACCTTACCCTTGTACCATATTAGCTCGACCAGTAGCCTGTGGTTGGTGCTTTGCCTCTTCACACAGGTATGACTCTGACCACGCGCCCATATGTGATCCACTTGTTTCTCCTCCCCGGCCTTATTCCCCCTCTACCCTTGCCCACACAGGTCATGACTGCCCCGGATCTTGTGAAACCACTAACTGACAATTACCTACCTTGCTCCGATTTCCTGACCACCCCTGCTTCCTCACGCCGGACCATCTGCTGATCTTGTACAGGTATTACTTTCTCTGCCCCTGTCGTCTCTCTCCTCATCGACCCCTCTTGGTTGCACAGGGCCCTTAGTTCACACCCCTTTCTTTCCCAATAGTGGATTCCCCGCGATTGACTGCCTTGTTGGACCCCTTAAGGCCGCTCCGCATGACCGCTTGACCCGAATTCCTGCTGCACCTTTAAGGCCGCCCCGCATGACCCGTTTTTCTGCGGCACTCAGGTAATTGTTCATTGCCTGATCTTTCCTATCCTTCAACTCTGCTACTTACCTGTACCAGGGTATTCATCCGCTCACCCTGCTCTCCTCTCCCTGTTTTTCCTATACAGCACTATTTTGAAATTAGTGACCGTTGTCCTGATGATGACCTGAAATTGATCAGGTTGAAACGCCGTCGACTACCCAGCACAGAACTTTGGCGCTACTGTGGTCAATCGATTCATCCTGAATCAAAAAATACTGACTTTGTATACATCTGCATTGTATCATTGACCACATTATTATTTGTTCTTATCCTTTCGCCGTTCACGCTGTTTTTTCACCCCAGTGTCACTGCGCCGTTCACCGTCACTAGCATGTTCAGTGCACACTTGTGTGATATGGTCACTGTATATTAAATTGTACTGTAGTGCTGTTACAACTACCTACAAATTACTTTACACCTTACCAATCCCATTGTGGTCTCCCTTCCTTTTCCTTTGCTTGTGATTTATACTATCATTTTAATTGCCCTGATCGAATGACTTCCAGTTGAGACATTGCTGCTTTGTTACAATCTCTACCCGGTCTCACCTGGGTTAACAGGCTTACTCCTGTATTTTGTTCTTTGCATTTTTTGGCGCCATTTTTATTTCAAAATTTCAAAATACATATCTCCGGTTCCCCTTATTGGATTTTTGTCATTTTGTTCTATATAGTAGTCTCCATCTTTATAAATTGGAGCTGGATTTTTATTGTGTTGTGTTTTTGACTTTTTAACTATTTTGGTGCTTCTAAATTCTTTGAACACTTTCTTAAGTATAGCTTGATTGCTCTGTGCCATGGCTATCTGGGGCTGAGCTCAGGTTTCAATTACTGAAACCTTTACAGGAACTAAAAAGGATAGTGCCATTATTACTTGTGGTGGATTATTATCCACCCCCATTGTTAATTCACTCTCTCATAATACCATTGTGATTAAATCTCTCCTAAAGATGATGTATTTTTCCTATTCTGATTCCTTTCAATAAACGCTACATTAGAAAGGGATGATCACTGTGTACATCCGCTGGATTTAATCACAAGAACAGAAGCAGCTAAAAGCACTATAGATGGCAGAATTCAATTTGTTGTGGCTAATTATAAATGAGGTTCTTGATTCTCTAAGAATAGACACTTTGTAACCATAATTGTAATTCTAATCTTGAGAATCTATTGCACTGTTCATCAGTATGTGTTTTTTAATATTTCCACTGGCTTGGAAAAATAAAAAACAATTAACCTAATAACACCACATTATTTCTTTTAAAGTATAAATCTGATAAGCTCCAAATGAATTTGTGAGTTTTTTTTTAAATCCTTAATTGTGTGCTATTTTCCACCCAGATCAGTTGCGGCAGCCACCTGAAATTAAAGCAGATTGAATTAATTTATTATTATGTATAAAGTAGCACAACACACTAAACTGTATCCAGGCACCAAACTCTCAACCACGAGGCAATTTCAGACTAGAGGTTAAAGAAACGAGGCGGCTTTTAAGTCCTTACCTGAGAATGAATGAATGAATATGAAATTTGTAAAGCGCGAACTAAGCCCAAGGGCGTCAAGGCGCTATAAGCGGACCTAAGGATGCAGACAAAAAGACATGCTCATACCGAGGTCTGTGAGAAAAGCCAGGTCTTTATGGCCCTGCGGAAAAGAGAATGGGACACCTGACTTGAGAGCTGTTCCGGGAGGGAGTTCCACAGTCTAGCAGCAGCAGTGGAGAAAGCTCTACCTCCCCATGTAACCTTCTTGAATCTCTGTACTATAAGCAGATTCTTATCTGCAGACCGGAGCCGCCTGTTGGGAACATAACGATGGATAATGGCCTTAATCGCCTCAGGGCCTGACCCGTAATAGGCATTGTGAGTCATGCACAAGGTCTTGAAGAGGATCCTACGGTCCACAGGCAGCCAGTGCAGCAACCTAATAGCAGCTGTGACTGAATGATATTTAGGTAAATTCATCACCAGCCTGGCTGCGGCATTCTGCACCATCTGCAGACGTCGCATTAAGCCTTTGTTAATGCCCAATAAAGAGAAGCTAGGGAATGGTTTTCCACTGCATGTAAGTCTGTTCAAAAGACTTGGCCCACGGACTGAGAATTTTCAGTCACTTTGAAATATGCAGGAAGCTCAAAGAATCCATTAAATACTAGAGGTGTCCTAGCTAGGCACTAGGTCATGAAGGCACTTGTGAGCTAAAATAAGAATCTTAAGTTCTACTCTGGTCTTTACTCAAGCCCAATACAAAGCCCATCTCAGATATGAAACTATCACATTTTCGTGGGCCAAAAATCAGCCCGACAGCACCATTTTGGGCACACTGGACATGTAATAGTTTCAATTTCATGAGTGGTGTCAAGTTGGCCAGGGAACATAGTTCATATAGGCTAACAGAAACAGCACAGTGACTCATTGCAAATATTTCACACTAAGAAATAAATATTCATGATGTAAGAAGCCCTAAAGTTTCAGACACTACTTTTTGTATTACAGCCAGGCATGAAAAAGTAACAACTGTCTCTTAAAAAAATAAGTAGAATTGTTGCAGTAGGTGCATGGTACCAGAGGTCTTACTGAAGTCAACACGAGGTTCAGAAATGGCAAATAACTTTGGCTTTGTAGCTCAGTGGGTTACAAAAGACTTTCATGAAGAGAAATAGGAGGAGAAGGAGACTCAGAGGGAAGACGTAAATAACACATTTTAGAAACAGGTACAGGAAGGGCTCCTATGGGAATCTTTTCAGTAGAATATTGTCCTTTCCATCTGTTGTACAAAAAGACATTGCAGTAATGTATGGAGTGAGCAGTACCTTTAAGAACTTGTTATGAGCGAGCGAGCTCCTGCTTTGAGGAGTGAGCTCATTTGTCAAAAGTAAATGTATTCTGGTTGCTATGTTTCCTCTTAAGATACCGCTTTATGGCCTGGGCTGCTCTCCCATATTGGTTGCTCAGTCTTCGTTGGGCGCCTGATGCATGACAACAGGCTGCGTGTGGGCTCCTTATTTATTACCTTGTACTTCATGAATTAAACGCTGTATTTATCTCCACTTGGCCCCCAAAGTCTCTATGTAACATTTGATGACGATTTATCAAGATATTTGAGACTTTTAAGAATCTGGACCCTACAGTGTACTCCAGATACCCAACGCTTTCATCAGTATCATTTGACTCGTCTATGTCGTTACCCAATGAGCGCCTCTCATGTACTTCCTGGAGCCCACACAGCCCAAGGCTACTTTTGGGCTATTTCGAATGCAGCTCAGCCCACTTTCTCATTTCAGCTCTGTGTGCTCCAGCTTCTTCTGCAACATGGGTGAGCCACTGCCCCAGTACACTCTTGTATGCGCTTGATATCATTTCTTCAGTTTACATGCCTGTCCTACAAGTAAATACTTAGCTGCCCTACATGCATATGTCCTCCTGGCACTAAGTTAACATTTCTGATCTGTTTCTGTTTTAATTATTGATGTTGTGCCAATACACTCATACTTCAATACCAATGCTAGATTGCTTTAGATATTTCAAGTTTGCAAAAACGTTTCTTTAACAATTTAGAGCTTTTTGTTTGAATTGGCTCAAGTGAACTTGGAAATACTTATTGACTTCTCAGAACTGTGTCATTACCTGTATCAACTCTTCATTAGACGGTGGTATCTTACAAAATTGCTTTCAATTGCTTCAAACAATTTAGCTCAGATATCACTACTTCTTCAACTTCCTGGCAAGCCTTTGATTAAGTGGAATGCTTAGTTAAGATCTTCTGAGAGCTATTTAATCACAGTAGGAGCAGATGGCTTTGAACCTAAAAGATAGGCTGCCATTTTGTTTAGTCATTTGGGAAATGAAGGGCAGCAAGTTTTTGATAATTTGCCTCCAACTGCTGCCACATCTGGACAACCCGGATATTCTAATGAGTACTCCAAAGCAATTACAAAACTTAGAGTCAAATTCTCAGAATAACCTTGCATTCTATTGGAGAATTTTTTTTTTTCTAGAAGAACCAAAGAACTGATGAAACTGTTGAAGAATTCATAGCAGCATTAAGGGCATTAGCTGCTACATGCAATTTTGGAGCGTCCATTGACATATACATTCTAGATCAGTTTGTGTATAGCTACTTTTAAAATATGATACGAGAAAGACTACTCAGTTGCAGTAATCCTCCTTTGCCAGAGGTTGTTGATCTGGCCAAAACCATTGAACGTTCAATAATCTCCAGTCACATGATGGCACAGGAATACACTCAGACATCTTCTCCAATTGTTAATGCTGTGGGGTATTCTGAACATGTTGATGCTGTACAAATTAGGGGCAAATTCATTAACAATGCTCAACATAATACTAATACTTTTTATTTCAGGTACGGATCTAAATCCCATTTAAGCAATTACATGCAATATCCAGCAGTAGGTAAATGATGCAATAAGGGCAGGAAATTATGTCACTTTCGCAGCGTTTTCAGATTTGGTAAACACAAAGTTAAAGTAAACAGTGTTGACTCAAATGAAGGGGACTGTCCCGTAGATCTATCAAATCAAATTTATGTCAGGCAACTCTAGGTTTCAAAATAACCCTTAACATGATGTATGGCACAGGTGCACCTATTACTATCATTATTTTACCAACAGTGGGAGGGGGGGGTCTAATCTTATCCTGATCACACATGACATACATCCTAAAGCTTATGGTGATCAGGATATCAATATGGTTGGGTTCTTCATAGACACTGTGGGGCCGATTCCGATCTCGGCCGGTAGGGCTCCGAATCGGATTCGGCTTTACCGGATCCGATTCGGAGCCCTGTTTCCCGACCGAACCGTACGCGGGTCCGGCCGAGCGAGTACGATGCGAAATCGCCGACCGACTCGTCCGGGCGTCCCGACCGCTCCGACCGCTCCGACCGACTCGCTCGGACTCGACTCGCACCGCGCAATGGAGACGTTTCCCGGCCGGGTAAGTACGATGCGCGCCGCGAGCAGTCCGACCGAGCCGCGCACTCCGGCTCGTAAGAGCAGTCGGAGCAGTACTTCGGGGGTCTGTGTCGGACCCCCCTACATGCGTAGCCGCGCGAGTCGCACACAGGGGGAACCCATGGGTCCCCCCTACCTGTGCGTGTACGGCACGAATCGCTTCGCCGCGTACCCGCTGTAGGGGGCGCCCTTGTCCGACTCGCACCCATTGAGTCAATGGGAGCCCGCGTACGCGTTGTACGACCGGCTCCCATTGACATCAATGGGAGTCCGACCGACTCGAGTCCGATAACATACGGACGCATCGTACTCGTTCGGTCGGGCTGCACGGGTCCGATTCGGTCGGAAATCTCTCCGGGTCCGGCTCGGTCGGAGAAATTTCCGGCCCGAATCGGAATCGACCCCTGTGTCTTGTCTTAGCAGGTCAATGTCAACTAAAATCTGCTTTGCAGTGAGGGACAGAAATATAGTTGGCTGGCAGGCTTGTGCCTGGTGCTGATCTACTATTCAGGGTGGCAGATGTATCTTTACTCACTACTGATGATTTTAATCCCACTGAACATATTGTTAAATGATTTCTTGATTTTTTTTCTGGCAAGATTGGGCTCATTGAGAAATATGTGCACACAATTAATTTGAAGAGGCATACTATACCTGTTACACACAAAGCCAGACCTGTCCCTGAAGTGTTGGAGGTGAATTGAAAAAGTTATTAGAGAAGTTAGTTGGAGATGGCATTCTCAAACTCACTGACTCCTCGGAATGGGTAAGTCCCATTGTAATTGTGCGCAAAAAGGATGGTGAGATTTGCTTGTACGCTGATCTGCGCAGTCTCAACAGGAACATTGCGGTTGATTGCCATCCTCTGCCCAAGGCTCAAGACTTACTTGCCAACATTGGAGATTCTAGATTTTTCAAACCTTTGAATCTCAAATCCACCTACCACCAGATCCCATTAGATGAAAGGTTCCAAGAGTTAACCACCTTTGTAATTCCTTTCGTAGTATTCCAGTTTTGCAGGCTCCCTTTTGGATTGGCTTCAGCAGCTAATACTTTTCAGTGCCTCGTGGATAACATATTTGAGGGTGTGAGTGGAGTACAAGTGTTTCAAGATAATGTGCTGATTTTTGCCAAATCATTACCTAAACATAATCATACTCTTGAAACAGTTGTAACTTAATTCCACTAGGCATTTCCCTTGTGGGTTGGAGCCCGTGGAGACCGGTTTTGAAGGCGCAGGGCCATTCCTGGTGCCTCTGTAACTTTTCCCAGGTCCCTGAGGTTAATTACACCATGCACAGAGAGGCTTGAAGAGACAGAAATAGAGAGCAAGGCAGGGGGAAAGTAGAGAGAAACCGATCAGAGATGGAGGCGAAAGAGAGGGGCGAAGGAGAGAGAGAGAATTGATGGATGGAAAAGAAAGATTGCAGGAGGAGACGAAGGAAGAGGGCTGGTTTGAGCATTTTTGTCAGTGTTGATTTAGGTTCCCATGTTTGGCACTGTCTGTCTTTTCCATTATACCTATAGTAATAGCATACACCTAGCTCCTCCTGAGAAAGAAAATTTATTAAAGAAAAACATTTTAAATATGGAACAAAAGGAGAGTGGCTAGTATGTATATGCTGAGCTAGCATGCTGAGATAGCACTCAGAAGGATTTAAACCGATAAGGGGGGTATTCAGTTACGCATTTACTTTGCTATTTAGAGAATTGAATACATTAAATGAAAGGACATGCCTTTCACTGGTGTAACAATAGCCCCTGCGCTGCGGGGGGCCCGGAGCTCCAGGGGACCCCTTCCAGCACTGGGTACAGGCTGCGGGTCCCTGGCCTGAGAGCTCCTGAATGGGTCCAGAGTACGGGGGCCTCCATGCACTTTGCCGGGGGCCCCTCAAGTTTTGGTACACCACTGATGCCTTTTTGTTAATAATAATTATTATCTTTTGTTTTGCTCAGGCAATATTTATGTTTTGTTGACAAGTCTTTGCTTTACAACCAAGGCATCTGGGTCTAATCATATATACAGTGCCCCTAAAATGTGAATATGTAGCTTTGTCTGGTTAACATTTGCAGATCAGTACCTGTAGAGTATCCATTTTATATGATTTTTCCTTTTTGGTCTGGCTTATGCCCACAAATAATTAATTTGTATTTAAATGCATGAGAGGATACAGACCTACATTAATAAAGGAAATATATGCACCCACACTCAGCTACTTGTTTCTACAAAGGGTCAAAGTGTTTCTGAGGTTCTCTCCCTAAAATACTTGACAAATATGAGACCTAAATATGCATTTTCAACATATGTTTTTGCATAAGTTGACTATTGTCATAAGATTTAGAGTCTTTTATGGAAGTACACTCTACCATTGAGAAAAGAAATGCTTTGTGAAACTTCCCTGATGTGTCACTACTGGAATAGCAGTGCATTGTGCAGATCAGAGGCCATATTACACTCCTGGGTGCACAGCAGGCGTGTGTGCCTAGCTTCCATACCCACGGGCACCTAGGCATTACAAAGAGAGCCCCATGCACTTGTGTGGCCCTTACTGTCATACAGATCATGCCAGCACAACCTCAAGGGTGGCACACAGTCAGCGTGCTTCCTGAGGGAGACTCTTGAAAGGGACGAAAGAAATTCCATGGGCTCACCAGAGATTCCTCTGCAGGGGGGTGCAGTCACTCACTGCACTGCCTGCAGGGGGATCTCTGTTCCCCTTTCAAAAGCAGGCCTTCCCAGTGAAATATAGACCAGCTTTCAAATATCCAGTCCGCTTTTCACTAATGTGCTTCCCCCAGGGCAGGTGTTAGTCTGTGGCTGCATTGGGTAACTGTCCGAGCCTGTACACAATGTGAGCACAGTATGGCGGTGAATTTTTAATAGTTAGAGCTTCATCGATGTCTCAGTTAACTTATAGTTGAGATGTGAATTAGAAAAGTTCTGTGAATGTCTCAATGATGGGATATCTGTGTAAATCTGGTGAACAATGAAATATATGGGATTTCTTTTAGCTTTATAATTGTCTCCATACTAAACAGTGAATGATGCAAAAAGAGAAGCAAATTATAAGTGTATTTTGGTGTGAATGTTTCAGTACTGCAATATCAGGCTCCATTGCAAACCAGAGTAGATGAGAAATGAGAGAACCCTATGAACAGTGTTGAGATATCAATGAGGGAGACAGGCCAGTAGTGGTAAGCTGTGAGAGTTTGTTAATTTCCCAGTCCCGGAATATCAGTGCATGGTGCTGATCTCATTACATATTACTAAAATCCATTCTCATTACATTTACATTTTAGAAATGTTTTTAGGGCATGAAGCCTCTGAATAAATAAGCCTTTGAGCCTTCATCTCCCAAAACCCCATATCAGATATGCCCCTTTAACGGCACAGTGTCCCCCTGGCTTCTCTCTGAACAACTCACCCAGTTCCATCATAAAGGCTACTTCCTATTTCTAGTAGGTGGTTTGTGTCTATGTAGTAAATTTGTCTTTTCTGCATGGTCGCCCAAGATTTTCTGTGCCCTGTGTGAGGATTTGGCTGTATTTTATGATATAGCATGTTCTCCACTGGGCTGTAATACACAGCCTAGGTGGAGAACATGCACAGGCTCCTACTCCCTGTCTGAGCGCCAAGCCATGGGGCTCAGACCAATCAAGACGCTGCTGTCATGGTGACAGCAGTGTCGTGATTGGCTTAGGGGAGTCTGGAAGCCTTGGTGCTGCCAGGATCGAGGAAGAGCAAAGGTTGGAGGAGAGGCAGTGGCTGGCGATCTACAACGAGCAGGTATGTCATTTTTTATTTTTTTCAAAACCCCCGCCACCGTTCCCTGCCAGCCGCCACTGCAACCAACTCACTGATCAAAAAAGAAGCACTTTCAACTAACGCAAAGTCAGACATCTTTGCCTTGTCAGATCTTCCTTTTGTTGTAAGTGGGTTGTGGATAGCCTTTCTCAGTCATTGGTTTTCTCATACAGCAGGCCACCGTGTGCTAAGATACCACAACCTTCTCATGCTACTGGAAGCCTTGTTTCCATGTTACTCATGGGCTGCTTGGAGTAAGTACTATTCTGGGTCATAACACAAGCCTCTGCTGTACAGGGGAGTCTCAACCCTTTATGGGGCCCCCGTTCAGCCCAAGGCCAATTAATATTTATGAGACAAGGGAGTCTCAGCGCGCCTCACCATATTCTACAGTAGACCCCTATCATTTTGCATTACTCTACTGACCATATATCGTTGCTTAAGGAGTTTTAAAAAAATGTTTTTACAAAAATATATTTTTATCAAAAAAACCTGAAATTAACTTATAATAGGAATGCTTCCAGACAAGCTACAGCATAGAATGAACTAGTCTTTATGAGGTTTACTTGGAAGCACTCCAATGAAGGGTGTTGGCTGTTTCCATTCTCTTAAATTTGATGAGCACTTTGTAAAAGCTTCACACTCATACCCTCCTTTTGAGATCTCGGCCATGTCTTATTATAAAATAGCCTGCAGGCAGTGGTATGTTCATGAAAGTAAGTGAAAAATGCAAGAACCATGTTTCCATCATAGACTTGATAACACAATGTACCTTACCCCCGACCAGTTCTTGACATATCATGCCCCGGTACTGACATTTGGGGAACTATGGTCAGACAGAAGGCAGGAGCCAGAGACCCATGCTGTTCTTCAGGCCCTGTTGACTCTAGGCACTGGTGAAATGATTCTACAGGGTGCAGTTGGAAATGGCCATGGCACCCTTGATGAAGGGCAGCTTTGGCATGTCCAAAGCGTGTTTCCAGAAACAAGAGGCTAAAATATGTCCAGTTTAATTATATACATATAACATACTTAACCCCTCATAGATTGATGGCCGTGTATGGGGAGAGCCAATGGCTTGCCCCAGATGCAAGACACTGGGGGCTGATTTTGGACATATGACATGGAGTTGCTCAGGTTTACACCCCTCTGGGACACTGGACTCACCACACTCAACAGACCATACATATTTGTGCAAGGCAGAGGTGTGACTCTTAGGGTTGTTTCCCAGACCAAAGGGGCATAGGGTTGGCACCAGATTTGTAGACCTAGCTTTGGTATTGGCCAGGAGATGGATAGCAATGCGTTGGTGCTCTGGGGAGGGCCCAACGATTGCAGTGTGGGAAAGCTATGTCACCATGTGGGCCACAGCAGAGGTACAGGCTCTGATCAGAGATGATAAACAAGGGATCAGACAATGCCCGCTGGTGGGTCTTTGGGCAGAGGTTCTGGAGGCCTGGGACAACCGGGGAGGTAACCTTTGAGTAGACGATGAGGGTCAGAAAACACAAGATTGTGGAGCTGAGGGCAACCCCCAAGACTGTTTGGAGGAATCACAGTGAACCCCCCTTCCTCCTGAGGATTAGAGACCCAGAGCGGGAAGCACTGGTTGCTTCCCCTCTAAGAGAGCCCCGCCCAGAAGAATACCTTCAAGGTGGGATCGAACTTGCTGGTGGATGAGTTTCCTTGCGACCCCGCCCCCACCTCCCGGAATATTGGATCATGTGACCTAGATCCCGCGGAGGTGGGAGCCAACTCTGCAGTATTGCATACAAAATTAAGGTTCAGAACCTCAGGGCTAGTTTGTGTTGTTTTAGCCTAGTCTAGGTTATTTATCATTTATGTAATATGGCATCACGATAGTAGGCCCTACAACTCCCATTGGAGAGTCCATGAGAAGAGCAGTTCATGATGATGGCTGGGGATTAGACAAGGGCACTAATTAAGGAAGTTGCTGTTCATGACCGTAGACTACATATGGACCGCCCGAAAGTGTAGAACACCCACAACGTACTACTTATCACTAGCTGAATCTATATTATGATTTATTCTATTAAATGTGCTGTTTTACGCCTGAATTTATTATAATTTCTTTCCTGTATTGACACGTCAGCTTAACGACTGATGAATCCATACCTTCTAATAACACTATGTACAGGACTGCTCATACGTACGTTTATGTTTTAATGTCAAATGCTAATAGATATATGTTTTTAAAAAAACATGTTTCCATCAGGAGCAGATGTGAATTTCCTTCTAGGAAGCGCTCTTCTGCAGCAGGAATATTTGATACTGCTGATGTGCTGATGTGCAGTCCGCACTGGAATTTGGGGGCGAGATTCTGCAGTGTTGTAGAAGACTCCATTCTCATCTGAATGAGGTTGAGGGGAGATCCAGCATTGTTTATTGTTAGCCAAGGACTGTTTTCTTTCGGTTTGGAGTCCTATTGTGTTGAGTGATTATCTTGTTTTCCATGCTACTTGTTTTGCTCCATTGCTATTTCTTGTGGTTGTGTATACATTTTGTAGAGTACGCTGTCACGTCATCAAGTCCAACAGTTGTGTGATGTTCCTTTTCAAGATATTAAACTATTTGGGAACGAGCGACGTCTATTTTGCTACGTAATGAAATGGCCGCACTCTGATTTACATTTACCTTTAGGAGCTTGTCTATATTTTTCCAATGATGCTAGTTCCTGCAAACAGGCCCTTCTTCTGGTTTCAAATGAGGCATTCCTGGTCTCCATTTTTGACTTCTATAGCACATTCCTTAATTCCTATATATAAAATGAATCAAAACAGTGATTTGCATTGGAAACCATTTGACATGCCGCTAAATGTCTCTTCAGCTGTCAAGGCAAAATATTATTTCAAAGTAATATGTTCTGTCTCTTCTTTACTTGCAGTTATCTAGTTCTGGAAATAAGGCAAGTTTATGCCTGAAGGGTGTTGGTTGGTTTTAGCAGTTACTTTTATCTCTTGTTTGCAATATGGGGCACGCATGTATATTAATACATCCTTCGAGTTATTCTTTTATGCATAGATGTCATGAGCTATAATGTTTATTGCCCATATGTAATGCATGAGTGGTTTGCAATAAATACGACAGGAAAATGAGGCCTCGCGGTAAAATTATTATCGTAGTTTTTCTCAGAATCACTGTGCACATTATATCAAATCTATAGTAGCAGATGAAGTGTAATGTGCACAGGAGGTCTGTGGTTTATGACTGCAGCATGTTCAATATGCGCTATGCGTGACCTAGTCCACTTACTTAGGAGCACTGATGTTATGTAGCCTGTGCCTCATTATGAGTGCACCAGATGCCGAGGTTTTAGTTCCAACCCCTATAGTTAATGATACAGGAGGTCTACTTAACATCAGGAGGCAGAAATAACAGGTATTTCAAACTGAACCCTTAGAATCCTCTAAGAATTGAGGAATTACCAGTGAATCAGTAATTGCGGGTCTCATTCCCCCTGGTAATAGCCCATTCTTCCAGGGGCGGTTGGGGTGCGAAGCAGTGGCGTCACTAGAGGGGTGCGGGGGGTGCGGACCGCACCGGGTGACACATCACATGGGGTGACACCTTTCCCAAATGAGACTATTTACTAAATAGTCTCATTTGGGAAAGGTGTCACCCCATGTGATGGTGTCATGGGGTAAGTCGCCGCACTGGGTGACACCAACCCTAGTGACGCCGCTGGTGCGAAGGCCTTGTACCTCTAGCAGCAGAGAGGAAAAGCAGCTGCTGCTTTCCTCACCTTGGACAGAAGAAATGTAAATAGATGAAACAGCAGATCGGTCATTGATGTAGTGAGCCATCCGGCCACTGTAATACTGTGTGTCACACTACAGCCTCAGGGCCGGGCTCGGTCCGGAGGTAATAAATAAAGGTGCAACCAGCGCTCGTGGTTGATTGCACGTAACCCACTAGTGTGCCTGGTATCGTGTATTTGCCGCCGTCCAAATAGGCCCCGATTAACCAGTGCGCCCATATACCCAGGGGCACTTTACATTGGCGACGAGACGGAGCGAGCCTACCGCGTGTGCTGTCCCGCGACATCGGCAATACGATACCCAAAGAAGAGTAAAGCACTCACCGCCGCAGGTCATGGGTTCGTTTCAGGGAGCGGCTCTACGCATGGACAACTTGAGGATCTTGGGAGCCCTGGGCAAAACTTATTTTGGGGGCCGCTGTTCTGAACAGATTTGAATTTATTATCCTATTTCAGCTCTTCCATGCCATCTTTGGTCAGGTCATTGACACTGCACAGGAACACTCATTCAAATTATAAAGTTGTTACATCTAATATTCAGGGATAGTGACGTGTGTTTTCAGTATTGTAACACAGCAGCAGCCCCAGAATATTACTGCAAATAATCTCTGTGACACCCTCCCATTTCTTATATATGAGGTTCTGTTTTGATCTAAAAGGAACTTGTTTATTGATGTTGCATGAAACATAAACGCAACATTTCTCTGCAAAATATCTGTAGTAGACTCTCACACATCACTCACATAAAAAATAAATTGAAGGGAAACAGTAATTAAACAACCGGTTTAAGAATTATTCAAGGGCATCAGGGAAAGACTCTCTGCAGAACAGAGCTGGCTCTATCAGGAGGCCCCCTGAAAGGCTGGGGCCCTGGGCCAGAGCCCACTTTGCCCATGCCTTAAAATGACTCTGGCTCTACAGCCAGAGAGAGGCTGTCTGCCCGTCTCAGTGAGGCGACGTGTTTGGTGACAGCAACCTATTCGAAGAGGCACTCGGCCTCATCTGCACATGTGTGCAGTTTCTGGTAGGAGGCAGGAGCTGTGACGGCCCAGCTGATTGCAGTTGAGGTGGCCGGTGAGGGTGCCTGCGGCGCACTGTTGATTCCTGTCCGTGCCGTATACACCAGAAAAGGGACCGGCTGTGTAAGGCCTACGGGAAGGGGAGAGGCCAGCCCAAGCAGGCGAGTGTCACCGCAGTAAGGGGGCCTGTGGCAGCCTATGTGGAGAGGCTCCCCCTAGTGATGCAAAGTGGCACTGCAGTGTCCTCAGAAGTGGAGGAAAGGACATCTTAATAAAGACAAAAAAAGAAAACAACAAAACATAATCCCCCAACTAAGCAGCAGGAATGGGAGGGGCATGAGTACCCAAAGGGCCATTATTCCAGGTGCTCTACTACATGGACACTTACCCTGACAATATCGGGAAGAGCAGTTCTACCAAAGGTGCAGTCCTGGGCAAGAGATCACCAAAGTTCTGGTTGAACTGTAAGGCTCCTCTGCAGGAGAGTGTGGGGAGGTGGCACGGTGGAGCACTGTGGTACTGAACAATCGATAGGGCAAGCACCTTGAAGGTGGAGCAGGCCATTGCAGCAGCGTGAATCTACAAAGGAGGGAGACACCATGCCAGTGCAAGCCCCTGAGGAGGCGGAGGTGGCACCAGAACACTGCTCACATTCCACACTGGCAGCACTACCCCCATTCAGTCAGTTGGCAGACACTGCCACGGCAGCACCAAGATGGCGGAAGTGGATTGGACGGTTAGAAAACTACTTCCTCGCTGCTTGTGAGACCAATGGCACTGTTAAGAGGTCGGCAATGTTGCACATGGGAGGAGATGAACTGTATGAACTTTTTCAGGACTTGCCCAACACAGGTGATGTGTGTGACTATGATGCAGCAGTAAGGACCCTCAGCCGGCATTTTGACCCCCAGTTAAATCCTGATTACGAACACTTCAAATTACGACAAGCACAGCAGCAAGAGGGAGAGACCGTCAACATGTTTTTTGCAAGGTTCTGCAAATTGGCAAGCTCCTGTACAGGCCTTGACAAACAGTTTGAAATCAGGGCACAGTTAATCCAGGGATGTAGGTCATCGTAACTGTGGAAACTCATACTACGACAACCTGGCATCACGTTGGATAACATACTGATATTGGGCAGATAACACGAGCTAGCTTATGTACGAGCTGGAGAAATTAAATGAGCGTTGGCACGAAGAACGTCCTGGTCGCAACAGACAATCCCGGTCACTGTCAAAGAGGAAAGGGTGGAGGCTGTTAGGAAGTGGACCGGAAAAGGAAGAGAGAATACCAGCACTCGCCCTGGAGGGAAAGCATGTGGCAACTGCGGGATGGAGAGTCACCTGCCACGGAGTGACCAGCGAATGGAAAACCATGCCTGAAGTGCGGAATACTAGGACACTTCGAGAAAGTGTGTCAAAGTGCAGCTCGGATAGCCACCTCCAGAGGAAAGACCAAAAGGTTTGAGCGGGTCAATCAGATTGCAGAAAGTGTGGAAACGCCGGATCACCTGGACACTTAATGCCAGCGGATGTGCCTCTTGGAGGAGGACAACGAAGAAGAGGAGGTCTTCGTTATCTCCTTTACAGGACGAACAAATCAGAGGAAACATCCCCCGCCCATGTGCCAAATACAAATTGGAGGGAATCAGGTAACAGTCCTCATAGACACAGGAGCATCAGTAAACATCCTAGATGCGGAGCACTATCTCCAAATAAAACCTCACCCGAAATTTATGGCCACCAGAGCAAAAATATTCACGTATGGGGTCTACCCACCCATTCCGCTACATCATTGAAGTGGAGGTCGCCCATGGAAAAATATCATCGCAAACCAAATTTCATGTAATCAAGGACAGAGCAGGAACACTACTTGGATGTCACTCAGCTGAGGACCTGGGGTTAGAAATGTTTGCATGTCAAGTCCACCAATACCATGTTGCTGAAATTATGTCGGAGTTCCCTAAGCTCTTTGAAGGACTCGGTTGCCTGAAAAGCGTCAAGGTCAAATTACACAACAACCGGTCGGTCAAGCCTGTGGCGCTATGCCACAGAAGAGTACCATTTCATCTGCGATCCCGCGTTGAAGCAGAGCTGGAGAAACTAGAAAAAGCCGGAGTGATCGAAAAGGTGTCAGGGCCCACACCGTGGGTGTCTCTGCTGGTAATCTTTACCAAACCCAAGCAGCCAGGAGCGATATGACTGTGTGTGGATATGCGGTTACCAAATAAGGCAATATGGAGAGAGAAGCATATCAAGCCTACCATCGACAAGATCGTCACTGACATCAACGGGGAGAAATGGTTTTTGAAAGTAGACCTCAACTCTGCATACCATCAGTTGCTGTTGGATGAATCAAGTTGATACATAACTTTTTCAACACATGTAGGGTTGAGAAGATTCAAACAGCTTAGTTTCGGAGTATCCTCGGCAGCAGAGGTATTCCAGGACGCTGTCAGAGAGGCCCTATCAAGATAGATAGGAGTCATAAATGTCAGCGATGATGTTTTGATTTTCTCCCAGATATTGGAGGAACACCATGTGCGTTTATGGGCGACCCTGCAAAGACTGGTTGAACAAGGGCTCACTTTACACAGAGACAAGTGCGTGTTCTACACCAATGAAGTGGAGTTCCTCGGATTTAAGTTTTCCAAGGAGTGCCTCCAAGTGGATCCAGCGAAGGTCAAGGCCATAAGAGCGGCCGCCATTACCCAGAACCCGACAGAGATGCGAAGCTTCTTGGGGATGGGGAATTATTGTGGAAGATTTATCCCCCATCTAGCAACCATCTCGGAGCCTCTGGGGGCTCTCACGAAAAAGAACACCTAGTGGCAATGGTCAAGTGCCGCATCAAAAGCATTTCAGGAGGTGAAAGGGGCACTACAACAGGGAGCTACCATAGCATATTTCAACCCAGGGTGCCCCACAGAGCTAATAGTGGATGCCAGTCCAGTGAGACTAGGGGCAGTGCTCTTTCAGCAAGATCTTCCAAAAAGAAATCGGTTGCCATTGCTTATGCTAGCAAAACGCTATCAGCAATCGAGACCAGATATGCCCAGATTGAAAGGGAAGCACTGGAGATCAGGTGGGTGTGCCAACATTTCAACATATACCTCTGCAGGCACAAGTTCTGTGTGGTCACTGATCACAAGTCGCTGGTGCCGCTGTTCAGCCGAACAGCGAGAAATGGGCCTCCGCGAATAGAAAGATGGGCAGCGCAACTCCAACACTATGATTCTGAAGTGGTCTATCACCCAGGAATCAATAACCCGGCAGACTACCTGTATCGCCACCCCATGGCAGTGGACCCCTGGAGTCAGCAAGAGGTCGATCGAGTGGCTGAATGGTTCATGAAATTGATGACGGAATTAGCATGTCCAAGAGCACTGTCTCTAGCCGAGATAGTGGAAGTCACCAAAGAAAATGACTGTCTGTGTGCGGTCAAAAAAGCGTTGCGGGAGCATCGCTGGAAGAATTTCCTAGACGCAGTAGGGAGGTTGACTGATGAGGAACGGGAGGCTAGAACAAGCCTCTGGAAGTGCAGGGATGAGCTCAGCGAAAGCGTGGAAGGACTAGTGTTGCGAAGTCAACAAATCATAATACCCCGAAGTTTAGGGAGGAGGACGGCAGAACTGGCACACCAGGGTCACCAGGGTCTAATCAAAACAAAAGCAAGGTTGTGGGCTAAGGTGTGATTTCGTGGCGTAGACCGGCTGATTGAAGAGCTGGTGAGAGGATGCCAATTGGTCTCACCCTCACTTCCGAACAATTGGCTTTGTAAATGTTTTTCTCTTTACAGACTTTTTAATGTCTTTAGCGTTCCAAGAGAGCCAATTCATTTCAAAGTAATGTGTCAGCTATCTTCCAATGACAAAAATGAAAAAGTATGGCAAAAGCTTTGCAAGATGCCACATTTAGGCATGCAGAAACACAGATGGCCATTTTGGAATTATTATTGTTATGCTTTATGGCAAAAACATTTTTAAAAAATGGCTACCTATGTGTTCACATGTTCACATATGTTCCCGCCTGCTCATGTATGAGTAGACATCTTGAAATGCTTTTTGTCGTAAACCTTAACAAAAAACAATAGGTCCGACCATTTTATAAGTGAAAGTGAGTAAGGTAGTGTGTGTGGCATTCAATTAGAAATCCCTAGAGCCAGCCTCTCACTTAGAAATCTTAGACATTTAAGGCAAAGGAAATGTGGAAAAAGAATATTCCGTTATATCTATATTAACAACAATGTCCAATACAGCATTAATTAATAGCATGTAACGTAGGTCATACTGTGCTACATACCAAATCGCTAGCTGTAATGTTGTATGTGTTGGGTCCACCTTCTTTACCAATGTGTGTACATCTGCCTCCTCGGCATCTGTTTCCACACTGGCTGCAGTGGCACTCAGTAGTTCTATGTCTTGCTTTGATCTGCCCTGCCTTTCGGAGAGGAAGTGCCCTGGTAAGCAAGGTGTTAACCTACAGGCAGTGTGAACCATAGAGAGAGGAGATGCTCTCATATACCCCTCACTTTGAATGACATCACTGTGCAGAAACACACTGCAGATAAAAGTAACTCTGACTGCACCTGTTACTAAAAGAGCAGCCAGACCCGACTGCACTTCCACATTACCGTAGATAAACTTCGGTATACGCTTTTTCTCTTTGACTGAAGTGTTGACCAGCATTTAACGAATGCAGAGCATTGTGTATTTATGGACAGACAGAATCCTTTAAAATGGTACTGAGCGCGAGTCCCCTTCTTTAAATAGCATGCTTTTCTTCGTAATCACATTAACAAGCACCAACAGAAGAAAAACCGCTTCCCATGTTCTTTAAACTTATGCACAGGTACATCCCTGTTTCTCTCTGGCAGTGCTGAATTTGTGAAAAAATAAGTTCTGGGGCCTATGTGAGGAGGCCACTGCAGCTTGCACCACCCATTGTCCCTGTCAGCGCTGCCAATGACCTTACCAACACAACTACTAACTATTACACTCCATCATGTGTGGCAATTCAGACTATTCCAGCCCCTCTAAGTTATAAGAATTGCTTGCAGATGGGTATTAGTCATTTTTAAAGTATATAGAATTGACAAACAACTGTTATGCTCATCTATTAAATAAACAGCACCACCATGTGGCAGACCATCATAAGTGCCGGTGTTGACAATTACGTGCTGGTGCCTAGCACCGGAAACCACTGGCTCAAATTAAGCACTGCTCTCTACTGGTGCTGAGTAATACTTGCAGTCAGCAAGAGCAGCATCCCTGGTTTCCAATCATGTTCAAGAAAATGTGAAATATGGTTAATTTAATATCATATGCTCCACGTTCCAACACAAGACACAACACTTTATTAAATCAGCATGGGGCCTCAATTTCTATTAGGCTACTATAATGCTTACAGTCTCGAAAAAAACCTCAACATACCTCAATAGACACAACATGTAAAATAGCCGGGCGTCTTGTGCATTTTCCATTTTGCAACTCACAAGAATATAAAATACAGTTGTGACAAGCAAATTAATTGAAATATATATATATATATTTCACATAGACAGTTGGCCCCTCGATGGAACAGCACTCGCAGGAGGTGAATGCTGGCGGGCAGAGACGATCTCCACGAACACAATCCTCGTCTCCCAATGTTGACGCGTTTCGGGCCAACGCCCTTCTTCCAGGACAGCTATTGGAAATAGAGGCAAGCAGAAGACACCAGTAAAGTCCTTTATTTATTTCGTAGTTTCAAATCACACTCAGGTGAGTATCAAGATTGCATTCTGGGGCTGGTAGTCAATAAGTACCCATGTGGGTCGCTGCCTTTAAAACCATTGATAAAGTTTCTAAAAAGGAAAACAATGTCCAGTAGACTCGCTCTTGCTCATACAAAGCTCCTCCTGCTCCGCATATCAGCTGCTAACATATGCAGCGGCGGACCCGCTCGGGTCTCACGGTGGTGCTGCTCCGTGGCCGGGCCGGCCACATTAAATTTCACATAGAGAGTTGGCCCCTCGATGGAACAGCACTCCCAGGAGGTGAATGCTGGCGGGCAGAGACGATCTCCACGAACACAATCCTCGTCTCCCACTGTCAACGCGTTTCGGGCCAACGCCCTTCTTCCATGACAGCTATTGGAAATAGAGGCAAGCAGAAGACACCAGTAAAGTCCCTTATTTATTTCGTAGTTTGATAAATTGAAAAAACTGAAAAAACCCCACCAGAATTTACCAAAAATGGAAACTGAAAACAGGAAAGCCTATATATATATATATATATATATCACCAACTCCGCAGCTGAGCAGCAGCAACTTCTCCTCGCCACCTCCACAACAGGCACGGATACGGACCAGCAGATAAGTGCAAAAATTATTTATTAGCTATATGCCGCCATAACGTTTCGGCTTGTCCGAGCCTTGTTCACATGACAATGTGATAGTGGCAGATCACAGCTTTTAAAGTGACAGTGCATTGTTCAAATTCCACCACGTGACAATAGTTACAATGGAAATGGTAAAAATATTGCGGCCATATATTATCATTAAGCATAAATATTTCCACATTCTTGTACTACATATCTCAATATTTGCTGGATAAAGTGCATATAATGCTGATATGTGCAAAACTGCGTTCATGTAAAATACATTGTTAAAATATCACAATTTAAATGATAGAAGTTGGTGGCTGGGAATGTCCATATCGAAAGCCTATGACAAATTTAAACACATAATACTCAATGTCATTATTCATAGGATAAATCCCTGGAAATAGTAGACCACCAACAAACCTCAGATAACATATATGTACAAACCACGCTATATTTTTTAAAATTCACAGTCCATTCTATTACTGCATATATTGTGCATAATATAATTAGCCTTCCCAGTTCCATAGACGTATCCACCCGTACTGGTTAATGATTTATCCAAAGGCATTAGTGCAAGGAATATCGTTATCCTTACACTTGTTGGCTTTGATATAGACTGCAGAAGTCCATCAGCCCTGTTATCAAACCAATTTTCTAATTTAAATAATAAAATACTATTTGCAGGAAAGGATTATGGATCTCATTCCCCAAGGGTGTACATACATTACCGATAGATTATATATATTTTTCTATCGTGAGAATCATTATTATTATTGCCTGGTATGTATCATATTAAACAAGATATATTCATGCTATGGAACAAATATGGGGAAACTCAAAACTAATGGGATAAATCCCTATTTCATTTTATTCAATGGTATGTCGTCCTTGAATTACCATTTCCATATTCCAACTTACTATGTGCAAACTAGTGCTGTGCAAAGTATTTAGTGATGATTAAAAACAGTGATCCATCTGTTATATTTTTTCTACTACTGGTGATTCCCCTTGTTTCTTTTAATATTATCCACACTTTTTATAGATTTCTTTTACCATTTTTGCTCTCAATTTTACTTGTTATTCTCCTTGTCTTCACTTGAGTTTCACTTAATTATCTTCATCTTATAACATGATCTGAATTTTAGCTCATCAAAATGTTATGGTTTTTCAGAAGACGATATACTTCGCTGAGGTAAAAAACGGCTCATAACTAAGAGGGTACTTAGAGGCTGCATGTTACAAAATAATTATATAGCACATATATTCTTATTGTATCAAATATAATGACTCACATGACTAGTTCTAAAGGCATATTAGAAAAATGATATTGATGGTCTCTATGAGGTACACTTTGGCTACAATATAGCAAGGGTAAAATAGAATAAAAGATGTTAAAACGATGTTAAAATTCATATAGTCATAGAAAAAAGGGGGGGGGGGAACAATTTAAAAAAAATATATATATATTATCTAAAATTTATTGTACCTTTTCCTATCCTTTAAAAAAACAGTATCTCTGTTTTCCCTCTTTCAAATGTACCTATCTATCTATCAGTTTTTACGTCAAACATGTATGTAGATCCTCTGTGACATTGAGTCCGCCAGGATTCTTAGTATCAAGCTGGAGAATATATCTAGTTTCCAGCTTGCGAAGCTTGGACTCCCTATCACCACCTCTCCTGCTTGCAGCTACTGCATCTATAACAAAGTACTTTAAACCCTGGTTTTCACTATGATGTAGCTCCTTAAAATGCCTAGCCACCGGATATGTATTATCCTGATTGGCTATTGCCCGAAGATGCTGTAGTATACGCTTATGCACCGTAAGTTTGGTACTACCAACATATTTGAGTCCACAAGGGCATATGAGTACGTATACTGCAAATTCGGTTTTACAGGTTAGCACTTTGCTAATTTGGTGTTCCTTATTACTGAAAGCATCTTTGTATGTCTTCATGTTGATACCATGCGTGCAGGATTTACATGTTCTGCACTTGTAGAAGCCGCTATTTGTTTGGAGCCATGTCGTTTTTTCAATGGTCTCAGGACTAGTGTTGACCAGGCAGTCCTTCATAGAGGGCGCCTTGCTAAAAGTGATAGAGGCCTTACGTGGTAATGTTGGACCTATAACTGGGTCATTTAGTATAATGGGCCAACTGCGATTGATAATTCTATATAGATCAGAGTGTTGTTTGCTGTAGCCCATAATAATTCTAAATGTGCTAGATGGGGTAACTTCTTGGTCCAAATCGCTTTTGCTGGTTACTAACACTACAGCCTCATCTGGCCTGTATTTTTGGAGGAGCTCACATCGGCTACTTTTCATAGATTTGATTGTAGCATTATCAATAATGTTTTCTGTGTAGCCTCTTTCTAAAAACCTGAGCTTACTGACCTGTTGTGCTACTGTCAAATCTAAATCATTGCTGCACACCCTCCTGAGGCGGAGCATCTCCCCATACGGTATGCTTGTTATCAAGTGTGCCGGGTGTGCACTGCCTGCGTGTAGGATTGTGTTGCCAGAGGTACTTTTTCTGAATAACCTAGTCTCCATCTTATTGTTTTCAATATAAACCTCCGTATCTAAAAATGGAACAGCTGACTGACTCAATGTTGCTGTGAATTTGAGATTTAGGTCATTCTCATTGATGTCTGTGACAAACTTCTCAGCCTGTTCCCTGGTACCTCTCCACACTACAAACAGATCATCGATATAACGTAACCAAACAATTACATTCTCTTCACAAATAGATTTAAACCGGACATTGAGGACCAGTTCCTCCCAGCTACCCCTGTGCAAACAGGCGTAGCTGGGGGAAAAGCTGGCCCCCATTGCCACTCCCTGCACTTGTCGATAAAGCAGGTTATTGACCAGTAAACACGTTGTTGTTTAAACAGTGCTCCAACATTTGCAAAATCATTTCACTGTGATCTTTGAACTGCTCTGGTCTTTGGGATAAAAAGTGACCTACTGCACGTAGCCCATCAACATGTTTGATACTTGTGTAGAGTGATGTAACGTCCAAGGCCATCAACCAGTAACCCTCCTCCCAAGTTACCTGCTGTATTTTATATAGGAAATCCCCTGTGTCCTGTACATATGATTTTAAAGATCTCACATATATCTGTAAAAAGTAGTCAATATACACAGAGGTTTTTTCCAACATCCCTCCCCTGGCTGAAATAATGGGCCTGCCGGGCGGTTTGTCAATATTCTTATGGACTTTAGGGATGAAATAAATCCAGGGGGTTAAAGGGTTGTCAATTTTAAGGTATTTGTATTCATTCTCCGAAATCATACGTTTGCTCCTCCATTTGGCCAGTTTTTGATAGTATTCCTTGTATGCTATTTTCATAGACGCTGGATTCAAACGTTGATAACATTGCCTATCATTTAGCTGCAAGTATGCCTCTTTGTCATAATTTGTACGTGTGAGCAGGACAATATTGCCACCTTTATCACTGCCCCTGATGATGACATCTTTCTCTTTCCTTAACTTAGTCACAAGTGCCTCGTACTGTCTCGATTGATTACTGTACTTTATTTTTTGATTCTGAGTTAGTCTCTGTAGCCTCTTCAGTTGTATTATTATATTCTCGTGGAAAATATCAACTGTATCTCGGGGGATTAACGGGTTAAATGTTGACACAGGTCTGAACGGGGTACTTGGAGTCATTTGTTCAGTATTGTGTGTTTCTTTATTTGTACCTGCGTCCTGTCCATGAACTGTATCATAGCCTGCTCCCTCAGTTACCCATAGTTCTAATAATTCATTGGGAATCGGTGAGCCCGATGATGTTACTTCCTCTGTATTTACACTGGTGTAAGATGTTGCATTCTTGCTTGCCTTCAGCATATAGAATTTACGATCTCCACGAACACAATCCTCGTCTCCCACTGTCGACGCGTTTCGGGCCAACGCCCTTCTTCCAGGACAGCTATTGGAAATAGAGGCAAGCAGAAGACACCAGTAAAGTCCCTTATTTATTTCGTAGTTTGATAAATTGAAAAAACTGAAAAAGCCCCACCAGAATTTACCAAAAATGGAAACTGAAAACAGGAAAGCCTATATATATATATATATATGTATATATCCACATGAAAATCCAAGAGTGTCCAGTCACTCCGGCACTACACAAGGACACAGACTCCACAGCAATTGAAGTGGCAAGGTGTTTATTAATTAACCATCATTGTCCAAAGACGTGTTTCGGCCACCAGACATGCGGCCTTGTTCATATATATATATATATATATATATATATATATATATATATATATATATATATATTTACTTTTTTTTTATTTTTGTAAATATTTTTGGGGGTAACACAAATGCCTTTGAGGTAGCTTTAGCTGCCTTGCTAGTCAATTGTTTTTTTTTTAAAAGTAACATGAATTACAGTTAGATAGAAGGGCTTTCGGTCAGTTTTTATTCAGTGGTCTTCATCCATTGCCCTGTTACTTTATTCTTCAGCCTTTACTTCTGCCCATCATAGCATACAGCATGGGACAGAGGGTCCACCCACTTAAGTAACTTGATGTCTTGCATTGCGAGTGATGGCATTTTGCCCCGTTTAAAGGAATTACAAGGACAATGTAGGAAATTGGAAAGAATCTGGAGACGAGGCTATGAATCAGTGGACCTTATCTCCTTTAAAGCAGCCCTTAGACTTTACCATCATCATATAAAATTGGAAAAAATGTCTTTCTACTCCAACCAAATTAATCAAGCAGCTGAAAATCAAAAAACCATTTTTAACATCGTGCAATCCTATATTAAACCCAAAATATTAGATCAGGAAATCATACCATCACACGGTTTATGCGATAAAATAGCCGAATACTTTGAGAATAAAATCACTGACTTGAGGAAAGATTTCACTGAGATCATTCCCCTGGCCAATAAGCCTATATCCTTAGGGACTACAGGAGAATTCTCTTGTTTTCAACAAATTAGCCTTGAACAATCAAGACAAGCTATTCTTGCCTGTAAATCTGGCTCACCTTTTGATCCCTGTCCTCCTAGAGTATTACATGCACTTGTGGACATTATTAATCCAACCATAAATCAAATAATTAACTCATCATTTGAATCCTCCAGTGTACCAGATAATTGGAAGATTGCGGCGGTAAAACCCCTTCAAAAAAGAAAGTCGTGGACCCTACCACCCTCTCCAATCTCAGGCCAATCTCACTGTTACCATGGCTAAGTAAATTAGTGGAGAAGTTGGCCAATAAGCAACTAAATGATTTTCTGCAGAAGGAAAACATCCTACTTCCTAAACAATCCGGGTTCAGACCTGGCCATTCAACGGAATCAGTGCTGCTTCACACAACGGAAACGTTAAAGCTGGCCCTAGACCAGGGCAAGGATGCAGTACTGATTCTGTTGGATTTATCGGCCGCGTTTGACACGGTCTCCCACGATATTCTGCAAGATAGACTTGCGACCAGTGGCGTTACTAATAAGGCGCTCGCCTGGTTCTCTTCTTTTTTAGAAAACAGACGTAACATAATTACCCTTGGCTGCCATAAGTCTGCAGAAAAACAGCTATTATCAGGGGTGCCACAGGGCTCTTCCTTAAGCCCAACATTATTCAATCTTTATATGACCCCACTGCTTGCCTTGATAGATTCCTTTGATGTCGAAGCCATTACATACGCAGACGACACACAGATCATCCTTACCCTTGACAAAAATTCCACTGCGGCGGAAGAAAAATTCTATCACTGCCTTACGGCAGTCATGAACTGGATGAAACTCAATCATCTGAAATGTAACAGCCAAAAAACGGAAATCATGCTGTTCGGGAAAGCCAATCCCTTCACGCCCAGTCAATGGTGGCCTGCAAATATGGTTCCTCCTCCAAATACTGCAGACACAGTACGGAACCTAGGGATTAAGTTTGATTCCACTCTATCTTTCCATAGTCAAGCTCTTTCTGTGGCAGGCATGTGCTTTCATACCATAAAAATCTTGAGAAAGTTCCTGGATCTACTCCCTATGAATGCTAGGAAGACAGTTGCTGTGGCACTGGTTCTATCGCGTTTGGACTACTGCAACAGCCTGTATGCAGGAGTAAGTAAGGCTGTTTTAAAAAAGTTACAGGTGGTCAAGAATGCAGCGGCCAGGTTGGTGCTTAGGCTACCCAGAGGATCCCCTTCAGTGGCAGCACTCCAACGACTGCATTGGTTACCAATCCACAAAAGGATCCTGTTTAAAGTTTTAACTATTACCTATAAAGCAATAAAAGCATTAGGGCCGACATATCTCGGGTCCAGAATACGTCCCTATACCACTCAACGCCTTTTGCGGTCATCTTCGAGTAACTTTCTAGCAGTCCCTAGCTATCGTTTGAAAACAAAAGGAGGCAAAACCATAGCTGTTCTAGGAACTAGAGCCTGGAACATTTTGCCGCTCCAATTGAGACTGGCTCAATCAGAACGTCTCTTCAGGAAACTATTGAAAACATGGATTTTCGCTGCTCCTGACAACATCGTGTTCTCCCTTATATGATACTCGTTATTAATGCATCTCTTCATAATTAACTTCTCGATTTCTCCCTGCGACTTTCTTGATCACTCTCTGCTAGCGCCAAGAGGCTCCTTGGAGTGAACGTAGCGCTTTATAAATAATTTCATTCATTCATTCATTCATTCATTCATATGCACATAAGACTTAAAATATAGTGTCTTTTAATTCCTGATTGGGTGGGCCAAGTTCCCCTTTCATTTTTTTATTTTTAAACGGTGGAAACAATTTTTTGGGCTGTGCAAAACCTGGAGGGTGCTGCAGCGTTTGGAGCACTAGGAGTAGAACATATTTCCTGCTTTCAATTGCTGTGCACCCTCATGTTGATAGTGAGGCATCATAGAATGGAAAAGTTCATGAGACTACAATACAACGAGACACATATGGGCACAGAACATCAAAGCGTAACATATCACATCACATAACACGAAAAAACATACACAAATACAGCACAGTAGTTCACAGAACAACAAAGCACAAATAACAGAACACATCAAATGAGAGCAAAAGACAACACACCAGATCAGCAGGCCGGTTTAGGTAAGAGAAGTGGGGCAGGGTCGGTGAGGGTGGGTCGACAGACGACAGAATCGGGAAAAGAAAGAAAAAAAAGAAAAAAAACCACTTAACTTGCGCCCGCCGAATCGCTGAGTCGGCGATGCGGCGAGCACAAGGTAAGTGGTTTTATTTATTGTTTTTATTTTATTTTCCCTATTCCGTCGTCTGTTGGCTTCCCCCCAACTCGCCTCACCGCCCCACTGGTCTTACCTGAATCAGCCGTATGCAGATCAGTGTAGCACATTAGATAATATTCAAACATTGTGCAAAACAGAAGATTGCAGCACAACACATCTCAATACAACCCCAGCACATCTGACGAAGCTCAGTGCTGGCATGCTTTGTCACCTTCCCAGGGAAAATACCACAATTGGTACACTTGGTAAGTTCCTGGCAAGGCCCGGACAAAATATTTTAATAGAACTTTAAATAAAATCCTTTGCATTCATTTTCAACATGGCCTTTCTGTCTTTGTAACTTTAATTATCAGTGGGGATCATCGCGGCAGCCCTAGAATACATTTTATAGAGCTTGCTTCTTAGAATTACTGTTTTAAGTAGGTACTAGTAAGAGGAACAAGCATTGGAAATGCAATAGGTCTCGCAATTGTTAGGTTTAGAGCTATTGGTGTTGTAAATGTTAATGTATATGTGTAAAAAACAGTTTTAAAAAAAAGATAGTGACTTTTTATTTAAACTAATCCCAAAACTGCTATGTAGCTGAAAAGTGTGTTGCTGCTGCTATTTACGCTATATTGCCTACAGCTAATAGTAATAGGATTAAAACAATTTTGCAACCACAACAGTAACATTTTAAATGTTGAAGGCTATAAATCATGCCGTTACAATAAATGCAACAAACAGTTCCGTGTCTCGTACCACAATTACTGGATGTTACATTAACGTCAAGACTCGAACCTTGCTCCCCAGCACCAAAGTACATAGATGTTTCCGTTATGCCACATCCTCTCAAATGTGTCAGTAGACATCTCCTGTACATGGCATGAACAGAAACAAAACATTTAAAATAAAAATACTAGCAACAAAACATTACTGCAAATGTGGACCGAAAATAAAACATTACAGGAAAACAAGCGAAGAACGTTAAAATAGATTTACCGACGGAAACAAAACATTACAACAAAAAATAAATGAACGGTGAACCAAAAAAACTACAGTTTAATGGCAGCCAACACAAAGTATTGTTTCAATACGTTCTTGAACGAAAGAACAAAAAAAGAATTTCTATAAACAGAGCTATAAACCTAACTCATGTAGTGAGATTGTAATTACTCGCTGCTCTCGGGGAGGAGCAACAGTAAAAGAGGCATGGCAAATGGATGCCTTTAACAAATCAGACTGCTGAATTTACGAGTGACAATGCAAGCAGCCAATAGTAAGTAAATAATCTCACTGGAAGCCCACTGAGTCATTAAGCAGGTCTCGAAGACCTAAAAATACCGGCTTTAGGTGATTTTCCTATTTCCAACTCGGAGATTAATATACTAGTTATGATGTTAAAAACAACGGTCAGGGGGCAAACGTAGTGCTGTCTCAAAGAGAAAAGTCAAGCTGTGACACAATCACCTATAACAAACTGCTGCCAAACAAGCATTTGCACTGCAATCAGTCTCGCGTTTGTGAAAGTTTGAGCTATTAGTATTGTAAATGATAATGTTATTTTCATATGTCTATTTAAAATGTAATTTTCCATGTTAGGTAACAAAACAATACAGTAGAAGTGCAAACATCTAGGGGTCGATTCCGATTCGGGCCGGAAATTTCCCCGACCGAGCCGGACCCGGAGAGATTTCCGACCGAATCGGACCCGTGCAGTCCGACCGAACGAGTCCGATGCGTCCGTATGTTATCGGACACGAGTCGGTCGGACTCCCATTGAACTCAATGGGAGCCGGTCGTACAACGCGTACGCGGGCTCCCATTGCCTCAATGGGTGCGAGGCGGACAAGGGCGCCCCTACAGCGAGTACGCCGCGAAGCGCTCGCGGCGTACACGCACAGGTAGGGGGACCCTTGGGTCCCCCTGTGTGCGCCTCGCACGGGTATGCGCGTACAGGGGGTCCGACACGGACCCCAAAGTACGGCTCCGACAGCGAGTTCGAGTCGGACGGCGCGAGTCGGTCGGAGCGGTCGAGGTGCGCATCGTACTTACCCGGCCGGAAAACGTCTCCATTGCGCGGTGCGGACCGGGTCCGACCGAGTCGGTCGGAGCGGTACGGTCCGGGTACGAGTCGGTCGGAGCGGTCGGGTCGCCCGGACGAGTCGGTCGGCGAATTCGCATCGTACTCGCTCGGCCGGACCCGCGTACGGTTCGGTCGGGAAACAGGCTTTCGCATGGCTTTTTTCCCGACCGAATGGTATTGGGTGCGCCTCCGACCGAGATCGGAATCGGCCCCCTAGTGTGTTTATTATCTAATGACAATTTTCTTTCCTCACATAGTTTTTTTTATTGCAAAAAGTAAATGTAAACTGCTGCGTCTGGAATGATACAAAAAACATGTGTAATGTTTTAACTTGTAAAAAAGAATTAATAACAATGAAAGGATGAGAAGGTTTCGGACTGAGGGAAACAAGCTTCATAATGGGTCAGCAGTTTTGGAATTATCACAATCGAGAATGTGACATACACACACCCAAATATATGTATAATAAAAAATAGGAAAAACTTAAAAGTATCCAACATGGGGTGGTGATTTTCCTGGCCTTGCGCCTAAAGTATATGGGATTATTGACCAGAAGTCAAGCAGATTACACACAGAGTCCCCTTTGAAAAAAAAATGTACAACACAATCGGCATAGCTCCATGAGAAAAGTCTGCTAAGGAATAATGCTAGAAGCATAAGTAGAAAGAGGTATAGGAGGGTAAACAATGGACTCCTTGCACGACTAGGTTGGACTTTGCTGCTATAGACAGTGAAACACATCTGTGAAGCTGTGCTCCAGGGATCTGACAGTTTTCTGCACGCCAAGGAGCAGAATTCACTGGGAGGTCAACGGCAAAAAAACAATAATAATACCAACAGGGGCATCTGATTTGAAGGGGTAACGTTTGGCAGCCTATTAAGTGCAGAACACAGCTGGCATAATTGCCATATACAAGTACAGTGTTAGTGGTGAAATGCCCACAAGGGTGGGGAGCGTTACCCTTACATTTGTTCAGACTATGAGTTTTGTTGTCTTTGTACCGGTTCCGCTCAGCAGCCCTTTGCTGTCCCAGGTCAATCCCCACTACTGAATTCTTTGGACTTTGCCCCTGGAAGGTTAAGGAGCTGTCTGTTGCTGGGGAGAGGTTACCTCAGCAGTTAGTGGGCATACCATCCTCATTTACATGCTACTTCTTTAGCACAGAAATAAATAAACATTGTAAAACACATACTCAAATTAAGCACCCCTTCCTATCACACTCTGCCAGATCTATAGATTTTCCTATCAGATGCACAGTTTAATCCGATCGGTACATCACTATCTGACTGGCATGACTAAAAATAGAAGATTTGCCAAATATGGGTTACACATTGTATTTTTTTGCACTACCTGTGATGTGCATAGTTACATCAAGAAGCATAGGGTCATCTCACACACCAAACCAGTCACAAGACTTCCAACTTCTGCAAGCAAATAGCGTCAAATGTTCAGTGCAGAGACTGGTGCCCCGAATGTCGTCACTCAGGGGACCAGGGAGTGCACGTACATGTTGCAATAAAAAGGAAAGGAGAAAAAAAGTGACTGAAGTGGGACATAGGAGATCAGATATTCATCTTGTTAGAAATGGGATCTCTGGTTGGCTAAGGCTTGCGCCAAAACCAGGCAGAGACCACCACTCTAGTCAGGGCGAGAGAGTTACACGCCGACGATAACCCCTGCTCACCCCCTTGGTAGCTTGGCTCAAGCAGTCAGGCTTATCCCGGAGGCAATGTGTAAGGCGTTTGCGCAACACACTCACACAGCAGCAACACACTAGGCACACCACAAAAGGAACTCCACACAAGGTTATATATAAAAATAGCCTTTGTATTGTCATAAACACATTAGAACCATAATCACATAATATACAGTGTGCCAACTGGCACTAGGCAATATTCACAGGGGACTATTTACACACGACAGGGCCAATGGGGGCCACTGTCATAACCATCACAAATCATCAATTGTAAATGTAGCACAAATAATAAATGTAGCGCACAACCAGTAACTACTGGTACAGTTAGGAACTAAGCATGAGAACCTGCAATGTAAAACATAGGATACATAAATCACCTTAGGCATAAAACTACATTAGGCCCAAACCTCATTAGCATAAACACATTACGCAAAGGGCCTCCCTAGCATAAATCATTGTAGGCATCACATTAGGCCTATACATCACCTAAATCACATTATACAAACGCCATCAGCATAAATGACATGGGGCAATAAATCACATTAGGGCTCGGCGCCCTAACAACCATAAACTGGCCCCCCTGGCCAACTGGCCTCTCACAGGGGCTCAAATGCCCTATGTCCAACAGTGTCAGGGCTGGCTGCACATGCAGCAAAAGTAGAGTGCGCAAAAGCGCAAGCCTAAACGTGGCAGCTGCCCACTACTTTCTGGGCAGCTGTAAACATGAGCACGGGCACTCAATGGGCCCTCTGGAGTCCCCCTCAAGGACTCTGTAAATAAAGCTTTGCCCCCAACGTTGCAGCTGCCTGCACTCTCGCAGGGCAGCTGGAAATGGCACGGGCACCACTGTGTCTTGTGAGCCCCACTGGGACTCCACCACAAAGAGTATGCCCACGTTGCCGCTGCCCACTGTCAGGCGGGGCAGCTGTAGCAAGGAAACCGGCACTGGCACTAACTGTGCCCTGAGAAGCACTACAAATGCTCAAAATTGGAGCCCCATTCACTGGGCTCGTCTAACTGCGGGGGCAGGCACCGACAATGTGCCTCGAAAAAGCCCCACTCACCAGGCTCTTTCCTGGTGCTGCTTTCTGCACCAATCCTGTGCAGGTAAAGCCCCACTCACCGGGGCTGCTCTGCTGGACTCCTCCGGTCCCCAAGTACTTGTGCACAGAGCGCTGTGCTCGCACCCCAGACTCGCGCTCCCCGTCCCCAATGGTAACCCTCCTCCGCTCTACCAACTGGTGGGGGCTGTTACCTGGGTGCGCGGTCTCTGTCGGATCGCCGATCACGCCGCAGCGGCTCCCCGGGACACTCCTATCTTCAGGCTGTCACCAGCAAGCCCGCCTCTCTCCTCCATCAGACGCGAGTTGGAGCTCACCAGGCTCCGACGCTTGGTGCAACACGCGGGGCTCCCTCCGGTGCACGGGGGCCCCGCCTTCCTCAGCTCAGCTTCCTCTTTGGCCGCGCTGCCATTGGCCGGCCGCTTAGCTCTGCCCACAACCAGGCAGTTTTGCCTGACTTCCGGGTCGCGCTGGCCGCGGCCCGGCGGCACCTGTTCTCGGCGGCTTCTCGGTGCGGGGTGGGCTCCCGCCTAAGCACGCCACAATGTGGGGGAATCCCTACGTCGGGATTCCCTCAGACTCAATCACCGCTCAGCGCTGCAGGGAAAACAGGCTCCTCTCCCCTGGGAGCAAAATAAAAGCGCTCACGAGGCGCTAGGAGCCACAGCTCCAGCAGTGTCTCAATTAGGCCAAAAATAAAGGGTCCTTGGTGCTGGGGACACCTCAACAGCCAGGCAGGCCAGCACGCAGGGACCCCCAGGAAACAGCAGCTGGGTCCCACGGCGGTTCCTCCTGGCAGAGTGTCCCCTGCAAGTCAGCACAACAGAACATTTACATGGGGTCACAGCCCCTTCTTTTATACACCCTTTTCCCTTGTCTAAAGGTGCAGGGTTTAGGGATACCAGTCAGAACTGGTTTGGGGGAGGTTTGGAGCACTTTGTTTTGCTCAGCTCCTCTCTCCTTTCACAGGACAGGCTAGGGACATCAGACGCACCACAGGGGGTGGAGCCAGCATTGTGGAGGGAAGGCACAGTCCTATTCAGGTCCCAGGTGCAACTCCTCCCTCCCATCTAGATGCAGATCTCCCTATTCACCACTGGGCAGACTCATCTTGGCTCCTGGAGCCAAGCACACCACCCAGCCCCTGTCAATCACAAGCCAGACATGCACTCCACATCAGGCAGGCAGACACAGAGCACACATAAATGCCAACTTCTAAAAGTGGCATTTCTACACCAGTCATAATAAATCTGCGCACACCATTGCGCAGCATTTATTCTCACGAGTTCGCACATACTAAACTCGCCCCTGCACTCCTCTCACACCAGGAATTACCATGGACACACATATCCCCCATGCATTCCTATGGGAGGGCAGGACAATCTCACCACACGCACTCAGAGAGCGCACGCACTTTACACTGGGACACAGTGCTAAAGTGCGCAGAGGCCAAAAACTACTAAGATCAGGTCATATTAACAGGCAAAAAGTTCAGGGGTGAACCTGCCAAAAGGGCCAAGTCCAACACATCCGTAGAGATGTGCAGCACACTATTAATTTAATCGGAGCTCTGGACATAAGCAGTTTGGTTTAGTGTACCAGGGCCAGTTACAAAGTTGACCGAGTAGATGTGAGATCATTGTTTGGAGATGCTTTCTGTTTCCTTGCTTTTGAGGGCACAGAAGCTAATTTAAAGCGTGTGCCCTCTTCGGGTAGAATCGCATAGAAGCCCATAAGCCACATTGGGGCAAGAGTTAAACAATGTCAACAGCTAAGCAATGTGAATGAGTGCCAAACAGGATGACATAGGTTTGTGGTAGTTCAATCAATCAATCAATCAGGGAATAGTAAGCACGCTACTCACCCGTGAGGGTCTCAAGGCGCTGGGGGGGGGGTTCTGCAACTCTGTTCAGTCGAAGAGCCAGGTCTTGAGGGCCTTCCTGAAGGAGTTCAGGGAGGGGGCGTGTCTGATGTCGATCGGGAGCTCGTTACAGGTCTTGGCCGTGATGTAGGAGAAGGCTCTTCCCCCTGTTCTGGTTCTGCATATGCGTGGGGTTTCGGCGAGGGCGTGGTTGGCGGATCAGAGGTTTTTCATGGGTGCGTGGAAGGTGATTCTCTCGTTGAGGTATTGGGGTCCGGTGTTGTGGAGGGATTTGTAGGCGTGGGTGAGTAATTTAAAGGTGATTCTCTTCTCGACGGGGAGCCAGTGGAGGTTCCGTAGGAGTTGGCTGATGTGTTCGTGTCGCGGGAGGCCGAGGACGAGTCTGCCGGTGGTGTTCTGTATCGTTTGGAGCTTGCGGAGTAGAGACTTGTTGATGCCGGCATAGAGAGCGTTCCCGTAGTCGAGCCTGCTGGTTATGAGGGCGTGGATGACTGTTTTCCTAGTCTCGGGGGGATCCATTTGAAAGTCTTGCGGATGATGCGGAGGGTGTTGAAACAGCTGGAGGTGATGGTGTTGACCTGACGGTTCATGGAGAAGGAGGAGTCAAGTGCGATGCCAAGGTTTCTGGCGTGGTCCGTGGGGGTGGGAGGGGTGCCGAGGGCAGTGGGCCACCAGGTGTCGTTCCATGCTGCCAAGGTGGTTCCGAGGACGAGGACTTCTTTCTTCTCCGAGTTGAGCTTCAGGCAGCTGTTTCTCATCCAGGATGCGACATCTTGCATTCCTTCATGGAATCTGAGTCTGGTAGTGGGGGGGTCCTTGGTGAGGGAGAGAATGAGTTGGGTGTCGTCGGCGTAGGACACTATGTTGAGGCCGTGTTGTCTGATGATGGCGGCGAGGGGGGCCATGTAGATGTTGAAGAGGGTAGGGCTAAGCGTTGATCCCTGGGGTACTCCACAGTTGGTTTCGTGGGTTCGGAGAGGAAGGGTGGCAGTCTGATCCTCTGGCTCCTGCCAGTCAGGAACGAGTGGATCCAGTCGAGGGCCGTTCCTTGTATGCCGGTGGCGTGGAGTCTGGCGGCGAGAGTGCGGTGGGAGACGGTGTCGAAAGCTGCTCATAGGTCGAGTAGGATGAGAGCTGCGGTAGTTGAACATGTTTCAGAGATGTGGGTCTTTGTCTGATAACGTTACGTTCAAGAATAGACTGTTAGATTATAACCAGTATTTGGATTCATTGATGCAAACAGGGAAGTAGCTTTCATAGGTGCAGGAGGTGTAGTGGCACCGGGACTCATAAGCCTAAGGGGCCCACTGAAACAAAATACAAACTTTAAGAATGGGTCACAGTGGTAACATGAACATAAAGAAAGCAATGTTATGTATAATAGAAAGACAGTGATTGTGTGCAATTTAATAAACTTTAGTTTATAAAAACAAAGGGCAGCACTCATGAAATAAACGTAGCCCTGATGTGAGAAATAATTGGCACAGCTTGCAAATAAACTAAAAGTTCACCAAAGCAAAAAATGTTCAACAAAAAGCAGCCGTAAATGTGAGCTGAAAATAAAGTGCCCGCTGCATAGACCAAATTCGAATGTTTTTATTTATGTTGCGAAAACGAAGCACTGCTTTAAAAGTACTGGTTATTTTCTGCTTATTACACCATGCGGCAAAACAGTCTGAGAAACAGACATAGGGCCTCATTACGACTTTGGGGGTGAGGGAGGGGGTGGCACGCCACCGCCGTGCCCCCACTCTGCCAAGAGTCAAGAAATTTTGTGGGCTGGCGGGCAGCATGGCGGTCCCAGGGCAGTGCTGTTTAAAGGCTCACTGTGAGCCTTAAACAGCACTGTCATGGGACCACCAGTGCACGGTCCTGCACGGAAATGAATGCACATGTCGTGCATTCCTTCCTGTGCAGGAACTGGGGGTGCAAAACTACAGGGGTGCACAACATGTGCCCCCCTGCATGCACCCACCATGCACATGGGCAAAAGGGGGCCCTGTAGGGCCCCTTTCTTTCCTCACTCCAGCAGTTACATGGAGGAAGAACCTCCATGACACAGCTGGTGGTGAGGAAAGTCGTAATATGCTTGGCGGTGCCTGCCGGACCGTTGCGGCGGTGCAATGGCGGTCTGACCGGAAAAGTCTTAATAGGGTGGTCGGACCGCTGGTGCGGCAATGGCTGGAATGCCACCACCGTGCCCTCGCGAGTCCGGCGGTCTTCGTACTGCCAGACTCATAATCAGGCCCATAGTGTTTGAGTCCTGATCCTTATCTTAACTGGGCTGTCTCCTTCCTGGAGGGCCCATAAAACATCTTGCACGTGGTGTAAACACTTTGCAGTGAACTGTAGATAAGGGCACGAAAGGCTGCAATAAAATAGCATCTGCTGTTCAATGAGGTGTTTTCCCCTTTGATACGAAACTAGATACAAAATTACTGTCACATAATCACTGCATGTTAAAAAGGCCTCCAAGTAAATAATAAATGTTTTTTTTTAACAAAATATCAAATGCGCTTACTACACACTGCCTTTGCATTTGTAAATGGATCACCTGAAATATCCCCAAGAAATAGTTTGTCATAGAAGTTACTCAGTGCATGAAGTTATTTTACCAGACAAAATTGGAATGTTTTTGTTTATGTTTCGAAGACCAAGCACATTACAAAACACAATGAATATGGTCCCACTGGTAACTGCACTGGTAACAGCCCTGACGAGTAAAAGAACATTAAAAAATAATTTGTGCAGGCAGCAAAGCGGAAACAAAATACAAACCTTAGGAATGGTCCGAGCAGTAACATGCTTCTACATAAAAAATACAAATAGGCCTGACTAAAAAAATAGAATATTCAAAAATCATTCGTGCAGGCTGCAAATGAACAAACAGTGTGCCAACATAAAAGGAAACAAACAGCGCCGTGCACTGTGGCGATGAGAGGGCAGAAAGGAAAACAAACATGCTGAAAAGCAGTGCTCTTAAAATGAGGTCGGGGAAGTCCATAGCTGTTGTGCCTGCAACAGTATGTATAAAAAAGTGATTAACAAAATAGCGCTCCGAAATTGTAACTAAAACAGACAGAGCAACATTACATGTAACTGGAACAGTGCTTCGGGGAGGTAACAAAAGTCGAAAAGGAGGGACTAAGGCGGGACTAATAAACAAATTAAGCAAAGAAAAAAAAGCAAAATACAGTCAAGGGAGCCAATTGAAAACATGGGCGGGAAATGATGGAGCTTAAAGGCCATATTCTGAACACAACACGTCTCGAAGAGATAGTGCAAGCGCTGCCTAGGAGAGACCTAAAAATGGCTGATAACGCATCTGTTGCGTCTTTACATGCTGCATAGCAAAGTAAGTAAGATTTTTCTAGAGCGCACGAGTGCCAAGGTGTCTTAGCGCTAGCGTAGTGTAACTGAGCTGGCAAAGAAAGAGGCTTACTTAATGCTGTAGACAAAGAGCCATGTCTTCAAAGATTTCCTAAAATGAACCCTGTTCATTTGAGATCTCAATGAGAAGTGCATAGAATACCAAAGCTTGCAAGCTAGGTAGGAGAAACTTCTGCCACCTCAATTATCCTTCCTTATTTTAGGAATGGCCTATAATTTAGTGGCAGATGATCTTATGTCACATTGTGGGACATTCCATGCAAAGTTCTTCTGAAAGTAGAGAGGGCCAATTCCATGCAGTGCTTTGTGTATTATATACAAGGCCTTACATTTTACCCTTTCACCAAAAGGCAGCCAGTGGAGGTCCTGAATACTCTTCAAAATGGAACTGAATTTGGGAATTTTTACAAGCAAATGGGCTGCCGCAATCTGCAGAGACTGTAGCTTTGATTGGAGACGTAGGTGCATTCCCAAGTAGAGAGCGCTGCAATAGTCTATCTTAGACAGAACCAGGCCAACCATTACTGTTTTTTGCATGTCTAATGGAATAAATGGAAAGACCTTTTAAAGTATATTCAGTAGATAAAAACATGAAGATGTAATACGATTGATCTGTTCGGAGAAACAGAGTTCGCCATCAAACATGACCCCGAACTGGAGATGGAAGCAGACCTGAATTAACAGGCCACCAAGAATCATTCCAATAAAAGATGTCGCTTCCAAAGAGTATCACCTCTGTTTTCTCAGTGTTTAGCTTAAGACAGTTTTCCTGCATTCAGATTGTAATGTGTGCCAGACAGTTGTTAAATTCTTTGGCCACAACATTGACATCAGATGTAATTGATCTGACTATCTGCGTATCGTCGGTGTAGGATATTGCAGAAAAACCATGTGATCGGATACGTTTTGCCAGGGGGATGACATAGATGTTAAATAGTACTGGGGATAGAAATGATCCATGGGCACTCAACAAGGAAGAGAAAAAGAATTAGAGGTGTGCCCTCAGAGCACAGCCGTTTGTTCTCTGTTTGATAGAAAGGAGATGCGTAAGGTCAGAGCTGTGCCCTTGATCCTCATACTCTCTAGCTAGTTGACTAGCCCTTGATGGTTAACCATGTCAAACATAGCTGAGAGGTCCAGCAGGATCAGTGCAGCCACCCTCCCATGTCCACCTGCATTCAATTTTCCTCAGAAGCAATAACTTAGGCTGATTCTTTACAGTGCTGCGGCCTGAAACCATGTTGCGATGGATCCAGAATGTCTCTAACCCCCAAAAAGTCCATCAGATTTTCATTTATAGCCTTTTCTAAGATTTTTGCAGGAAGCGGTAGACAGGTAATAGGCCGGTAGTTCTTAACCCCCTTAAGCGCCCCTTTGCATCATGTGATTACTTGTACTATAAAGTCAGTAGTAAACGTGGGCCCTTTGAAAGACATATTGAGTCCTGCATTGGTACCTAAAACAATTGCCATTTGTTTATGTGATGCACTATACTCTTGAGGATTGCAGGGAAGTAGAACAGTTCCGCTAAGGCGAACAGTTCATTTTGCCCTAAAAGAGAGCGTGTGTAGGCATATCAGATCCAATAGTCATACCACCACCTTACCTTCTTTGGTTTACCTGTAACTGAGAGAGAGAGAAGGCTCATCTGGACCCAGTAATCTTCCATCTGGGACTGACATCTTTCCTATCCTTCTTACCCCCACACTCAACTGTTCTCTCCCCATCCCCCTTTCTACCATTGACTGCCTGCCTTGAGCTCTGAACCTCACCCTTCTAAGTTGGCCCAGTCTTGACCTTGCCCGCTATTTGGCCCCTCTCTTGTGATCACCCTGTTTTCTCCTTCTTAACCACATTCCAGTGTGAGCTGTTTTTGTCTACCCAGTCCAATAAGACTCCTCAACACCCTTCCCCATCCCACCATACCCTGGAACCCACATTTAACCAAAGATGAATCGCACACCAGCCCAATGTGCCTCTCACCCACCTTTACACTGCTGGCTGGCATCCATACCATCGGTCGTACACCATGATGACACCACCAGACACTGGGTTACAGTCCAAGGCTTGTCCCAAGCACCCACACTGACAAGTTTCTGCTCACTTGATAAATGGCCATCCAATTGGTCTCCTGGTAAATATTGCTGACCCAGTCGACTCTGACCTTCCAGATATACAGCCTTTAATACCTCATCTCATTCAAGGACGATGAGGAGAATCTGTAGCAGAATTTGGTGTTACCTTGGAAATGACCAGCTACCTGGCAAGGAGAGGATACTAAAGGCTACAAAGAATAGAACTACCTAAGAATGCTAGGATTAGAATTTTGTGAACCAAAAGCCATTAAAGCATGGTTGTATAAAGCATAAACAAATGCATCACCAGATAGTATTGTAGGGAAACCACTGCCACTTTATGGGAAAACATTCCTTCTCCATTGGGTAATAATATGACTCATGGGCATGAGTGCAGAACGTATGGGCAGTACTAGGCTCCCAAGCCAGAATCAAAGATAAGTAAAAGTGAACAGTGAAGTCTCAGCAGATAATGCTGGAGTTCATGGTCAATTATTCCTCCCTAAAGTTAAAGAAAAGTTTTTTTTCACAAGATGGTGTCCATACGTCTTTCTAAAATTGAAACTGTAAAACCTTTAACTGAAACATGCACAGTAGTTGAACAAAGACTGTTATGTGGTGGTCTGTATTCGTAGTAGAATCTGCCAGCTCTGTCTGATCAAGTCAATGGTATCAACATGTTTGTCTTTTCCTAATAGTTCCTCAGCATGTCCACTTTTGGCAAGGGTAGGGATTACAGGTCAAAATCCGATTAACTTTCCAAAATTCCACACAAAAGCAAAGGTTACCTTCAGGTTTAAGTATAATAAATATCAGGGAGGATCAGTTGCATTTAGAAATGTTTTGATACCCTTACAGAGCATACCCTTCTCTTTCCACTTGAAGGTGGCTCATAAAGCTTCTATTATTCAATATGGGCGAAAACAGACCTTTGCCGCAGGATTCTCTTATAGTGTTGTTCTTGTTTATTGTACAGCAGAAACCACTTCCTCAATGTCTGTGAAAAACATTATAGAAAATTTGTTCTTTATCTATGATGGTTTGTTTGTGACAGTTTCTGTCTTTCTCTTCTCCTTCTTTCCACATTGTGTGTGTTTTTCCTCTGTAAATGTCTGGCGAGGAAAATTAAGTGCTGGTCCCCAAAAATTCATGCTGGTGGGTCCCACCGGCAACCACCAGCTCAAATTACACACTGCCTTGAACTTAGACTACTCCTCTCACTCATATTCTTCAGACAAAAAAACGGGGGCCATATTATCAAGAACGACGATAACATTATCGTCGCTTTAGCGGCAGGAAACTGCTGCTAAAGCGGCGATAAGGGGCTTGATAATATGCCCTATAGAATTCCAATAGAAGCCCAGGTTCTGGTGTCAAGGACATCAAACCTGGGCTTCTATTGGAATTCTATAGGGCATATTATCAAGCCCCTTATCGCCGCTTTAGCGGCAGTTTCCTGCCGCTAAAGCGGCGATAATGTTATCGCCGTTCTTGATAATATGGCCCCATATGTTAGAAAACACATAAAGCAAGGGGTATGGGGTAATTTCTAATGCCCCTATCTTACAATACAAAAGGCAGTTTACAAAGACCAATATACAGAATGTTACGGGTGCAAGGAATCGGAGGCTCAATACCCCTTAAGACTCCAAGGATACAAATCCCACATATGCACACATTGAATACTGATTCCGCACTCCGTGATGTATAAGGATTTAATGTATCCTATAGGTATAAACGTAGCAAAGAAAGAAAAAAGCCCATCACTCCAGCAGATTCATAGTTTCCTTATTCTTTATTGAAATCATCTTCTTAAAAGCAAGCGTAGCCAACGCGTTTCGACCCTCACGGGTCTTCCTCAGGGCTACAAATAAACATACAATACATTAAAATTTATATTAACAAATATATACATTATTTACAGTGTTAAAAACATCAACCTATATAATATATAAGCAAAGATATATAACAAATGCCATATTGCATTTTATTACAGGTTTAGGTTAATTTTGCAATTTATTACAGATTTAGGTTGATTTTCACCAAAGCATTTTATTCAATTATTAAGATATAGTTATAACTGCTGAAGGGGCTTTTTTTATTTATATAATGAGATGTATATAGTAAGGTATTTGCATGGCATGGGGTAACAATTATTCCATGATTTCTGAATATCTAACATATAAGCTTTCAAAAAGTAATAATGCATCAGACATGAGCTTACCAATAATAATGGCAGATGTCTATCTTATTTAGAAATGATTTTGTTCCCAAGAACAAATAGGTCCCTCACTCTTATTTGTTGTAACGATAAACCCTGGGACAGAGGGAAGAGTGAAAAACAGAACAAGGTAGTCTCACTTATATCCATGGTTGCTGTTAATCTGATAAAATCATTCTATAGATAGTTTGGCATACCTTGTATCTCCTTTTAGTGTATCATCAAAAGTGACAACATCTCTTTATCTGGCAATATCCATAGTACATTTTCAAATGATCATTACAAACGTATTTTGGGGGAATTTTAGTATAACCCCATTTCAGTCCCTAGAACAAAAAAAAATGTATATTACTTTTGAGATAGAGACCTATCAGGCTCAATTCATAAGAGTCTACACAACCGAACCGGAACTGTTGTGGGAGATTTGCTGATGGCCACAATATACCTATATATGTGCAAAGTTAAGATTATTGTTTTAAAATGTGGGTATCAGCACATTATATAGATGCGCAGATCCGCTTGTCACAAAAGGTCCAATTTGTTGAAAAATAAATTATTTCTGGTAAGCAACAGAGTAGTAAGGAGAGTAATTCATTTACTAGTACCGGATGGGTTAAAAGGTGGAAAGCGAGAACACAAACTCCCTCCCTTGCACATGAGTTGTGTCTAATGACCGATATAGTAAACAAAATGGTTCAGTTTGTAGTGCAGAATAGTAGAAATCAGGGACACAAACTCCCTCCCTTACATAATAATCCAAATGTTATAGCCCACCTTCACTTATAATATAGGCGGATTCAGTAAAGACGATTTACTGGACAGGATAGTGCATTCAGTGATACAGAATAAGTTACAATAGTGGAAATCTGGGACACAAACTCCCTCCCTTACATAATAATCCGAGCGGTATTTCCCATCTTCACTAAAAAATAAACGGATTCCGAACGAGCGATAGAAAGCGGGGATTCAAGTTCATATCCCGACATGACGATGATCCAAACGGCTTCGCCCACATTCCCACAAAATATAAACGGATTCAGTCTAGAGCCATAGGGAGCGGTAGTGCAAAATCATTCCCCAAAATAATGAGGCAAGAGGCAATAGAAATCCCCCCTCACCCAGCCTTACTTTTTCCGTATGTGTGCCAATCCCGCAGCGTGTTCGGCGCGTCACATTTTACAACCCCTGTAGGTGGCATTTAAATAGCCCGCTAGCTTGCACACCTGTAACCAATCAGGTAGTGCGGCTTGTATTTTTCATAATTTTGCAATCCGCCATCTTGTAGTGATTGCGATCGTATTTAATCCATGCAGAGTGTTGCGTTGAACAATATTATCATGCGCCTATTATTAGAGAAGTTTCATTCTTAGAGAAGTTTCATTCAAACGGTTTTTAAATGTAAGCCAATGAGGTCAGTTATATAATATTTTTTGTTTAAAAATACGTGTTTACTTGGGCAGATGAGGCAATGTACACAGCCCACGAATTCAAAACTCTATGGTTTATACTTTTCATGGCCGCCATCTTGTAATGGGTTTCCAGTGTGTTAATCTGAATAACACGTCCTCCCCAAAAGTCACTAAAATTAAGAGTCCCGCTCGAACAGCATGTTTTCCCTTGGATGCAAAGTACATCTATGTTTGAAGGCTAGTGCGTTAAAAGATTGCTTAGATAATGGTCATGGATTACACCAAGCCTGATAGGTCTCTATCTCAAAAGTAATATACATTTTTTTTTGTTCTAGGGACTGAAATGGGGTTATACTAAAATTCCCCCAAAATACGTTTGTAATGATCATTTGAAAATGTACTATGGATATTGCCAGATAAAGAGATGTTGTCACTTTTGATGATACACTAAAAGGAGATACAAGGTATGCCAAACTATCTATAGAATGATTTTATCAGATTAACAGCAACCATGGATATTAGTGAGACTACCTTGTTCTGTTTTTCACTCTTCCCTCTGTCCCAGGGTTTATCGTTACAACAAATATGAGTGAGAGACCTATTTGTTCTTGGGAACAAAATCATTTCTAAATAAGATAGACATCTGCCATTATTATTGGTAAGCTCATGTCTGATGCATTATTACTTTTTGAAAGCTTATATGTTAGATATTCACAAATCATGGAATAATTGTTGCCCCATGCCATTCAAATACCTTACTATATACATCTCATTATATAAATAAAAAAAGCCCCTTCAGCAGTTATAACTATATCTTAATAATTGAATAAAATGCTTTGGTGAAAATCAACCTAAATCTGTAATAAATTGCAAAATCAACCTAAACCTGTAATAAAATGCAATATGGCATTTGTTATATATCTTTGCTTATATATTATATAGGTTGATGTTTTTAACACTGTAAATAATGTATATATTTGTTAATATAAATTTTAATGTATTGTATGTTTATTTGTAGCCCTGAGGAAGACCCGTGAGGGTCGAAACGCATTGGCTACGCTTGCTTTTAAGAAGATGATTTCAATAAAGAATAAGGAAACTATGAATCTGTTGGAGTGATGGGCTTTTTTCTTTCTTTGCTACGTTTATACCTATAGGATACATTAAATCCTTATACATCACGGAGTGCGGAATCAGTATTCAATATGGCCCCATATGTTATACTGAAAATGCACCAGCTTCTCCTGCCTGGGTTAAACCTTCGCTTCTGTTGTTCTCTAAGTGCCCTATTCTAGTGTATGTGTAAATATGTAAACATCTTCTACCTCCACTCATCTATCTAGGGTCTGCTGAGGCATCTGTAACCACAATGTACCAGAATATAATCACTATGTACAGCAATACCTGCCCTCATGCATAACAAAATAATAGGTGTCATCATCCTTGGTTTGGAAGCCAATAGAGCAGAGCAGTGAAAATAAAATACACCCTGCTAATTCTAACAAAAAGTAGGCAACATGCTCCGTCCTAAGTAAAAGGGTAGCAGTTTCCACTTGCTTGGTCTCTGGTAGATCAGTTGAGGTGGAGGCACATGGTTTTTTTAGAAGGTGCATGTAGCGATTGCGTAAGGTGCCCCAAGATAGTTAAATCTAGATATTGGACTGTGAAAGAGAACACTTTGTCTTGACAGTTGTCTGCCATGAAAACTTTACTCTGATTCCACTCCGAGAGTGATGGAGACTTCAAACCCCTACCAACTGCTCTGTCATATAAGGAAGGGTTGCTGTCTTTAAGAGACAAATAGTTAATATAAAAAATGGTCAGTGCCTTCACTATCTTTCGATTTCTGACCTAACAAAGAAGGGTGTACTCTTGTGTTACAGGATTATCAATGGTGTGCTGAAACTTTGGTAAACCAGCTTTCCCTAAACCATTACTTGTGTTAAATGTTCTTAGAATGCAAGTCCGCAATTTTATTACCTGAACCACCACTGAGCCAATATTACAGAGCACACAAATGTCATGGGGAAGCAGTTACAAAAGAAGAGACTGAAGAAGATGTATGAAATGTTACCTGGGTGGAGGTTCACTTGACCATACTTAACATCCGGGCATCATCGTATTTTGAGTTCTGAGTCAAAAGATCCCTAAATGATTGTAAAATCCAAACTAAGCGTGGTACAATGCAGACTTAATGGGAAATTTGTGTAAGAGGGAAGGTGCACCAGAACAAAGTCAGTAAACTCCAAGTATATCCAAAGTATCTTTATTGTTGTTGAAGTTAAAAATTGGACATCAGCCAACGCGTTTCGTTCCACAGCTGGAACTTCATCAGGGCTGAAAGAACATATATACAAAAACAACACTTAAATCTCACTTGACGCAAAACAAAAATACATACACAATATATATACGTGTAAACAATACAGACAGAATCAATAACATTAACTGAACGGCACAAACAACTAAACTACACCAAGCATATATATAAAAGACATCATAAGTTACAAGACAAAACTCTAACTAATAAAGACTTCACACTATACATATATAAACATTATAAAATACAAAACAAGACTGTACACATTTAAAAGGTGTCACAGTAATTTTAACTTGGCACACAATTCATAAAATCACCCCGACATAAATAGTCCATCAGTTAAGTGCGGTGTAAATATAATTTCTGTACATTATGCATATGACTCAAAGAGGCACACAAGGGTAAAAGATAACAAAGAGAGAAAAAACGAAGAGAAAGGAGAAAAAAGATTCAATTTAAGATTGGAAAAACATATCCAGGAAAAACGCGTTATTAACCCATAATGACAAACGACTGTTGTTCTAATTCTGGACATGCATATAGATATGTGTCTATGTACTAAAGTGTTTTGTAGCCATCCCAACCAAAAGAAAGACAAAAAAAGGGGGAATTCAAGCAAACCCAACTATGGATCTCACCTTCGCTATTTTAATCCAGGCCCGATCTGCCTGTATGCTTGAGCCAATGTACTCCTAAGCCATATAAATTAAAGAGAATCCTGAGATCTAAAGAAGAAGACAGTAGAATATTAGCTTAGAGTTGAATGGGGCGTAAGAAAATATAATAGCACCCATACCATAGGTGAGCACTCCATTGTGCTACCAAAAAAACACAATGCCGAAGTAACTCTCAGAACAACGTCTTACCTCATGTAATAAATATAGTGTACTTGTAGATTCTGCAATTTTGCTCGACAGTCCAAGCTCATAAATATCGTAGTGGCCCAAGTACTAATAAATGGAGGACATATAGGGGCCGATTCCGATCTCGGCCGGTAGTGCTCCGAATCGGATTCGGATTTACCGGATCCGATTCGGAGCCCTGTTTCCTGACTGAATCGTACGTGGGTCCGGCCGAGCGAGTACGATGCAGGCACCCGTGAAATCTCCGACCGACTCGAACGCGGCTTCAACACACTCCGACCGACTCGCATGGACACGACTCGCACCGCGCTATGGAGAAGTTTCCCGGCCGGGTAAGTACGATGCGCGCCGCGACCACTCCGATCGACTCGCGCCGTCCGGCTCGAAAAAGCTGTCGGAGCCGGACTTTGGGGGTCCGCGTCGGACCCCCCCTGTATGCGTAGGCGCGCGAGTCGCACACAGGGGGGACCCATGGGTCCCCACTACCTGTGCATGTATGCCGCGATGCGCATGGACGCGTACCTGCTGTAGGGGGTGCCCTTGTCCGCCTCGCACCCATTGAGTCAATGGGAGCCCGCGTACGCGTTGTACGACGGGCTCCCATTGACTTCAATGGGAGTCCGACCTACTCGAGTCCGATGGCATGCGTGCGCATCGTACTCGTTCGGTCGGACTGCCAGAGTCCGATTCGGTCGGAATTCTCTCCGGGTCCGGCTCGGTCGGAGAGAATTCCGGCCCGAATCGGAATCGGCCCCAGAGTGTCATTGCGCGCTTCTAACGTCACATCATCCGTAAGTCAAACCATCAATTTTATAACAAAACATTACATTAAAGGGACACAGACCTAAGTAATGTATTCCAAAGAGACATATATCCATATAAAATGGTTAATTATAAAAAGGAGAGTGTACCATGACCTAATCAATAAAGCTTGTCTAATCTCACACTCAGGGGATCTCTAGAGGTCGTCTTACCTCGGCATCAACTGTAAAGCGGTTAGGAATTGAAATATATCATTCAGCATCCCACATTTCAGGCGGCCAATGTAGCGGCCAATATCCTAATGAAAAAGATAACATATATTCCCAATTCAGTCATTTCAGCGCAAAGTTAACCATTACCCATAGGATGGGCCAAAAAACAATCTCAATAGCCCAAAACTAGTATCCCCAGCAACACATATATATCCTCGTAATAGCGGAACTGTCCGAACATTGTAAATGAACCCCAGTATCACTCCAACCTCAAAATTAACTTAGAATCTAAATCAATGTCCCATATTAATGCACGCAATACCATATCACCATAAAACAAGCCAAAGTGGAGCAGCCTAAAGATAAAACCCGCCATGATGGAGCAGCCTTAAAATAAAGTAGTATGTTGATAAAGTACATGACGCAGACACTTGATTTCCCCAATCCGTAATAGCAAAAACGTCCTCAGTAATAGCACATGGGCAAAAACCCAAACGCACATAGTTAGCGGCACAGGGTGCACTCAACTTAGTCAGATATAGCGACAGCAACGGCACTCTCTCATCCGGACTTTCAAAACCGGCGCCATATTCAACCGGAGTTAAATAGAGTATTCATCCAATCGCTCATGCTCCGTGTCGTCATCATAGAGTATCGTGCGTCATGAGCCGCGTTACGGGCAAGTCACAGTCATAGTAGGGCAGGCGCCATATTGGAGAGGTAACCTCCAACGTTTAAATATTAAATTGGATTTAACTTCACACGTTAGGAGGTCCCTTCGTCACGTATTATCTATCGCCACGTGCCCAAAAAGGATAACCAAGTATCTGACAATGAAGTATCTATAAATCCCAATCCAATTTTTATACAAAAGCTCCATGTCTACACCATCGAGTATCATGCAACATGAGCCGCGATATGGGCAAGTCACGGTCACAACTAAGCAAGCGCCATATTGGAGAGGTATCCTCCAATATTTAAACATTAAGTTGAATTCAACTTCGCACGTTGAGAGGTCCCATCCTCACATATAATCAAGCGCCAGATACCCAAATTGATAACAAGGTATCTGACAATAAAATACCAAACCTAACAGTCCAATTTTTTTACACAATGTGTTCAATATATCGATCGAACACAGATATCCAAGTGGAGTTCCTATAATAAATCAAAGCAGGCGTCTCAAAGTATATTTATGTGGCATCATGGTTAACCCCGTATTTCTCTAAATAAGGTATTATAGCTAGTGAGCCTCAATATTTTGAGAGGCTCTACAACCATGTATCAGTGCCTGAATGGATCAGCAGTCGCCATCTTAAAATATACAACGCTAAGTAGAATGAATGGACAAGTAGTCATGCTCAGCAATACATGGTTATAAAATAATTTTAAATATATAAGGCTACTATATGCCAAAAGGTAGTGAGTCATACATAATACTATTTTAAATTCAAAAGCGTCGCAAATATCAAAACTCGAATCACTACCTGTTAGATTCATGAATATCAATTCCCCGCCAATCTAGCAATTCACTCCAACAAGAAACTAAAAACCATAATGATGCTTCTTGGAGATATTACAGATAGAATTACATAAACTAATCCCCAATACAAATCAAATAGCAACTTTATGGGATGGGAAAGCTAAAAGTCGTGTGCGGTTACTCTACCATGGAAAGAGGCCTGAAGCTCAGTTATAGTCAGTAGACAGTATAAGGATAGAGTTGACAGAAAAACAGGATATCAACATGAGAGATGAATAGAGATACTACAAGAGAACTCTTTATAGTGCCTTAATTTGATTGTCACCAAATTATATCATGAAGTCTGAAGATCTATCACAGAGCTTGCCTAAGTTTATGAATGATTTGAGCAAAAAAAGTCAATATCAATTAGTTTCAGGGGCTCACAAGACACATAACCACATAGGTATATCAACACGGGGACTGTCTCATCATGTTATTCATTATCATCCATACTTACAGAAACACATAACCACATAGGTATATCAACACGGGGACTGTCTCATCATGTTATTCATTATCATCCATGCTTACAGAAAGAAATGCATTTCCCCATCGGTGTTGTGCCCCAAGAGGGTTGCCCTTAGTCGGCAAATCCATTTGGACTCCATCTGTCTGAGCAGAGGCTCCCTATTGCCTCCTCTGGTTCGCACAGGAACATGGTCTATAGCATGAAACCAAAAGGTTAGATCATCTGGATGTTCACTGTAATAGTGATTCGTGATAGGATACCTATCATCTTTTGTTTTGATGGCCCGGCGGTGTTCCTGTATCCTCAGCTTGAGGCAGCGAATGGTGCTGCCGACATAAATAATACCACACTTGCAGCCGAGAACATATACCACATGTGTGGTGTTACAATTCAGGAAATGACCTATTGTAAATTGTTGGGATGAATTATAACAAAAAGACATGGTCTTGTTTTTTCCCCATGGGCATACATTACACATCCCACAGGTGTAAAAACCCTTCGGTTTCGTGGGTAACCAGGTTTGTGTCTTCTTTGGTGTAACCACATAGCTGGGGCAGAGGGAGTTTCTTAAAGATACTCCCTTCCTGTATGTAATCGATGGTCTAACCTCAATGGCATCCTTGAGACCAGGAATTTCTGTAAGAAGGTGCCAGTTTTTACGGAAGATGTTGAAAATGGTGCTGCTATGTGTAGTGTACTGGGTTATAAATCTGGCCTTTTTGTTGGTCGTGTCTGTGAGTGACGTGTCCCTCAATGTGTCATCTCTATCTAGTTTGTAAGCTCTTGATTCAGCTTTGTCAAGTGTCCTGTGTGTATATCCCCTTTTGACAAATCTGTTTTTAGATGCATCAATATGGATTTTGAATGCCTCCTCCTCACTACAGTTCCGCCTGATCCTTGTCATCTCACCAAACGGGATGTTGTTTACGACAGAACTGGGATGTGCACTAGCCGCGTGCAATACAGAATTGCACGCGGTCTCTTTCCTAAAGAGAGTGCTCTGTATCTGGCCTTGTTTGATGTAGAACTGTATATCAAGAAAGTTGATATGTTCCCTATTGTAAGCCATGGTAAGTTTTACATTGTAGGTATTGCTATTCAGGAAGGTCAGATATTGATGTAATTGTTCCTCAGAACCGGACCACAAGCAAATAATGTCATCAATGTACCTCCCCCAGTACACAATGTAATTGGTCCAGGGGGAGGCACCTTTGCCCCAAGCAAGCTCCCTCTCGAACCACCCCATAAAGAGGCAGGCGTAAGAGGAAGCAAACTTGGAGCCCATCGCGGTTCCGTGTATCTGCTGGAACCAGCGGTTGTCAAACAGAAAGTAATTATTAGTTAGAATAATATCAAGAGATAACCAGACAACTTAGCAATAGTCTCTGCTATCGGGAGATTCAGAACAACCCTGTCCCGAACCTTACTACCATGATTAATGCCAAACTAACTGAATGGAAAGACACTTGCTTATTGACAGAAGATGAGTGTAGGTACATGTGGGTGGATTGCCCCACTTTCCCGTGTATTTACATCTTACCAAAGATACACAAAGGTGGACAATTTCCCCCCCGGGTAGACCAATCATCTCGGGGGTGGGCTCACCTACAGAGAAATTGTCACAATATGTGGACTTGAGATTACAGAAGCATGTCCCTAATTTACCATCTTATATTAGGGACAGTAAGGATATCCTAATGAAATTTAAAGATTTTGAGTGGTCGGAGGACCTTATGTTTGCCACTTTTGATGTAGAAAGCCTCTACACCTGTATAGACAAAAAATTTGGGATCAAGGCTGTACAATCCTTCCTGGATAGGGAGGATGCGGAGCTGTTTGACTACAATGAAATGATAACTTCAATGATTGATATTATTCTAACTAATAATTACTTTCTGTTTGACAACCGCTGGTTCCAGCAGATACACGGAACCGCGATGGGCTCCAAGTTTGCTCCCTCTTACGCCTGCCTCTTTATGGGGTGGTTCGAGAGGGAGCTTGCTTGGGGCAAAGGTGCCTCCCCCTGGAACAATTACATCGTGTACTGGGGGAGGTACATTGATGACATTATTTGCTTGTGGTCCGGTTCTGAGGAACAATTACATCAATATCTGACCTTCCTGAATAGCAATACCTACAATGTAAAACTTACCATGGCTTACAATAGGGAACATATCAACTTTCTTGATATACAGTTCTACATCAAACAAGGCCAGATACAGAGCACTCTCTTTAGGAAAGAGACCGCGTGCAATTCTGTATTGCACGCGGCTAGTGCACATCCCAGTTCTGTCATAAACAACATCCCGTTTGGTGAGATGACAAGGATCAGGCGGAACTGTAGTGAGGAGGAGGCATTCAAAATCCATATTGAAGCATCTAAAAACAGATTTGTCAAAAGGGGATATACACACAGGACACTTGACAAAGCTGAATCAAGAGCTCACAAACTAGATAGAGATGACACATTGAGGGACAAGTCACTCACAGACACGACCAACAAAAAGGCCAGATTTATAACCCAGTACACTACACATAGCAGCACCATTTTCAACATCTTCCGTAAAAACTGGCACCTTCTTACAGAAATTCCTGGTCTCAAGGATGCCATTGAGGTTAGACCATCGATTACATACAGGAAGGGAGTATCTTTAAGAAACTTTGTGAAAGATTTTGGTAGTGACTCAGCCAATTAATTTCTAGAGTCACGTCCCCTTTTGTCTCTACCCCAAGAGCAACTGAAGGGGCTACGTCGGGACCTCTTGTTTTTCATGATAAACTGTACCCATGGTCCTTTGACGTATTTTGGGTTACCCCATTAGTTCATAATGGTCAATTGTGTGTTGAGCAATTGTGACATTTTGTTGTTTTATTGTAAATGTAGTCTTAAGAATTATATGAGATCTCTCAATGCAACTAATGATGCTATGATTGTGTGTTTGCTATCTTGTACTAAATAAATCTATAGTTCTTTGATTTTTTTAGTTTGTGATGTTTTTGTTGTAGTATATTATTGAATTTCTTTTACTTTACAATAAAGTATATTGATTATTTTCCATGGTTTTTGGAAAATTGGAAGACCTGTATTGTTAATGTATTGTGTTAATACAAAATATCAGCTTCTACTACATACTGAATTAGCATTGACAAGGATACTCAGAGCAAATATGTGGTTTCTCTTTTATTCTCCAGGTTCCGCAAAATCTTTCTACAATCTCAGCTTTCCTGGTACCAAGAATGTGAGCCATGTTGTATTCAAGAACTTTACCTATTCCTTCTACTATCAGCATGCCACACCTGTGGCAGCCATGTTTATCCTGGCCTACATCTTCATCTTTCTCATGTGCATGATCGGGAACATGCTGGTGTGCTTCATCGTGCTAAAGAACAGACAGATGAGAACAGTCACCAACATGTTTATCCTCAACCTAGCCGTCAGCGACCTACTGGTGGGCATCTTCTGCATGCCAACCACACTAGTGGACAACCTCATCACAGGTGAGAAAAAGCTGGAAGAAAACTAAGAGAAAATGTTCCCATTTATGATTTCTTTTAATGTTCAATTTGAATGGGAACACATGCAAAGTTTGTATCAAATATTCAATATTAGGACATAGAAGTTTGGAAGTTAGCAACATCACTCATCACATGCAAATTTCCATTTGTGTTTTGAGATACAAATATAGATTTCATCCTCAGTGGCCTGTTATACAAGGTTAACGCCAGCATCTGTAATTCTTGCAATTAAAATGATTAGCCTCTATGATTTATCAGTTAGTTTCCTGATCTGTCCTCCTATGTTTGATGAAGTTCTAGAATTTCAGGAGGCTGATAAATAACATCACTTATTTTACATTTTTTAAATTGTTACACACAATCCCACTGAAGATGCAGTAATTAATTTGTCGCAACTGTTAAAGATGTTGAGATACTTTAACTATATTCCACTACTCCCTCATGGTCTTATTACTTCCATTGGGCTTTCTCTTTAGAAACTTATGTGATTTTTGAAAAGTAAAAGATCTGTAAAGTAGGAGTGGATGAAGTTTTAAACTTTGTTCCTGAAGTTAGGTACATTTGGGAAACCTTTCTCTTTGATAATTTAAAAAAATTAGGCAATTAAATACATTTTAAACAGGGTACCAGAAAATATTCTAACTTTACAAAACGGTGTTCAGGATAATTTTCTTGAAAATGTTTTTTCAAAACAGTCCTTCCATTGTTTGTGGTTTTTTTTCCTTTCCCAGCACAAAACAGTTTTATGATGGTTTCTACTGCTTTTAGTGTTTTACAAAACTTTATCAGATACCTGATGCTCTCAAAGATTGCTAAGTTATTTTTAAAAGCTCAAAGTTGAAGAGGAAAATATTTGTAATTTCTCACTACCCTACTATAAACAGCAGCTGAGCAATTTTGTCAGGGAGAGCTCCTACTTGTTGAACTTGCAAGTCAATCAATGCTATTTATATGGCACGTAAAATAAAAGAATGGCACAAAGCAATGTGAAATAATTGGCCATAAGTATATTGGTGGCCTAAAACAACAGGATCTTGAACGTTTTTCTGCAAAGTATGAGTTGGGTCATGGTTCTCCATATGTTAGGAAGAATTCTTTATTCTGCTATGGCAGTGGCTGGAAAAGCCATTGTGACTTCCACTTAGAAGTAGTCATAAATTGATTCAGTGCTCTTGTTCTTCCGAAAGTTGATGTCTGTTACTGGGTGATCTACTTGTGATCTGCATGTAACATATGCACATTGTGTATCTATTGCAAATTCATTTGAAAGTCTGCAAATGGCATTTTCAAAGGAATGTCAGAGCAGTACCAAGGGAAATCCTGCAAATTAGGTGTACACTCATAAACCAAGCATGACTTACCAGTAATCTTCATTAATTTGAATCACGGTCTTCCTTGTTACAGTCCTTACAGACTCAGGTGAGGTTGGGCCTTACCCGATAGATAGGCATCTCCTAGCCTTCCAACCTGTTCTTACATTGAATATTAAATCAGTATTTATTCAATTTCCTTTATTATTCTCAATAAGTAACCTCCACCTACCCTCCAAACATCCTGCTAATATGTGGCATACTAGACTTTTAATACCTTTTTGGGAAGGTGAGATTATAGAACTATGACGAGGAAGACTCAAAGTAATGAAGATTACTAGTAAGTAGCATTACCTTCTCATATTGTCACAGCCCTTATTTGTGAGGATATACAAAGCCGGACTTTTTGGTAAAATTTCAGTGAATAACACACACAGATATCTAAATGCAAAGCCCCACTGTATTCACATAAAGATATTTTTGTTCATACAGACTCCTCATTCACTGTGGGCAACAAGGCTTCTGAAAACTGACCATCTTTGTTCGAAGAAACACCATAAATTATAGGAAAGAATACATGCAGCCCATGTGGCTGATCTATATATGTTTAACATAGAGATGCCATCTGCACTTACCAAAGAGGCAGCAAGACCTCTAGTTGATCTACCTCCAATCACTACAGTAATAGGAGACCTTTCATCATTGGAAGTCATCAAGATTGCTGCAGATTGACACAGCGGCTAACTGAAGAAATAGATGGTTTGTGAGCTTTATCATTTGTTACAACATGACTAACATAGATCTAGCAGAAGGAAAACATTTCAGATGAGCTAAGTATATTAGCACTGCTCTTGTAACAGCAAGCAAACAGTGGCAAATAATGTATTGCAAACACTGGCCAATAATATCTTGCTCCAAATTAAATGTGAAATAGACCTTTGGCCTGAACAGGAGGCGGGACCTAAGTGTTTATCTGGTAGGATCATAAGGTAAGATTCATACATTAACCAGTCTTCCAACACCCCAAATGTTTAGCTTTAATGGCTAATACAAATGCCACCTTAGCTGACTAATATGGGAATAGAGCTGACTTCAATAGATCAAATGGAGCATTTTGTACACCCCTAAGCAATAAAGGGAGACCCCAGGCAGGAATTTTGGAATAAACTACTGGCCTCCTTTGATCAAAAGAACTTCTGTGGCCACTCTTCTCAATAAATTTTCTATTTTAGACACTCTTTCTCTGATAGACTTCATAGCTGCCCATTGGACTTTGAGAGACTTTTCTCAGGATCAGAAGAGATTGCTTTTAGATGTTTCAACGAACACCATTTTATAAAAAAAATTCCATTGCCTTCTGTGTGAAAAGAATGTATCTTGTTTTCTATTTTTCGGAATGCATTCTGCTACTTCCATTGGACAACCCACCTGTTGTGAATCCACCCTTTTAGATTCCAAGTAACTAAGCATAATTTAATTAGAGTTGTTGTGGGAATATCTGGTCAGACAAACAGAGTTGTTAATATTGGAAGATGCACTGGTGAGCTCGCAGCTAATTTGCCTAACAAAAGAAACCATTGCCTCCTGGGCCAGAATAAGGCTATCATAGCACATGGCTCTTCTGCTGCTGTACCTTCCTGAGCACCTTCTGGAGGAGGGGAATGGGAGCACATGCATATGTAAATTTCTAAAGCCACTGACAATAGGGTGTCCATCCCCTGCAAGTCACTTGGTAATTATTTAGAGCATACAACCTTGAAAGGATGGCATCCACATTGGATGCAAACAGGTCAAACCAGGGCAATTCCATTTCCAAGCCAATCTCAGAAATACTTCCTGTTATGGGTGAAATCCTGCTAAGGATAGGACTCTCCCGCTTAGGTGATTTGATATCACATGCCCACTAGTTAATTTACTATGAAAGATATTAGATTAACTTCTGCCCACACACTTATCTTCCTTGCTATGTTTTCTAAAGCCTTACAGATTGTGCCCCTTTGACGATTCACATATGTACGAGTCACTTGTTTGTCCATGTGGATTGGCATTGCTCAACCAACCAAGAGAGGAGCAGACGCTATGAGTGCTCTCAACACTGCTGTTAATTGTTTTCAATTGGATGAGTGTGCCAACTCTCTCAGAGATCTCTGATAATGCATTACTAAATTCGCCAATCTTGCTCTCTGTCCTATAGTCTGACATCTACAATTACTGCTTTTGGGAGAGGAGCATCTGGAGAAACTCCTTCTTCGAGATTTGAGTCCAGTTACCAGAACAGTTCTTTCTTTATCTTAGGCACCTTCTATCTGGAGTTCATATTTGTTGGATCCCAATGAGCCAGCGCATGATATAGCACAGGCTACAAATTCAGGCAAGCACATTAAACAACCCCATTGTTACTGACATGTAGCACTGCCAGTCTTACATTGTTGTTGTAGGAAAGCATTCATTATGTCTAGGTGAGAAAGGACTCTGTTTATATTTGTCCTGAACCTAGCTCCAATGAATAATCTGTCCTGAGCTGGCAATGAATTCAATTTTTCTTTCCTTAGAAGAAAACCAAAGTTTTGTAAAGTCTGGCACGCATTTTTAGTATATTTCTGTGTGTTAAAGAAAAATTATGCAGACATAAGTTTATCATTTAAATATGCAAATAACTAAATTCCTTGTAGTTGTAAAAAAGCTGCAATTGAAACTAACCTCTTTGTAGAGGTCCTGGGTAATAATGACAGATTGAATTGAGAGAGAACTGGAAGTTCTCCTCTCCTACAGCAAAACATATAAACCTTTGAGATCACGGATGAATTGACACATAGGGGTAAGCATCAAGTAAGTCTAAATTCATAATAAAATTCCTGATTAGACAAATGTGATTTCTTCCAGTAGAGACACCATATTGAATCATCTTGTTAGAGTACATTTGTTTAAACATTTTAAGTTCAGTACTGGTGTTACAAACCCTGGTGGTTTTGGTGCCACAAACAGAATGGAATTTATTGCTAGTAACTTTTACAATAGCCCCTTATTTTATTAGCAAAGAAAATAATTTTTTGAGTGCCTTCTGTTCTATCCTGTCCTAAGGTAAATGAGTGATCTGTACCTGAGGTTCCACAGCAGAAGAATACAATTCTATCTCCTACCATTATTCCACAACTTGTAAGACCCACAGATCCTGATTTCAGTCTTCCAATGATTTTAGAATTTCAGTAGTCTTTCTTCACAGACCCCTGATTCATGGTTTTGGATTCTGGAGCATAAAAGGGGTTGCTTGTGTTCAGGTTTTTCACCACATATGCTGACCCCTCAACTGCAGGACCGTCATTTACAGGGCCTTGTTAACTCTGCTTCTTGTGTGCATTGTGACTGCTGATTTTGTTACTGTTCTGTCTCAAAACATAATGTGTCATTAATGATGTTCCTCTAAAAGGCTCCAAGAGTTTTCTTTATTGTGACAACTTTTTCAATAATTCATGAAAATAATTTTGGTCTGGAAAAGGGCGGGTCTGAAATAGGAGACTTCTGTGCCTTAACAATCTTCCAGAGTAGCAATCAGACATGTCAGATTTCTGAAGTAACTGCTACAGGGGATTTAGATGCAGCATAAAGACAATCAAACGGGGTAGCCAAAAGAAATCTGATGGTCAGCTCCATCACTCACAGTAACTCAGTGCACTCCTCACCTTTTTGTATTTCTTCATAGATTGCCCCGAAAACTTTTAGGAGGGCTTGGGATGCATAAATTGCTATTGGAAATGCAAAATTAAGGCTGCATATTCTTCAATGACAAGTGTAATTAGGTAATTTTAACTTGCTGTTTTTGTACTTTTATGATTATATATTATAATCAAAATAAAGTATTTAATTGAATTGAAGGCTGCATATGCTGTCTTTAATGCAATTTGCATTTTTTTTCCAGTTGGATCACTTGGTAAGTAAAGCATCTTCTGTAGCTAAATTGGACATACCAGCCAACAATTAATTCCTTTTAACAGACTGAGGAGAATGCGTCTGAAACTCTTTAGAATTATATCTTAAAAAATTGTGGAAATGCATTTTGTACAGATAAACACTGTGTATTACCTGGAACAATGAATCCCAAATATTCATCCTAATTCTCAGGTTCAGGAATGTCAAACCCTAAATCTTCTCGGATATGTTGCAGTACTTAAAACAAGCATTGGCATAGCCAATAGGTCTCGCATTTGGGAGTTTATAAGTGTTTAGCTAGAGCTATTGGTTTTTGTAATGTTTGCAATTTTTGTAATATATTGATGGCATATTGCAGTAATGGCATGGGGTTTATTAATTTGAGCTTTCTGTAATATAATATATATAGAAGAATTTATGTTAGAAAATGTTCTCTTGTAATTCAAACCTGTGTATTATTTTTGACAACAGTAGGGTTCTCCTTAACTTTCTAATGTAAAGCTATTTTTATTGTAAGTATGATGATCAGCAATTATACCTTACTTACATAGGTGAAGACACTAATGAAAGGAGGTTATTATAGACAACATGAGTGCTGTACCACAGAATGAAAATTCTGTTCTAGAAGGGATAGTGTTTTGTATTTGAGAAGTTTGTTTCTTGTAGTTGAATTCACATTTCTTTTCGATTAGTACCTTTCAAAGTTTAGGATGCATTTTTGTTTATTTTTACTGGAATAATTACTGGAATAATTGACAACTTTAGCTTTTCTTTTTTTATTGCATCATGTATGTTGCTTTACATTTTTATTACCAGAGTAGCAGCAAACAGCACTGTCTGGAAGACTTAGGATGAGGAATTTCCGACGGGGCCAGAGTAGGAGCTAGTAACACTGTTTAGCGGTCTTCGAATGAGGAATTACCACAGTGACCAGAGAAGCAGCTAGCAGCACTGTCTGGAGGACTAAGAATGAGAAATCACCACTGTGACCAGAGACACAGCTGCAACACTGCCTGGGGGACTTAGAATGAGGAATTACTGACGGGACCAGAGACACAGCTGCAGCACTGCCTAGAGGTCTTAAACTGTGGGAATTACCATCGGGGCCAGAAAAGCTGCTGCAGAACTGTCTAGAGGACTAAGAATGAGGAATTACCGATATTACCAGAGAAGCAGATAGCTGCACTGTCTAGAGAGCTACTTTAGCTTTTCTTTTTTTATTGCATCATGTTTATTTCTTTACATTTTTATTACCAGAGTAGCAGCTAGCAGTCTGTCTGGAAGACTTAGAATGAGGAATTTCCGACAGGACCAGAGTAGGAGCTAGTAGCACTGTCTAGAGGCCTTCGAATGAGGAATTACCACAGGGACCAGAGAAGCAGCTAGCAGCACTATCTGGGGGACTAATAATGAGGAATTACCACTGTGGCCAGAGACACAGCTGCAGCACTGTCTAGAGGACCTAGAATGAGGAATTGCTGACGGGACCAGTGAAGAAGCTAGCAGCACTGCCTAAAGGACTAATAATAAGGAATTACCACTGGGAACAGTGACACAGCTGCAGCACTGCCTGGAGGACTTAAAATGTGGGAATTACTGATGGGACCAGAGAAGCAGCTGCAGCACTGTCTAGAGTACTTAGAATGAGGAATTACCAATGAGACCTGAGAAGCAGCTAGCAACATTTTCTAGAGGACTTAGAATGAGGATTTATCGCTGGGAACAGAGACACAGCTGCATCACTGCCAAGAGGACTTAGAATGAAGAATTACTGACGGGACCAGAGAAGCAGCTAGCAGCGCTGTCTGGAAGACTTAAAATGAGGAATTACAGACGGACCAGAGTAGCAGCTAGCAGCACTGTATAGGGGACTTAGAATTAGGAATTACCACTTGGGCCAGAGAAGCAGCTAGCGGCACTGCCTAGAGGACTTAGAATGAGGAATCACAGATGGGACCATAGAAGCAGCTAGCAGCACTGCCTAGAGGGCTAAGAATGAGTAATTACTGATGGGACCAGAGTAGCATCTAGCAGCACTGTCTGGAGGACAGAGAATGAGGAATTACCACTTGGACCAGAGAAGCAGCTAGTAGCACTGTTCAGAGGACTTTGAATGGGGGAATTACTGATGGGAACAGAGAAGCAGCACTGTCTGGAGGACTTAGAATGAGGAATTACCACTGGGAACAGAGATACAGCTGCACCACTGCCTAGAGGACTTAGAATGGGGAAGTTAGTGACGGGAACAGAGAAACAGCTAGCAGCACTGTCTAGAGGACTACGAATGAGGAATTACCACTGGGAACAGAGACACAGCAGCAGCACTGACTAGAGGACTTAGAATGAGAAATTACTGATAAGACCAGAGAAGCAGGTAGCAGCACTGTCTAGAGGACTTAGAATGAGGAATTGCCGACAGGACTAGAGAAGCAGCTAGCAGCACTGCCTAAAGGACTAAAACTAAGGAATTACCACTGTGACCACAGACACAGCTGCTGCACTGCCTAGGACTTAGAATGAGGAACCAGAAGAGCAGCTAGCAGCTCTGTCTAGAGGACTTAGAATGAGGAATTAACGATGGGACCAGAGAAGCAGCTAGTAACACTGCCTAGCGGTCTTAGAATGAGAAATTACTGACAGGATCAGAGAAGCAGCTGGCAGCTCTGCCTAGAGAACTAAGAATGAGAAATTACCACTGTACAGTGCATGCAAATAGAAATTGGCAGCTATTTTTATTGGTGCTTATAAAGCGATTTGTTAGCTCAAAATACTACAATAATAGAAATGTGGACAAACTTTCATCAGTAAGAAAAGCACAGAAATATCACAGAGTTAAACAAACCCACTAAATTAAGTGAATGCAGAAACACGATCTTTAAACTAAACGCTGTTCTATTATTGCAAATTTGAAAATGTTTACAAAATAATGTGCTAATATGCTCCGTTTGCAAAGTAAGAAACAAATGTAAAATAACCCAGTACTTCAATTGACAGCTGAAACGCGACCTGTAAAGAAATGTTTGTAACATTGTAGAGCACATTTTTTTTAATAATGTGCCAACATACTCTGGGGCATAGGTACAAGCCCCTACTGCCACGGGAACGTCACTTTTTGTGACGTTCCCGTGGCGATAGGGGCCTTGCCTTATGTACAAGGCAGTGTTAAGCCACTTAACGTGGCTTAACGCTGCCTTGTACACAAGGCACCATTTCACGCTATGGTTAGCGTGAAAGGGGCGTGCAGTGGGTGTTGCGGTGGGCATTCCACCGCAACACCCATTGTATTTGACGCTGCCCCCTATGTACAAGGGTGGCGTACATAGGAGGCAGTGCCAAAATTAAGACCTGGAAAATCCTGTTCTTAAGTTGGCAAAACGAGGAGAAATGCTTTAATTCTCCTCGTTTTTGGTTTTTCCATGTGTACTGCCTTGTGCAGCACACATGGAAAAAGCAAAATGCCATGGTTTGTTTATGTACAGGAAGGTGTCCCTTCCTGTACATAAACAAACCTTTTGAAAAAATTGAATTTTGTAACTTTCATGTGTGCTGCATGAAGCAGCACACATGAAAGTTACAAAATGGTATTTTATGATTGTTTATGTGCAGGAAGGGGCACCTTCCTACACATAGCCAATCCTCCCCTGCACACAGACACCCTTGCACTCTGCTGCAAGGGTGCCTGCGTTGGCGCTAAGTTGTTAAACCTAGCGCCATCGCAGGGGGAAACGCAAGGCTGCACCACATTCTTGTAAATATGGTGCAGCCTTGCGTTTCCGAAGTGGCGGAGCATGTCGTTAAGCCCAGGAGGCTAACGACATGCTCCGCCACTTCATTGTACATATCCCCCTCTGTGTGTAATAAAAGCTTACTGAATTAAGCAAATAACAAAAGTTAAACCAACCACGCTGCCTTTGAGCTCCCAGTGAAGCACTTAGCAAAATGTGAATACATACAAAAGACTGCAGGCTAACTCTATTTTTTACCTAAATTAAACTATAGAACACAAAAAAAGGAGCGCAGCTGTTAAAAACACAGTCTCTCTGTAATAACCGCCTCTGCAGCGTCCATACATGGTCCTTTCAATGGTGACTGCCTCTGCAGCGCTGATGCCTGGTCCTTGGAAAGGCATCCCTCCACAAACATGGCCTTTGCAGCACCGCAGCTACAGCTCGACAGGATTAATGTGTAATGCACACACACGCCCTCCACAAAATTATATGTATTTTTTTCGCATTTATGGAAGGAAAAAAAACAATGTGCCTACACGCTTTGATCCTATTAAACCCTTTCAGGTATAAAATAGTAAAGAAATTATAAACGCACGCCGCCTTTCAGAAACCAACGAGGAACATTTAACCATGTGAATTGTTTATTAATTAAACGCACAAACGCAAACACCAAAGTAAACACAATTCAACTGTAGCAAATGTTTTTCAAATAATGTGCCAATTCGCTCCTTTTCAAAAGTAAGAAACAACTGTAAAATGACCCTGTACTTTAGTTCACTGCACAAACACAACCGTTAAAGAGATGCTTATAATATTGTAGCGCACATGTAATTAAATGAATGAGTTTTAAAAAAACACGCTGACTATTCACTGCAAAAACGCGACCTTTAAAGAAATGTTTGTAATTCTGCTATGCACATGTAAGCAAATGAATGAGTTTAAATAAACCACGCAGCAAATTATCCCCCCACCAAAGCACTTAAAAGGCATTGAAGCTTGTAAAAACGAGCATGTTCAGATGGGCAACAAAAAAGAACAATGAGTTAAATCCGCGGGGAGGAAACCAAGCACCCAAAGGAGGAACAAAAACAAAAGATTAACCAATAGAAAGCTAAGCTTTCTAAAGGACAATGCAAGCAACCAATAAAAAGCCAATAGGCTGGATGAAAGCCCATACAGTGATTACAGCATGTCTTGCAGACAGCGAGCGATGCATAGGCTTGACCTAAAAACTGAGCCCTACACAAATTTCCCTCTATTTGGTTAAGCATTAAGGGTTCTGATATACTAAACATTAGGTACATGCAAGCAAAGGTGTTATGTGCGATGTACTAGACCCATTTTGCGTGTCAGAACAGTCTCTTCAACTAAGAAAATGGGTTTTACTCTCCGTTCCAAATCGCAATTAAGTGCGGACTTGGAAAGGGCATATTCTCTTATTTGCGAAGTTGCAATAGTATATATTGATTAGGTACTGACATCTCAAAAAGATCATAAGTGATTTGCATAGTGGAAGGTGTTCCTCTAGGCTACCTTCCCCTTTGTGAATCCTGTCAAGAGACTTCGGGGGGAGATGACAGTAGTCAGTGGCGTAGCAAGGGGGGGCGGTCCACCCCGGGCAGCACGAGTTTTGGGGCGGCGATCTCCCCGCTCTTCCATACGTTTGCCGCAGGGCGGCAATCGAGGGAAAATCGCCAGCACCCCTATCCCCTCGCCCCCCGCTCTTACTGCTGCCGCGGGTGGCAAGAGCAGAGACCGCCATTGGCGGCAAAGTGGCTACCTACATCACTGACAGTAGTCAGTGGATCAATGTAGTTCCAAACGGAAAACATTTTTTAAAGAGCACTCGTTCCTTCATGATCACAAGCTGCTTAAAAAAAAAAGTTTCACATCTTGCAACGCAACACAGAGATGATTGTCTTCTGTTCCTAGCAGGCCACCTTCCTTTTGTTCGTAACCCAACACGGGCTCAAAAATAGCGACCTAATTAATATTCATTAAGCAGGTCATTCCTAAACCCCTGGGGAATGAACATTTTGCAACATAAGGTTGGTGGTCACTTTGCCACTATTTTTTTGTGAACCGGTACTTAGTACATTACACCGTATATTCCCTAGTTCATCCAATGCTTCAGGCAATAAATGAGGTATCTTTCCTCTTTATAATTGGATAGCTTCAGCCACAGCTTTATCCACAATTTATTACAACTCTTCTTGTGATAAATAAATCCCTCTATATTCATCCAAAGCGATGGAGAATCCACGTGCCTTCTTTTCTGTGAGCACTTTCTGCTGCATCATTACAGATTACAAGCACAAAAGTCCGATATAGCCCGACTTACTTTATATTGCCTGGTTCCTTACATTTCTATCCCTCTTGCTAGATCTCACCTGAAGGAGGCTGTTCCACAGGTCTACCGCTGTACTTACTTCGACACGTGTGGGCCTTCTTGCAGAGTGCCTAACATTGCTGGCATCCTCCGATTTCAGAGATGGTCACCTGCTCAAGCACGGCTACCCCATAGCCGACCCCTGTTATGGCAATTTAAGAAGTTCCACCCCGTGCTAAGGCACAGAGCAAAGCTCGTTATAACAGATGCCTCTGAATATGCTGACATGCTACTGAAGAGCTAGAACAGCATTTTAAAATCCCATTTGCCTACTTTACTCAGGGGCCCATTAGGATATCTGGCGGATTGCCCGCCAAATATCCTTTTTCACCCCCGACATATTAGCATGACGAGGGGCACCGCGGCGGACGGAAAGACCGTCCGCCGCTTTTCAGCCGGTCGGATTGCCGGCCGGGCAGAAAAGGCAGACAACATGGTGGTGGTGCCTTGCAGGCACCGCCATCCATATTAGCATGCCTGCGGTGACATGCCTTTCCATGGCGGAGACTCCGCCTGGAAAGCCATGCGGAGAATGCCTTCGGGGGCCCGTTGCGGGCCCCCGAGGGGGTGGGGGGTGGATGCCTGCACTTGGGGGGTACCGCGCGGTGCCTGTCACGTTGTGCATGCCAATGCACAACATGCATATTTTGCATTGCGGCGGGTGCTGCTGACAGCACCGCCTGCCGCAATGTAAAATGTGCTGGATGCGACCGCCAGGGTGGCGGTCGCATCCTAATTGCCATAGCAGGACCGCCGCACCTTCGGCGGTCGGTCCCGTGTCCTGTTACGATAGGCCCCTCAGTTCGGGGACTAATGCAATGGAGACACCCATTTCCAAATATAGATAGGTTGAAACAGGTTGTTGGGAAGGTAGGTGGAGATTACGTGCAAGAAAATAAAGAAAATAGAGCAAAGGCTGAAAAAACGTTTTATTGAAAATAAAATAAAGGTTGGAAGGCTATTAAATGCCTACCTTGTTGAGTAGGTCTGACCTCGCGATGTAAAGATGACCCAAAAAAAAGAAAGTGTAGCAACTTGAAAGGTACTTACTTACTCAGAAAAGTTCCTTGCAGGCTTAGCAGAACATCTACTGGATCAGGAGATATGTGTCATGCTTTCATATTTTTTTTACAAAAGAACCGTGAGAAGAAAATATTTCTGAATGTGTTATTTTTCCTGAGTTCCCAAGTGAATGAGCTACGGAAATCTAGCATTTGCTAAACAGGCGTCTTAATAAATTACTGTGAAGATACAGCACATGCGTAATGTATACATGGGTTTGAATGCAATGTTTCTAAATATTAAAATATTCATCAATTAAGCTCAAGAGCACTTACCACTGAATGGCATTCTAAATGCTTGCCTCTTTTGTGCGGTTGGTAATCTCTGCTCAGTAGATAATTCACATCATAATAAATGCATCCGCCCCCCTTTTTTTAAATGAGCTGTTTGCCCAGTGCTTTATTGTATATTCGCTTAGGTGCTCTTACAGGAATCTAAAAACACGCATTCGAGGTACTTACTAGCTGCTCATGCTTGCACCTTATAGTTAACTTTTAACGTTGCATAATTTAGAAACTATGGGGGTCATTACGATGACGGGCGGATCGCCACCGCCCGTATGGCGGTGGCGATCCGCCCGCCATTCCCCTCCGCCCTCATGCCATTTCCCCCCGCCACATTACGATGGCGGGGGGGCCCGGCGGACGGAAAGACCGTCCGCCGGTTTTCCGCCGGTCACACAGGTGACCGGGCGGAAAGGGCACTAATATGGTGGCGGTGTCTGCAAGACACCGCCATCCATATTAGGTGGTTGCGGAGAGCAGCCTTTCCATGGCGGCAACGCCGCCATGGAAAGGCATACGGTCTTCGCTATTGGGGGCCCGTTGCGGGCCCCCAGAGTGTTGGGGGGGTGGGGGGTGCACATGGGGGGGTACCTATGGTACCCCCCCTGCATTGGCATGGACAAGGTGGCAGGCACCGCGCAGTGCCTGTCACCTTGTGCATGCCAATGCACGACGTGCATCCCCAGCATTGTGGCGGGTGGTGCTGTGAACACCGCCCGCCACAATGTTGGGAATAGGGGATGCCACCGCCACCGTGGTGGTGGCATCCTAATACTCGCGGCGGGACCGCTGCTCCTATGGCGGACGGTCCCATTCACCGCTACGGTGGCGGGCGGACAAAGTCCGCCCGTCATCGTAATGTGCCCCTAAGTTAGTTAATTTATTATAATAATACTGTACAGATGGTTCCAAACCTGAGTATGAACTGGCATCTACAACAAGTAATATATTTTCTGATTGTTGTTTGGTGGTTTGAAAAAAATGACTTAAAACAGTTGTACACTTTTAGTAAGTTCTTTTTGACGGAGGCCCGTCGACATACCTGAACATTGATGGGCCTCACCTGTTACTGGGTCATTTACTATGACTCCATCAGGAGAGTGCAATGTTTCGACTTTCAAAATGATTTGTGTTTGTACTGTTGCTGCACTGCTGACGTCCTCTACTCTAGAAGACCTCTCGACAGCAAATCAAATAGTCCAGATGATATCTTGTTTCCAAAGCAACAAAAAGATGCCGGCAAAGTACTGGCTACTTTCAGAATATTTGTGTATGGAGCTAGTCTTTCTTATCCCGAGGGCTCTGACTTTCAGGCTCTTGAAACAACAGCAATACCCTGTAATGACTCACATTTGGCTATCAAATATTAGCATAGGTCTGATGTAATGCTCAGTATTTATTGTAGTTGCATTTATGTAGCGCTACATACCCTGATGAGACACCGAATTCCCTTTGTGCATGGGTAGCACGCTACTCCATGGGAGTGCTTAAATAGAACAGTGAGTGTGTGATGTAGGGTGATCACTCGGCAAGAAGGAAAATTCTAGACAGCGATAGTAAAAATTCAGGACAAAGGGTGGGCAAAATTCAGGACAAAAATTCAGGACAAAATGTCATTTTTACAGACACACCTGAGGACGTTGCAGGGTTATAAGATAAACAGCTGACAAAATTTGAAGCCAAAACAATTCATCCAAGCTATTTAACTTGGCAGCTTTCAACCCTCGACATTGGTCAACCTATCGCTCTCTTAAAGAAAAGCTGAGGCTACTGAGAAGATCCTACAGACAGAAAGTCTGGAAGGAGATGTCACATTATCAATAGGCATTATGGCATAGGTTACTAAATGCCACCAAGACCAAGAATGCTTAAGCATTCTGGGGGGTCATTAATGAATTGGAAAAAGGAAGTAACAGGGCCACATGTCAATACTACAGAAGAGGTATGGGTGAGGTTCCTCATTAACTTTTATGGCCCTAGTGCTACCAAGTTAATTAATCCAGCTATGAGCCATCATTCTGTGAAGTGCAACAAGATATTTGTAATGATAGGAGTAGCTCAGCATCGACGCTACATTTGGAACTCCTGAGTAAAAAAGAAATACCCAATATTCTGAGCCGGATTAGATCAAATGGGGCCCCTGGCCCTAATGGACTCCTCAATGTTATATTTCGAGGCAATTCTGATATGTGGGCTGATGTCTTGACCCACTTGTACAATGAGGTTCCAGCAATGAATACTGTTCTAGAGCCCTGGCAAAGAAGTATTGTGCAGCCAATTTATAAAAGTGGCCCGCCAGATAACGCCTCAAATTATCGATTAATTGCTTTAACTGATGTTAAGGCAAAGGTCTTTGCCTCCCAATTATTGATTGTTTCGGAAGAGTGAGCAACATCATAGAAAATACACCCAAATAATCAATCAGGATTTCGTAAGGGGCAATCTACAATTACCAACCTATTGACCCCCACCCAGTTTTAAAAAAATGCGAAATGTATACATCTGCTTTATAGACTTAAAGGCTGCATTCAATTCTGTTCCACGATCAATACTGTGGTGAAAACTTGCTGGATGGGGTATTCCCCAAAGGTTTCTCGATGTTATTATACTTTTGTACACAAATTCTTGTGTTCAGGTTAAGTTAGGCGATTAATTCAGCTTGTCTCGGAGAATTGAAACCTGTAATGATCTTCAACAAGGGTGTGTATTGGCCCCATTCCTGTTTAACCTTTTTATGTCAGATCTGTTACAGCACTTTGAAACCGTTAATGCTCACCCTTCCAAACTTGCCAGTGGTCATCTTCAATATCTTCAGTATGCTGATGATACGATTTTACTTAGTCAAACCCCTATAGAATTACAACGACTAGTCACTGCATTTCATGAATACATAGTTTTTTGGAGATGAATGTCAAGAAAACTAAGATTATGGAAATTGGCCCAGTGTGCTCTAAGACTCGACCCTGGCAAGCGAGAGGAGGACCAAATGAGGTTGTGAAGACATATAGGTATCTGTGCATCGATAATGAAGTCTCGTTTAAAAGTCATTTTAATGTTTTAAGAGCAAAAACATCATCTTTAATATACACTTTTAAGTCATTACGTAATACATTAAGATGCCAGTTGTATGAACATCTCAAAGTTATGGAAGCCAAGTTACTACCGACTACTGCCTATTGCTCACCCATCACTAAGTGAGAGGATGCTAAATTATTGGATTTATTGTTAATCAAGGCTTGCAAATCCATCTTTGGAATCCCTAAATCAACTGACCAAGCTGGAATCCGCTTGGAGTTTGGTCTCAAACACAGTCTTTGGCGGCTCAAGGGTCATTTATGAAATGTATTTTCTCTATGTTAGTTAGTAATGCTTAAAAAAGAATGTAAACGTTTTGAACATTGTTGGAGGGTGGACTATCTGCCAGAGAATATTTGAAATATCAAGAAGAGTTAAAACACTACCACAAACAAATCAGGAGAATGCGCAGGGTTTTTATACCCAAAAAATCGAATCTGCAAAAAACGCCCCTAAAAATATTTTTCGTATTGTGAAGGAACTTACTTCCCTGGCGCGAGTTACAGCAGTGTTGCCGGCATCTCCGGAGTACTGTAATACAGTAGCTAGTTTCTTTTCGGAAAAAATAGAGCAGATATATGCCACCTTCCCAGAAACTAGTAGGAATTGTACTTTTGCTCCCCCTAAGAGTGAAACATCTCATGAGGGAAGTTTTACTTCCAACCGCCAGTCGAAAAAGATATACTTTAGCTAATGTCAGTAGTAAAATCAGGCTCCCCCATGGATATTATCCCTCCAAATATGTTTCAGGGCCCTATAGAGCACTGAATCTGCCTTACTCCTGGCCTCTGAGGCGCTACAAATAGCAGCAGATGAAGGTAGGACGGCAGCCCTGATTCTGTTGGATTTAAGTGCAGCTTTTGACACGGTATGCCACAGCCTCCTTTTGGAACGGTTATGGGATGCCGGTATCAGAGGCAGCACATGGGAATGGATCAAGCATTTCCTACAAGACAGATCTTTTCAAGTCCTACAACGACCCTTTAAGTTAATCCGTCCCCTGTTACAAGTGGTGCCACAGAATTCTGCCCTTAGCCCAACGTTATTTAACGTGTATATGCGCCCACTAGCCGATATAGTACTGAAACATGGGGTGAAGCTGGTGTCATATGCTGATGACACTCAGCTGATCATCAAGCTAGAACAGAAGGATGTGGAGGCTGCACCTAAATTCAAAGCCTGCTTAATTGACTGGATGAATTTCAGTTGTCTCCAATTAAATACAGGCAATACTGACATCATGGTAGTTGGTAAACAGCCTTCCATCTGGTCTCATAGCTGGTGGCTGGAAGAATTAGGGTCCGAAACCCGGTTCCCAAACCTAAGATCAAAAATTTGGGAGTTTGGTTTGATAAAACACTATCCTTTACGGAACAAATATCTTTGGCTGGTACTTGCTTTGGCCTCTTGAGGATGCTACGGAAAATCTTAGATCTCCTACCTCTAGATGCTAAAAAGACCATTCTTCAGGCTTTGATTACATCTCGATTGGATTACTGCAATATTCTCTATCTAGGGGTCACTAAAAGCAATATGAGAATCCTGCAGAAAGTACAGAATGCTGCTGCACGGATGTTACTGAACATCCCAAGGCGAACCCCGGTGGGAGCAGCTCTGAGGGAACTGCATTGGGTACCGGTGCAGTACAGAGTAATTTTTAAAGCTTTTGTGTTTCTGCCATAGGATTCTGAATGAGAAAGGACCTAGTTATCTGCGGCCCTTACTCACTTCCTACAGACCTATCCGGAATCTTAGGTCTGTGGGCACGGCTAAGCTGACAGTGCCAAAAATTCATAAGGCACGCTTAGGAGGCAGATCCTTTAGTTTTTTAGCAGCTAAAGCTTGGAATCAACTGCTGTTGGAGCTGAGCATGCAGCCCTTAGAAGTGCTGTTCCGTAGAAAACTCAAAACATGGTTCTTTCGGGCTCCTTTGGGGGATTGGTGCTAACTTTTGCTGTCTTGGATTGGGCCCCATTTCTCTCTCAGACAGGGATGTCTTAGCGCGGGGACACTCTGTTGGACTAACCATGCGCTTTATAATCTAATCTAATCTAATCTAACGTTGTTGAATGTTTTTGAATACCGATTTTTAATGAATAGCAGTATATCATCTGCTATAAGCACTTGCCACTTTTATGGACCCTGTATGTCTCTCTTTGAGTTAGGATAAATGTATTCTTAGGCTCAACTCTGAGGTATTTTTAATGCACATAGGTTTTATTCGCATTGCATATGTCCCTTTGTATGTACTGTAAAATGTCATTTGGTGATGTTTTTTATTGATCACACAATAAGTAGATTATTTGTTCATAAGCACTTGGCATTTTGAAGTATTGTATGGTTTCTTGCTGGCAGCTCTATTTTTAACGTTGTTGGATGTTTTTGCAAATAGATTTTTTATTGAACAGCAGTATGTCCACTGCTATAAGCTCTGGCCACTTTATGGAACCTGTATTGCTCTTTCCGAGTTAGGATAAATGTATTCTTATGTTCAACTTTGAGGTATTTTTATGCACATAGGTTCTATTCGCATTGCAATATGTATTCTTGTATGTACTGTAAAATGTCATTTTGTGATGATTTTTATTAATCAGACAATAAAATGTACTTACTTCAAGCCAAAACTGGTTTATGTTGTTTAGTTTACATTATACATTGGAGTATTGAGCAAACATTCACACATAGTTGGGCATATTAAATGATAAAAAAACTAGCAAACAAATGCACGTTTTGCAGAATTTGACAGCTGACATAAAGGACAGTTTTCACAATTTTAGCCAGTACCATGAATGATAGTGCCAGAAGAAATGCTGTGTTGCTGAGTTCACAGGCAGTAGCACCAGTGGTGTAACAGTAGCTCCCACGAAGCAGGGATCCCCGAGCTCCAGGGGCCCCCCTCAGCACAGTACACTGACTGGATCTGGGACCATAGTGGTAGGTGAAGGGCCGGGGGAGGGGCTTCGTGTACTTTGTAGTGGGGGCCCTTCAAGTTTCATTAAGTCACTGTGTAGCACTACTAGAGAGTGTGAAGCAGAGAGAGAAACTATGTTGTGAAAGGATGAGAGAGGCTATATGCAGAGATGAAGAGAAAGAAATTTGGAACAGTGAAAGTGAACAGTAAGAGAAGAGGAAAGCACGCGAGGGTCTGCCAGCGGAGAGGGAGAAAGAACACGCAGTGAAAAGCAAAAAGAAGATTACAGAAGAAGATGGGGCAGAGAAAGGATCAACAAACAGATTCAGAAAGATGCTTATGGTGACAGAGAGAAGGTTGAGAAGAGAAAAAAGGTAGAGGGGGCACATAAAGAAGTGAGGTAGAGGGAACAGAGAGAAAGCATGTGGGGGAGTGAGAGAGGCAGAGACGAATGACAAGGTATGAGCTAGAGGAGGGAACAGATGGAGAAAAGGGAACAGGGAGAAAGAGGTTTAAAAGGGAGTGAACAGAGTGATTACGTGCAAGTTCACTGTATAACTTGCATGTGAGAGCTTTCAATCCCGATTCCAATGCACCATTTCTTTGAAAATATAGTGCCCCTCTGCTCTTTGACACAACAGAGAACAGCAACATTTACTGTACTATGTTGCGTGAAATGTTAGTAAATATGGCCAGCGATGGTTTGGCACACGTATACAGACATACATTTTGTCTTGGGCCTTGTACAGTGCTCTGCTGCCTTTTGGCTAGTGTTGCACTTCTAAAATAACTTACGTAAATACAGACAGACTGGAAATCGCTATTGCTGAACCTGGCCCTTTTTGCAGGGTTATACCCAAACTTTTTGCTTCCTTCCTCCTATTTTTTCGGACCAGTTTTTGATGGCTTTAGGACACTGAGCACCTTACCACTGCTGATCAGTGCTAAAGGGCATATGCTCTCTGTGTAAAGTGTGATTATGATTGGTTATCCATGATTGGCATATTTTATTTACTGGTAAGTCCCTGGTAAAGTGCACTGTGTGTGCCCAGGACCTGTAAATCAAATGCTACTAGTAGGTCTGCAGCACTGATTGTGCCACTCACACAAGTAGCCCTTGCAATGTGTCTCAGACTTGCCACTGCAGTTTCTGTGCGCAAAGTTTGTAACTGCCATGTCGACCTGGCAAGTGGACCCACTTGCCAGGCCCTAATCTTCCCTTTTGGTACATGTAAGTCAACCCTAAGGTAGTCCCAAGGTGCCCCCATGGGCAAGGTGCAGTGTATGTTAAAGGTAGGACATGTACTGGTGTGTTTTACATGCCCTGATAGTGAACTACTGTGTATTTTGTTTTTCACTAATGCAAGGACTAGCACTCCCATAGACTTTCATTGGAGCTGCCTTGTAACATTTTACATGTGCAACTTTCAATTGGGAACAGCTACAGATTTGGAGTTTAGACTCTCTGAACTCAGAATTTAATAACACACTGTTCTGAATAAATGACGCCTGGTCCATGTAGATTTTAGGTTGGTTAATTTAAGATGGATGTAATCATCTAGAGCCCCACCAGGAGTAGCCTTTCTGCTGCTCAGCCCATTCTCCAACTGACTCTCTCACTCACCAACATTCCACAGCCACCTCACACAGCAACATTCCACCACCACAGTCACACTGGCTGAGCAGCAGGTATAACACATCTCCTTTCTTTATTCAACTCGACTCGGCGATGCTGCGAGCGCAAAGTAAGTGCTTTTGTTTATTTATTTATTTACTCTCGACGTTCCCATCGTATGTCACACTCCACTACCCTCCCACCCAGCTCTGCCCTGCCCTGCCTCCCCGCCCCACAGTGTTACCTGTGCGAGCCGCCACTGAGAAAGCTGCATGTGGTGTTCACTCAAAGAACGTGCCTGGATGCCCCCACTAGTCCAGGGTATCAGGCACCATTGAAGGAAACAACAGCATCTCCTCACAGAACCCAGCGATCCACACATTATGCATAACACTCCCTCTGTAGTGAGTAGGCATACGCCTTCCTAAACCTGAACTTGACCCTACAGTTTTACCTGACCCGTTTTGTATCTACATTTCATGATTATTTTATGTTGGATTTTTGTCGTTTTGGTCTTGTCTGAATTAGATAAATATTGCCTATTTTTCTGAACTGGTGTGGTGTCCTTTTTGTAGTGTTTTCACTGGGTTACTGTGTGTGATTGGTGCAAATGCTTTACAGATTGCCTCTGAGATAAGCCTGTATGCTGATGTCAAGTGGGTGAGCAGGAGTTATCTAAGTGTGTAGACCCCTTACCCTGACTAGAAGGAAGCGTCCCTACTTGGACAGGGTGCACATCACTGCCAACAATTTTTCAAGGAAACATGGGGAAATCCATCCAAGGTTCCAGCACAGAGCATCTGTCTAGAAGGTTACATTGTGGCACCAGAAGATTTTGGGATCAGTGCACACCAGTCATGTTAAGCATTTCTGATAGTGATCTTTCTTCTCCATTAATCAGAAATGTGGAAATAAAAACTTTACAAAAACAGAGATTACAATAAAATGAAATCTCTCCATTCTATGACTATGCCTTCCTACCACTCGTCCTGTGCCTCAGGACCCGGGGCACTGCACAGGCTGCAGGAATTAGAAAAGAAGGCTAGCCAACAATTAAAGGGTCTAGCTTGTCTCTTAGAATCCATGCACAAGCTAAGCCCTGAAAATATTTGCTGAGTAAATCTCTACAAACATCACGTAAAATATGATAAAGTCTCTTTAAAATTAAAAGAAGGTTATTTCTTCAACATGTGGAAGCATTGACATTAATAGGACACATTATAGCACTGGACTGAGAAGTACTTATTGAATGTGGTAGTTTCTAAACATGAAATTAGAAACCTTCCTGCCCCCACCCTACTCTGCCGACAGTGGTATTAGTGAACTAAGAGGTAAGACATTTGTCATGTGAACCCTGTATGTGGCCCAATTGTTATAGAAAGAGCAACATTATAGTCTAATAAATGAAACACAATAGCTTGTGTGACAGCTGGTATTTTAAACTCACATATCTGAAGGTGCCTTCATATGTCAAACTGAAAAAAAGCAGGGTATGTAAAATAAAATATTTTCCTTAGATCAAACAATTTGGTTAAGGGGGAAGCTGCGATTAATCCAGGTTTTGTGATTTCACTTTGTACAAATCAGCAACGAAATGTTTTTACCTCTTGGTGCATGAGAGTAGAGCGAGGGTGGCAGGCAGAACCCATACGAAAGCTCGACTCGCTATGGGCTTGAGGTTCCAATGGGATTTCGAGCTGAGCCAGAGCCGGGTTTCAGGCTCAAGTCTGGCTCAAGCTTTTAGCGGCTCCCCAACCTATAGCTATGCCCCTGACAGGGAAAACTTTAGTGCTGGTGACAGCTGGTGTGGCAGTCTTTGTTGGCGCCCCCTCACCCCTCTAAAGACCTCATTCTCCACAGATTCCTTCACTTCCACCCTCTAATGCTCCAATGGTGCCCTTCATCTCTACACAGACTCTCTCTCATGTGTAATTAATTTTTTTATAGTGCTACTGATCTCAAGTATGTAGAGTACATCACACACATACTATACAGAGACAATGACTCATATAAATGTGTAAGTCAAAGTATAGGAAATGTTACGGAAGACAATGAGGGCTGCAGGGTGTAGGAGTCACATGTCATCCATACTGGTAGGCATTATTTGTTAAGATTGCCTGGTTTGGAGAAATACAAACTCAGGATTTAAAATATAACATAATGGCTGGAGAGTTATTATTTATAAATATTTATTACTATCCAAAGAAACCCTACCTAGTAACCTAAGAAAAACGAATGATTGTAAAAAAATAAGAATGTTTTAATCCATTGTATTGCATTTTGCATGCAGCTCTTTGATAACAGTTCATAGGTGCCTGGAAACAGTCGGAGTACCACTGCCTCAGCCATGCGTGTTCCGACATCGCAGGCATAACCACGCTTGCCTTAACCACGCATTTGCCTTAACCATGCATATACGTAGTTAAGGCATATGCACGGTCTAGTTTCTGGCTGCAGCTCGGTGGAAGAGCAGGAAGCAGTAAGAGGAAAGATCGGGACGAGGCGGTGAGGTACGTGGGGTTTTGGGGGATAGTTTGTAGGGGTTGGGGTAGTTTTTAGGGCTTGCAGTGGGTCAGGAGTTTTAGGGCTCGGGCAGGGGATGGGGTGGGGAGTAGTTTGTTTGGGTTGGGGGTAGTTTTGGGGGCTGTGGTGTTAGGGTAGCTTTCAGGGTTGGCGGGGTCGGAAGTTTTAGGGCTCAGGGCGCGGGGGTGGGTGGTAGTTTGATTGGGTTGGGGGAGATTTGGAGGCTTGAGGGGGTCAGGGTAGTTCTCAGGGCTGGGGTGTTGGTGAGTTTTAGGGCTCAGGGCAGGGGACAGGAAAGTGGCATTTTACAGGCTAAGGGGGCAGTTGGTCTGGGGCGGGGGGTAGATTTTAGGGGGTGGGGGCTGGTTTTAGGGCACAGGGAGGGGGCTGGGGTCGGAGTAGTTTTTAGGGGGCTGAGTTTTTGTGCTCAGGGCAGGGGACAGGAAAGGGGCAGTGTTCAGGTCGAGAGGGCAGTTGGGGTGAGGCAGGGGGTAAGTGGGGGTAGGTTTTAGGGGGTGGGGGATGGTTTTAGTGCTCAGGGAGGGATTCTGTGGTCGGAGAAGTTTTTAGGGGCTGGTGGGTCGAGTATTAAGGTTCAGAATAGGGGGTCAGGGAAGTTTATAGGGCTAGGGCAGGTAGAGTTGACCGCAGGAGGGCCGAATTTTAGGGCTCAGGGCAGAGGGGCAGGAGTGTGATCTTTATCACACATGTCCCTTTACCAATCATGAAATTGCATGGTAAAGGCATGCTTAGTAAAGACGCGGTCATGGTTAAGACCACGTGGTTCAGGCATGCGTTGTTGAGGCATGCATTGTTCTATCACACAACCCGCTGTGCTATATTAGGATTCTAATTTATGAACTGCAAGGAACTTTGTAACAAGAGCAGTAACCCACTGAATTATCTAAATAAGAAAACAATTCTTTGGTTTGCACATTACACTTGTGCTGTGCAAGAGTCACATTATCCCTCTGCACTGTTTTAGGAGTCAAAGCTAGGACTAGGCAAAACTCGGATCTTTCCAACAGATACATTAATCACCATAGATAAACTGCCATTTTTATTACTGCCTAAAAATTGGTGGCACATAAGGAGCTCTAAAGTCTGTGCATTTATACCTTTAAATAATTTCAAAATACAGTGACCCAGAAGTTTGGGTGGTGCAGACCCCAGGACAAAAGCCGAATGCTGTGCTCTAAGCAGGGGCAGGAGGAGGTGCACACTTTTTCAAAGAGAGATCTGGCTCATATTCCTTTAATCCAGTTTACAGATATAGCTGGACGGACTTGCTTCAGTGTTTTTTTAAACTGAGGATATCACAACCAGATACTAGCTCAATGATCTGTTTACTGTGACGGACATGAGCACCTTAAATGGTATCACTCTACACATGTGATTTTTTTCACCATTAAAAGGGCTAGGCGTCTGGAAACCTTTGCCTGCATTTACAACAACACTAGAAAGACAAAGGCAGGTCCATTCCCTCCCCCACCAACACACTTTTCCCCTGCATATAAAATTAGATGCGGAAACATCCTGTGTAGCTTTAATTAAGTCAGGATAGGAGGAAGAAAAAGTGACAATCGAAGGCATCGAGGGACAATATAAGATGGAATGCGAAGGAGTTCTACCCAAGGCCCTTTCCAAGAACCAAGAAAGTCCAAAAAAGGAAATGTCCTCAATGCCGCAGGAAGATGCCCATATTCGTTTCACTCTTTATCTAGATGACTGGGATGTTTGCATTGGGACGAGCGTTCAAATATGGAGGGAGCTGGTAAAGGAACATCAGTTTGGGGAGGGGTTCAAGGAAGCTATTTTCATGTGCTCTTGAGACACTGCACTTTTACACAGTTCCTGACGTAATAAAGCGTGGCGCACGGTGATCTATGGTGCCTGGCGACCAACCTTGGTGGGGGGGACAAATAAACGTAATTGTAGGTACATAAACTAAAACAAATTTAGCGAATTTCTTTGTTGCAGATGGCGCTGAAATGCTGTTAAATTCCAACAGTGTCGCCAGCTTTTCTAGTCGTTTTTTTGCAATTCCTGTTATATTTCAGTTGTATCTTTCACACCTGAGAAGAGATTGTACATCATTAAGTGTCAGGGAGCTCTATGCAATGACTTTCCCACACTTAGATGCTCTTCGAGACTTAAGTAAACATATTTGCCGAAAGCGGCATAGAAAGTGTATGAAAGTGCACGATACGTGAAAACGCCATATTTTCACAGGGAAGATGATGGGATAAAGACACAAAATTATGTTAATTTTTGTGAAATATCGCCATTTTTCAACCATAGACCAAAATGTTTTCTGTAGTACGGAAATTCCACTCACACAGAGGCATAACAGCCATACAAAATGTTTGGTAAACCATGCATTTTTTTCTAAAACCCTAAATGTCACAGCCAACGTATGAGTAGGCCTGTGATTTTCATGAAATGGGTTTACAGTTGTAAGTCTTGGCTTATTTTTGAAGAATAAGGGCCCATCAATAATCTTTTCGAGAAACTCCTATAAGCTGCACACTTTGATAACATTTTGGAAAAAGGAGGGACAAATTAGACTATACTAGTCAGGGACATCTTAAGGATTTTGGGGGCCCTGGGCCAAACATATTTTGGGGGCCCCTGTTCAGAACAGCTTTGAATTTATGATCCAATTTGAGCCCCTGTTTCCCACGCAGTTTCCGCTTCCTCAGCTGCGTTAGCGATCCAGTTTGCATAATAGGCATTAGCCTATATATTCCCGATGCAAACGTACGCGCGCAGCTGACAGCGGTAGGATTTAGTGTTTCCTGCCCTGCTACTAGGTTTTTAATACTTTTTAAATTGTATATGTGTGGCTGAATTACTACGCGTACTTGCACTTTACTTGATTCTGCTTGCCTACACCTCCTTAGCTGCTCCGATTCGCATCTCGCTTTTCCTCCAGTCCAGGTCCGCCACGGCTGGTACGCCGATTGTGCAGAGGGCTGGGGCTACTCATCGGGCTCCTCACTTCCGCTCATGCAGTTTCTGCTTCCTCAGCTGCGTCAGCGATCCAGTTTGCATCATAGGCATCAGCCTATAAATTCCTGATGCAAACGGACGCGTGCAGCGGGCACGCCAAAGGCAAGCCCGTCTGCGCCCGTCAGCGTCCCGGAGGCGTCCGGCGCCAGCCATGCTGCCCAGTTCCCCTCCAGTGAGTTTCTTCCACTATATTACAATAGGGAAAAACTGCTTAGCCTTAGGCGGCTACCATTATGTCAGTGTACAGCGGCTGATCCGAGCCTGGAGGTAGACTTTCGATGCAATAAGTGCAACTGGTCTCTCCTCCAGCCCAGGAAACTCGCACCCAAGATCCTCCCACGCAACAATAAGTGTAAAAACAATAAGAAAACAGAGGAATTAAAGGCCACCCTTTTGAATTGTCGCTCTATGCAAAAGCATGAACCACACATTTATGACCTACTTTTAGATGAACAGCCTGATCTTTTATTTCTCACTGAGACCTGGCTGTCTGAAGCCTCCAACCCTACTATCACCTCGGCCATCCCTACGGGTTATAAAATCCTTAGGAGGGACCGACCGAGTGGGAAGGGGGCGGTGTCACCATAATTTACAATCAAAAACTAGACTGCTCTCCCATCCCGATGGAAAACATTGAGGCGCAGAGTCCTTAGGCTTCCGCTGTACCTTATCCCCCATGATAGCATAGCTGGTTTTCTGATTTACAGACCTCCCGGTGCAATTGGAAATTTTATTACTACGCTTAATACAGCCACCACCTCCCTGGCCTTAAAATACAACAACTGCCTTATTCTGGGAGATTTCAATATACATATGGACAATGGAAAAGACCCTCAAACAATTTCCTTGTTGGAGACGCTGCAGGCCTGTAACATGTTTCCATCTATTTTTCCGGCCACCCATGAGAAGGGCCATACCCTAGACCAAATCTTTCACAACTTTGACATATCAGTAAGCCTACCTCTTCCCATTACCTGGTCTGACCACCTCCTACTAAAATTCCCAACTCTGCCACAGCCCCTCGGGCTAACGCAGGGCAGAGGGTCCCTAATTACAGGACGTTCCATAAAATATCCATCCCGATGTTAGCAGATGTTAGCAGATGCCCTCGGTCGTTCCTCACCGGAGCTGTCTGGCTGCCCGACTCGGACGCCCTCTCCGAACCAACATTGGTGCAGCGGTACCGGTTGTTTCCCGCTTCTCAAAGAGGTCAGCCCCAACAGCTCCATGGTTTAACGATTCCCTCAGATCTAGCAAAAGAAATTGTAGAAAAATGGAATGGAAAAGGCGTAAATCCTATCTACCTGAGGACAGAAAGGTGTATAAAGACACCTTAAAAGCTCATTACATTCTCGTGAAGGCAGCCAAGAAAAACTTCCTTCAAACCAACATAGAAAATGCCCAAAATAAGAGTAAGGAAATCTTTAGCATAGTTACATCCTTTATCGCCCGAAAGCCGCACAAAGGAAGGGCCATGCACGGAAGAATGGTCTAAGCAAATAGCTCATATCATCCACAAAAAGATCTCTGTGATCCAACAAGCCTTCACTAACATCTCAGAAGAAGAACTGACCTTCTACCTTAGTTCTAATAGCAAATTTCACCTCTTGGATTCTCCATCTTTACTAGCTTTCCCTGAGTTTCAGCTTGAAGAGTCACTGACCCTTCTCCAAAGCATTAAGTCTGGCTCTCCTACCGACCCATGTCCAGCGAATATCCTGAACCTATTAGCTTCCACCATAAACCACACGGTAAACCAGCTCATTAATGTTTCCCTCTCCTCAGGCAACATGCCGAAATTATGGAAGAATTCTAAGATTCTTCCACTGATAAAAAAGGCTAACGCCAAACCAACGGACCCTGCTAACTAAAGGCCAATCTCGCTTCTTCCGGCCCTCTCCAAACTATTAGAGAAGCATGTAAACAAGGCCCTCCAAAAACACATTGAAGATGGGAAGCTCCTTCATGAGTCCCAATCCGGTTTTAGGGCTAACTACAGTACGGAGTCCGCTCTGCTGGAAGTGACTGAATTTCTGAAGGGTAAGCTGGACCAGGGAGGCAAGGCTGTTCTGATACTGCTCGATCTGTCGGCGGCCTTCGATACGGTCCCACATGAGAGGCTCCTGGAGAGACTTGCTAACATCGGCTTGGGGGGACCGCCTTAACGTGGATGTCATCCTTCTTGGCAAATAGATCTCAGGACATCTGGCTCCCCCTTTCTCATCCCCGGTTCCGGCCATGAATGTAGGTGTCCCTCAGGGCTCCATTCTCAGTCCTACCCTTTTTAATATATATCTATCCCCCTTGCATTTCTGATAGAGGAAGAGGGCGCCAAAATAGTTTCCTATGCTGATGACACTCAGCTGATTTTTACATGTGAAAAAGGAACCGACTTTGACAGGGCAATGATTAGGTCTTGCCTCACAAAGGTTTTTAACTGGCTTAAGACCAATCAGCTGAAGTGCAATCCTGACAAAACTGAAGTTGTTTTCTTTGGTAATCCAGAAACGCCTGACTGGAGCTCTTGGTGGCCAAAAGATCTGCCGCCCCCGCCCGCGGAAAAGGAGAAAGTAAAAAACTTAGGAATTGTCATAGACAAGACACTCTCCATGCACTTTCAAATCCAAAATCGACTGGCGCTTGCTTGGGCATAATCCGGATGCAAAAAAAATTCCTGCCACTCTTACCGCTTGAGAGCAGAAAGATCGTGGTGCAGGCTCTGGTGACATCAAAGCTTGACTATGTCAACAGCTTGTACCTCGGTCTTCCCAAATCCCTTATCCAGCACCTACAAGTGGTACAAAATGCGGCGGCCAGGGCCATCCTGAGACCTAAACCCAGATCTAGTATGACCCATTCATAAGTCTCTACACTGGCTCCGCATAAAAACGGATCGACTTCAAAGCGATGACCATCTTCTTTAAAGCTTTCCACGGCTTAGGATCCAGCTACCTAAATAAGTGCGTTAATCGCCAGACAACATCTAGACCCCTAAGATCTTCCAATGCCAACCTGGCCATCGTGCCTAAAATATGCCGTGCCCGCACTGGAGGCAGATCCCTCGGCTTTCTAGGCGCAAAATTGTGGAATAGACTCCCTGAGTCTCTGAGACTAACCACAGACCTACTCTCTTTCAGGAAGAACTTAAAAACCTGGCTTTTTAATAACTGATGGGTCTTTTACGCACGTTTTCTTCCCCCGTCACGCGCCAGGACACTCTAGTCTGAGTAGCTGCGCGCTTTATTAAATACACTATTTCATTTCATTTCATTAGGTCCCTGACAGTGCAAAGGAACACTCGTCCAAATTCTAAGGGCCTTATTTATGAGGGCTTGCTTCACTTTTATGCCGCCGGTGCGTCACTTTTTGTGACGCACTGGCAGCGTAAAAAATGTGCCATGTTGAGCCCTATTTACAAAGTGACGCATCTAGGCAGATGCGTCACTTTGTAAACCCCTGCACCACATTATACCAGCGCCAGGTATAATGTATGCAGGGTGGGTGTTCCCCGCAAAAGCCTCGTAGAAGTGGCGCATTGAAATCTATGAGAACTCAGTGCACCACTTCTAGGACGCCATTGCGTCAATATCTTACACCTGCCTCACAGCAGGCGTAAGACTGATGCAGGCCCTTTCACATGGGGCTTGCCCCATGTGAAAGGACACATTGCTGGAGTTGTGTCTATTTTAAGACACACCCCAGCAATGCATAACTTTGCGCCTACAGATACGTCAGAAATACTGACGTATCTGTAACTCCTTGCGACATGATGTGTCATACAGTAAATATGACGCATCCATCATGTCGCAAGGAGGGCACTACTGAAGTGACGCATCCCTGTTTTCACACAGCGATGCATCACTTCTCATAAATAAGACCCACAATGTGTTTACATCTAATATTCAGGGATAGTTATGTGTGTTTTCAATATTGTAACACAGCAGCAGCTCACCAATATTACTGCAAATAATCTCTGTGACGCCCTCCCATTTCTTATATGTTAGGCCTTGTTTTGATCTAAAAGAAACTTTTGTATGTATATTGCATGAAACATAAACACAACATTTTCTCTGCAAAATGGCTGTACTAGACTCTCACACATCAGGTACATAAAAAATAAATTAAAGGAAAACAGTATTTAAAACAATCTGTTTAAGAAATATTCAAGGTCATTAGGGCAAAACTCTGGAGAACGGAGCTGACTCTGTCAGGGGCCCCCTGAAAGGCTGGGGCCCACTTTGCCCATGCATTAAAACGTCTCTGATACTAGTATATTGCCACTGCTTAATTTGTAAAAAAAAATATATAACTTTAGGGGCCTAAAGTTTTTCTTAGGAGCCCTCAGTCAGTTTAGTTGAATGGCAGGGTTGTGCAATACTAGGCCTTGTCTTGATTCCAGTTCATACCTCATTCTTCCAATACTACACACTTCCAGTCTCTTCTTTTCATCTTTACAGTTCCTTTACAACCCTGCTTTCTCTTTTATCATTATTTTTCTAAATTTCTCTTCCTCCCTTTTTATTCCTTTTCTGCATTTCACTCTCTTGCTATAGTTGCGATAGCTGCTATCAAAGTCTGAAGATAAGAAATAAGTCCCAGTCCCCAAAACTGAGTGCAGGTCAGCCCATCAAAAGGCCTAGAAGAAAGAGGGAGCATTATGGCCCAGACAGGCACATTCGAGGACCCAACTCTCCTTCAAGAAAATGTATTTATAGATTTGTAAATGAAAGGAAATGTTCCATCTTCATTAATAATGATAAAACATACATGTCCATCTTTTCTCTTTTTCCTGTACTACATTTATCTTGATACTTAGAAACAAGTGCTTATTGCACCTCGCGAAAATGGAAGAAGCGTCAAGATGGCCCCACATGGGCCTCACATTTAGGGCCTCATTTATGAAAAGTGTTGCATCGCTGCGGTAAAACAGCGAAGCAACACTTTTCAGTGCGCCCTCCGTGTGACACCATGGATGCGCCAAATTTACTGAACGGCGCACCATGTCGCAAGGATTGACAGATACGTCAGGAATCCAGACGTATCTGTCACCGCAAAAATGGCGCTTTGCTGGAGTCTGTCTGGAAACAGACGCAACTCCAGCATTGTGTCATTTCACATAGGGCAAGCCCCATGCGAAAAGGCCTGCGTCATGCCCTTACACCTGATTCAAGCAGGCGTAAGGATTTGACACAGTGAGGCCGTATAAGTGTCGCAGTGAAATCTCATAGATTTCACTGCAACACTTCTACGAGCCATTTCTGCGCCGGAACGCCCACCCAGCATACATTATACCTGTCGCACTGACTATGAGGAAGTTCACTCTACATAGATATTTTACACTTAATCTGCCGCATATTCAAACAAACAGTGCTGGAGTTTACATGATAGATTAGTGCTCATGAGAAACATGTAAACTTTCTCTGGAGGTATTACCTGTCCAGAATATTAGTGATACGTAATTGTTTTCTGGAGGCTTTGCTTTACAAACCATGACTAAAACTGACATACAGTTACACAGCAATGACAGTTTATGATTCCCATAAATCAGTCCAATTGAGATATAATTGGACAGTGAGGTGCTTGGTGAAGACCAACCTGAAAACCTTGGTACAGTCACACTTGTCATCAGTAATTCATTTTTTTTATACAGCGACATTTTCAGGAAATGGCTGTTGTCTTGGATCTCTGTGTTCTTCGTGACATTTATTTGCCGAATTTATATTACCCATTTGGTTTATGTATTTTGATTTTAAGGTATGTCCGTGTGAGTTTTACTTTAAAACAATAGGAAATATTAGTTTCTGTTGTATGTCCAAATGGATGTTTGACCTAAAATCTGCAGTTATCATGAAGGCTAATGAATAACTCACTGCCCAATCATACAGTATGCACTTTGTTAGACCTGGTATCCTTGGCATGGTTTCCCCCCTTTTTGCCTTTATCCCTCTTGTTTTGCTGACTTCATTTTTGCTGGCTTTAGGACTCTGCACAGTTTACCTCCACTAACCACTGCTAAAGTGCTTGATTTGTCTCCCTAAAACTTAGTAGAATTGGCTTACACCCAATTGGCATATTTAATTTACTTGTAAGTCCCTAGTTAGGTGGCACTACCTATGCCCAGGACCTGTAAATTAAATGCTACTAGTGGGCCTGCAGCACTGATGGTGAAGCAACTTAAGTAGCACTTCCAACATGTCTTAGGTCTGCCATTGCAGCCTGTGTGTGCAGTTTTTGAGTTGCCATGTCAACCTGGCAAATAAACCTTTTTGCCAGGCCTAAACCTTTCTTTTTAATACATGTAAGTCACCCCTTGATAGGCCTTGGATAGGCCAGACGGCAGGTTGCAGTGTATTAAAAAAGTAGAACATGTACCTTTAAGATTTACTTGTCCTCTTAAATCCGTTTTTCACTTCTGCAAGGCCTGCCTCTCCCATAGGATAACTTTGGGGTTACCTCATTACATACAATAAGTGATCATTTCCAAACAGGAGCAGGTAACCAGTTCATGTTTGGTATCTTTGAAATTGTAATTAAAAATTCTCTCTCATGGTGAAGTCGGATTTTAAATTACAAATTTGAAAATGTCACTTTTAGAAAGTTGGCATTTACATGCCTTAGCCATTTAGTGCCTGCAGCTTGTCTCTGAGTAGTTGTCAGTTGGGCTTTGGGTATTCCTCCTAGACAGCCACACTCAATAGAGAGCTAGGTGTGCCTGGATAGGCCATCACTTGCAGGATGGGAGGGTGGAGTGGAGTCACTTGAATAGTCTGTGTCCTACCGCCACACAAAAGGCTAAACACCCCCTGTAGTTAGATGGAGCCAGGACAGGGAAGGCAGGATGCCTTTGGACATCAAAGAGAAACCTCTAGAAGCTTCTCCCACTTGAAAGGAAGGCACAGATATAAACATTGGACAGACACAAACTCTTCAGTACACTTCTGGATCTGTGGATACTGTGCCAGGAAGAAGGACTGCTGTGCTGCTGAAAGGACTGCCACTCTGTTGGACTGCTCCTCTGAAGGAACTGCTGCCCTGATGTGCTGACCTGCTTGCCTGGGTGAGAAGGACTGGACCTGTATCTGTTGAAAGCCAGGACCCCAAAGTTCCTCCAAGGGCTAGTTGTCTGGCCTCTTGACTAGAGCCTAAGGGACAAAAGCCTCCTAAACCTTCAATCCAGCACCTGGACTATGCCATCTATGAGACCTACCCTGTCGAGTGATGCCACCCTAGCCCTGCACACATGGAGGTGGGCCTATAGCTGCTCTGCCAGTCCATCTGTGAACCCAGCATAACTGATGAATCTACTCTGCTGTGCAGCGCAAACCCGAACAGAACCGACACATCACCTCTGCTGTGAGGGTTCTAACAGTGCAAGGATTACGCATCAACCCTGCAGCCTGCATCAGAACCACTGCTGTACAAAGCTTTCCAGATGCAGGCCCTCACTTCCTAAATCCCTCATTGGCTACAGCCTCGACAATGACGTAGGTTCTCACTTCGCACCCTTACAGCTCCTGGGAACCAACAAATCACCTTGACTGTGCGACTTATCCTCGCCAGTGGACTTTGAATTGCAAGCCCTCATCAACAAGATCCTCGACTATGATGCAGGACCCCACATCATAGCTCCGTAGCTGCTCAAAACTGATGCATTGCCTCGGCTGCGTGATGCATCCTCAGTGGGGACCTTGCAACATTCCTCAAACCAGGATTTAAGGTACTCTCATTCAGCAGGACTAACTGCGTCCTACAGCCGGCCCATGCTCCATCACAAGTCGGCCTCAATTTATGACTTTGTCCCTGTCAGAAAACAGGGCTCTTTGCAGATATCCCCACCACTTTTTCTCCCCCATTTGGACTACTAGATGCTTGTTTTTCACTCTAACAGTGCTCTGAAGCCTGATAACCAGGCTCCCATGCCAGTGTTCTCTCCCTAAAACTGATGTGTGAAATTCACAATCCCAATTGACATGGACTTTATCTCCCGTATAAGTCTCTAGAATATGGTGCCAGTGGTACCCAGGGCATGGGTGGTAAAGGGGTCCCCAGGTCTTGCAGCACTGTTTGTGCCACTCTGAGTGACCAAAGTAAACTATTGACAGCAGGCCTGCCATTGCTGACTGCATTAGCAGTGCAAACTGCTCAAATTCGACTATGCCCTCATCATGTGTGGCACAGTTAATATGCTATTTGTAATATATGTCAGGCACCCCTAAGGAAGCCCTCTTGAGGCCAGGATGCAGGTTGCATTATATTAAAGGTGAGGACATATAAGTGCAATCCTATATGTCCCTATATTGGCATTCCCCATTGGACACTACTATAAGTGTCAGCGGTTCCTAGAATACCCGGGCATTCTCAAAGGTGGCAGCTCTATTAAGGTACTGCCAAAATATGTAATGTTTTGTATCAAACAACATACTGTCTCACCCCTGACATGAATCTTGTGCCCTGGGTGATGTGACATGCACCCAGGACTACCTAAGAGGTTGCCCACCTGGTTGCCCCAGCTTCTCTGTGTTCTGGCTGGTTAGCCCACATTTCCTGCGCCTGCTGCTGCCAAGACATGATTCTGACCTCCTGCCAGGCAGTGTGATCACTCACTCCCAGGAGTCAGGAATAAAGGCTTGGGCAGGATGGGTGTCACACCTCCCTCCTTCAAAGCAGGTTAGTGAAGTGGCACATCAAGGCAGGGAGCTTCAAATGCTGCACAACCTCTGATATGCATCAGGGCTGATTCTCAGTGGAGGAAACAGCCCTCCCTTTGCCCCAGGCACATGTGCACCCGGGCAGGTGAGAATTAGTTAGTCAAGGAGGTGTGCACCCCTAGAAGGCTAGCCACACCTCCAGGGTGAGCAGCCTGGTCTGTACACTAAGATTATATTTCTGCCTTCTTTAGAAGTGGAAGAATAGAGGGTTCTGGGTAGAAAAGGTGACCTACACCCCCAGATGTAGTCACCTTAGAGGCAGACTAGCTGCAGGGACTAGCTGTCCATTAGCTACTAGCTCCTACACCCCGAACTCCCCTAAATCTAGGATTCAAGGGACACCAGAACCCCTGACACCAGAACCTCAATTCTGATCCAACTTGCATCAAGAGGACGAAGAAGAGACAGTGCCATCGACAGCAAGACTTTTTACAAACAAAGGGAAGGATACCATGAACCCGTGGCAACACTTGTTGAACTGAATGAATGATGCTACAGGTCGATTCCCCCAGACTTAGGGATGCCTAAGAGAGCCAGAAGCAAACTCAGACTCCCTTGGGCTAGTCCCCTGCAAACTGAAGGTAAAATGACGGTCAGTAACCAAAGAATCACCGGCCATCAGGCCCACTGAGGGAGTGGCTGAATCCAGATGGACTAGTGCATTGTGGGAATTGGTCTAGCCTTCATCGAAGTTTCAAGCCACTACCGCACTTCCCTGGACCTCCAGACGTTGAAGAAGCTCCAAGCTCAGCTTACCGCCACCAAGGCTTGTTGCTCACCAGTCCGGTCACCGACTCCTTAAGTCGACGCTGCATTGAGCGTGCATTCCACAATACCTGCGACTGACGTCAGCAATGACCTTGCTCTTGGGCTTTTGCATCTTCTTTCCAGCAGCACTGTGTAAACCGGTAAAAGCAGCCCTCCTGTGGCTCCCGTTCAGCACCGGGGACAGCCAGGACCACTTTGCACCTGGACTCCACAGGCTAGGTAAATTTGAACTGACTCTTGTAGCTTGGCCCTGGGACCTGCATCACCTTTACCTTGCAAGGGTACAAAGCAATTCGACCTGCAAGTGACTGATTGTCACTTGTGGTTTTTCCCATTGACCGCAATGTTACATTTTCATTATATTATTTTGCATTCATTTTCTATTACTTCTAAAATCTATAACTCCTGTTGTATGTATGCAAGTCCATAGATTTTGGTGCCTAAACTAAGATAAAAATACACTGTGTTTTTATAAATTGGTGTCGGATTTCTCTTGAGTCATGTCAATTGCTTATCGTCCATGTTGGTACTCTGAAATGCTTAGCACATGTTCCTCTAGACTGATTGTTCTTTGCCACTCTGCTGGGACTGAACTAAGGATTTAATAGTGTGAATCCAAGGACCATCTTTGGGATATCCTGTTCGTATTACATAGTGAGGGCTAACCCTCACCACATAATACTCTACTTTCCTACAGTCCCCATCCGGCGCAACCAGATATCCACACTTGATACTTGTGTTTTGGCACTATTTTCTCAGAAATCTTTCAAATTGCATATCTCCATTCTACTGATTTGATTTTTGTTGTTTGAGCCTTGTTTTATTTATTAAAAATTACTATGGGGTCGATTACGATGTCGGGCGGATCGACACCGCCCGCATGGCGGTGGCGATCCGCCCGTCATTTTCGTCCGTCCGCCACCAAATTCCCCCCTGCCATATTACCATGGCGGAGGGGACCCCGGCGGACGGAAAGACCGTCCGCATGTTTTCCGCCCGGCCGATCAGTCGACCGGGCGGAAAAGGATTAATATGGTGGCGGTGTCTGCAAGACACCGCCATCCACATTATGATGCCGGCGGTGATGAGCCTTTCCATGGCGGCGTCGCCGCCATGGAAAGGCTCGCGGTCTTTGCTGTTGGGGGCCCGTTGCGGGCCCCCAGGGTGTTGGGGGTGGGGGCTGCACATGGGGGTACCTATGGTACCCCCTGCATCTGCATGCACAAGGTGGCAGGCACCGCGCGGTGCCTGTCACGTTGTGCATGCAGATGCACAACATGCATTTCCAGCACTGTGGCGGGCGGGGTTGTGAGCACCGCCCGCCACAATGCTGGAAATGGGGGATGCCACCGCCACCGTGGCGGTGGCATCCTAATCACATGTGCGGGACCGCCACACACATAGCGGGCGGTCCCATTTACAGGGGCGATGGCGGGCGGACAAAGTCCGCCCGCATCATAATCGGCCCCTATATTTTTTTAATTGATGTGGGATTTTTTTGTTTGTTGTGTTTTCACTTTATTACTGTTTGAAGTGCTGCACAAATACCCCACACAGTGTGCAGACAAAATATCGAGTTGGAAATTTCGAACTACAGAAATATTAAGTCCTATATCATCAGTGGGAAATATCAACAGCAAGAATATCGTGGTCAAGAATATCGATTTAAAGGTAAGAAATATCGTTTTTTTAAATATAGAAGTTAATAATATCGTTTGCAAAAATATAATTAGTGTTATGTATTTTAGTATATATTTTAAAAGTATGTGATGCATTTTATTGTTTAAGTATTGTTTATGTTTATTAATATATGTGTTACATTATTAGTAGTTATCAATTTTATTTTAATTTAATTTTGCACTTTTTGGTTCCGTAGCGGGTTGTGGGTTTATAGGGGAATAGGGTGGGAAGTAATTTAATTATAATAAATTACTGATATTTTTTTATTTATTAATGTTTATTTAATTGAGATTTTATAGTGTTAATTGTGGGAAATAATGTATTTGCAATTAATTATTAATTTGTTGTTAATGAATATTAATTTATTAATTGAAAATTAAATATTGAAATTGTGTAATTAATTTTCGGTGCAGGTTGTGGGGTTTATAATGGTAAAGGGTGTGAAGTAATTTATTTTTAATTAATTAATAATTAGTTGTTAATTATTTTTAATTAATTAATTGAAACTTAAATATGGAAATTGTGTAATCAATTTTAGGTGCGGGTTGTGGCGTTTAGGGATAAAGGGTGGGAAGTAATTTATTTTTAATTAATTAATAATTAGTTGTTAATTATTTTTAATTAATTAATTGAAAATTAAATATGGAAATTCTGTAATTATTTTTAGGTGCGGGTTGTGGGGTTTATAGGGGTAAAGGGTGGGAAGTAATTTATTTTTAATTAATCAATAATTAGTTGTTAATTAATATTATTTCATTAATTAAAAATTTAATATGGGAATTGTGTAATTAATTTTAGGTGTGGGTTGTGGGGTTTATAGGGGTAAAGGGTGGGAAGTTAATTAATAATATTTATTTCATTGATAATTAATTACTTTGATTATGGAAGTACATTTTATTTTTAATTTAGATGTGGGTTGTGAATTGTGTGATGTTATAGGGTAGGATGTAAATAAATAGGAATGTAATTTTTACCCCTCCGCTATCCAACACTTTCCCTACTGTTGCACTGACTGGAGTGGGAATAGTAATTTTTACCCCTTCGCTATCCAACCCTTTCCCTACTGTTACACTCACTGGAGTGGGAATAGTAATTTTTACCTCTCCGTTATCCAACACTTTCCCTACTGTTGCACTGACTGGAGTGGGAACAGTAATTTTTACCCCTCCACTATACAACACTTTCCCTACTGTTGCATTGACTGGAGTGGGAAATTTAAGTTTAAATATTTTTAAATAGTTTAATGTTTAAATTAATAACAGAATGTTTTTTTAACATTGATTTTATGTTATTGGTATATGTATATTCATATTTACTTGTTACATTTTTATATATTTTTAAAATTATAAAATAAATTTACATTAATAGTTTATTAATTGTTTTACAGTAAATATATATAATAATTAAGGGTCCCGGCTTTCCGTTTTTACTGATTTTTACAGATAATTACAGACAGAAAATAAAGTCTTTCTTGTCTGTATTTATTTCTAAAAGCGGAAAAATACAGAAAATTGTGCTTCTTGTAGATGACTCTCCATGCTGTTTTTCATGATTTCTAGGACAACAGCTGAGCAGATAGGTAGCATGGGGAGTTAAAAATAGGTTGAGATTTCACTAATTGCAGGTGTATGGTAACATATATTTGTATTCTAATGCTCATATTTCCCTGTAGGTGTAGTGTTTTGCTATATTTGGCTGCTTAATTTACTAAAACGCGACAGGAAGCAAAGTATGAGTGCATGTTTATCAGTTAAATAAACGCCGAAATATGCCATTTTGTGACTCCATATATTCTCAAAACACAAAATAAAGATGGATAATACCAATAAGATGGGCAAAAAATAAATATGGATAAATACAGACAGAAATGGTAAAAAACTAAGGGGGTCATTACGATGGCGGTCGGAAAAGCAAGCCGACCGCCATGGTAGCGGGAAATCACCGCCCGCCTCAAGCGCGGGAAAACCGACGGCCAGATTAGGATCCACGGCGGTAGAAATCCTACCGCGGCGGAAAGGTTCCCCGAGAAACCGCCGTTCGCCTGCGGAGAAGGCCCAAACCCGTCCTCGGCGGTCGGTTTCGCAGCGGAAACAGCCCAAACGACCGCAACCACAGCGGAGACACCGCCATCAAAATTATGATATTCCCGACATCGCCGCGGTGCAGTGCGCTGTTTCCGACCGCCGCGGTCGACAACAGTGATGAATGAGTGAGACGGCGGAAGCGCCATAGCCGAGCCACCGCTGCGGACACTCCGTGAAAAAAATGGCGGTCGCGAGAAAAACACACAACATGGCCACAAAGTGCACCAACCAAACAAGGCATGCACCCAAACATACCTAACACAGCCCAAAGACACACCCCCAAGGGAAACTCCAAAACTACAAATCCCAGGACCACACACACACCACACCTGCTACCAATACCCCATCCTGACACACCCACAGAGACCAGTATAAATCCAGCCCCCTAACAGACCACAATCCTTTGCAAAACTCCACAACTGAAGGGACATTCACCACAGCTGACAGGAGAGGCAAATCTGCACAACACACACACATCACCACCACCAGCACCACTTCCACACCTGCACCTCTAACACCTTTGCACAGCACACACCATACACATCACAACCACTACTACCACTTCCAAACCTGCACCTCAAACACCTTGGCACATCACACACCATGTCACCACAGAGAATGCCCAAATTCACTGAGAGTGAGTTGAGGGTCATGGTTGATGAGATAATCAGGGTAGAACCCCAATTGTTTGGTAACCAGGTCCAACAGACACCACTAGCCACAAGAACGCAAATGTGGAGAAGGATAGTAGACAAGGTAAATGCAGTAGGGACCGTGCCACGCAATAGAGATGAAATTGTGAAGAGGTGGCACGATCTGAAGGCAGTGGTCAAGAAGAAGAGAGCCAAGAGCCAAGAACCATGAGCTGGCTCACAGCACAGGCAGTGGCCCTCCCGTTCCTCTCAAAACATTCACTGAATGGGAGGAGAAGGTGCTTGGCATTCTACATCCAGAGAGTTTCTCAGGAATACCCGGGGGAGTGGAGGCTGGTAAGTACAAACAAATGCCTAACATCACACATAATGTACTGTCTTGCACTACTACAAAGTAATACCTCCTAGGTTCAAATTTATTCATGTGCACAACACTCCCCCAACACATCTCTCACAGATTCAACAGACACTCCCCTGAAGCCCCCAAAGGTAGCTAGCAACATCACCATGGGTACATGTGTACATGCTGCCAGCACTACAACTCCCAGCAGGCCCCCTGTCCCACAGCTGCGCAAGATGGAGCCCTCCACCCCAACCCATGTGCCACCCATAGCATTGCTCACCTTAACCTAACAGGTAGGTAGCCACCCTTACAGGGAGGTGGGTGGGTGGTTGGGAAGCCTGCACTACAACTCCCACCAGGCCCCCTTGTCCTACAGCTGCGCAAGATGGAGCCCTTCCCCCCATGTGCCACCCATAGCATTGCTCACCTTAACCTAACAGGTAGGTAGCCATCCCTACAGGGAGGTGGGTGGGTGGTTGGGAAGCCTGCACTACAACTCCCACCAGGCCCCCTTGTCCTACAGCTGCGCAAGATGGAGCCCACCACTCCAACCCATGTGCCACCCATAGCATTGCTCACCTTAACCTAACAGGTAGGTAGCCACCCCTACAGGGAGGTGGGTGGGTGGTTGGGAAGCCTGCACTACAACTCCCACCAGGCCCCCTTGTCCTACAGCTGCGCAAGATGGAGCACTCCCCACAGCTACAAGCATGTGGCAGATATTGAATGTCACTCATCAAACTTACGGGTAGGTAACCATTTCAACCGGGAGTGTTGTTTTTAATTGGTGACACAGCAGCACAACTCACAACAGGCCCCCTACTCCCACAGCTCAGCATGATGGAGCACTTGTCCCACTCATAGGCATGTGACGTCTGTGCAGCCGCACATGACACCATGCCACTTAGTCCACAGTCACCTACACAAATCATGCAAAACAGTTGTGTTGTAGTCACCATGCACAAGTCTCTGTTCAAAAATGACCGACATTGTGTCCACTGTGCCAGGCATCACACACTGCAACACTAACAATGATCATGCTGCCCTGCAGCAGTGTCTGGCAGGTTGGTTGGCAAAGTGCAAATCACCCATGTCATACCACAGTGTTGCAATGTAAACAGTGGAAATGCAGTGTACCCAAAAACTACACTGCAGCTGGGACTCACAATGCTAAATTAAGCACATCCAAAATGTCCTGCAACACACCCAGCTACCACAGTGATGCACTGAATTGCAGAACAGCACCTTGTCTGACTAAAATTGTCAAAGGTGTCTTGTTCGGACCACCAATGTGTGTATGCATTGACAATGTTCACATCTCACACTGTCTGTCTGAACAGTGCTGGTATAGTCTGGCCCCAAAAGCACACATTGTCTGCACATGGCTGAGTACATCTCACACACACACCACTGTTGACCACAACATGTCAGTGTATGGATGCCCTGGAACAACTGCTTCACCAGTACTGTGCTCATGTTCTCAGGTCCACAAATACCATGAAACCATGACAGTGTGGAAATGTATGCTGGGTGAGATGTTCACCCTGCTGTATGTCACCACTGTGCTAGGAGCCTATACCCCTTGCCCTATTGTGCCTTCAAATGTTGGGGGAGTGAACCCCACAGCCAGATAGGTGGGACAACAGTGATGGGGGGCTATACCCCATGCCCTATTGTGCCTTCAAATGTTGGGGGAGTGAACCCCACACCCAGATCGGTGGGACAACAGTGATGGGGGGGCTATACCCCATGCCCTATTATGCCTTCAAATTTTGGGGGAGTGAACCCCACACCCAGAACGATGGGACAACAGTGAGGGGGGCTATACCCCATGCCCAAATGTAATCTGAAATCAATGGGTACAAAAAGCCACACACACCTTCTGCTCACCACACGCACATTCCATCCAAAAATTACAACCAAGTCACATAGCCATGTCAGTGCTCACCTTCACCTCAAACAGTAGGTAGCCATCTTCACAGTGAGACGGTGTACTGTGTTTGGCTATTCGTCCCACAAAACGCAACATGCATGCTGTTCCACCCCTATGGAGGATGGGACACTACACCCCAATACGAATCATGTGGCAGGCAATGTATGCTACCCACTCAACTCACAGGTAGGTAACCGCATCTCACAGGTCGGGGTGTGTGGGGGTGGGAAGCTTGCACAACAACTCACACAGGCCCACCTGACCGTCAGCACACAAGACCCATTACTTCCTGGCACCAACATGCATGTGTCAGTTATTGCAATGTCCACTTCAAAAGAACTGGTATGTAGACATCTCATGCTGACTTGTCCCACACTGGACCAAGATGGAAGCCATCATCATACACACACAGAGAGGTCTCACAAATACAAGCAATAAACAGCAAACACAACATATCAACAGCCACAACATTCAGCCAGATATGCATTTCAAAAACATGGTGGCATAGGACACCAGGCCTCTCAATGCACAACTGCACACCCAGATAGCATTGGCAACTATAGTGTGCACACACCTAAGAAAATGAAACTGTGACAGCAACCAAAGTGTGAAAGTCTGAAACACATGTAGATGGAACTCAGAGCACAACCATGCACACCACTACATGCCATCTGACAGTAGCAGTGGTCCAGACCACCTAGGATCTAATTAAAGCAAACTTAAGCATGGCTGGAATTGCAAATACAGATATGTACACCACATTGAAAAGGTATGCATGAAACTACAATGTTCACTCAATGTGCAGAGTAAACCGCTGCAAGGGCTCAACAAGTGACACATACGCGTAAATGGATGACATATGATTGATCAATAACTGGATGCCAACATGAGCCTGTCAATGTAAAAAATGTAAATTGTGCATGTCATGTCTTGACAACTCCCAATATGGACAAGTAATGCATGTACCACAACAGCTTGTAATGCATCACTGGATGTCGGTCACTGCAAATTTGTACAGTGAACAACTGCTGGATGTACAAACAGTTGATGTAACACTGCTAACACAAACTTTGCTGGGTGCAACACAATGACCATTTCTCATCTGACCCACAGGTGACCAAGAACTCACTGCAGAGGATGACACCAACCTGCAGAGCCAGTCCCCCCCGGAACAGAGACAACTGGATGAAGACTCCCTGGATTCCTTGGATGAGGAGCTCCAAGCTGGCCCATCTGGTGTGGCAGCCCGCAACCAGTCCCAGGCACCCATTGTCCCCACAACCACATCAGCTGCAGCCCATGACCATCCTCAGACAGCTGCTGTCACGGCCTGTGTGTCAACCACTACCACCACCACCACCACAGCTGGCCGCAACACCCTCCCTGCCCCAGGGGTTGAGCAGCCCACTACATCAACTGCGGAGGCCAGGGAGAGGATGCAGCGGGCCAATGTGAGGACCGGACAGGACCGTGGCAGCAGTGCAGGTGGGAGGGACAGGGTCATGCAGAGGGGAAATGATCCTGGGACGGAAGCCCTGGCACACATCGGCAGAGTCCTTGGGGCCTACCAACAGGCCCAGGGACGAATGGGCCGGTTAGAGGAAGAATCTCGGGAGCACCTCCTGCTGCTGAGGTCCATGGACACACGCATGGGACAGATTGTGGACCTCTTGGGGCAGCTAGTGGCGGTTCTGAGGGACAGGCCAGCGCAACATTCTACCCCTCTGCCTCCCCCTGATGGGCAGCAGGATGACACTTCATCATCCTCCCCTGCGTCCACAGAGGGGGGTGAGTCCTCAGACACCACTATCCCTGCAGCAGTGGCCCCTCCAGTCAAGCGCAAAAGAGGCCGTCCAAGGAAAGGCCAGGGGGCCTCACGTGCCAAAGCACCTGCCAAACGCTAGTCCCTGAGACAGCTATGATGGCAGACCACTGCACCACTGCATTGACCTTTTGGACTATCCTTCACCACACTGCCATGTGAATGGCATCTATCTGTTGGACTGGGTCTCCACATCATTGTGGGGACTACTCAAGTATCTCATCTACCATGACTGTCAACTCACTTCTTCAATTCCCCCTTCACATTTTCTCCACCCTCGCATGTCACAATTGTAAATAAATACACCTTACACACATGTTGTTGTGTCTGCTCCGTCTTTAATACAGGATGTGCAACCTTCACCGTGTAGGACATGGTCCAGGGGAATGGAATGTAGGTAGGCAGTGAGATGCTGAAGGGACCCAGGGAAAACCGCAGAACAAGAGTCACCTGTATGGGTGTGGCATCGCACACATCACACAACACTTGTCAACAAGGTACTCAGATCTACAAACTTTACACAGAGCAACAGTCACCATAGAGACATTCTGTATCACACTAACCAATCACACATACATTGGCAGGCAGCAATGAGTCAACACAAAGCTGCAGTCACCAAGCTCACATACACCCACACAGCAACTGCAACACCATCAGACCATTTTGTCCCTTCTACATCGTCACTCACCTTCAAGTGAAGTAGCGGGTGATGAGCTGTTGACGCATGTCGACACCTTCCTCCTCTCCACTGCCCTCGTCACTGGATCCGGGTTGATTTGCAGGCGGGGGCCTTGGCTGCTCATCATCGTCATCCAGGATCAGGGGTATTGCCTTGCGAATGGCCAGGTTGTGGAGCATGCAGCATGCCACCACTATCTGACACACCTTCCCTGGCGAGTACATAAGGGCACCTCCAGTACGGTCCAGGCACCGAAATCTTGATTTTAGGAGACCAAATGTCCGTTCTATCACACGCCGTGTCCTCCCATGGGCATCATTGTATCGCACATCAGCTGGCGTGACGGGATTCCGCAATGGGCTCAGCAACCACGGGCGGTTCGGATATGCCGAGTCACCTGGGTGTGAGAAACACAGGTTAACCTTGCGTCCCACAATGCCACACGACAGCATGTCACACACACCCCACTCTAATCCACTATGCATACTCACCCACAAGCCATGCACGCTCCGGAAGCAGATTGGCCATCAGCTGAGGAACGATGCTGCTGCGCAAGATGTGGACATCATGGGCTGAGCCGGGAAACTTGGCACACACGTGTGAGATGATCATGTCCGCCAGGCACACCACTTGAACATTTACCGAGTGTGAATGCTTCCTATTGCGGTAAACCTGTTCACGTGCCTGTGGTGGCACAAGCCCAACATGTGTGCAATCAATTGCACCAATGACATGGGGGATATGTCCAAGGGCATAGAAATCGCCCTTCACAGCCACCAATTCAGGCCCCCTGGGGAAATGGATATATCTGTCTTTGTAGAGCATCATGGCTGACAGTACATCCCTCAGCACCATGCTGAACATCGGCTGTGACATCCCACCTGCACTTGCGACAGTGTGCTGGAATGAGCCTGTTGCAAAGAAATGCAGGCATGCCATCACCTTAAATGTTGCGGTGAAAGCTGTCGGATATGTCCGACGTGGCTGCAGGTGGGGCTCCAACATGGCACATAGGTTCTGCAGGGTTTGTCGGTCCAGCCTGAATTTGCGGATTATATCCTCATTCTCCATGTCTGCCAGGACTGTGAACGGACGATGGATATTGGGCCTCCTCCTCCTAGGACAGATCAAAGTGCACAGATGTCAATGCAAAAGACCATGAAATGTGCATTACATCAATTTTTTCAACAGACACATTGGCAAGTTTTACACATTGCACCATTAACCGACAGAGCACTTCACAAGTAGGTACACATCAGGCACACTACTCGTACACCTGTCCCCTTACCAGCAGCAATTATCTGTGCACCCCTCCAGCTCATTCGCATGCACAGTGTGATATACTAACAGATATGTGTGCACACCTGTGAGTATGACCCCCAGCATATGTTACTAATTGCAATACTACCCTAACACACCATGTTGCTGTCCCTGATACACCTCCCAACACAGGTTGCACATGGCACACATCAACTACACACCGACCACCGGCTGAGCGTGGGGGACACGTGTGTGCATGTGCATTACACAATGTGACAGTTGCTGATGCCCCTAGTTCAGTAAATCAGACAACATTGTGCGTTACATTGCACACACAGACATTGACCATTACCAACATATGCTATGCAACACATTAACTGGACAGTCTACATTTCATTACACAGCACATGTGACATGTGCAAGTGTATGTGCCCATGCAATGTATTGGCGACCCATATATGGTATGTGTTGGTGACGTAGAGTGACATGTTCCTTTTGTGCATTTGCCCTCATGAGGACCCTTCAATTTTTGAGACACTGGGCACTGTACATGTTGGCCTATGCATAGAGCTGGAGGACACGTTAGGTGCAGCAAAGCTACTCCACAACTCCATTAACGGTCACTCCAGGCACTGTATGGCACACATTTGGCGGTGCCTACCGCTTGGCCCCTGCGGACTGGCACCGCCCATACCCCAGGCACGATTGCAGTAGACACAGCCAGATATGTATGTGACAATGGCGGTCACTATGCACCGCTACCCAAATCACGGTCACTCCAGGCACTGTATGGCACACATTTGGCGGTGCCTACCACTTGGCCCCTGCGGACTGGTGCCGCCCATACCCCAGGCACGATCGCGGTAGACACAGCCAGATATGTATGTGACAATGGCGGTCACTATGCACCGCTACCCAAATCACGGTCACTCCAGGCACTGTATGGCACACATTTGGCGGTGCCTACCGCTTGGCCCCTGCGGTGTGTCACCGCCATGAACCATGCCTTTGCAGCCAATGGGAAGCACCCTCGCGGGAGCCTGATGCGGATTTGAAACTCGCGGTAGGCGTGCACCGCCACCGCGGAGCCGGTCACTGGAAGCATTCAAAAGATGCACCACCGCGGTAGCGCGCGCCTGGCCCCTGCGGTGTGTCACCGCCATGGACCATGCCCTTGCAGCCAATGGGAAGCACCCTCGCGGGAGCCTGATGCGGATTTGAAACTCGCGGTAGGCGTGCACCGCCACCGCGTAGCCGGTCACTGGAAGCATTCAAAAGATGCACCACCGCGGTAGCGCGCGCATGGCCCCTACGGTGTGTCACCGCCATGGACCATGCCCTTGCAGCCAATGGGAAGCACCCTCGCGGTAGCCTGATGCAAATTTGAAAATCGCGGTAGGCGTGCACCGCCACCGCGGAGGCGGACATTGGATGTTTTTGAATGAGGCAGACCTGGTACACCAATTGCAGCACCCTGGGACCACTGACACAGCCCCAGTTTTCTATATATGTGTGGGAGGGTGCCCCACATTCCCACAGCTACCAGGGACTGCTGACTGACAACCCTCACCTGCTGCCTCCAGGGACTGCTGGCTGCCACCCTCCACCTGCTGCTGCTGCCTCCAGGGACTGCTGGCTGCCACCCTCCACCTCCTGCTGCTGCCTCCAGGGACTTCTGGCTGCCACCCTCCACCTGCTGCTGCTGCCTCAAGGGGCTGCTGGCTGCCACCCTCCACCTGCTGCTGCTGCCTCCAGGGAATGCTGGCTGCCACCCTCCACCTGCTGCTGCTGCCTCAAGGGACTGCTGGCTGCCACCCTCCACCTGCTGCTGCTGCCTCAAGGGACTGCTGGCTGCCACCCTCCACCTGCTGCTGCTGCCTCAAGGGACTGCTGGCTGCCACCCTCAACGTGCTGCTGCTGCCACATGTCCATTGTGATGTCGAGGACTCAGAAGATCCGCGCCAGTCCCTTCACCAGCGAGGAGCTTGAGTTCCTGGTAGACGGGGTGCTTGCACAGTACCCAAGACTTTATGGTGGCCCTAATGTCGTGGTAAGTCTCCAGGACTGTGAGTGAGGTGCAGGGTGGGTACACGTGAGGTGGAGGTGCTTCTGTATGTGTCAGTGGTTGTGGGGCTCTGACATGCACTGCCTAGCATGCTTACTACAGCGGGAAGGGCTTGGTGTGCTCTTTCACACATTACCCTACATGCCCATCCTGAGTAGAGAGACATGTTTTGTAGTGTCCGCCATACAGTGCAGCTGCATTTTGGTGATGCAGGAGTCAGGCCAGTTATCGTTTGTGTGAATGGCTGTGTTGCTCCCAATTTACCCACTCAGTGTCAGTCCACCTGCCCTGCACAGTCCCTCGCCGAATGCCACATGTCCACATCACTGCATGTACAGTGTGTTCCATGTGTGTTTGGTTCACGCCTCTTCATCTAAGTACCATCTCTGCCCTGTAGATTGCACAGGAGCAGCCGTGTGAGAAGGGTGTGTGTATGACAGTTGTTATCACTCTATGTGAGTTCCAGGACACAGTGAGGCTTTCACAGGGTTAGGACACTTAGGTCTGCGCAGTGTTGGACACAGTGAGTCCAACAACAATACACATGTTTTGCTATCTTCTCTATGTGTAGTTGTAGGTAACTGCAGACAGTAGCTGCGGGCAGACTACACGTCGCTTGCTGTGTTGGTATCCTGCATGTGAATGGGATGTGGAGGTACTGTGTCCACCATCGAACATGCATGCATGTACGTCTGATTGACCAATGACATTGTACCATGTTCACAGCAATTGTTGGCTCTGTTACAGTTGTAGCTGGAGTTTTGGATGAGTCACTGTCGTGCTACTGCATTTTCTTTGTGTTGTCATTGTACACTGTGTCACTGGAACCTCACCCCTCTTGTCTCCCATGCCTGCAGCTGAAGGTCCACCAGCGTAAAGCCGTGTGGAGGGCCATTGCCTCCAGAGTGTGAGATCTGGGTGTGTCAAACCGAAGGTGCACCCACTGTCATAAAAGGTGGGACGACATCTGCCGGATGAGCAAGAACGTGGCCGAGATGACGCTGGGGCTGCTCCCTCGGACTGGCAGGTTGGCTAGGCGCAGCATGACACCACTAATGGTCCGCATCCTGGCTGTCACACAACCTGACCTGGACAGACAACTGAAGGAGCATCAGCAGCAAGCTAGGGGTGAGTATGTGTTGCAGGCTGCCTTTGGCTGGGAGTGGGTGCATGTGTCTACAGAGTGTGCAAATTGTCAGCTGTGTGACGTTGGTTGTGTGGTGCAATGTTTTGTGAGTGGCCTCTGTGCTGGGTGTATGTGCCATGCATTTGCCCAACCTGTGCTTCATGAAGTCAGTTTTAGCACTGTGCATCTCTCTTACATTTGGAGTTGTGGCCTTCAGGTACCTTCTGCTGTGGGGTAGTGTGTGAATTCAGATGGATGGCAATGCCAGTGTGCCAACTGTGAGTGCGTTTCAATGAATGCGTGCAATTACAGACCTCAGATGTCTGCCAGTCAGACATCTGAGGCCAATGTGCAACAGTAGATATGCCCATGAACTCGATATGGTGGATGGCATGTGTTCAGGGTCATTGTGGGCTGGTATGTTGTGGTCTGTGTGGTCCCCTACTGCTCCATCTATGTAGGTGATGAGCACCATGTTGTGGTGTTCATCCTTGCCACCATCGGGACAGTGTGTGTGCACAGGCCATTTTGTGGCTGTGTCTGATGTGAGCCAACAGCAGGATGGTGTGCTGTGTGAGTCACCTGGGGCACTTATGGCAGGATGTGTGTTGGACATGCACCGTTGGCTTGATATTTTGGGTGGCAAGATATATGTGTGCACAGGGTGGCATGCGAGGTGCTGCACACCTCTTCTAGGATGCATATGTATTGGCACGTGTTAGTTCTGTTGATGCCACTCATCTCACAGTACTTCTCTCTCCTATGCAGCATCTCCCGTATGTGCAGAGGGACAGGGGACGGACACCAGTGATGAGGCATCCAGTGCAACAGCCGCACCGGAGCAGACTGACACAGATGTGACCAGCGCCGAGGAGGGGGACAGGAGTCTGCTAGAGGATTCACAGCCGGAGACACAAAGCTCTACGTCATCTGACGCCAGCGGTGACGCATCCATGTTGGAGGGTACAGGGAACGGGGACTCTGCCTCCTCTTCCGCCACACAGCGTCCAGTGCCCAGCCTCCCTTCAACCTCCACTGGTGCTGCCCGTGTCCGCACGAGTAGGAAGGGAAGAGTCACCTTCACCCCAGGCACTGCTGCCCCAGCCCATGTCAGCCCTGCTGCCCTCAGTGCTGAAGCAGTCGAGCTATTGCGCCAGCTGTGTGTGGGGCAGACAGCACTTCTCAATGCCTTCCAAGAGCACGACAAAAAGTTGGGGCAGGTTATAGCTTTCATGGAGGGCATACATTCCGACGTAGGTGGGCTACACCGGACTGTGCAGTCCTTGTCATCAACTATGACAGCAGCCCTGCAACAGGCACATAGTCAGGGAGCGGCTCCCATCACTTTGTCCGGCCCCGTGTCACTGTGCACCTCTGATGACAGTGACAATGCTCAGCGGACCCCAAAGTCCCGATACAGAACCCGCAGCACACAGGAGCAGCAGCAGCCCAAGCGTACTAGAGCGCAGACACCATCCCCACATAAATGTAAGGCCACCCCAGAGCGCAGAGAGAAAAGCCCATCAGGCGACAGCAAGGGCCACAAAGCAAAGAAACAAGCATCTGGGTCACAGGCCTCACCTTCCTCCCCCACCAAAGACTCCCCTGTCCCAAAGACATCTCGCAGAGGAAAAATGACAGTTTCCACACCCACTGAGAAGGTGTTGCCTGCAAACATTACACAGGATGAGGGCCCCATGGATAATCCATCCTTGACCTCCACTCCCATCCCAAGACCTGTGAAGCCAGCACGGGAGGACACTGTAGGGGGCAAACCTGGTGGACAGAGGGAGGCAGGGCGGCGGCAAACCCCAGGCAAGCGGACAGCGGGATCCAGCATGTCCCCAGAGGGAGGGTCACCATCCACACCAGAATCAGCTTTGGTAGTGGGGTCACCTGTTGTGTCCGCCCCAGTTCACCTCAATCCCCAGGCAGGGAAGCCTTTCAGGATCCCCAAGAAGTGGAGAGGCACCCCTCCACAATCTCCGGCACACACTGTGTCTCACCAGGGCATGAGTCCACCTCCCCGTGCCACCACCCCACCTGGTCCAAGCAGCCCCCCAGCTCCCACAAGCAGAGATGGCTCTTCCACAGTTGTTCCTCCCACTGCCCAGGGCAGCCCTCCAACTGACCCCAACACACAGTCAGCTCCAAGTCCGACAGACAGCCCCATCTGAGTGGTGGTCACCCTCACACACCTGTCTGTCCACAGCGGTGTGTGTGCTGCCCATTGTCAGCCCCATTACTCTGTGGCTGGGCATGGCATGGTAAAGTCGCATACATTCCCTGTGTAGCTTCTGATGTCACTACTCTGCACAATGTACTGGCCTTTTTGTTCACTGCTATTTGCCCCCTGCCTGTGCAGCTTCTGATGTCCCCACTCTGCACAATGTACTGGCCTTATTGTTCACTGCTATTTGCCCCCTGCCTGTGCAGCTTCTGATGTCCCTACTCTGCACATTGTACTGGCCACTGGCCTTCTTGTTCACTGCTATTTGCTCCCTGCCTGTGCAGCTTCTCATGGACTTCATCTGCACATTGGACTGGCCACTGGCCTTTTTGTTCACTGCTGTTTGCCCCCTGCCTGTGCAGCTTCTGATGTCCCCACTCTGCACAATGTACTGGCCTTATTGTTCACTGCTATTTGCCCCCTGCCTGTGCAGCTTCTGATGTCCCTACTCTGCACATTGTACTGGCCACTGGCCTTGTGGTTCACTGCTATTTGCCCCCTGCCTGTGCAGCTTCTCATGGACTTCATCTGCACATTGGACTGGCCACTGACCTTGTTGTTCACTGCTATTTGCCCCCTGCCTGTGCAGCTTCTGATGTCCCTACTCTGCACATTGTACTGGCCACTGGCCTTGTTGTTCACTGCTATTTGACCCCTGCCTGTGCAGCTTCTCATGGACTTCATCTGCACATTGTACTGGCCACTGGCCTTGTTGTTCACTGCTATTTGCCCCCTGCCTGTGCAGCTTCTCATGGACTTCATCTGCACATTGTACTGGCCACTGGCCTTGTTGTTCACTGCTATTTGCCCCCTGCCTGTGCAGCTTCTGATGTCCCTACTCTGCACATTGTACTGGCCACTGGCCTTGTTGTTCACTGCTATTTGCCCCCTGCCTGTGCAGCTTCTCATGGACTTCATCTGCACATTGGACTGGCCACTGGCCTTGTTGTTCACTGCTATTTGCTCCCTGGCTGTGCAGCTTCTCATGGACTTCATCTGCACATTGGACTGGCCACTGGCCTTGTTGTTCACTGCTGTTTGCTCCCTGCCTGTGCAGCTTCTCATGGACTTCATCTGCACATTGGACTGGCCACTGGCCTTGTTGTGCACTGCTATTTGCCCCCTGCCTGTGCAGCTTCTCATGGACTTCATCTGCACATTGTACTGGCCACTGGCCTTGTTGTTCACTGCTATTTGCCCCCTGCCTGTGCAGCTTCTGATGTCCCTACTCTCCACATTGTACTGGCCACTGGCCTTGTTGTTCACTGCTATTTGCCCCCTGCCTGTGCAGCTTCTCATGAACTTCATCTGCACATTGTACTGGCCACTGGCCTTGTTGTTCACTGCTATTTGCTCCCTGGCTGTGCAGCTTCTCATGGACTTCATCTGCACATTGGACTGGCCACTGGCCTTGTTGTTCACTGCTGTTTGCTCCCTGCCTGTGCAGCTTCTCATGGACTTCATCTGCACATTGGACTGGCCACTGGAGTTGTTGTTCACTGCTATTTGCTCCCTGGCTGTGCAGCTTCTCATGGACTTCATCTGCACATTGTACTGGCCACTGGCCTTATTGCTCACTTCTGTTTGCTCCCTGCCTGTGCAGCTTCTCATGTAAATACTGTGCATATTGAAATGCCCACTGGCCTTGCTGTTGCCCAAATTTGTTGTCTCACTATGCAAATTGTGAATAAACACAGTTGGTCCTGCTGTGAGTTGTGTCAGTGTCCTTCCTGAATAAAGTTGTTTCTGTGTGTGCATGGTTTACTGTGTCACATGCTCAGTATGGCACTTCAACATTGCCAATAGGTTGTCTCACATTTCATTTTTTTTTTGCAGGGGTGGGAGGCACTTCATTTCTACCAGACTGTTATACTTATGGGTGCAGTGCAGGTGTTTGGCAATGAATTCTTGTTGTCATCATCCTTCTTTGCTCATGTTATCTATGGTGGACACATGTCAGGTTTGTGGGCAATGGCAGCACAGGGTGGGAGTTTGGGCACAGGCTTACAGGCAGGCAGGCCAGGGTCATGGGGGCTGTGTGAGCTTCCTTTCTGTGTGCCAATCAGTGTAGGTGTATGGACATCTTGTGGTGATGAGTTATCCAGGTCCCATGGCTTACTTCCAATGTGTGCACTTGGGTGGTGGAGAAGTGTATGGTGTGAAGGGGGTGACTTTGTTGTGACTGTGGATATGTGTGCACCTGCATTGTCAACTACTGCCATGTGTCACCCTGGAGTGGTGTGCCTGTATGTGTACTTGTTGAGCCCTGTGGTTGTGTTTTGTGTACATGGCAGTATTGTGTGGTGCTGTTGTGAGAGGAGGTATGTGTGACATATCCTACTTGTGCTTGGCTGTCATGTAGTGTGTCACTGGGCCCTGTGTGTTGTGCAGCAGACATTCTCTTGTCCAGTATTTGGATGCCTATGTGTGGCTGGTCAGTGTTTGAGTGCAGGGCCTTCCTTTCATCCCTGTGCCTATACATGGGTGTCCTTGCTGTCTCCAGGAGTTGTTGCATTGAGGTGACCGTGGTTTGTGTTGACTGACTGTGTCAGCCATGTGAGCTGTGATGGGCTGTGTGTGTTCTCACATGTGTCTTGTCTTGCATAAGCATCACACATGCTTGATGGTTGTGTCACTGCCCTTCCATTTGTGGGCACCTCACTTTGGCTTTCCTATATGTTGTCCTCCATTACTGCTGGCATGTGGTGTGTGTATGTGGCTGTGAGTCAGGGTGGTGTGTGTGTGTGTGACTTGTCAGGTAGTGTGTGCAGTGAAGTGTTTGGTCCTCATCTGTGTGTGTGTACATTTTGTGCCTGGCCTCAGTGTTCTTGGCTTGTGTGTGATGTTGTTGTGGTGTGTGTGTTGGCTGGGGCCTGGGCTTTTGTGCTATGTGTTCCTGTGCAAAGGGTCCTGCTGTGGCTGTATATGCAGTTGTTGGGACGTGGGGCATGGTGTGGCTTTAGTTGTGTAGTTGTTGTGCAGGAGTGGCACTTGGGAGGCACATGTTGTGTCCCTTCAGGGAGGTAGCTAGTGTGTTGTGGGTGGAGTTGTGGCTCTGTGCTATTTGTACGGTGCCCTTGGCAGGCGCTGGCCCTGGGTTCTGCGTTGTGTGCATGGTTTCCTGCACACTGACCGCGGCGGTGACGTGACCGGGACATTTGTTCATGATGGTGGAACATGGGTGGGCAGTATGTGGCGAGGTGTGTTTGTTACAGGTGGGACATGTGTGTGTGCAGTGATGGCTGTGTGCCTGTCCCCACAGGGGTGTGTGGTGTTCCCATGCGACGTTTTTCCACCCTGGAGCCGTGTATTGTGTTACTTGCACTGTTGTGTCTGTACGTACCTGCGGAGGCGTCCGCGGCGGACGATGGCTTGCAGGTGGTGTATCATGTACAGCACCGGGATGGCGTGTAGGGCAGGATCCATTGCGGTGTGTACCGGGTGTCTCTTTTCTGTCTCCGCTGTGGTGTCTCCACCGTCTCTCGCTGTGCGGTTTCTCCGTCGCGGTGCGCTGCCATGTTTCCGGCATCGTAATATCTTCGGTGTACGGGACGTCATTCCGCACGGCGGTGTGTGGTGATTGGCTCACTCCGCCGCGGTGGCGGGCGCACTTTGATGGCGGTTGGCGTCGCACCGCGGCGGACGGGAAATGGGCAATGTGTGGCCATCCTAATATGGCGGACGTGAAGACCGCTGGCGGCGTGCGGTAAATGGGTGTAACCGCCACCGCCGGCACCGAGGCCGTGTCTCCGTCCGCCATCGTAATAGGCCCCTAAATACCATGAAACCGGGAGCCCTAATAATAATTATTATATATGTGTGTTTAGCTTTTTGAAGTTAAGTTTATTTGTTATTTTTGTTAAAATGTATATTAAATCTATTTATTTATTTTTAATTAAGTTTATTTAATATATTTAATATTTATTATTTTATTTTATATATAAATAAAAACGATATTTTTTACATCTATATTTATGTCATCAATATTTTTTCGATATTTTTGTACTTACCTTTATAAATATAGTATGTCGATATTTTTGGCATCTATATTTATGACTCGATATTGTGGTATGGAGATGTTTTGGGTGTCGATGTTTTGTCAGTGAACCCTTAACACATTGCCTCTAAGTTAAGACTGACTGCTCTGTGTCAAGCTACCAGAGGGTTCAGCACAGGTTAATTTGGGATTTGCTTCTGCCTCACCCTGACAAGGATTGTGGTTGCTGCTTAAATAGAGTTTCACCCCCCTCAAACAGGAACCCAATTTCTTACACAACGTGTATCGGCGAGCTTGTTACGGACAATCGTTTTCTGGGGCAGGAATTATTAGTGTACATTTTCCTAAATTCTAGGTTGATTTTGCAAGTTTTACTTCTTGATTAGCTTAGACGTATTTATTGCTTTGAAAAGAAGGTGTGAGAAATGTGAAGTCATCTGAAGAAACTGACATGCGGTGTCCCACGCTATTCAACATATACATGACACCACTCGCCAACATCATCCGATCACAAGACATCACCATCATCTCCTACGTGGATGACACTCAACTCATCCTCTTCCTGATGACAAAGACAAACACCACCAGTACCAACTTCATTAACTGCATGACCATGGTAGCAACCTGGATGCAAACCAACTGCCTGAAGCTCAACTCCGACAAGGCGGAAGTACTGGTTTTCAACAACAAGATCTGCGGTGGGATTCCACATGGAGGCAGTTGGAGCTAGAACAAATACCCATAGACCATGCAAGAAATCTAGGGATCATGCTAGATGACAAACTCAACATGACTTGTCAAGTCAGCGCAGTGTGAACCTCCTGCTTCCACATCCTACGCATGCTCTGAAAGATCTTGCCTCAGAACACCAGACGGATCGTCACACAAGCACTAATCACCAGCAGGCTAGATGACAGCAACACTCTCTACACCAGAATCTCCAAATAACCCCTACACTGACTCCAGGCCATCCAGGAGTCAGTGCAAGACTCCCATGCCGCACCCACATCACATTCCTCCTCAGGAAGCTTCACTGGTTCCCCATTCACAAGCACAGCCAATTCAAATTGCTCACACACACATACAAAGCCCTACACAACACAGGACCAGAATACCTGAACAGCCGAAAATACTTTCACCAACCCACCAGACACCTACTCTCTGCCTCACTGTCACTATCACACACCCCACACATCCGCAAAAGAAAAATTGCTCATTCTTCTACATCGCATCCAAGACATTGAAGGACCTTCCTCAACACATCAGAGCCTCTTCTTCACTTATAGAGTTCCGCAAGAAGCTGAAGCACTGTATGGGCACCTTGGGGACCACACACCTACACACCTTGCCCAAGCACCTGAATACCTTCTCGGGTGATTAGACCGCTATACAAATCAACATAACATAACATTGTAAAAGAAAGAGGGATCCAGGAAGTTTCTTAAGAAAATTAAGAAATCTGTTTTGTAGGGAAGGTTTAAGTCCAGGCATGCATTATGGTCACTTTCGCTATAAATATGGATTTACTGCACTGACACATACTTTCACTTTTTGCCCCGGAATTTGCTGATTTTAACAAAAAATGATTCTAGCAACAATAAATCAAAAGTTAATAAAAATGACGTGGTACATGTGGCGATGCACATCAGTGATAAGGTCCATTTTTGCTTCAACCAATTACTGTGGTACACTATCTTGCTATTCAGACCAAGGAGGAGAAACTGTTTTGTGGGTATTAATCTTAAGTTTCTTTTAGAAATTCATGTAACAACGACTGAGAGGCAGGATGCAAGGCAGTCAAAACTTTCTGTGCTTTCAGTATTTAAGTAGAGTTGTATATAGTCATCATACTGGGTGGAAGGCTTTATTGGATTCCAAAAATATTTCACCGGGTATCTGAATGTAAAGTTAAATAGTAGGAAAGCCTGGCAAGAAACCTTGAGTGATTTTGAATTTCAGAGTTGTGTATGTTGATATAAATTTATTTTCTTTGAAACTGCGAGCGCCGAAATCGTATAAAAATTACCACAAATAACGTCACCTTAAAACTTACTTAGAGAGCCTAGAACTTCTACGCCTTCCTAAGTTGATGAATCTTTGCCACTGTATCAGAATGGAGCTTCACACAAAATAGTCATCATTATTTGCATTTGATGTTCAGCCAATAAAGAGAGGTTTAGTGAAGCTTATAAAGTGAAATTATCGAAAATAAGTTCGGTTAGAACAAACATAGAAAACAGCAGCGTGTTCCATTCTGAATTTCGTCCCTATTCTAAACTAAAGGACCTATCGTATCCTAACAAGAACCCGTAAAGAGTTCCTTTTGAAAAGAGCGAGTAAATTCTGGAGCAAAGTCAGATAACTACGAAAGGTAGAACTCCCCATAAAGGGTAGTTCCGGAGACTCAGCCGAGTTCTTCAAACAGCTGCAGTAGCAAACATTAAGACAGGTAGGAGGAAAGAACCACAGCAGTAGCTATGATTGTCATATGAATAGAAAGTCTGCTCACGTAGAGCAAGGATAATCAAAGAAAATCAATGTTAGCAATAGCATAGGTAATTAAAGCTAGCACCATAAAGTGCTAGGGGGCAGGGTAGGAGTGCATAGGACGCCTTGACTCCCTAGCTAGGGGCACATACTATATAGAAAATCCACTAAACATTTTTCAAAAACTGTTGCATATGTCATCAACGTCCAGTGGAGGAAGATCTTCCGATGGTGCGTTCTCTTCGTCCTCGATTCCCATGGTAATGTCCATGTCAATATGAAGTCACTCAGATGTGGCTACAGCTTATTACAAAAAGGTACCTCTATGAAAGTTCTCATGAGAATCTTTTTGCAAGCCTACTCTATTAGCTTAGTGGCCCATTGTGTAGCAATGAGCTGTTCTATGAAATGAAACATTTAAATCTGGTCTGTCCTAATTAGGTCAGGAAATTTAAGCTGCAGCAAGCATTTTCTTTCATTAATATGCTTGTTCATTATGAATATGTAGCAGAGGAAACAATCTACATACAGTGAAATCATATGGTATGAGGAATAGAGAAACAATTTTCAGGAAACAGTACATTTTATAAAGAGGTCAGGTTCTGCAAAAACATGAATTCATCTTTTTCAAAAGCATTTATATTCTTGAAGGGATAGAGAAGAATAAAGAATAGTGAGGCCTAGCAGTGTGAGAACGATGGAAATGAGAGACTTCTGAAGAAATAAGCAGCGTTTTCACTTTTGCATGTTTAATAAAGGCACATTTTCCTAACTTCTATTTTATTACGCATTTTTATGATAACATTAAGGCGCATTTATATGTTAAGAGGTGGTAAATGTTTCGTAAATGTTTCAACATTTTCCCATTGAAGAAAGGGATGGTTGGGGAAAACCTTGCACCCTGTGGCAGGCAGCCCATGGTGCCTGCCACACTGTGCATGGTTGGAAGGGGGGGACCCATGGGTACCCCCATGGGCCGGATTCAGAGGGCCCCGGGTGAAGGAGGGCCGGCTACGGGCTCCCAAAGACCGATTCCGTCAGCCGATTTGTTCCGGGGAAACCAAATCGGAAAGGTTGTCCGAATCGGTCGTCGTACTCGCTTGTTCAGAAACCAAGTCCATAGAGCTGTACGAATCAGCTTCAGAACGGCTTGTCTTGTCCGGATGCCTTTTGGAACCAATTCAGTCAACCCTAACGGTTTCCAGGCATCGTACTTGGTCGTTCGGAACTGGGAACGTGTTGGTCATAAACAAGGGTTCTGGATCGGATTCGCCAAACCCGAAAACGATTCGGAGCCCTTCCAAACGACATCGGAATCGACCCCATAATCGGCAAAGTGCCCTAGCAAAATTTGAGAAAAAGTGCCCTTGCAGTCAATAGGATAATAAAATCCAGAAACTTCAGCAACCCTTTAAATCCCTAGTAAATAGTAACCCTGGTACCTAAGGCATTGGGACTGAAGAGGGTCCACTAGGGCTGCAGCACGTATTGTGCTACCCTCGGGACCCCTCACCAAGACCATGCAAACTGTCATTGCAGGCTGCGTGTCTTAATGCAGAGAAAACTGAAGAGTCGACATGGCACACATCCCTGTGCGGTTCATGTAAACACATCTTTTTAATTTTACAGCCTTTTTTTCTGACTTCGAGACATTATCGAATGTCAAACGATTGTGGGTAAGCCCGCTTTTCATGAGGTTGCGTTTTTATTAGTTTAGTCACCAGTCACTGGTTTGATTATTATCACTTAGATGTTGGTGAACTTTAGTGTCAATTTCTTTCGTTCACATGGTTCACGGGTGTCACACTTTCTTTGAATTTTTGACTCACGCATACACAGTCACGTTGGTAGTAGGATTGTGATGAATTTGCCGTATGTATAGACCCTGCTCGGATTTTGTTTTGTTGTAATTCAAATGTGTGATTAAGCTTCAGGTTTCTGGTTAAGTTTTCTTAGCTGTTGCATTTGACGCTTTAGTTCATTTACCAATAATATTCTGACATATTGTAACCTTCCCGGATGCTTTGCACGATACATTGTCAATTGAAATGTTTTGTTTATATGTAATTAGATTCATTATATATTTTTTGTAGATTTCCCCTGACGAAGGGTGTATATACACCCGAAATGCATTGGGATTGAATATCCACGTTTAATAAGCAAGATTTAATTTATGGATTCATGCTACTGTTGAAGACAGTATTTCTTCATTAAATTGGTTTGAAGACATCTCGTTGGATTCCTTCATCATCATTTTATTTTCATTTGATCAATTTGTATACTTGTTTGCTGTACATTAGATTCATCACGTTTACAATTGCATATGATGTTTATAAATCATAATTTATATTGAGTCAATACACCCGCGCTCGGGTTCTTAGGTAGTGCGCGATCTGTCTAAGACTGACGTCCTAGTTTATTTTCGCATTTAAGCATTGGTGGTAGGGTGAAACCACCTCAGAAAACGCACACCAATCTTTGGTTAAATATGATTCTTGTTTTAAGAGATTAATAGTGAAAACACTGAGTGCATCATTGCTGTGTATATACAACTTACACATCCCTGTGTGCCATGCCAACAGACACTGCATGAGGTATAGGTAAGTCACCCCTACTGCAGGCCTTACTGCCCTAAGGCAGGGTGCACTAAATCACATGTGTGGACATACCTGTCTGAGCAGATATGACACTACAATATCTAAGTCCATCCTTGGATATTGTAAGTGTGCAGGGAAGACATATAGAGTACATGGGCTAGACACCCGTCAATGCGGGTTCCTCGGCTCCATAATGGCTTAACTGTACCCAGGGATGTTTGGTACCAAACATCTCATCTTAATAAATCCACACTGATGCCAGTGGTGGATTTATTAATAAATGCACACAGAGGGAATCTTAGAGGTGCCCTCTGAAAACCTCCCAGACACTGGTGTGGTCTCTGACTAGTCCTAGCCAGCCTGCCAATACCAGACATGTTCATGACCTCATGGGGTGAGAGCCTTTGCTCTCAGAGGCTGGAACAATGCCTGCTCTGGGCGGGGGTGCTTCACACCTCCTCCAGGCCGGAATGGCATTCCAAGGTGGGAAGCATCAAAGGCGATGCCCCCTTTTTAATGCAACCCAGGCATCTCCAGTTAGTGGAGGATGCCAACCCCCCTATCATGCTCCGCTTTTGGCTGAAGGACAGACGGGAAAATTAGTTAGATTAGGAGGTGTGCCCACATCCAGCCACCACCACCGCTAAGGTGGGGCAGGTGATGTGGACCCCCTTTTCCAATTCCTCCATCTTGTCTTGGAGAGAATTAGACAACCAGGATTAGGGTTATGCCCACTTCCCAACGGAAGTGGTCATATTAAGGTGTAGTCGCCCTAAAGGTAGGTGGACCATTGGCTACTACCTGTCACTCCCTTTAACACCCCTAAATTTAGTTTTTCTCTGGTACCCCTTGACCCTGAACACCAGATTCAATGGACCTAAGAAAAAAACGGACAAAGACGAGCTGCTGAACCCGAGAGCAGCGTGCCTGCTGTGGACTTTGGGAGCAAAACCTTGCCTGCCACTGCAAAGACTCAACCATCACAATGTGCTGTCCCGACCTGCAGCTGTGAGGACTTCAAGAACCCCGGAGGACCTCCAGCACTAAAAAAATGGCCCAAAAACTCTCTTGGAGGAGAAGAGTTACTCCTCAGCAGATTGCAGGCACCAAACCCACAGTATCCAGCCTAACGACGTACAGCTCCTTGGTCTGACCGACACTTCAGCCACACAGAAAGAGGGACTGGAGCTCTTGGAGGTCAACTCTGTCCCTCCACTGAGTGTGAAGAAACAAGGAACTACCGGAGCAGTGCCGTACCAATCCCCAGGGTACCGGACCACCAGCAACCGGAAGAGTCCAGTCCGGACTCCAACTGCCCAGGAAGCAAACACACATTGAGGGACATCGTAACCCCTTAGACCCACTCCGTGAGTGATCCAGCTGTCCGGAAATGATCCCTGCAACTTAGTTGCCTCTGACCGCGACGTCCATCTTGATACACAGAGTCTGGCTGACCAACCTGCTCTGCACCCAGCCAGCCTGGCCTAGGTACCAATGAACTAGCTGTACTCTCGTGCTCCTGAGGCCCTTGTGACCTGACACCTCGTTTGGGGTCCCTCTGACTTGCTTACAAGTCCCTCTGTGCAGCCTATTTTCAGGTGGCCCACCTTCTTTGTAGAGCACCCACTACCAACACCTTCAGCACTCTGCTCCCGGCCGAATCTGGAATGCTACCAGCGATCCGCTGATGGAACATTGGCCCTTGGCCTGCTGCTACCCTAAACCTCCAAGATGGACCCCTAGAACCGACTGAATGATTTTATATTCATTTTTTAAGCGCAGTTGTGCACAATAATGAACTATTTTTCGAACTTTGATAAATCATAAGAAATTAAGCACTTATCTGTGAATGAAGTTCTTGGCCTGAAAAATGATATTAAAATAAGCATTATTTTTGAAAATTGATCTCAGATTTATTCTTGAGTGTGGATCTCTTTTTTGCCTCTGTGACTAGAACAAATGCTTAGCACTACCCTCTGAGAAGTCGAACTGCTCATCCACACAAACCACAAATATTAGAGTTCAGACAGCATGATATAGGTTTTGGAGTTGGGCATTATATTGTATGATTTTTTAAACTCAACATTATCTTATCTTGTTCCTGTTAAAAAAAAAAGCGTAATGCAATACTGCAAACAATATTCAATAGTGCTCAATTTTGATAAAATATGTGCATTGCATTGACCTGAATGCATGCTGGTATGTCATGGGATGAAGGGGTATTTTGCAATTTGTATCCATTAGCAGTATGTTCTTGTAGACTTTAATGCTGCGTTTTCAAACCTGCCCAATACTGATGTATGCGAATGAAACAAAAACTGTGAAACCACATTGAGGGAAACCAAATGATGAAAAAACTTTTTTGAGGAAAGACAATTCTAAGTAAATAAAAATACATTTAAAATTAAAGGAAACTTTTTAAAGAAAAGATAATTTTAATGAAAAATCCAAAATTACATTAACCTTGGGTCGAGTTTAGGGGTAGTGAGGTTTTTATGGGTTCAGTAATGGGTGATGTTCAGCGGAGATGAAGGGTTTTTATGTGTCAGGGATGGTAGAGTTATAGACAGAAATAGTTGTAGGGTCAGGAATGCGTCAAGTTTAGTGTGGTGAGGGGTTTTAAGGGTTCAGGGATGGATGGTGTTTGGATGTAGAATGGGTTTTTACGGTTCAGGGATGGTTGGGGTGTAGGTGGAGAAAGAGTTGTTAGGGTATAGAAATTGGTGGAGTTTAGTGGTAGTGAGGGATTGTAGGGTTGAGGGATGGGTGAAGTTTAGGCATAGAAAGCGTTTCTAGGGTTTAGTTATGGGAGGAGTTTAGGGGTCAGGAATGGATGTAGTTTAGGTGTGATGAGGTGTTTTTTAGGGTTCAAGGGTGGGTTGCGTTTAGAGGTAGGTTCAGGAATGGGTAGAGATTAGAGGTCAGGGATGGGTGTAGTAAAGGCGCTGTAAGGGGGTCATGGATGGATGTTTTTTAGCAGTGGTGAAGGGTCAGGGAATCAAAAGCATCCAAAGTTATTGATTGACAATGTACAAGTTATAAATCCAACATAATGTCCTCTGAAGTAAAGCACTGAAATCCAACACACAGACTACCTAATCGAATCAAACCTCTTGCCCAGACAATACTATTTCAATTCCATCCTGAAGGCAGCATCAAAACTGAAACTCCTAAGGTTTCCACTTCTCTACATACCCCTGAAGCAATTTCCGGGTTCCTAAAATATTTACCATTCCGGACAGTTCTGTAGGCTGTGTTACTATCATGACAAAACCATAGAGAACACCCTATGTATTTGCCCTGGTTTCAGGTATATCCGAAGCAATTACTTATTACGAACCTTTAGAGAACTCTCACTACACACTATAAGAGAAGCAACATGGGCATGCTTTTCACTACAATCTAATGGCCCGATTAGGAAATTCATGAAACTCGTAGACATTGCATACAATGTTCCCTCTAGTTTTTACTCTCTGTGTGCAGCAGTGTAAGGTCTTTGTGCGCTGCAGTCAAGACTATGTACGCCAAGAACCCGACGGCGCGTGTGGGTGCAGTGACAATATCAGTGCAAATATCACTCCAAGCGTTTGCCTATAAAATTGAAAAGATGGTGCATTTCCATACATACAGCGCCACGTGAAGGGCCTTAAGGCAGGTTTGCAATTTAGATAAATACTCGATGCCATGAATTGGTTACACGGCAAGTACACTTCGGGTTTAGAAAAGCTCAGGACTCCAATGATGGTACCATTATAAGATTTTACTAAAGATTCTCAAATGGAGCACTGTACATATGGTGGGGAAATGTTGGGAGCCTTTACAAGATCACATATACACAATAAGTTACACAATTACATAACATATTTAGAATTTGATGTGCAAGCTACTGAGTAATGTCTGGATATCCCATCTGAGAGATAGTTTGTCAAATGTGTGACATCCAGGTAGACATGAATTGTGGGAGAGGGCCGTTAAGACAAGTCAAGTGTCATCACTAGATGGGATAACTAATTCAATTCATGCCCTGCAGTGGCACCGATTACTAATTCAACAAATACGCTGCAGTGGCACCAATTACTAATACGACCCAAACCCTGCAAGGGCACCAGTTACTAATTCAAATCATACCTCACAGGGGCACCGGTTATTAATTCAACTCATAACCTACAGTGGCACCAATTACTAATTCAAATAATACCCTGAAGTGGCACTAATTACTAATTCAATTCATACTCAGCAGTAGCACTGATTATTAACTCAACTCATACCGTACAGTGGCACTAATTACTAATTCAATTCATATCTTGCAGAGGCTTTTATTAGTATTAGAACTGATAAAGTGAACCATTCGGAGTGGGGGACTAACAATGTACATTACGTTTGCCATTCAGCGATAGTCTAACTCTTGCAGCAATTTAACACTGAGAAGTACAGGATGTAAAATTACTGCAGTATTCAGATTTTTTAGCTTAATGCAAGGAGAAATAGCATGAAAATGCTATTACTGAATGAAATTCTGTACATAATTCCTGACTGCCAAGCTTTTTTTCGGGACAAACTTTGCCAGGATTCACCTGGTGAAAACTCTCCTTGGAGAAAACTTGATGCAGTAAAGCTGCATGCTGCATTACCAACTTGCATGTAATTACCACACTACTTGTCCAATGGATGTGGGCAGTTACTCCCTTCGCACCCTCTCTCTTTTTAATGTACCTCAGAAGAAGGTGGTACAGAGCATAATACAGCACTGGTCAACTGAGGAATGCCTTTGGTTGCCACCAATACGCAATAAATACTCCTGAGGTTGCAACGGTTTCTAAAAAGGACTGATCAAGTAATCCCAAAAAATGATTATATATATAAAGATTTTAGGACATCTGGGTGTGGGAAAACGAGAAATTATATTATCTTGCTTTCCAAATAAAAGCTTTTTCTTATCATGATGCGCAGATAAAAGTGGAATGTTGGGGGCGGAGACAAGGCTTATTCTATGCAGCCACTGCGAATAACAAAACTCGGGAAAAAACTATTTCATGCAGTAAAGTAGAGGACATAGAAATGGCTGCCTAGAACCGGCATGTAAAGTACAACAATAGGGTTGATGCAAGGGTAATAGGCCAATATCTGATAAACAATGCCTCAAGTACTGCTCAGCTGTACTCAGAAAGTATCTGGGGCTCACAAAACACCAAAATAGCTGTCTCCACATCTCTATAAATTTGGATGCCAGTACAAGTGGTTTCTAAGCCTTAATAATTATAGCTCATGTTTCTAAACTTGCTGTATTCTTTTTGCTAATAGGAGCATGGTTGTGGGGCAAATTGTGTGCCTTTTTGAAAGTATTCATGTTAATTTCAGCGCCAGGTAGAAGCAAGACAGGCGCTGCGATTAACATGAATACTTTCAAAAAGGCACACAATCTACCCCGCAGCTGCGCTCCTAATAACAAAAGGAATGCAAGTCTAGAAGCACAACCTGTACTTTCAGAATCATCTGCTCAGAAGCTGTCTCTGTGCCATGCTCACGATAATTTATTTGTAATGTTCCTGTCACAGCAAAGCAACCACAGCTCCTTGAAAGGCCAAGTGCAACATACACTCTGGGAAAAAGAGCATTCTGCTCCTCACTCCTCACATCAGAAGTGTCTCAAACCTTTACTGGATGGTAGATCAGTAACAAGTTGCGCAACAATTAACCTTCCAAGCAGGTATAAAGTCAGTCCCCCTGTGTCCCTCCAAAGCAGAGGTCGAAGTGGTAAACAGTTGGAACACTGCGGCCTAAGCCACACGTGTTCCGACATCACAAGCGTAACCACGTTTGCCTTAACCACACATATGTGTGGTTAAGGCAGTGCACGATCTAGCTACTGGCTGCTGCTGCTGGAAGCAGGAAGACCTCGCCAGGAAGAGCCAGAGGATGCGATAATTGGGGCTGGGCCAGTTTTCAGGGCTGGGGGTAGTTTTCAGGGCTGGGGGGACGGGGTAGTTTTCAGGGCTGGCGGGGTCGGGGTAGTTTTCAGGGCTGGGGGGGTCGGGTAGTTTTTAGGGCTGGGGGGGCGGGGTAGTTTTTAGGGCATGGGGGTAGGGGTAGTTTTTTAATTAGGTGTTAGGCCTAAGGACAGTGGGTGGGTCGAGTAGTTTTAGGGACAGCGCGGGGGTGGCGTGGTTGGGGTAGTGTATGTAAAGGGGCAGGGGAATGGGTAGTCAGGGTAATCATAGTCATATATAGCTTTATTCGGAGCCATGACAGAACATCCATAAAAGCATTTACACACTTAAAAGCAACAAACATCAAATTCATTTAACTACATTTCTAAAAGGAGTTAAAAGGCGATTTCATCATAAAAACAAATGTTAAAAAGCAATTCATTAGATTCAATCGGATACATATAAAAAGTTAAGGACAGAAAGAGAAATCGCTAAAAGACCGCCACTACACAGAGTTCAATTATACAATCCTAAAATGTTTAAAGTGCGTTTACACAGTGTTATTCATTTTCCACTTCCCATTTTTATTATTCCTGGTTACCTTACTGATCATGGGTCTTGGTATATGTTCCCATTAGTGTACTCTATCTGGCACCTATTGTCAGCTTCTTTCTAGCATAAAACACTGCCCAGAGGAAAGATGACATACTGCAGCATATCTCCAGTGTTGGCAATGACAGTAAGTACAAATAAGCTGGGCGGCATTGTTTAAAATTTAGGTGCCTTATAATTGGAAGAATATACCACTTCCTATACTTAGAATAAAATTTACACAATAAAACCACGTGCATCGTGTTCTGGTGCAGTCTGCCATCACAGGGACAATTTATCAGGTCTCGTGACCAATCATTCATTTTGGGAAAGATACATAATCTGTTAAATATATCCAGCCTTAGGCGTGTGAGCACAAACCTGTGATGTGTGTTTAAAACAGTCTTAAGATAGGGCTGCATATTAAAGGTGGTTATTATCATTTGATTGTGTAGGACTGTAGGTTTCGGGATTTCAATTGTCAGGCTAAGTTTTTTCAAATGAGCCACTGCCTCTGTTTTCAATATTTTTCTACTTATGGGAACTCGTGTCTCTGGATTGTCAAAATACTCTGGATGGGCCATATCACCAAAAAACTGCTGGACATACGTCAACCATGGAATAGATTTATACGCACTTGATTTCAAACAGTCAATAATTATCGCTCAATTGAAATCAGTGTAGTCTGACGTCCATATTTTGTGCCACAGCAGAATTGGTTGTTGTTTAATTAAATCGCTGAGAAATGGGGCACCAAGTTCGGAATGTGTTACATAAGCTGAGGTACTCTTTGGATTAGCTAAAAGATATCTAAAAAATTATTTTCCGTTGCTTGCAGTTCAACACATCTCTTGTGCCCCCATATGCCCGCCCCATAAAGTGCTATACTGGTGCATTTTGCTTTATATATTTTCATCATCATTTCTGGGGGTTCATACCTAGTCTACTTGCGAAGCCTCTAATGGCCCAATATGCCCTACTGAACAGGGTATTTCTATTTTCAATTGCGTTATTCCATGACCCGTCTTTGTCGAATAGTACTCCAAGGTAAAAAAAGGTATTCGTAAAATCAATCATTATCCCATTTATCAGTACCGTTTCTACATTTTACGTTGTTCTTTCCACACTTCATGATAAAGGTTTTCGATTGATTAACTTGGAGTCCCAGATCACTCATATATTTGACAAAGTTTGTGAGCAGCGTCTGTAGGGCCGATGGGGTACGTGACATTAATACCGCGTCGTCGGCGTAGAGGAGGGCAGGGACTGGGCGTGTGCCTATTTGTGGGAGATCTTTGGGAGTGGCTACAAGCTCCTCCCCCACACTGTTTATATAAAGTGAGAACAGGAAGGGTCCAAGGCACGCCCCTGTCTTACCCCTCTCTCCACGTCGAAGGCCCCTGGTACACTCTCCTCCATCCCGGTACCTTATCTTGGCTCTGCATCCTGTGAATAAATCCCTTAAAAAGCTGATGATCAGTCCCTCTACCCCCATTTCTTTCAACTTTGCCCACAGCCTCGCATGTATCACACAATCAAACGCCGATGTAAGTTCGACGAAGGCTAAATATAAAGACCCCTTCTTGACTCTTACATATTTCCCAATGAGCATGTTCAAATTGAGGCTCTGCTCGATTGTACCAACCCCAGATCTAAACCCATATTGCAGGTCTGTAAGTTTCCCCTCACTTTCCGCCCAGTACTGCAATCTCTCTAGGATTATATGTCCTGCTATTTTTACCAAGGAGTCAATCAAGGAGATCGGCCTGTAACATGCAGGGTCCTGGTGGTCCCCTTTTTTATAAATCGGTACTATGATTGACTCTCCCCAGGACGAGAGGAAGCCTACTAGGCAGGAAGCCCTCAGCGCCTGCATGAGTAAGGGTCCCCATAGATGTACATTATCCTTGTATAGATCAACCGGGATTGAGTCAGGGAAGTTTTTAGGGCTTAGGGGCGGGCGGGGTAGTTTTTAGGGCTCAGAGGGGTGGAGGTAGTTTTTTAAATTAGGGGTTAGGGTTTTAGGCCTAAGGGCAGTGGAAGTGGTTGGGGTAGTTTTAGGGACGGTGCCTGTGGTGGGAGGGGGTTGGGGGAAGATTTTAGGCCTCAGGACAAGGGGGCAGGTAGGGGGTATGCAGCTTAAGATGGGGGAGGGTGGTCAGAATAGTGGCGATCTTAGCCATGCATACCCCTTTACTATTCATGCCTTTACCACGAAAATGCGTGGTAAAGGCATGCATGGTAAAGGAATGAGGGGTTAAGACGCATTCGTAGTTCAGGGTGCGTGGTAGAGGCATGTGTGGTTTAGCCATGCATGCCTCTATCATACAACCAGTCGAAGCGCATTAAAAAAAGTATGGAAACTGTGAAGCTGTGTTCAAGGGGGCAGGGTGAGGGTGTGGGCAAGGCTAAAAATCAAAATATTCGGTAACTTTTTACAGTCTTTCACCTTGCGGTAACTAGATATAAAATAACACAATAACACACAGGTTAAATGAAAAATAATATGTTAATCAGTGGGAAATACACTATCGTACACTATGAAACTGTGAACATGCAAGTCATTATTTTAAACTTGCATTACACACAGTATAAGGTAGGCTGCTACAAAATGCGCAAAAGGTTTACAATAAAAAGTGTTTCCAAAATATAGATTTTTTGCAGGCTATACATAGTGCAGTTTTTTTTTTATCACACTTCAATTCACTTCACATCTTAGCGGGTAGCTCCCTTACAATACCTATCAAAATTAATAAATGTGTGTCACCAGGAAGCTTCGAATGATTCCATCAATTAAAGCCAACACCGACTTCCAGGAGCCGTTTACATTTGCAGATTGAGCATTTGTGCACATTTACATTTCTTTGCCATTTCTTTCTTTACACTTCACCTGCCAAGAAGGCTTGTTTAACTGTCTGCCCCTCCTCCGGTTTCACAATTCAGCTGAAGCTTTTCAACTCCTGGAATTAACCGTCCCGGGACGGATGACCTTTGACAAAAAGTAGGGGAACTGATGTCCTAAAATTAAAAAGGTAAGGGCACGCTGTGCCCCTCAGACCCCTCCCCCCCCCATCATCACCACTTCTCTAAGGCCAAGTAAAAATCGGCCTCTGTTTACGATCCCTGAATGGGCAATGCTTTCTTTTCTGCCCCGCAGCCGCACTCCTATTAACAAAAGAAATGCAGCAAGTCTAGAACCTGGACATGTGCTTTCAGATGGTTCTGAAAGCACACGTCATGCTTAAAGACTTGCTGCATTCCTTTTGTTAATAGAGCGGGCTGCGGGGAGATTGTGTGCCTTTGTGAAAGTATTCATGTTAATTGCAGCGCATGAAGGCGCTGCAATTAACATGAACACTTTCACCAAGGCACACAATCCCCCCGCAGCCGCACTCTATTAACAAAAGGAATGCAGCAAGTGCAGGAGCCGCTTGCTGCTGAACGTGTGCCCCTTCTTAACCCAACAGGCTGTAAGAGGGATACGAACTTGCACGATCTCTCGCATGATGTGCGCTCTTCATACAAGACACTGCGCGCTCAGGGGAGCATAGGTGCACGTGCGCACTTTACAGGGAACCGTGATTGCATACCATAGATTTAAAAACGCAGACTCAGTCAGTTAGACGATCACTGCAGCACCAAATTCATTTTTAAATATTTTATTCGCATATGTAACTTTATCCATGATGTTTGCAATTTCTAAACTCATTTTAGGTCTTTTTAGTGGCATAAATTGTTCACTTTTAGTGTAAGTATTTTTATTTTTAAACTGCTTTAATTCTAATGAATGTAAATTCGCACAATAAAGTCTTACACACACACACTGAAAAAAATACCTCAGACAAAAATGTTTCTGAAAGTAAAAATTTCAACCATTGCATTTACATGCTAAAAACAGTCTTGCAAATGGCAATTTATAAAAAAAAGACATTCTTTGAATTGGTCTCTATGAAATGGTAAATGCCATTTATTTCCATTAAACAGTTTAGGTGAAATGATTGCTCAGTAATGGTATTCCATTAAAATGCTTTTCTATGAAATTACATCCAACTGCCCAGTACAGCGTGTGGTAGAGCACGGGATTCAGCATTTTTCTATTGAATAGAGAACATTATCGTGTGTTTAGGACATGAAAGCTGATGTTTTGATGAATCCTATGCAGTACAAAAGATAAGTACTGTAAAGTGGGAAACAGCATTTACAACGCTGTCATTACATCGCGCTACCATTACAACGCGGTCGTTACAACGACCGCGTTGTTAGTACGCGATGCATTTACATCGCAAGTCATTACAACGACTTGCACTAGGGGGCGTTGAGGTATTGGAAATTAATTCCAACACCTTCCCTACTGTTGCGCAAACTGGAGTAGGAATAGCTATTCGTAAGTCCAGTGCGCCCCCTAGTGTAAGTCGTTGTAATGACTTGCGATGTAAATGCATCGCGTACTAACAACGTGGTCTTTGTAACGACCGCGTTGTAAAAGCACGCGATGTAATGAGACATATTCCTGTAAAGTACCACAAGCACAGCATCATGTGCTTGGGGTGTTGTGTTGATGAAAAGCAGTGGACTGGGTCAAGACTTTTTTGGAGGGTCATAACAAGAGCAAACTAAATGAGGGTGACATACAAACTAATAGATTGGTGTTAGGGAGTTCCATTTAGCATTTTTTGAACCAGGCAAAGGGCCATTACATTTTGGCCTATTGGGAGTCTCAAAGAAAATCTACCCACATGCCAGTTTAATGTCTAAAAATGTTTATTCAAAAAAGAAGAATATATATGTGAATCACAGGAAGGGCTGGCAAGCGGATCTTCCTGCATCCAAAATGAGAATGAGCTGCACAAGAAAGTGTAAGTAATAATTTTATTGGAATTCATACACAGGGCTCAAATAGAGCTCATGTGATGAAACTGAAACAAAGGTGTTACACAGTTGCAAGATTTTGAAGTCATGAAAAAATACATAATCATCAAATACATAAATAAATTTAAACTAATGCCACAGTGCCAGTCAGAAATCTCTCACCTCAAGTGCTAAGCATAGAACCAAAGTTTTACACGTCATAGACAGGTCCACCTTGAAGGCATGGCTAATATGAGCAGAAAGAATGCTTCAGGAGTGACTGTTACGCAAAAGGCAAGGCAATTTTTTTTTAAATCTCATAGGCTATGACGCTCTTTAATGGAGCTCCACGTTGTGCCCCAACAATTGATCATTTATCCATCGACATCGCTTATCCATACCGTATGCAGCACGGTGTCTGCATCCTACATGACCCGCGGCGACCACAACTGACTCTGACCATCAGCGCAACCAGTGAAGCCATGAGCCCGGGACCGTAGGCTCGCATCGCCTGACTGGCCTGGTCGATGCAGCTTTATTATCAGAGGCTCGCCGCTTCGTTACCCAGCCTGCGCGGCTGAAAGGTAGGGTGACGCTCCCGTGGTCCCCACCCACATGGAGGCCCAAACATTTTACCCTGTTAAAATGTTAATAAACAGGTTAAACCAAAAAATAAAGCCCTCTATTCTATTCAGTTTAAAATAATTTTCTAATTCAATGTCTCCAGCACGCAGTTTATTGCATGTCATTATCCATCATTTGTGTTTCAGAGTTGGGGTTTTTCATTCTTTTTAATCTAGTAATATGTCATGTACTTGGGGTGTTACACTGTACTTTTCTGTAAGTGGGTTTAAACATGGCTTTCAATCTGTCTGTTTTGGTTAGGGTTTTTTTTGCTACTTCATTGTTGGTCCAATTCAAACTTATGTTGAAATGCATTGCCTGGTTTGGCTGCATTCAGAACAGGCAACGCATACATTTATTTATAATGAAAATTATGGTCAGGTATGCGAGCAAAGAAGATCATACTTCCAAAACAGGGATAACTTAAGAGCAAGTATGTCACGTTTCTGGGGCTTTTACTGTTTTATGGTTGGCCAGAAAAGTATTAAAATGCACTAGCCCAGGATACAGTGAGACCATAGACTGACAACCAAAGATCATGTGATGTCACTTACTTTGATGTTTTTAGGTCAAAGATTATGTGAAATCACTGCCTCTGATGTCATGCATGGATGAAAGGGTGTGTGATGTCACGTCCACTAACACTGTCATTTTGTGAATTGATGTCCATGGTGTAAGACAATAATTTCCTAGGCTCAAGTTTTAAAATGTGCAACTAGTCGTCAGTAATAGTGGAAATACAACGTAAAACTCAATAGACCGAGAGTTCAAATATGCACATTAGACCGGACTGGAAATGTGTTTGAAAAATGGCAGTGTGTACACAGGTCACAAAATCCAACAAACCATAAGCATTGGCAGTGTTCTGCTCCTGCCTCTGCACAGACTAGGCAAGGAACAACCGTTTGGACATGTCCTCAATGGGGACTTCCTTCTCTGTACTTGGCAGCTGTGGAGATTTTAATCCACTCCTCTAATCCTCAATCACTGGCTTCAAAGAAAATTACATATTGTGGCATTCTGCAAATATTCAATGGTCTTTGAGGGCTTGCACACAATTTATTTTTATGAACCGTGACAAATACCTTGAAACTCGAGTCTGTATGATGACCTGGTCCAATTAATGAACTATGAGTCCAAACACTGACATATTGAACTCACCAGGTTCTATATTTTTTGAATTGTGAAAATATATGCACTGTCATCGTATCTTGAATGTCTTTTGGTGGGTAATTTAAACTCATAATTTGTAGCTCTCACAATTCACATTGTCATTGTACTGTTTTCACTAAATGTCACTATGTTTTGATAAGGAGAACAGAAAATATTGTTATGCTTGACTCAAATGCAATATTCCTGTAAAACAAAATAGCTCTTGCACTACATACCAGGCCTTGTTTGGACATTTATTAAACTTACCACTGTCATTTACACAGTAACACAATTTTTGTAAAAGTTTGAAGAGAATACATTAGTACCTTGGGCCACATGTTCTAAAGGATTTTACAATTCCAAACCCTACAACTCACAAAACTACTGGGTTTGCAACTGAAAAATCCCTGTTTATGTACAAAGCCCATTTTATGAGTGGGAAAAGTTTTTCGACCAATTTGCAGTTCATACCAAAACCCACTTTGGAAGGGGTGTAAAAACGTTTTTTCTTTCAAATAGCACGTTTGGTAGGAGTCAATGGTTTGCAACCGCAATTCCTGTCGCAATCATTGACTTGTTATTAACTCCTCAAAGAAGGCGGCAACTACTGATTCACAAAGGGTACCCCTTTCACTTTAGAAATAAGCTCCTCACCCTCAGGGGGAGTAGACAGTCGGTGCAGGGGACCACTGCCTGCTCTTCCTGATGTTTTTCCCAACTGAAACTTTTTGGGTCTTTTGAGCAGCACCGGTTATTTTAAGGAACATGAGCTGCTTTAAAAACAAATATTTACAAGAACTGGCGGACCGCTGTTTTTGCCGCAGCAGTGTGCCAAAAAATATCCACTGCGGTACGACAGATTCCAATGACATGTTTGTGTCGTATTTACAGTATGGAGCACCATGGCGTTAAGAAGAAGCCGGAGTCGTAAAGACTGACACTGTTGTGTTCGCTGTGTCGTTAGGAAATTTGACGCTAATGCTGCAAAAGTGTCATTCGGCCAATTAGCATCTAGAAAATAGACGCTAGCCATCCTAGCGTCACTTTTGTGCGCCTAGCAAGAAAAAAAACGACAAACGCTGCTATGTGACAAAACAATGGTACACTTACCTGAAAGCAGCAATGGAGCAGCCAGCAGTGAGCAGAGCTCAGGACAACAACCCTAGCAACCCCAGCACCAGCCTGGATGAGCAGCCAGATTCCCAGAGGAAGGGGAAGAGGAAGTGAAAGTTTAGTGAGGAGGAGAATGAGATCTTGATGGAGCACCAACACCAGCTCTTCCTCAACTCCAAAATGTCATTGGGGAGGATAAAGGCCATATGGCAGACCATTGTGGACAAGTTGAACAGCATTGCCGAAGTCAAGAGGACAATGAGTGACTGCAAAGAGCGCTGGCATGATTGCAAACGCAATACAAAGGAGAAACTAGCAACCAATCTCAAAGCAGCATTGCAGACCGGAGGTGGTAGTCCAGCATAGCGTCCCAGGAGGTGCTGAATCACTTGGAGGAGCGGTTGTCAGCTGTCATCTCTGAGGAGTCGGTGGTAAAAATTGCAGGAAAGGACAGTGCTGACTATGACGAACTACAACAGCAACAGGGTAAGTTGCAACAAGGGACAATATAGGTAACTAGGTCATGTCATGCAGTGCAGGCAGCTATGTCCCAGCACTTTGTGGCACTGTCTGAAGGCCAAAGGGTAGTATTCTGGCTCATCTAAGGTTAAACATAACATAAATGGAAGGCTCATGTGTCTTTTGACAATATTATGGTGTAGGGCAACACCGCAAGCCCTCTAGCAGTGCTGCCATATGTCAAAATAAAAGGGCAGGAACGCCCGTATCAAGATACGGCACATTGATGTCCTTTCTGCCAGTGCCGGCGCACAAACAGCAGCCGACCACCAAAGCAGGCACCCTTCCACCATGGTGCAAGGGTACTTTCGTTGGTGCTAGCCAGCCTATTGTACACCAGCACAGAGGAAGGCACAGGGATGCATTGTACTGTTGTAAATACAGCACATCCCTGCACTTTCCTGATGACACAGCTTGGTGCAGCAAGATGTTTTGTAGCACTGTATTGCACCACATGTTTAGGAAATATGCCCCTCTGTCTCACCTGTGCCCATGCACATTAACCTAGCCTACAAATCCATAGCATGAAATGGGTTTCTCAGAGGAGAACCAACCCACCTGAGGGGTGGAGGATTTGTGAGCCATGGGAAGTATCTCTACATAGGGACATTTCAAGAGCCCTGTCCATAGTAGCCTAGATTAAATTACATTGAACACAGCTGTCCTGGCATGCAGGGTCAGAGCACACAGGTTTCAGCTGGAATGGTAAAGACCACCTGAACTCCTTTCATCTACTAAATCTGACTGGGTATGGGGGTGAATGCAAGTGATGTACACCAGAGGACCATGGGGCAAATTTACAATGAAATGGCGTAGAGCGTTGCCGTAAGCAATTCATCGGCACTGAGCTGAGTCATGTAAAAAATGCAAGGATGAGTTGTATTTAGAGGAATACGTGCCACCCATTTGCTCACCCCTGCTCTGGTGCAAAAAGAAAAGCTGTGCGCCAATGCGGGTGCCTGTGTTGCAGGGATGATTGTTTTGTGCAGGGAGCTGCTACCATCCTCATTTTGCTTTTGCCCTGTTCACCTTAACCATTTGTGGACTGTCAATGCGACCTATCCTACCTAATGACATTGTGGTTATCCTCCTCACTGAAGCACTCCTCTCCTCCACATGTCCCATGACATGTTCCCCCAATGGACTCTGCCTGGACATCCACTGGCTCAAAATATGTTTTGAGGATGTTGTCCTATCAACTGTACCTATGAGCCACTTAATTATTAGCTCATGTAAATAAATGCACTTAGTACTAACTGTGGGTTGTCTGTCTGTTGGAGTCTGGACCACTTTGAGCATTGCGCATTCTATGAGGCAAAGGCACCAACTACTTGCCAAAGGGACATGTGTTGTTTGAGTCAGTGACAATGCTAGACAGTGAGAGTGAAACATATTTGGTTAACCCTATGTGTGTGCTGACTAGCAAGTGGTTACTCGAGGTTGCAAGCATGAAGTGCAACAGGTGTCATGCAGTCATTGTTAATGGTGAATGTCACACCACAAGTGCTGGGTCTACCCATGAATACTAGCAAGCAAACAACATTGGGCTGACAAGTAAACGCTGCAAGTGTGTATGGGGAAGCCATCATTGTGTGAGAACATAAACCTTCAATTTGGGTGAATGTTTTGACCACAAAATCCCGCCAAAGTATGTCGCATGATGTACCCACACAGAGGAAGTGTTGCACTGTGTACCATTTCCATCATAATTGCTACATGCACTGCTAAACAATGTATGTAGATAGATAATGTAAGGCCATGGCCAACCTGACAGATCCCTGTCCATAGGTAAAACACCTACTCACACATGTTACCAAACACTGCTAGCAAAGACAAATGCATGTACATAACATCACCTGAGCACACATGCAAACCCCACACAGTAAATCCTGACATAGACCTGTACGTAGCAGCAATGACATTTAATGTCAACAGAAAAATTTTAATTACTAAAACAACTTAACCTACACTAACTAACTAATCTAACCTAACCTACACTACCTTATCCTACATACTATCTAAAACTACCTTAACTTAACCTAGCTTACTCTACACATTCAGCACGACATGATAAACATCAACCCCCCACTCCCTTTAAGACACGTCTTCACACAAGGACAACAGAAACCACACCTACACATCAACTAACTACACATAGAATCCTAAACAATCATTTTTTTGTGTGTTTTTGGAAATTTTGCATTTTGTTTATTAACACATAGATAACATATCAACACCCCACCCCAAAAAACACAAAGTACCCCTACCATCTAAAATTGTTCCCACCACTATAAAACTCCTATAATAACTGCACTAACTAACCTAAACTAAGCTATAAAACCATTAAGATAAACATTATATATGTGTACAGGGGAAGGGCAGAAAGCCTCCCTGTGGCTAACATGTAGCTAAGGTCCTGCCAGTGCTTGCTTCAATTCCTGGAGCAGTGTAATAGCCTGGTCCATCTTGTGCTCAAGCCCCGCCACCATCAACTTTAGGTCCTACAGGTACTTCTTTATGTCTTGCTTAAATGAGCCAGCCCCTCCTGTGGGCTGAGGTGTAGGGACTGGTGATTGTGAGGGTATTCTGGTAGAGGTGCTGGTACAGGTGCCTTGGAGGTACATTGACCTGCCCGACCATCTTTTCCTTGCTTGTCTTGTTCAAGGTCGGTAGTCCCTGAGGGAAGAATTTCCATTTTCCCAGAGCCTTCTCCTCTTCATGCTGCTTCCTCATTGCCCTGTGAGCCTTTGTGGCTCGTCAAATGTGGATGTAGCGGTCCTTCCTGAGGTTGTGCTTCCTCAACTGCTCTGGGGTCATATTGCCTGTTTAAGCAAAAAGGAAAACTGTCAGCCAAAGGGTGACTAGGAACAGGTACAAACATCATGAAACAATATTATTTTCACAACATCAAAGGTAGCTGCCTCCTCAGCCTAAATTCATCTTTCAGCTTAAAGTGAGCATACACATGCCTATTATTTATCATCTCAGATTTACTAAGGCCAAAGTACAAAGGGATGGCAATTGTTGCACAATGAAACTGCACCACCTTGGCACATCTAGGTATTACCATGTCAGTACATAGTATGCTTAGGAACAATGCTGTTTTGTACCCATGCTATGGTACACGTCATCTTTACTGAACATTAGTGTGCCTTCTGCATCCTGCAATGACCTTTCTGCCATTGGCATTCACCACAGTGATGTTCAATGTCTGCAAAGTACATGTATTGTCTCACAACATAGTGCAACTGATATGGCAAGGAACCATACCAGGACATATTGCTAGCTATACTGAACACTAGGCAGGTATTAAATGTAACAATGGACATTGGATAAGTACCTCACATCACACAGAAACATATGAAACCTCTCCTATCTGAACTGCTGTAAGTCCATGGTGGACCATGCAACCGCTCACTACATGCTTCCAATATCATATATCATAGCATGTGCATTTGGCATGCATTCTGAATTGTTCACATCCATGGCATGTTCAGATGTGTATCCACTACCACATATTTTCACGTAGTCTGCCACTGCGATCATGGCCACCCCGTCAAGGCTCTATCATGTGGTCCATCCCAGATCAACAATGTATTCTCCTTGACATAAGTCAGAGATGTTACACATGCAACAATTAACATCCACTTTTCCTAACCTATTAATCATTATACAAAGCTTATCTGTGATAGGGATGCACATTGAATCTGGCAATTCACACAGCATCTGACATCACTCTCAACCCTTGCACTACACAATTAGCATTGACGAAGGCACTCACTGGTGATGTTGGGGTCCTTGAAACCATCCACGACACCAAGTGTGTATGATTGTAGTCCACCTACAAGACATAACATGTAAAACACTTCAGTTAACTTAGAAAACATATATTATAAGCAACACAAGCACAGTACATATGCATAACTATTGGCTATGTAACCGTTCAGGTTGTAAGTAATCAAACGGCACAGTTGACATGCCTGAATGATACACATTGGTAAGGCAGGCTGAAGTGTACATACATATGATTAGCCAAAACATGCACCTTTTGGACAATTTGTGGAACCAGTTCTTAAACCTCATCACTACTATATTTCATTATGATAGCTGACTTTGATGAGTCTCTGCACCTACATAACTTGCACACTATACCCAGTAATACCCATGCCCTCTTAATTTTGACACCAGGAAATGAGTATGCTACATATATCAGACATTATGCATACGTGTTCCTTAAGTTAAGTGAGTTCTGTACCTGTCAGTGCTGCAGAGTACTAGATATTGTTCAGATATGTTCCATGCAGCCCTAAGCATTTTATTGGAAAATTGAACAATTACATGTATGGGATATGTTGAGATGAGTCAGATTCAGGCTGGCATACCCTTGGATACAGTACCATGTAAGTGGGCCCCCCTCTGACATACATTGGGCCCCTTATACAAGAGGCATGTACAATGGGAGTCTCATATGTAAGGAAAGCTCTAGAGGCTTTGGCATCAAAAACACCTCCATGAGGCCATGCAAAGGGAGCATGCAGGATTTGCTATGCATTAAGAGGTATAGAGTCAGCTAAGCTGGTGCAAGGTACAGCGTAGCCATAGTGGACAACAAGGAGCCATACCTTTTACATGGGAAATGCTGTTCAAGGCCAGTGATATGTTTTTTTCCACATTCACAGGTTAGCTAAGCTGTGTAAGCCATGGCAGGCCTCATTAATGCGTAACTACCCAGGGAAGGTATGCCTAGGAGAATCATCAGCACATCACTATGTGTCATTCAGTATTGTATGCATGCTGCATTCCAATGCACACATACAAAAGTGTCTCTGCATTAGCATTTCTTTGTGCTGAGAGCTGTCCCTTCCAGTACAATACCAATCATGTCAACAATGCACACATATTTGCACCATAGGTCAAGGGTGCGTGTATATGCCAAGCACACCAAGGGACTAATTTGCAAGCCCCTCGCGCCACTGAGGCCTAACTTTTTTACGTATGAAAAGTGACGGACCGACGCCGCTAGTGGCTTCTAAATAAACACCACTGTTGGTAAGGTGGTCCGCTATAACTCAACCGACTGCCCCTTCATCAATTAGTTCTGTCTAAATTAGCATTTTCTCTGTCTTGCTGGCCAGCACAGGGAAAAACCTCATTGAGCTGAGCAGCACCATTACATGTGAATTGCACTCCCACAGAGTTTTGTAGGCAACTTTGGGGCTTTTTTACAAGGCCCTTGCGTCGCAGGTGCATCACTTTTGATAAGAGAAAAAGTGACATCCCAGCGGTGCAAGGCGCTTGCAAGTAAGCCCCTTTATGTGTAATGTATGTTCTTTAGTGGCCCATCACAACTATACTTGACAAGTGCTTGTGGTGAAAGAAGCTCCTCTGGAGCTGATCTGCACTACCTGGTTTGTCCTCATATGAATAGTCTGGATGGGCTATGGGCATGTACATTAGCTCAATGCTTCCCTGAGACTCATTTGTATCACCTAAAGGGACACTAACACTTGTGTGACCCGCACAGTTTCACAGAAAGCACTTGTGTACTGATTGTGCCAGCGTTATTGCCACAGCATTTCCCTCATTTGAATTGGGGCATGGCTATTTTGTGCAAAACGTCATGTGAGCCATACTTAATGTTACCATTATTAATCAATGGGTAAATGAGACACATAGGAAAACACACAAATAATGTATACTTACCTGCTTCTCCACCAACCTCGATTCCTACGTAGTCGAGGAGATCAGACTCCCTGTCAACCACATCTACCCAGCGATGTTTGAGCTGATGGACCTTCTGGCCAACTCAAAACAGCCTCAGTATCTGTTGCCGCACCTTCTCCCAATGTTGCTTCTGCACCGCCACAGCGTAGCCCAGGAGTACACATTCCCCACTGGCTACCATGTCGGGCAGGTGATAGGTCATCATCCACAGGCAGCTCCAAAGCTTCTCTTCGCTCATGGGGCAAGCCCTACCCTTCCCAGGCATGATCCCACCCAATCACAACAAATGCCCAAACAAAACAGAACCCCCCAAAAACCCACAACTAGCCCTATAGCAACAATACCCCAGAAGACAAACACCCGACTGAACACAGAACAATACACAACAATACACAACAAAACAGCACAAAAAAGACTTGAGGGAAACGGCAAGGACACTAGACACAGCTAACCACCTGTGTCTTATGCGTCATTTTGTTTTTACTCAATAGGGCAAATGCATTTTTTTGTGTGTATTGGAGTGAGCAATGCATGTAATCATTTACAGGGATTGCTGTGTTGGATGTGAATAGTGAAGATGTCCTGCTTACTGTCATTGCATGTGTTTACTATGTGTGTTGACAGTGTACACGTGTGAGTTAATGCTTTTCACGGATCATACTATGCATAGGGCCCAATCCCTCTGGTAGCGCAAGGGCTCACCTTTCAAGAGGTGCCCCGTGTGCTTAATTGTTATCTAGCACCCAATTACATTGCTTTAGCTTCCCCCAGGGATGCCACAAACTAGCACAGCCATGGGGTCAGTGCACCCACATCTATGACAGTGCAGCCTACTGCCAATCAGCGCTGTGTACCACAGTGCAGGCAACAGGCTGTGGGTATACTTGGAGGGTTAAATTTTCCCTTGCAGGCGAGTGCTGTGATTGTCTGCAACCACCTGGAAGGGGAGGTATGAATGGCGCTCTATGAATGGTTGAGTTTAGGTAATTCATATTCAAGGGTCATACCCCACTTGAAAGAAATAGAGCCATCATTTGTGGGCAACATGATTCTCACTCATGCTGATAGTTCTATGCTAGATCACTATGCATGCCTTGGAGTCACCTCCTACATATTGCTGACAGTAAGGCTGCATAAATCACACCATAACTACACTTTGCATCAAGGCGGGGTTGCTTGTGGGTAGCAGTGGGTGTTCCACTATAGAGCCTGAACAAGGATGTATCAATTGATGTAACCTTGGGTAATCTGTTTCCATGTGTCCTGCATGCTGTTGCTCACATTGGCCATGTAGAACTATTCCATAAATGATTTATGTGTAGGGAAGTGTTGAACAAACCCACCATATCATGTTGTGGTATACAAACATTGGCTGTGTGGCCTTGTGTCTGGAAGGATATGTGTGGGCCATGCACATAGCAATTGCACATAGTCTTTACTACTAAGCGTAGCCTATGATTTGTGGATCATGAGGCCAGCTTGTCTAGCCACAACTAGTCAGGTGTAGTACAATCGTGAATATGTTTGCCATTGGGACCCATCACAATATGTTTCTAGGCTGTGTGGTTACTTGAAGATTGGTGATGGCTATGCTTTCATACATGAAGTTCACCTGCGATTTTCTAGCCACATTGGAACGCTATATATTGGGATGGATGGGTGAATGGCACCTTGGCTGTATTGACTTTGCTTTAAGTGATTTCTGATGCTCAATTGTTACATATTCTGAATCTGGGTGTTGTGTCTTCAAATTCCCACTAAGACTGTATTGATAGGAGTGAAGCCATTGTCTGTATCTGAGTGCAATACACCAACATGGTAGGCTACATCACTGCTAGTCCCATTGGCATCTTAGCCTAGTGGGGCAAGTGGGGCTACATTCTCACTAGGTAGACACTGCTGCACTGGCAAAGTGTAGTATGTAGCATTTGCATTTGCGATATGAGGTTTCCTAATGGATTTCATTTGTGGAAACAGTTTTTGATGTAACATATGTAGACTGTAGGTTTGGGACTGTGTTCCCATGCACATACTATGTGGAGGACTTCACAGTCATCATACTATGAGTGGACTCTACTATTGTCCACAAGTATGAGACTGTACAAATGGCTAGCTACAGGAGAGACACATACACAGTCATAGCACACTATATATTTTACCACACCATGTTAATTGTGGTTGGCAATGGAGGACTATTTGCCACAGGTAGTTGGCATGCACACTATTTTGTTTGTTCCAGATGTTGTCCTATGCTGTTTGTTACACATAGCTACGTATATATTTTCTGTGTGGCAATTAGTAACAGGTGTGATGTGAATGTTTCAATGTTTACTGTGGCTATGAAATCAAAATGTATACACACTGGTAGTGCTCATATGTTTATTTACATATATATGTAAACAGTTTCATGTAGACATCATTTTGTGACATCATGTAAGTCACTCATGTATCAGTAAAAACATTGTGACTGATGTGGTCCCTCCGCCTTGTTGCTGCTACTGATGGAACAGCTTGATATGGATCCTCATCTTCCTTATCCTCATCGTCCGACAGTTCCTGCTTCTCATTCGCATCAGCCCATGGTACATTTGTCAGCACACAAATATTGTTAAAAAAGCAGCAAACAAGTGTAATTTTGCATACCATTGGTGGCCAGTAGAGCAATCGGCCTCCAGACATATCCAGACTCCTGAAGCAGGATTTCAGTACAGCGAATGTCCGCTTTACTATGGACCGGGTCCTGCTTAAGGCATGATTGTACATCTGCTGTGGTTCTGCCTGGGTTTTTTTAGATGAGGCATCACCCACGGCTGCAGAGCATATCCTGGGTCAGCTGCAAAGACAGGAGGGGAATAATTGGTTAAAAGTCATGACAAGGGATGACCCCACATGCATGCACATTCAGTTATGTGTCCTGAATGACTCATACACTTTGCCTTCTGTAAGAGAAGTGCTATGACATGGTGTGGAATACACGCAAGTAGGAATAGGAAATGACTAACACTGTACTACACATACATGTGTGCTGTCCTCCGTGATTCACTTACTACTTGTCATACTTGGGAGTGCCAATGCCATGAAGGTGATGATTTTTCACTAGTAATGAGAGTCAATTATCCATTGAGTAGACATGGTTGGGTTTCAGGTAGAAATATGCACTGTGTATTTATTGTTGTCCTTCATAGCATGATGAATAATGTAGATTCCTGCTTGCAAGCATATTGTTTTGTGTCTGATGAAAAACCTTAAAATGAAATGCTTTTAAAAAGAAAAAGTGCGTAGAGGCAGGAGTATGCAGTCAGGAGGGGGCATCTGTTTTGTGTGGACTGTGTGTTAAGTGTGTGTCGAACATCTATATCAGAAAGTATATAAATTAATGAGGTATATGTTTTATAAATGGTTTGTCAGAAGTGAGGAGTATGTCTTTCAAGATAGAGTTTGGACAAAAGACTGCATCACATGGAATCTGTGATTTTCAATGTGTGAATCAGTAGCAGTATGTGTGCTAATGTTGTGGACAGTGTTCATGCATTCTCTGGGCCTGATTACGAGTGGGTCACTGTATTCCGACCTGTATGTGAACCCCTGTTTGCAGACAGATCAGAATTGTGAGTTAGGAGTTATTTATTGCATCTGATAATTATCAGATGTGTTAAATACATCAAATGTTGTTACATTTCAGCATATCAAACCAACCGATATTTTAAAAAAAAGGAAATGTGTATGGTATGTTCTGTGCCATGTGAATTTTACTGCGTTAAACACCAAAATCCTCATGTTATTCCCTGAAAACTCAGGATAGGTGCTATTTTTTTAAAACTGTTTTCATTGGCATTTCATGAAGATAACAATACCAAGGCAACATCCACCAAGGAGGTGGAGGGAAGAGGGACGGGGAAGGAGGGTAAAGGCAAAGTATAGCAGTACATTCATTGAAATACATAAGAAATCATTGCATCATCACCCCAGCATGTGGATGTCTAAAACAGAAGTAAGTTTATTGAAATACATAATAAAACATTGCATCAACCCCTCCATCTGAGAGATGTCTGAGTTAAATAGGCACTACTCTGTTTTTCATTCCATGGCACAGGGTTTTAGGTGAGCGGACAATCAGGGGCTGGACTGCCTGAGGTGCCGGAAGCACCATCGAGCAAAGTGGAGAGATCCCCAGTTGGCAAATCCACCACTGTGTCCAGCGGACAGGGTGTGTCTCTCTGACTTAAGTAGGCCAGCATAGGTTCCCAAATTCCCTTCAGGCAGGATCTCGGTGGCATGAGTTCCCAGTAGGTGGAAAGTTGCTCCTGGCAGTAAACTGGATATTGCAGCCAGGTCTCAGCCTGTGGTGCAGGCCAGCTGCCCCAGTGTACAGTAACTCGACGTGTGGCCATTAGCAAGAGCATGACTGTGAGGCACCGAACTCCGTGGGAACTTCTTTAACATATCCCTATAGGCCAACCAGTGGGGCTGCGGTAGTAAGTGGACAGTTATCTGAAGCAGGATAAAAAAACTGTGGACCAGTATCTCTCCATCCGTAGGCACTTCCAGGCGAGATAGAGCAATGAGACCTACAGGGGCGCGCAGGCAGCGCACATCATGGACTAGCCCCATGCGAAGCAGTTGCACCGGGGTACAGTGAAGCCGGTGCATGAGTTTGAAATAAATGAGTCAGAGACTATAGTTGAGTGAGAGGGCTGCACTTTGTTCGCAGCAATAAGTCCATTGCACGTCAGTGAGAGGGGCATCCATGTTAAGCTCCCAGGCAGCGGGGACCGCAGGAGCACGTGCTGGCTCATTGCCCTGCATTACAGTATATAATCTGGAGACTAATTTGCGAGGGGAAGTGTTTGTTAACATGTGTTCAAGCGTGTGTACCATTGGAGGAGGTGCAGGGAACGTGTCATGCAACGCATGGCAGGTGGCTCGGAGTTGGGTCTAAAGAAGGACATCTAGAGCAGTGAGGCAGAGGTGCTTGACTGCCATGAATGGGGGGAGAAAGGGACCGTCAGGATATATGTCTACAAATGTAGTGAGATTTCGCCTGTGGGCTCTAGCCCTAATGCCGTCATCCTGTGCAATGGCGGCAGCATAGGGTTGGGCACAAGGTGATGGAGGGAGTGTAGATGTAAGGTAACCAGGTGCAACGTTGAGCGTACTCTACCATATTAATTTCTGCATGCAGTGGTTTTCAGGGCTAATATAGCCCTATGGCATAGGGACAGGGAGATGCCTGATCCACCTCCACCACTGCGTGGGGCTGAAAGTGCATAGGGTAAAGCCAGAAATTAATATATTGGGCCTGCACGCATAATGCATTTAGTATCATGTCAGGTGTGTTTAGAAAGGGCAGGGTAAGCGTCTCCCATGTAATCCTCGGTTAATTTCCGGTCCAGACCAGGGTTACTAGGTTGGAGCGCAAGAGGAAATGTGCACTGAACGGGATCGGGAGGTTAAGAAAGCTGTATAAGAATTTGGGTAAGGCAACCATTTTTGCAATAGCGAGCTGCCCTATTACAGGCAGGGGCAGCCGAGTCCCGGTCAGGGTCCGCTTCTTTAACCATGTCATGACCCTGCTGTAGTTGGCCCTCCAGAGTTCTTCTATGTCGCGGCTGAGCCAAATACCCAGGTAGCGCACAGGTTCAGAGGCCCATTGCAGTGGGTATTGAGATTCGAATGACTACGTGTCTGCGGTGAGGGAGAATAAAATAGATTTAGCTCAGTTTATATGGATGCCTGAATAACCACCAAATCTGATGACTTCACGAATGATGGGGGCCAGGTTTGTTTGAGGGTCTCAGACAGACAGCGGGACATCATCAGCATACATGGACACTAATAGCCTTCGAGCTAAAAAGTTGAGTCAACTGTGGGCATGGTGCTGCCAGAGCAGGGCTGCCAGTGGTTCCATCGCCATGGCAAATATTACTGGGGATAGGGGGCACCCCTGTCAAGTTCCACGTGTGACAGGGTACGGGTCCGAGAGTATCCCACTGAGGTGAAGTAGGGCCATTGGGGAGGTGTACAGGAGCCAAACTAGGCTCACGAAGCACGGACTAAGTCCAAGACACAAGAGTAAGTGGAACAAATACGGCTACTCCAAGGAGTCAGAAGCCTTGGTGGAGTCCAGCAGAGCTGCGACAGCCCCGAGGCGAAGGTCTATGGCATGCAGGAGGACGAACAGTGTTCACTAATTGTGTGCTGTGGACCAGTCTGGCACGAAGACCGCAGGGCCAGGCAGACAATGTCAGACAGCAAAGGAAGGAGATGGTTTGTGAGGAGCTTGGTGAATAATTATCAAAATTTATCATTGAAAGCGGCCAATACGAGTCACAGCGATTAGTAGGCTTGTCCAGCTTGAGTGTCATGGCAATAACTGCCTCACCCAGGGACGGCGGCAACACACCAGATGCAAGGGAGTCCTCATACATCACCAGAAAATGCAAGGCCAAAAGAGCTGCATATTCCTTGTATAAGGAGGTGTTGAGCCCATCTAGGCCAGGTGCCATGTCACTGGGAAGGCCCTGTATGACCTGGATCACTTCCTCCACCATAAAAGAGGAGTCCAGCTAAAGATGGTGGGCTCGATCTAGCCAAAGCAGCTGAATGGAGTCCAGCTAAGCCGACAGCTTCTCGTTTTCTGGCATTATCGAGGCCGGGTAGAGCTGGGAGTAAAGGGAAGACATTGTTTGAAGCAGCCGACAGGGATGGTCTGCCTCTCTTGATGGTTGTCAATAAGCTCCACTACACAGTCTGAAGCCTCTAGCCTGTGAAGAAAGTTAGCGCTCAGTCGACTCCTGATGTAGATAGTTGGTTTCTCTTGTAGTTTCCTCATCATACTCCTAGTGTTTCGTGTGAATGGTTGCCATGGTGGAGGTGCTTTTCATGGCGTAGAATTCCAGTTCGAGGGACCGGAGATCCCGCTCAATCGCAGCTAGTTGCGCTCATATTGCCTTGAGGATGCCTGACTTTTTTTGCAATGAATATGCCACGAATTATAACTTTGAAAGCCTCCCATAGTGTCATGGGGTCGTGACCAACCACTCGTTTTTTACAAAATAGTCAATGATCGTAGTTCGGACCTGGTCTCTAAAGACCACGTACCATGGGGCTCCGGGAGCCAAGCGCCAAGTGAAGGCCCATGGGGTGGCCAGTGGCAGGAGAGTTCCAGCAGGACAGGGGTATGGTCTGAGAGTGTCCGGGGCAAATGAGTCACAGAGGTGCCACAGGTAAGGAAATATCAACTGAGCAGCCAATAACCTATTTGCGACCATGCGCCGGGTGCCGCTGTAACGCAGGTGCCTTCTTTGCTGTTTTCATGGATCAGCCTCCAGACATCGGTCAGGCAATTGTCACTCATAATTGTGTGCAGTTGTGCTGCCGTATTGGGCTGCTAGGATGCCCCAGAGTAGTCTGCCACATGGTTGAGGACCAGATTAAAATTGCCCCCCCAGATGACAGCTCCCGGTCCTGAACTGGTGATCAGGCGACACACTTCAGTGAGGAGCTCCTGGCTGTCAATATTGGGGCTGTAGATGAAGGCTAGAATGACTTGGTGTCTGTGAAGTATGCCAGCGACAAGGAAATATCGCCCATCAGCATCACAGGTGGCCTGTCGCAGATGCCAGGCCAAGCCCTTACACAGGAGGATGGTGGTCACCCTAGCATAATTGGAATAGAGCGACACATGTGTCTCAGCACACCATCCCACATGTAACCGGTAGGTGATCGCCCAATTCAGATGGAGTTCTTGGAGAAAGCAAATGTCTATGCTGTGCCTGTTGAGGTAAGTGTGTACTAACCTGGCCTTCCGCTAGTTGTTCAACCTGCGAACGTTCCAGATCGACCATCTGGCAGTGGTAATCGCACTGCTAGAGGGGGCAGCGTGCCATAATAGGGGCGGGCCAAGTGTGACCCGTCAGCCGCATGGGGCGGGGACTCAATGTGGTGTCTTGCCAAATAGGATGTTTGTTGGGAGAGAACCAGTAAACAAGTAAATCAACACACCCCCACCCACTTCAAACCCAAAACTCAGTTGAGAGCCCAGATCCAAAGCCCCATGCCAAACCCCACCCCAAAAGCAATCATACATAGTGGGAATCATCTCTTGAGGTGGCCGAGAGCCAGACTAACTGGCTGTTGGGGTGTAGCTGCACCCAAGATGGAGTCAGTGTGGGCACAAAGAACATACAGTCAGCTTTCTAAAAGAATCAAAGCAAGTTGGAGTTGGCTGCCCGTCACTCAGGCAGGGAATCAAGTGGCCAGGCAGCTGCAGTTGAAGCATAATTGTAGAGACTATGCGCAGCACTGGAGGCGAAACAACGCCAGCGACTCCATAGGGCGTTATTCATTGTCACTGAGGCGGCCATCATCTTGATGAGTAGGGAATGCTCGGGGAGTGACTTTCTGAGACAAAACCTGTTGAGAAAACTTTAATGCAGCTTTGGCATTCGTAAAGTAGTGGGGCATCCCATGGTGATGTATCTGCAGCTTGGCAGGGTAGAGTAAGAAGTAGGTAATGTCCACCTTCTGAAGAAGTCGTTTGGCTGGGAGGAACTTGCGTTGGGCCATCTGCACTGCCAGTGTGAAGTTGGGATAGAAGTTGACACTGTTCCTGTGATACTGGACGGAATGACGCTACAGAGCAAGCCGGAAGATCACATTGCGATCTCTGTAATTAAGAAGTCTAGCAACAATTGGTCTGACTTAAGCACCAGGGGAAGGGCGCGGACCAAGTGATCTGTGGGCCCGTTCCACAATGAAGACAGTCGACAGAGCGTTCGCAAATAATGATCCCAGCATGTTCTTGATGAAGTCTTCCATTTTGTTGATTGCCGTGGACTCCGGAATTCCAATGATGCGGAGGTTGTGGTGCTGGGATCGCGCATCTAGATCTTCTTTCTTGAGTTTGATGACCTTGAGGACTTTATACATGCGGAGCAGCTGTTCAACGGCTGCTGTCTGAGTGTCTTTCGCTTCAGATGCACGGGCTTCAGGGTGATCCAGCTGGTCCTCATGCCTATCCACACGTTCCTTAATGCAGTCAATGTAGCTAGTGAGACGGTCGATCTTGGCATCAATGGCATGCAGCCTATTCTTGACATCCACCAATATCTTTTTTTAGGTCTGGGTCCTGCAAGGAAGCACCTTGGGACTGCTCAGGGAGGGGTTCGCCATGGTTCCATCTGGCTCAGAGTGTCACGTCTGACGCTTGCCCTCAAATGTCAATTTTGAATGGTGTGCTGCCAGTTTCCCCATGACTTGCATGATGTCCTGCAGGGCAGACAAGTGCCGGGTAGCATCGCTCATAGTTGGTCTCCCCTCCCTGTGGGAGATAGGGGCACAGATAGATCTGTGGACCAGGGTGTCCACTGAGAAGTCCACAGTTCCAAATGGGGATAGGCTTGTGTGCACTGCTCACAGGTCGTCAGCAAGTCAAATTGCAGTATGATGCAGGAGCTTCACAAATGACCAGCAGAACACCCAGGCCCCACTACACCCCAGGTCAGCAGAGTCTCCATGGGGGGCATGATCAGGCCAATGTTGCAGGGGACTCAGGCCAGGAGGGCCCTCCCTAAGCGTAGCTACTTCAAAGATGACCAGACCCCCCAAAAACCCAGGGGCTGAGGGGGTCTCTCCAACCCTGAGGAGGCAAATGTCAAGAGCAGGCCTGGCTCAGCTGCGCAATCTGGCTCACTCTGGTAAAGATGCAGGCCCACTGGGCTGAGACACTGCAGGGGTTTCTCCCCTGTCTTCAACTAATTGGGATGTCCCCTAGGAGGGCAGCAAAGTTCTCAGGTCCCCGGGGCAGGACCAAGGGTTTTACTCGCCGGGGGTCACAGGGCCTACTTGCAGGGGGGAAAAGTCGAAGCTCCAGGGGCTCTCCGAGGGTGCAGGATGCATGGTGCTGCCATCCACTGGCCCCCGTGCAGAGGGCCTCCTTGGCAGAGACATGACGTGGGCCTCACACTAGGACGTGGCGCAGGCCGCAGTGCAGAATGTAATTTGCTAACCTCTGTAGACATGGGGGAGACAAGAAAATTGTGTCATTGGCTGCACCTCCATGTATGGCAGACTCACAGTGCGAAATCAGCCAGTTTCAAGACCAAAGACTGCGGATAAATGACGGATTGTGACATCGGCTGGCAGAGCCTTGCTAAGCAGCGGCCATTTCGCTGCTGGGCTCTCTGGCACCCCTATGATTGGCGCTATATATTGCACCTGATAAATGATGCACCCTGGGGGAACCTTATTTCTCGACCAACTGGTATTCAGGTCCTATGCGTCAACGTATGTATCGTGTATATTGTGTCTAATTGGGTGTCCTCAAATGTGTCTATTAGGCAAATGTGTTAGTTATTCATATTACTTGGACTGTGTGTGTGTGTGTTTGTGTGTGTGTGAATGTTGTATGCGTGAATGGGCATAGAATGCATGTTTCAGACTTTGCAGAGTATGTGGGTGCAGTCAGGTGTACTGTGCGTGTATATCAGTCACAGTATATATAGGATCATAAGTCTATATGTTTTATATCTGTGTGTGTCAGCAATTAGGAGTGTGTATCTTTCGTTGGTCATAGAATGAATCAGTAATGTGTGTTGGGCATGTGTATCAGCCTGCGTCTATATGGAGCCAAGAGTGTGGGGTCAGTATTAGGACATTTGTATCGCATGGACTGTGGGTGTTAGGTGTCTGTATCATGTGAGTGTGTGTGTGTGTGTGTGTGTGTGTGTGTATCGGGCACCATGCAGTGTTTGTATGTATCAGGGTTGTGGTGCATTTTTGCCAGATATGCTCCTTAAGTTTGTGGTCAGTGTGAAATGATTGTAAATGGAGACGCGAACATGTCACTCTCAGGTGTGGGCAATTGCTCTTCACAGATCTCTTTACAAAAATCCTCTGATCAAGAGCATTTATAAGTGTTGTGTCCAAATTAGCCATAAAGAGTGCAGATTTACAGAGTATGGTGATTATTATTGTTGTAGCCTACACTTTTGTGTCTGTTCAGAGGACTAGAATGAACAAAACATACCTTTGGTAGTGTCCTGTTTTGGTAGTATGCATGTTGGCACGTGGACACAACTCTGTTCAATTTTATGTGAAAACATGGTGACAGCAGTGGGATGAAACGTTAACTGTATGATCCAATGAAATATTTGTCGAGTTGCTTCTGAACATGTGTTAGGAGCTTTATATGCAGGTCACCACCAACACTCTCCTCAGTAGTGAAGTGAGCGGGGAGGGACCATCAACCTCAGCTGATTGCACCTATTCAGAAGAGTGAGGGCCATATTTATGACCCTAGGTGTGTCGCATTTGCACTACGCAACATGGTACATGTGAGACAGAACTGAAAATTTTGATTGATAATGCCACGCAAGGCCACTTTGCGTGGCCTTGAGTGACTTCATAAATATCGGGTAAAGCAATGCAGCGCAAATCGCTTCATTGTCTTACTATGTGTATGAGAGGTGTTCCATGGGCTTTGCGTGGGTGTACCCGCACAACTCACATGGTTTTTGATGTATTCCCAGATTTACCAGAATTGGTAAACCTCGGAATGCGTCAACAAGATACACCTTCCCAGAAGAGGTGTAACGAGGAGAAACATCTTTATTTTTCCTAGTTACTTCTTCTTTCTATATGTGTTGCATTCTGCAACACACATAGATAGAGGAATATGCCCCTCAGGATTGTTTTTGTGCAGAAAGGTGCCCCTTCCTGCACAAAAACAATCCTACATGCAACATAGGCACCCTTGCACCATGGTGCATGGTGCAAGTGTGCCTGCGTTGATGCTAGGCAGCCAAAACGGTGCCAGCGCAGGGGAAAAGGCAGGAATGCACCATATTCCTTTAAATATGGTGCATTCCTGCCATTTCCTTGTTACGCAGTGCGGTGCAGCAAGGTGACTTGCTGCGCTGCACTACGTAACGATTCTCCTAAATATGTCCCTGAGTATATTGCATTTTGATCACTGAGAGCGGTCCCCCAAACACTTCTGTATGCACCAGCCATTCTTGGAGGTTATCACCAATGAAGTAATCATCTTGCCAATGTCCTTTCAGATTTCCATTTCGGCCTTATTGCCCAGTTTCTTATATACAGCCCCATGCAGCTGAATCCACATATAACACAACCCTTGCATGCTGCACATGTAGAGAGGCCTTTAATCACTGTAGGTACGTTTGCCACTACATTGCAAGGGTGCTACACTGGAGTGACCTAAGAGCATGTGCATAAATGCGGAAGTCCAGATTAGGAAGAGGGTGTGATTGTTGCACTTTTCACAACATGAAATGTCTCTCCTTGTAGAGGTTACCACAACATGCAAATAATGACATCTCAGGGTGTGCGCTTAGCCAAATGTGCTCATTGGCACAACAATGCCAGCTCATTTGGGAGGTCTTCAACTGTGGAATCTCACAAGAAACAGGAGACACCCAGGGCCGTATTACAGTAAGTGCCCTGGGGGCGCAAGATGCATTTGTGCCGCTTTGCGTGCCCCCGGAGAACTTTGGTATTACAGAAGGGGCGTAGGTGCTTGTGCGTCCCCTTCAGTAATACTGATAGCGCTGGAGCGCTTAAAGCGCCAGCACTACCTTCAGCGGGCGTTCCCTCATTTGCATGGGGGCGTGCCCTATGCAAATGAGGGAATTCCTTTGCCTCTGTGCCCACGCCGTATTACCGACACAGGCACAGAGGCAAAGAAGCCCTCAGGAGGCACACTGACAGTGTGCCACCTAAAAGGTGCGCCCCTTGAGAGCAGCTCTCTGGAGGGGGGAAAGAGGTCCTATGGACCCCCCAGGCATCCCCTTGCAGGCAGGTGATCCCCTGTAAAAGTGCAGGTGGGTGCCGCCTGCACTGTGAAAGCATGGAGCGGCTACAAGCAGCCTCCCTATTTTCACATGAATGTGCTGCTCTGGGGGCAGTGCGAGTTCGTGGCTGCCCTGGGGGCAGTGCATTCACCGTAATAGGGTGCACTTTCATTGTTTGCACAGGGCGCACCTTTTAATAGCAAACTCCAATGCAAAGCGAGGTCATGAGCAGAGCAACTGGAATTATGTGGCAGAGAGGACTAAATTATGTGATCGAGCTGACTAGATTTTGCTGTAAGAAAATACAAATTATGCTGCATAATGAGGCATGTGTTGTGATAGTATTACTTCAATATTTTGTTGTTTGTAAACATAGTAATACTGGCGGGCGCTAGGTGGTGCACACGCAAGATGGCCGCAGTATCGTGAGGCTCCTGCAGCCCGGCGCCAAGAAACAGCATTTATCCGTCTCACTGGCACCTATGACGGCCAAAACCACGGCCATCCAGATCCCACGGCCAGCTGACACTCCGCTGCGAGTTTCGACTCGCTAGCGTTTCCCTGACCGCCGCTGCACGATCATCCCTGCTGCGCCGTAGTGACCGCCTGGGAGACGCGGTGCGGTGGATCGGCAGGCGGCGCTGCGAGAGGCCGTGGTCCCCCACGTGGTAGCTGGGCCTCAAGGAACGAGGTTGGAGTGAGGTACCCTACGTCGGAGACAGTGCAGCTGCGGAGCGGGATTCGGCATCGCGGCGGGGTCGGTGCGCCCTCCCCTGCTATACGGGGGCACCGCTGCGAGACAGATCGTGCCGGACCCGGCGGGCATACAAGCGGTGAGTGGCGCGACGCGCTGGGAACACCCGCGAGACTGTCTCCGCCCCCCCTCTTATCCACGGGTGCGGAGAAAGGCAACGGCTGCCATCACGGTGGAATGCAACATGAATTTACCATTGCGAGACTGGGGGCACAATAGCGGACTGCATTGACTCTGAGCGCTTCCCCCCCGCGATATTGCCAGCGTCTCAGGTATCTGCTACTGAGGTGGGCCACATTCGTGCCATTGAAATCTACTGATCCATTGACAACGCTACCCATATCATTAATCGCATCGAGGAGAGCGTGCGCTAACTACACGTGACGCAATTTGCGGGCGTAAAGGAGTGATTGTCGCTAGCCGTCCCGTTGACGCAGCGCGGCCCCGGCTGCACGCCATCCAAGAGAGAGGGACAATAGAGCCACAACTTTGCACTGAATCACCTCCCTCCTGAATTGATTTGGCGGTGCAACAGGCGAAGACACCGCTGCACTTAGGGGGCCGGCGCCAACGAGCGCAGTCGGAATCCATTATGGGGAAGCCGGACACGAGGCAACCCCGGCTTAATTTCGAAACAAAGAAAAATACTTGCACGCCACCAGAAGAGCAAGAGCCCATTGGGGGAATGGACGCCCAAGGTGCTTCTGCCACACAGACTGAGGACATGAAAACTCTTCTTCAAGAGATCAGACAAGGCTTCGCCACTATAGCCGATAAGGTGGATAGTATGTCAACACGAATGGACGCCATAGTTCATAAACTTGAGGGTCATGAGGAACGTATAAAGGAGGCGGAGCGCCGCATATCGGACACTGAGGACACTACCTCTCAGGTCACAACACAAGTCGCCCAAATGCACAAACTCTTGAAACTTATAGCGGCTAAGAACGAGGACTTGGAGGCGAGAAGAAGGCGCAATAACATCCGCGCCCTTGGTGTTCCAGAAACCACCAACACTGGCAAAATGGAGGAGTACATTGAGAAATTGCTGCTATCGTCCATAGGTACGGAATCCTTCTCATCCCAGTTCATCGTAGAGCGCGCGCACCGTACTTTGGGGCCACGTCCACCTCCAGGTAGCACACCTCGGCCTATTATAGCAAGACTTTTGAACTATACGGACCGGGACACAGCTCTTCGAGAGGCCCGCAGCAAACAGCAACTGACCTACGACGGCGTCATGTTTTCAATCTATCCCGATTTCACTGCAACAGTACAGGAGGAGAGGCGCAAATTCACAGCCGCAAAAAACAAATTACGACAAGCCCAAATAGATTACGCCTTGCTATATCCAGCGCGCCTTAGAATCACTCATCAAGGCAAACAACGATTCTTCACGAAACCACAACAGGTGGATGAATTCCTAAAACAACTGAAACGCGCCAACCAAAATTCTGGTTCACCTGCTACCTCACAGCGCTCCACCTCCCCGATTACAGAGCCTGACACACACTAATGATAATTGACTCTTCATTGGACATCCAAGATGTGAGGCAAGATACAGAGGTGGCCGGAGACTTGCACCTACTACACACACTCTCCGGAGCCCCACTCCGAACAATATGATGGTACCGGATGCCATAGTGAGACTCTACACTAATGAAGCACCGGGCACCCCCCTGCCCTCTTGAGATCATTTATGCCACCTACCATGGTCTCAGTCGGCGAGGGGTACCTGTGCCTGCACCTAGGGGTGCCCCCAAATGGGCAATCCCCCACTGTTTCCAGCTGCGCATTAAGCGCTGCATGTTTTGGTTTGATGTTGGGGTATAGGGTGGCAGGGAGGGAATGTACTACTGGCATGTTGGGGTTGCTTCAGTGGGAGGGGGGAAAGGGAGGGGGTTTCTTCAGTATCAGCCCACTCACAGCACAGCAGGATTACCCGGAACATAGTTCCACACTCACAATTATGTTCACTGAACACCAATTGAGGCATTCATTAATCACTCATAGGTCACATGACTGACACGGTTTCCTCTGGAAAACTTAACATCGTTACATGGAATGTACGGGGCTTACGAGATCCGCGAAAAAAGTGCCAGATATTAGCCTATCTAGACTGACACCAAATCAGCATAGCAATGCTACAAGAGACACATAGTGATCCCAGGCACCCTACTATTTTTGCGCAGAAATGGGCCGCCCATAGAATCTTTTCATCCTATTCATCCTATGCCAGGGGTACAGCGATCATCATCAAAAAACGCACACCCTTCATCCTGGCTGGCGCACTCAGCGACCCTGCTGGGAGATATTGCCTTGCGTGGGGACGACTGGGCATGGAGTCTGTAACGTTGGCATGCTGCTATGGCCCTAATGTAGACACCCCGGATTTTTTCACGACCCTCTGGGGTAGGATCGTGGAGATAGGCTCCACCCATATAGTATGGGGGGGATTTCAATACGGTATACGACCCCTCCACTGACCGGTCCAATCCTGCCCCACACCATTATACAAGGTCCAGCGTCACCCTGCAAGACATAACTAAAGCAAGCTTTCTTATTGATACATGGCATCATATGCACCAACACAAACGTGAAGGCACGCATTTCACCACACAGGCCGCATCATGGGCACGATTGGACTACTTGTTCCTCACACGAGGACTTGGCCCTTCCATTACGAGCGTCACGCACTTGGCGCGCACATATTCAGATCACTCTCCAGTTTTATTGACATTGACCTCACCCGGCTATGGCACTCCACGTAGTGGATGGCGTTTGCAACCCTCCTCGCTATTAGACGCAGTTTTCCATACAGAATTAGGGGACGGAATACAAGATATTTTCCGTAGGAACAGGGGCTCAGTGGAGGAGTTAGAAACCATTTGGGAAGCCTTTAAAGTTACCATACGGGGTATATGCATACCCAAAAGCGCGGGGGTTCTCAGGGACATAAAAAACACGCTAAGGAAGCTGGAGACCGAGTTGAAGACATTAGAGACACAACTTTCTACTGGCCCAGATGGAGAGATACTGCGGAACTTTCGCGACACACTCTCGGACTACACAGACACCGCTAATCGGGAAGCCAAATTCAGGGGCAAATACTGGATAGCCAGGAGATATGGGGAGGGCGAGCGTCCTGGGAAAGCGCTAGCAGAGACTATACGCAAACCACGATTCTCCAATTACGTCCTGGAAATACAAGGGCCGGATGGATCGATCCATTGTGACACAGCAGACATCCTTAATATATTCACTGAGCATTATTCCTCGATCTACACTTCCACCAGAACTGACCAACTTGACCTGGAGGAGTACCTTGACGATGTGGCATTGGGATGGTTGGGAGACTCACAACGGGAATTCCTATGTGCCCCTTTCGAATTAGATGAGGTATGCGAGGCTATAATGCATACACAGACGGGGAAAGCCGCGGGTATGGATGGCATACCAATTGAATTTTATAAGACATATATAGATCAATTAGCTCCCATTCTTCGCGAAGTATACGAAGTCTCCCTGGAGTCTCAGACACTTCCGCCCTCCATGAGGGAAGCACTAGTAACATCTCTGCTCAAACCCGGAAAATCGCCAACTAATTGTGATTCGTATAGACCCCTCTCCCTGATTAATTGTGACACTAACATTTTAGCCAAACTTATAGCTAACAGGCTCAGTCTTCTCATGGATAAATTGGTCCTCCCTGACCAATCAGGCTTTATACCTGGTAGGGCTACTACCCATAATTTGAGGACTCTCTTCACAGTTCTCCATAACGTGGCGCCGGAAATGCCCTTGGCTGCAGTCTTCCTTGATGCCACTAAGGCATTCGACTCAGTCGAATGGGATTATATATTTGGGATAATGCGACGAATGGGATTCCCCCCGCTATTTCTATCATGGATACAGCTCCTCTACCATCGACCTGCGGCCAGGTTACTTATTAATGGTCACATCTCCCCAGCCTTCGATATTTCTCGAGGCACTAGGTAGGGCTGCCCACTTTCACCACTACTTTTCGCCCTAGCGGTGGAACCATTGGCGGCGAAACTCCGGCAACACCATCAACACAGGGTGCTCCGGTGTAATCTACGACAGATTCTCGTGTCTCTATATGCGGATGATATTACCTTATACATCAGAAACCCGCAGGAGAATCTGAATCCCGTTTTACGAGAATTCATAGTATTCGGGAAAATATCCGGTATACATATTAATTGGCAGAAATCCAACCTTTTCCCTCTCACCACGTCCACCGCTAAATTTCACCTAGATTTCCCGCTAGAATGGTGTGACACTGACTTGAAGTACTTGCGTATCCGTATTTCCCGAGATAGGGAAGAGCTGATGCGCCTTAATTATGGCACGACAATCGAGCGCATCAAGGAATGCGTCACCAGGTGGATTGCGTTACCACTATCCCTTGCGGGGCGGGCGTCCCTCATCAAAATGGTTATACTTCCACAATTACTCTATTTATTCTTAAATATTCCTTATCACCCCGGGAGACACTTCTTTCAAATACTACGAACTGAAATGATCCGTTTGGTGTGGGGGGGCAAACAATCGCGCTTGCACTGGAATGTCCTCATTAGACCCTATGAGCAGGGAGGGTTTGACCTTCCCGATTTTGAACTGTATTATCACAGCGCGCAAGCTCATTATGCTTTTTATTGGATACGCCCCCCTCCATATATGCCTCAAATAGCGGCGGAACATTTGTTAGCTGACCCTATGCCCATTGAAGGTGCACTCCACAGTGCTGTGAACCCGCGGGACAAAGATCCCACCACACTTACATGTACGATAACGGCCTGGAATCGTATAAACACTATCATGCAAAGCCCCATGCTGTACTCCCCATCTCTCCCACTTGTGTATCACCCTAATATGCCTCTCTTACAAGAGACAGCCTTTCGACGACTCACAGAGCGTATCCACATTAGAACATGGGGAGATCTGTATCAGGATGGCAGATTTCGCACCTCTGACCTCTTCTTCCGAGAGCATCAGCCAACCCCCTTAGATATTTTTCTTTACGTGCGCCTCCGACAGGGCATACGCTCCAACACCCCGGAGTTCCCACAGGAACCTCCTCGCCTCATTCCCTTCAATTTGATGCTGAGCGCGACATCCCCGAAGCGAATAGTTTCTCAGATATATCACACAACACACAATCAACGGACTAGATCCCCATGCCCCACACACGCGCGCACTGGGATACAGAACTTGGCTGTGCACTGTCGGACGATCAATGGTCCTACTGCTGCACACAGACGGAGCAGATTTCGGCCAGCAGCAGGTTACGCATTACGCACTTTAAATTCCTCCATCGCCTATATTACACCCCTGCAAAGATGCGCAGATTTAAACTCAGGGATACGGACTGCTGTGACAGGTGCAGGAGCCCGGGTGCAGATTTCCTGCACCTGGCCTGGGACTGCCCTACTATACATGACTACTGGGGCCACGTCCTGGAAGCCTTAGAACAGATGACAGCACTTACTCTTGAGAAAACCCCTCTCCTTGCCCTGCTGGGGTATACCAAACACATTCCTAAATCATATCGTAAATACGTCTCCCTGGGCCTGTTGATGGCCAAAAGGCGGGTTGCGTGTCGATGGGGCAGAGGGAGGGCACCTAAGTTTAAAGATTGGATGTCTGATCTATTATATTGTCAGGAGCAGTTGTCCAACTATGCCAAGCTGCTTCCTAGAACATCGCGACCTAGAGACATATGGGGCCCCCTCACGAGTTACCTGCTCACACACCCGAGGACGGGCTCACCAGATACTGCTTCAACAACAGACTCCTAGGGCCCCAGGATGTGGCCTGCCATTGCTGCTCCACTTACTAAATACACCATCTCTGTTTAGTTTCTGTGAGGTAATTATTATAACGCTGTGTACAGTGACATGACATGGGTTGGTACTGTGAACAACATCTCTGCACTATATTGAAATGCGCTTCTGAATGTATACCACTGTGCTGCTTTACCAAGAACTACTGCCGTAAGATTATATACACACTGTTCTGTCTTTGAGTACGTGCTTGTATACTTTAAAATCTTTATGATGAAAAATTGAAAAAATAAAGTTTTAAAAAAAACATAGTAATACTGTCCGGGCAAAAATGTCATATTATTAGTACCAGTTTAACACCAAAATACAGCAATAAGCAATTGAAAAATGACCAGTCAACCTTTGCAAAGGGCTTTACACTGAGCTGGGACACGTGTTTCGATGTTTTCAGTAACTTTTTATCCATTTGAGATAGAAAATATGTTTTTTGTTCAAAACTGCAGATTATGCAGCAGATAATTGATTAATTAGCAAATGTGGCAAATCTATAATCGCTGAAGCCAAAGAATTTGCATAATTCCAGGGGCGCTTGGCATAAGGGGTGGCTATATGATAAGGTTGAAATAATTAAACGACACAAGCCTTTCACTCCTCTCGAAGTATCAACCACAAATCATTATGCATTACATTGGAGACATGTATAAAGTACCTTCACTGTATTAGTTGATAGAGTTCTACGAGAGTGCTAAATCTCTGCCAAACTTAGCATGTAAAGCATATCTCTAACTTGGCCCACTACCAGTAAAGTGCCCAGTGAAATTAAGCTTTCAAGTTTTCCAAAATAAATCACAATTTGAGCCCAAAATTAAACTGATTTAAGTTTCATAATGTCCACGAAAAATATCTCCTTTCCTAACAGTCTGGGCTTGGAAGGTATCATCCCTTCCTGCGGATCCCGTCCACTTCTGAAATGCTTGATAATTGCGTGTGACACAATAGTAACGCATTATGAGGTAGTAAATGCTTAAAACTCGGGAATACTTGCTGTTGCTTCAAGCCTAACAAACTCCTATTGACAACAATGTCCCTATATGACCTTTAGATAATTGCGAATGAATGCAAGAACAGCAAAACCTGTAAGAGGGTTACTGATTCCTGAGGCATTCCCATGATGCTCAGCGGTTCTGCTAATTCCTCTACCATTCACTTTAAGATTAATGGAGAGAGCTTCCTTGTTAATTTTGATCACATCCTGCAATATTTAGAATCTCCTGTGATTCTTTCTCCATGGGTTTCTCAGCCCTCCTTGTTAGGCCACAGGAACTTAAGAAGCACTAGGAAATAAATGTACTACACCGACTGGGTAAGGAATAAGGCTGCAGGAATATGATTACCCATAGCCAGCATGAAATTATTAATGTGCACGGGCCTCACCGGCATGAATTATTGCTCTTTGGTTTCTGTGGAATCAGCTGCTCTTTAATATTTCGACACATTAGATGTTTGATTTGTTATGCGGGAAGATCAACTACATGCACCCATGAAATATGTATTTTCACAAAACAAATTGTATTTTGTCAATGATAAATTATTAAAATAATGTTAACTTTAGTCTTCGCATCTAGGGGTCTATTCGTGAAGGGATTTTGGAGTTTCTAAAGTAGTCCGCCTGTAGTACCCTTTTACGAACTCTTACATGCGTCCGTGAATTGGCCCTAAAACTTCTATAATGAAATGAAAAGAGTAAATTCCTGATTCATTTATATTTTGTTCAAAGAGAAGGGACTCTCCCCTCTTTGGACTTTACCAGGAGGGAGTTGAGCATTTCAATTGGGATTCACAAAGGCATGTAGAGTATGTAAAAGAGTGTGCCTGCAGCACTACTTCCAGTATATCTAAATGCTTTTGTGTATCAGCTCAAGTGTAAATGGCATACAGCAAGCAGTGGCGGCTTACTTTCCTCCGTTCCGTCGTATGTCTGAGTTTACTAGCCCCCCACCCTGCCCCTCCCCGCCTCACCGCCCCACAGCACGCCCTATGCGAGCCGCCACTGACAGCAAGTGAACTGTAACTTAACCATGCTGACTCTATATTTTTTTTAAACATTTTTTATTGGTTTTCACAGAAGGTAAATACAGTGACAGTGACCACTGGGGCCATATTACGCCAATAATAACAAAATCCCTACTCCCCATCCTCCCTTTTTGCTCTTGGCTGACAGCATTAGTAAACAGGGTGTTATACAGTCATCAGATACTGAAAGCAAACAATCTGGTCCCCAGATTCTTCCTCTGTACCTCTAATTGACCCCTTCATCTTGCATTGCAGCATTGCTGTGGTCGTAGCCTGCACACCCCCATGTACCTGCACCTCACACATATCCGTCCATTCTCAAATCACTGCAGGGGCACTCAAATCCTCCATCTGTCCCATTTAGCCCACATAATCCCCCCGCGCATCAGCAAGTCGGCCCAGCACTCCCGTCAACTGCATCTCTCATACTTCCTTCCAGGGATTCTCGCAGGTTAGCTTGCATGTCTGCCCATGCGGCCACATCATCCTCCAGTTTTGCATCTCGCTATACATGATTCATGTGCACTTCTTCAACCACCGCCCACTCTGACATGTCCCTAAGCCAATCTGCATAATTTGGGGGCACCGCCCCAGCCACTTTATGGTAATGCAGAGGTTAACCAGTAGTAGGCTTAATACAATTAATTTCCTACTGAGTTTCTTCTTGGCAGGGGTGGGAATCAGGCCCTGCAAAACAGTGCGTTTTGTGGGCTGCAGGTCCCAGTCAGTGGCTCTATTAGGGTTCCCCACTACGTCCTTACAAAAAGACATCAGGGATGTGCAATATCAGCCAACATGTAGGAAATCTGCTGCAGGGCTTCTGCATCTGGCACATTGGTCCTTCAGGGTATTGTAGATAGTATGCATTGTTTTGGGTGAGAGATATGTGTGGTGGTGTAATTGTATGGATCAGTTTAAACCGTGCACTTGAGCTAATTGTCTGGATACCGTTGTGCACTTTCCCCCATTCTCGGACAGTCAAGGGTTCCTCCAAGTCCTTCTCCCACTTTACGTGTGCCCTAGGCATTATTATTGGTAGGTCCTCCATCAGCACGCAGTATTTTTGTGATTTCAATGTATGCCCTCCTGGCAATGCAAAGAGTGATAACAGTGTCTGTGAGGGCGGAGACTCCTCTGGGAAGCAGGGCCATACCTCCTGTGTGATTGCAGAGATCTTTGCGTATTGCAAGAACTGCCCTGTGCCAAGTGTGGAGTAGGCCCAGGCGGAGTTCGTGGAGTCACGCTACACGGAATTCCACAGAGTCGCTAAAAAAACTCTGCTGCGCTACACAGAGTTCTGCGGGCAGGTGGAGTTTGCTGGCGTGCCCGTTCAAATTGCGAAACTTAACGCGGAGTATGCCTTTGCGTTCCAAATAGCATGTGAATGGAACCAGGCGGTTCCCATGGACGTAGCCATCTTGTTTTCTACTCTGTTTATGGTGCTGGGCCTAATTTTCAATCCCTCTGTTATCTTTATAATCCTTCCCCTTCCTAATTAATCTACCCCTCATATGAATTTATTGTATTAGTGTGTGTTTTTGTGTGTCTGCGTATTTTACCTTTTTTTTTTTTAAAATGTGTGTTTTTGTGACTCTTTCTATTTTGTTTATTTTCCCCTTACTTCCTTATTTCCTCTTTTCTTTCCTTTCTTTTCTAATCTTTACCACACTCAGAGCCATGGCAGAGCAGGGTAGGCTACCTTTGGGCAGCACCGCCACCCAGATATGCAGCCCTGGGCGATCTTCAGCAAGAAGGAGGTGGCAGCACTAGTTTTTTTGTGGAGCGCTACCTCCCCTCCATGCTGGCAGCAGGCCGGGCAGTGGATACCCCTTGCGGGAGCATCAGCTACGCAGGAGGAAGGTGCACTGGTGCGTGCAGCGTACCAGCCAGGTTTGGTGCACCATCCAGCAGCTGACGCACCACTGGGTAGATATCCTTGACCAGGAGCAGGACCTGCTTGGTGTCAAGATTCCAGGGCTTAGTGAGTAACAATTAATTGTTGTGTTTCTACAATGCTAAAAAAAAGATTCTGAACACCAGCTCACACTCAGGGGAAAGTTACGTTTGGTTTACGTTAAGAATATTATTATTATGTGATCCAGTTTCTGCTAGGCAGGTACTCAGTGCTACCTAGTCTCACTCATCATTGGCACTCACTTTGGTTGATTAATTAAGAAGCCATTGCAGACTCTTCTGTCCTCCTGCCACAATAGTGAATCAGTGATATCAGTGAGTTAGCATTGTCTGTGACTTTGTTTATGTAGCTCGTACAGTTCCAAGCTATTTCACATCGATGTGTAGTATGCATCTATGCATTGCAAAGAAGGGGAACTGAGTTGGTCCATCTAGGGGGTTGAGAAATGAGAATAGATAGACTCGAAACTAATACTACAAGCGATCTTTTTTAGAGAAGTACAATTATGTGACTGGATTTGCCTGTCATAATCATTTTGTAAAGATTTGATTTGATTTGATTTAGGATTTATAAAGCGCCTGAATCACCCCCCAAGGGGTATCTCCGCGCTCGCGAACTGCACAATTGGACTGAAACAGGGAGTAAGTTAGAACAATGAGGTCTTCAAGAGCTTGCGAAATCTCAGGAGGTCAGAGTATTCACACAACTGAATTGGAAGTTGGTTCCAGAGGGTGGGGGCTAAATGGAAAAAGGCTTTCCCACCCAACCGGGCCTTCTTACAGCATGGAACCACAAGTAAAGATTTGGTCCCTGAGCGTAGTGTCCTGGGAGGCTGATATTTCTTGAATTTCTCTGCTGACTAACTGGGGCCCTTGCCGTTTAGGGCTTTATGCACAATGCAACAGATCTTGAAGCGAATTCGTTTCTGTACAGGCAACCAATGCAGTTTCTGTAGGAGAGGAAGCGAGGGGGTGAGAGCAGGGGCATTAGAGACCAGTCTTGCAGCAATGTTTTGGACCACTTGCAATTTATTCAGTGAAGCTTCACTGGCTGAGATCAGCAATGCATTGCAGTAGTCTAGTCGACTCAATACTAATGCCTGAATCAGGGAATTGCGGGTGGACAGAGGGAGGAAGGGAAATACTTTTCGCAAAAGACCTAATGTATGGAAGCAGGCGCCGATGGTGGTAGAAACCTGCTCCTTTATGGTTAGTTTCTGGTCCAATCGAACCCCTAGATTTTTGACCACAGTCTTGGGTTCCGGTGCTGGTCCCATTTCTGTAGGCCACCAGCTTGGAGACCATCTCAAAGGAGCGTCACTAAACAGCATGATTTCTGTTTTGCCCGCGTTAAGCTGGAGGAAATTTTGTCTCATCCAGCTGGCAATAGTTTTCATACCTTCTGAGAGGGTGGACTGGGCATTGGGACCATGTTTGTCAAAGGAAATCAGGAGCTGAGTATCATCAGCATAGGAAATGGGTGTAAAACCTAGCTTCCTGAGTAAACCTGCCAAAGGAGCGACATAGATGTTAAATAAAGTGGGACTGAGACAGGATCCCTGAGGTACTCCTTTGGTTAGTTCCATAGTCTCAGACCGGAAAGGACCCAGATTAACAGTCTGGGTTCTATGCGAAAGGAAACTCGTCATCCATTGTAGGGCTGTTCCCTGTATCCCAATCTCACTGAGTCTCCTGAGCAAAGTTCGATGTGAGACAGTGTCGAAGGCCGCAGACAAGTCGAGCAGCACTAGTATAACTGCCTGTCCTTTGTCTAGAGCCTGTCTGATGTTATCCGTGACGGCAATCAAGGCTGACTCAGTGCTGTGTCTGGGTCTGAAACCAGACTGAGATGGATCAAAGCAGCCAGATTCCTCGACAAAGTCTGAAAGATGTTTGTTAATATGTTTTTCTAACAACTTGCTCAGGAGAGGTAACAATGAGATAGGGCGATAATTAGTTAAATCATCCATAGGGGCCTTAAGATTCTTCCGTATAGGGATGATTTGTGCTGCCTTCCACTCACCGGGAACATAACCTTTATTTAGTGAAAGGTTAAGAATGGAGCTAATGGGGATGGCCAGCTGTTTGGGGAGTAATGTGGTAGTTCTGGCCGGGATTATATCAAGGGGTGAGCCTGATTTCACAGTAGTGAGTAGAAACGCCACTGCATCGGGTGTAACCAAGGGAACATTTTCCAGCTTCTGGAGAGGGGCTTGAGCGGATGAGATATCGACAGATGCGTTGAGTTGGCCACTTCTATCTCGAGTGATTGTGTCGTAGATGAGATCTATTTTCTTAGTGAAATGCATCGCTATTTTGTCGCATAGGGCTTGGGATGGTGCCAGCTCATTATTACATGCCTCCGGGTGAGTAAAGGTTTTAAGGATCGAATAGAGGGTTTTGGGAGTATTCCCAGCCTGCTCCAGTAGTGAAATAATATGTGTTTTTCGGGCATATTTTATATTTTTATGGTATTTCGATAGAGCCAGTTTATAGTGTGCTTTGTCTAATGCATTATGGGAGAGACGCCTACGTCGCTCCAATTTCCTGCAAAGACTCTTCTCCGTTTTAAGACTGGTAGAGAACCAGGGTGACTGAGAACATCTACCTGAGTTTGTACCCTCCTTTAGTGGGGCTAATTGATCCATGGCCGTTGTTATGATGGATTAATATTGGGCTAGGCCAATCTCTAAGTTTTCCATATTGAGATTCCATAAGTTGGGAGTTTGGTCTTGGAAGTTAGCGGGCGTGATTTTGTGCCACTGTCTATGCCTGCTCTTTTGAGTAACGGGCTGTGTGTTAGATATCATAGGACCCCTAAATTTTAATTCGATCAGTGAGTGATCGGTCCATGTAAGAGGACTCGTAGCTCCACATTTCACGTTTGGTGATTTAGTGAGAATGAGATCTAATGTATGTCCCGCTTGGTGAGTGGGGCCCACATTGATCTTATTTAACTCTAAGGAATGTAAATCTGTCAAAAGTGATAAGGCTTCCTGATTCTGGGTGTCTTTACTATGCACATTAAAATCACCCACTAAGATGACATTTTTTGTAGAGATTAACTGAATCACTAATCTATTTTTTTGATCTTCTTCATTGCTAACATCAGCACCCAAGGGCAAGAATAGGGACATTGCAGAGTGTCCGGGAATAGCTGGTCAGCAGGAGGCGCCGTCCACCAGCGCCGCTGCCGAGGACTCTACTAACCCCAGTAAGTCCTATTATTTATTATCATTTCACTAATGTTGGGTATTATGATTATTGTGGGCTAAGGGTAGAATCTTGGGGTATTGGAATGTTGGTGCTGGGTTCCAGGACGGGAGTTGCTTGCTACCTGGAGGTTGGTATTGCTGGCGAGAAATAAAGTTACTCTGACACCCTTACCTGCTGTCTTCCTTCCTATTATGTGGCTACGAGGACGGGCTACAAAACCACTTGTGCAAAGCACACTGAATTAGGTCTTTTTACTCTTGCCCACTATGCTACTTTTAAATTTTGCCTCGTTTATTTTTTATTCTGTCTCTTTTTTTTCAAACTCCCCTATTCAATGTGTGTTGCATTCCTGTTATCCCTGCATTATCTTTTTTTTCCTTATTACATGGATTTTTTTTGGTAGCTGACTTTTTCCTGTCTTTTCTAGCCTGTAGTTCACTTATCTTCTGCTTTGTTGGTAGTAATCTTTCCTTCTTTCCTATATATCTTGTGGTACTGTAAGACTGAGAACACATGTTTGGTACTCTACTATCTACCATGAAGATTGCAGGCCCAAGTAAGCTGGTATTATAAATAATATTCACCATGAATGTTTGTTGAGAAGGATTTCTTTTTCCTGCTCATTCTCTAACAGTTGAGCTAAAGTGAGAGTGGCCATGGTCATGAACCCCCCCTCCCCCAAATGCTGTGTGCTGTGTAATTTATTTATACAGTAAACCAGCAGTTTCCATGACAGTGTAGCATGGCTGGAAAAATGTTTGAGGTCCCATTGCATTTGCCAACCAACACCATGGTTGTGCTTCAATGACTGAGTCATCATGATCATCATAGGTTATAGCCCTGCCCCTCTATTATGAAATGTTTTTGGTTGGCTTCACTAGCTGGCTTGTCTAACATTGTGAATTAACCAAATGCCCAGAGTGATATTTTTGTTAGAAGATACTGCAGTGCTAAACTAACTGTGGTGATGTATTGCAGTTGTATTTTTTGGATTGAAAATATTATAGGGGGAGGCCTATCTGGCATCTAAAATATGTATACTGTTTTATTCTAGCCACACAGACCACCAGTGATGCCCGCTCAAGTGCTGCTGCAGGATGAGAGTCAGCTGGAGTGGGAGAAGCGGCGACAGGGACGGGCACTGGTAAGTCACATAATTGCTTGCTTATTGACAATTAGTATTATACTCATTAGCTAGTACCAGGGCATCATCAACTCATGACCGTGAACCCCTCAGCTTTACCAGCTGCAGCGGTGGTTGAGTTATAATGGCCTCTTCTATCTGCAACTATTGAGCATTGATGGCTTGAGGGAAATGTAAAAGAACAGAAGGTTAAAAGAAAGTCTGCTTCAGTTAATGTGGAAATTTCTAAGTTTTCAATGCATTGAAAACCGGACACACAAGGTTTGTTTCCCTTTGCCCACTCAGTCCCCCTTAGTACTTAACTCCTTAATTTTTTCCTAAGTTCTTCCATCCCAGACTGCAAAAAAATGAAAAATCCATTCTTGGCATGTGCCACATTTGATTTTACAGCCATGTGAAGTGATTCCAAAATATATTTCATTGTTTCCCATAACAGATGTACGTTACGCTTCTTCAAGTTTTTCCCTTTCAACTTCCGTTGACTAGTACAGTAACTGAATAAGCCAAAGATGATGAATCAATGATCAGTGTAGTGACAGTGACCCCTCTATTCTATATCAAAAGCTCTACATCCACCCACCTAATCCCTCTACCCTGCAGTAGAGTAAGTCAAGTTTCCTTTCCTCACTGCCCAACGAATTAATTTTTGGGAAATAATATGTGGTGATGGGCGAGGCCAGTGAGTAAAGTGGGAGTAAGTGCATGATTTGATGTCAATTTTGGCGCATGGAATATGCTGTGATGAATGTGTCAAATACAATCTATATAGCCCGTTTCTTTCCCTGTACTGCAGTGCATCGTTTTCCCCAATGTCTACTTATGGCAGACAGGATAATATCCGCATTTCATACGTGAAGTGTGTGACGTAGTATCTTATATATTATTCATCTGCCTCTTTAGAGTCAGGGTAGAAAGAGAAAGGCATTTGGAGAAGAACAGGGCCTTTGGAATTACAAATAGATAATTGTCAACTAGAGCTGCCCCAGCTGCAGACAGTAGCAAAATACCTAACTCGCTGGCTAGCAATGAGCATGGCTCCATTAATTTAGCACAGCACACAACTTGTACTCCATAGTGCATAATTCCTTACTCATTAATGAGAGGTAATTTACCATTTTGACTCAAATGTCTGTTTAGTTACTTGAAAGGCCTTTACAAGAAAAAAAATCACAGTTTTTTTAATCTGGTGTTATTCTTATTCTGCCTTAATACTTTTCTGCCAGATAGCCAGTGCTTTTTATATGAGGCATGTGTGGGTAAAACATAAAATTGGCCTTGTGACTCTCATAATCATACTCACATCAAATTCCAATGGTCCTAGGGGACCAGCAAATGTACTGCTGCTGTTGCACCCACTAATTTCAAGCAAATGTTTGAACAGAGCCTTATTTGCAATTTGTCTTTTTTCTTTTTGTTTTTCTCAATAAAGATACTCCTATTCGTCCATCCGTAGCACCCAACAGGCAGGAGATAGCGGCCTGTCTTCAGCGGCAGAGGCTGGACCTTATTCAGCAGGAATACCAGCGACTGGTGGTCCTGGGAAAAGAAGAGGCAGAAATAGCTGCCTCTCAGTCTCAGCCAGGTCCCAGTGCAGCCGGTCCCCCTCAGCATCCAGCCTCTCGGCCATCCCATTGCCGGCACCGCTGCCAGCTGCCAGCAATTGCTGCCCCCTCCCGCTCTGACAGCAGGCCATTGCTTCAGCACATCGTGCAGCAGCTGGACACTATAGAGAGCCGTCTCATCAGGATGGAGCAGAACCTGGACCAGCTCCGGACCCATATGGACAAGGCCTTCTTTTAGCCCATTTTTGAGTTTTTTGTTGTTGTGGGAGGGACTTGTAGGTGGTGAGGGTGGGCAGGGAGTTTGGACTGGGTCAATTTGTTTGGGGAGAGGGGTGGACCTGTTGTGGGTGGAGAGGGTGGGTTTGTTTGCAAAAAGAATAAAAGGGAAAATATTATATTTCATTGACATTTATGCCTGAAATAGTTTTTTTGTGGTTCACTTTTACTTGCACTGCTGCTTTTAGTTTTTATGCAGCCTATTTATCTGTTTGTAAGAGTGTCTTATACCTTTTAGTTATAGCGTTACTATTATACCTCTCTAACTATCTTGACCATTAGAGTGGATGCTACCATGACCTATATTGTCTACAACAACCTAGATAAACAATTATTTGCAGTAGCTGTTAGTTAGTTAGTTACTAACTTAACTAGTTCATTTCACTCCATAGTTGTCTTATCTGAATATAGATGAAGCAATAACAGGGAAGGCTTCACAACTTCACAAGCGAGGTCGCACTAACACCCACCAACTGTAGGATTAATCAAAAGGATTATCCATCACAGGCAACTACATGGAAAAAAACACTGAGTTAGTGGGTTAGATCAAAGTTTCACAAAGAATTGAGACCACTCTACTACACGATGGCACAACAAAGAATTCCTGATAGTGATAAAATAACAGAAAATATCAATAGTATTAACTTGAGCAATGGGGAGCTAATATTAAATTAAAACTAAAGTTACGAAATCCTCAAGTCATAAACAATGGACTCAAAGTCTGGAGTGGAAAAGCTTAGGTTAGGCATTTATGGTTATACAACACAAGGCCTGAATGATGATGCTGATGACTGATATTCATTCGTTCTATATCTAAAATATAGATCACATTTATGTGCCTTGGGTAAATGGGGCCTGTGTGGGCTATTGCTTAGTAGATCCTGCAGTGAGATGATGTTGCTTTCACCACATCCGTCCTCCCAAGTGTGTGATCCGGTGTAAATTAAGCCACATCTCAATAAATCACACTGCCCGGGGGAAGAGAGTTAGGGGTTTGATGAATAGATGGGAATGGAGATTTGGGGAAAGGTTTAACAAAGACAAGCAGTACACAAGGACAACATTCATTTGGGCAATGAGTAGCAAATCATCATCAATCTGTTGTGGAAGGAAATGAAGGAATGAGTATGACTTGACTATCCTGTTTTAGGTTTAAACCTATATTAACTGATAAAACTCCACTGAAAGGAAAATAGCACTCACCAGTGTAAACATATAAACACTGAAAAAACACCTTAGCAACCACAAACTAAATGCCATTCAAAAAAAGGAAAAGGTGAGTGAAAGCGTCATATTTATTTCTTCCTGAAGGGGCCAATATAATTTAACTTTGCTATACAAGGCAGCAGCAAGAAAGACTGGGCTAACAGTAGTCTGCTTGTGTTTTGTTGTTTAGGGATGTCACTAAAATATTGTTTCTTCTTCCTTTTGCTTTTTTCAGTTTTGTGGTCTTTGGTCAAAAGATGCATGGTTTAGAAGCATGTTTTAGGTCTTATTTAATTATTTTATAAACTAAAGAATCAGGAAATATCAAACATGACACCAGACGTTTGAAAAACATGGAAGACAGTGTCACTTGGAATGCTGCTGCAAAACGTTCTTATAAAGTTCAATAAAGATTGAAGTGCTATTGTTTGTATTTGCTGTAGTTCAGCTACGTATATGAAAAGTTGTGCGATGACCTGTCAGAATCGATACCTGAGCTGAAGGGCTTCCCTGTAAGAGATCCTTGCCACTTGTTAGATGGTATGCTGAAAGCATCTTTACAATCTTCAAAGTAAATGAAGAATGCTATTGACTTTTTAGTCCATTCTGGTGCACTGTTTTGTTATGCGCGGGAACTAAAATGCAAATATTTCTCATTTGTTGTGCTTTGTGTGGCATTAACGAAAGAGTCATCCCAACTGTGTCACTTAGCTGGTGGTTCTCAGTCCTGGAGGCTGTGAATGCTATATTATCCATATGGCAACCCTTTCCAGAATTTTTGCTGAGTGATGATGTCAAAGGCAAGAAATGTGAGGATCTCTGGAAGTATATTGATAGCAATGTGAAAAAAGTACACTCTACTGCATTCTTAGATTTTTATAGGAAAACATGACTACTGTAGTGGACATAATAAAAAAACTAGAGTCTGAAAACACCCTTGTCTACCAAATGTTCAGCGTAATTGGTATTAGATGTGAAACATCTCCTTGAGAGTGAGCTGGGCAACACTTTTAGTGACTTTATTTTAGGCACTGCAACATGTTCCATGTTAGAATTCTTTCCACTTGGTAAGCAAAGAAATGTTGAGGAGCAATTCTGCAAATGTTCTTTTGCAGTGCATGAGAAATGGCTTGCAATGATGCGTAGAAATGTCCCTTCACCAACCATGGCATTTGAAGTCAATGAAACCTCACTGAGGTACTCTGCACAAGTTCTAGATCCCTTCCGTAAAGAAGAATTTTCTCGGGACTTTGAAAAGTACTGCTTCATTTTTCACCGCTTCAATAACTGATATATGTTGCAGAACCTGTCCCAGAGAATCGCAATGTTCAGGTGCACCAGTATAATAATAATAATAATAATTATACAAACTTTATTCAGCTTTTTTTTAAAAACCCATAAAAGTCACATATACACACAAAGTAACCATATAATAATAAACGAAAGTGAAAAATATAAAACCAAACCCTAAGCAGCCGGTCCAGATAGAAACATATCAACAAAGCACCAGTATTGGCATGGAAAGCTATGTCAGTGGCCAGAGAGAGCAAATTGTGTGCTGGCTGTTTTGGTGTTGCCCTTCTCAAGTGCCAATGTTAAGAGGGCCTTTTCACAGATAAATGTTTACATGGGAAGGAAAGAGCGAGCGCACATGACCATAGACTCACTAAAAAAGTATTGTATTATGTACTACAATAAGTTTGATTTGTAAAAATGTATTTGAACCTCATATACCCTGTACGCACACTGTCTACACACATGCACTATCAGTGCAGAAAGCAAGCAATAATAAAAGCTAAACATTCCATAAACACTGTAAAAACACTGTTTCTGTTGTTTTTGATGGTGTGAAAATGTGTAACCACTGATAACCACTGTTTTTTAAGTTACTGAAAACACTGGAAAAAACCCACCAGAATTTACCAAAAATTGAAACTGAAAACAGGAAAGCCTAAGTATGACTCAGTACAGTTAAATGCAATGCAAACAGTCCTTCTGCCCCGAGACCCAAGTTATCAGATATTTAAATGTTCTATCTTCTAGGTTGGAAAAGATTTTAATTATGGAGGAGTGAACCCACCCACCCAGTTCTCCAAATATGATTGTTAAATGAAAAATGATACTGTATTGCAAAATTAGGTGTTGCATCTACATTCTTCTCAGGAATGTCCATCACTCTTGGGTGCCTGTCTGGACCGGTCCGGTAGGTAAGCAGAAGTGTTGAGCTCAGCTTTCGCCTTTCGTTCGTGCAGGACACTAGAAGGCCTGCGGATTGTAAAACAGAAACTGTATTTTAGAGTCAAGTAGAAGGACAGAAGGAAGGTAAGCTTCATGAGGAATGTACCAAGAAGACTCAGAGGCAGAGCAAAAAAACAAGAGAGGGGGACTCAGAGTTTCACTTTTGCCACCAGTGCAACACACACACACACGCACACTTACACACACATACACACACACAGAGCAGCATTTCACGAATCAACGCACCTCTCTCCATTACACATAGCTGAGTACTAGGCATCAGACTCCTGGTTTCACTTTGAAGTCGATAACTTCTTGCTTCTAGCTGCTGATGAGGTAGTCCCCTCCTGAGTTCTTTCATCCTCCTCCTGACTCCAAGTAACTCTGTCCCAGTCATGACCCGAGCAAGATAGACATGTAGTGCACTGCTGTTGAAGAGCAAGTAGAGAAACAGAATTACAGTTTTTGTATAGGTTTTTGTTTGCTAACTAAAATGACTGTTCTGGTCTCTGAAGAACCACAAAAAAGGAGAGGACCATGCAAGTAAATCTGGCTAAGTGTGAAAGGGCCAATCACCTCCAGGAAAAACAATTATCACCCAAACATTGCAAATCATCTCAGGCAAGTTCCCAAATTGCAGTTCAACACCCTCCCTCACTGTCTGCCACCACATGAATCATCAATCATCACTCACAATCACTCAATAATCACTCGTTTGTGAAATGGTTACCTGTTCCAACTCAAGCACGGTGATAGGTACACCATCTCCCCTTTAATGCAAGCAACAGATTGGAATTTGGCAGTCTTGTAAATCAAATGATCATCTGGGGCAGTCCTCCTAGGTGATGAAAAAACAGAAGGATCATAGGAGTGGACAGTACAGGTTAATTTTTGCTAAGTACGTTTGTAAAGGCCAATCACCTCCAGGAAAAACATGATTGCACATCAATCATGCCTCCAAAATTACAAATCATCTCAAGCAAGTTCCCAAATTACAGTTCAATACCCTTCCTCACTGTCTGTCACCAGATGAATCATCAATAATCACTCACAATCACTCATTCACCACTGCAATAGTTGAAGTTACCTCTTCCAATCCAAGCATGGGTAGGTTAGGTAGTAGGTATACAATTAATTTTTGATGCAAGCTACAAATTGGAATTCGGTGTTGGCATCCTTGTAAATCAACAATCTGCGAGAGAGGCAGGCATTGTCTCCAGTGCGATAAAGGAATTGTGGAGGCTTCTTCACTGCACACAGTGTAACTGCAATCTGGCAATATAAGTGATGAAACAATGGTGGGGCAGCATAAATCTGATGCAAAAATAATAATGTTCCAATAGCTATTTTTTTTTTTTGCAGAGATAAAAGTTAAACGAGAAATAATTAAAAAGTTCTATTGGGTCACTGGTATACTCAGTCCAGGAAGTAGAGTTTGTCCTCAAACACAGGCGGTTCACCCAGCAGTTGGTCAGCTAACACACTTGAATCTGACCAATCATCCACCTCCTCTGTTGTTTCAGGAACGCTGTAATCGTGTGGTATGAAATGGTGATTAATTTTGATCATAGTCAATTTCACCACGTTAGAGGCAAGAGATTGGCCCTTCTCACTGTAACAACTGAACCAGCTGCACTGAATACATGCTCAGAAGACACACTGGCTATAGGACAGGCCAGATATTGCAGGCACTGAGCTCTGGCCTTTGGCGCATCTTCCCATACCAATACATTAGTGGGTTTTGATTCACATAGACCTCTTTTGGATCATCCAGATACTCCTGGAACATCCTGTGGATGCTCATTGGTGCTGCCACTTGCTCAATTTCTTTTGCCATTGCCTCTGCACTGGACTTAAGCCCTGCCGATTGAAACTAATACAATGCAGAAGTTGGGTTTGATCCTTCCGATGCTGTTGTTGCTGGTGTTCTGGTTGATGGTGTTGTTGGCTGCTCTGAGATAAGACTGACCTCTCTAAAAGTTGAAGGGGACACCTCAGAACTATAGGGTGGGACTCTAAGTTCCAGCTGTTCTTCTCCCAGGTCTACGGCTTGCTCAACAATCCACCTCCTGTATTTTGAAACGTCCCCTTCAGAAAAAGAAATGAAAGTGGGTAGAATTTTTTTGTACTGTGGATCAAGTTGTGTGGCACAGATCGATGTACTGTTTGGATGAGATGATATCACGTTGCATCATTGCCTTACAAGCCAAACAAAGGATTGAGCTCTCAACCAAGCCATGCGCTTCTGTGTTTTCATTCACACCTGCGGGGGCGAACCTTTCAGACACATTGTTTACCTGGTCTTGTAGCAGATGCATCAATGGGATAACTTGGCCCATTGTACTATCCTCCTTGATAACTTCCCGTTTGAAAACTTCAAAAGGGAGTAGCATCTGTGTCAGGCATTTGACTAGGCCACATTTGTCCACATCCATGTCCCCTCCTCTTTGAATAACAAAGTCATTGATCTGTTTGTACTGCTCAAACAGACGTTGCAACATATAATAGGTCGAACTCCAATGTGTTGGCACCTCCTGTATCAGAGCTTTAACTCATGCTCTATTAGTACACTGAATAATTGGCAACTGCTTCCGAGCTTTAAAAGAATGGCTGAAATGAGTGCAGATTCTTCTGCAGGTGGCCAGTATGTTGCTGACTATGTCTCCTTTTTTAAGAAAGTTTTGCACCACCGGGTTGATGCAATGGGCCAAACACAGGACTCTGAAATAGCCACCGTCTGAAATGGCCTTGACTACGTTACTGCCATTGTCCTTGGCAACAAATCCAATTGTGAGACCTCTGGTTCACTGTCATTCATGCACCTTGCTGTTAAATCCATCCAAGATGTTTACAGCTATATGTGAATTCTCCATGGCGAACATGGCCACTGTTTCATGCCGCCGAACATTCTTAAAACTTTCTTCAGGGCCAAGACCTGCAGATATCTTTTGCTTTACCCCCACAAAAGAGATCCAGTGTGCAGGGATGCACATGTAATCAGTCGCCTGACAACTGGTCCACATGTCTGTCGTCAGGTGAACAACACTTTGCTGCAAAGCTTGTCCAATCAACTACAGCAAATCATGATGCAGCACTGGAACACCAATTCAGGCAAAATAGGTCCGACTTAGAACCTTCCATTTTGGGCAGATGGCTGCCACAAATTCTAAGAATCTCACTCCTTCCACAAAAGAAAAAGGGAGGAGGTCCAGCGCTAATATTTTTACCTGCTTCCTATTGTACAAACATGTGTTTGGGTGGTTGGGCTCATAGGCCTCTTCTGCCTTAACATGCCCATAATAGCAGCCTGGATTTTTTTCTTTTCTGGGGCCACTGACACAGGTGCCTTTCAAGAAGTAGGTGGTAGTAGACTCGAACTGCGTCATGGTGGGGCAGTCACTGTATGCTGTGGTGTCTCCATCTCACTCTGAGTCTTCTTGTGCCATTGTGAAGTCACTGAGGTGGGTGATTCTGCTGGCACACTGCTGGGGACAGGGCTGCTTTGCCTGAGAATGATACCCTCTTCTTCCTCATCATCACCTCCCAACGTGATTGGACTTGTAGCTGATGTTCCCCGGCTCCCCTTACCACCATGACTACGTTCAGCAATGTTTTTAAGGTGCTCCTCCCATTTGATTGTGTGGTGTTTTTTTTTTCATAGGGGTCATTTGGCCTCCAGTACCATAATTTGTGTCAGACTTACCTCAACGAACATTTGTATGGCAAATGATGCATACTGCAATGTGCTACCTGTCTTTGCTAACCGTAAAAAAGTCCCAAACTGGGAAGAAGTGCTTTTTTACTGTGCCACTCCCAATGTCTGAAGAGAACTGGAGGTAGGTGGGTGTGTTGTCGATTGACTCTCTGCAGTGAATACTTCTCCTGAGGTAGGGGTTGGTGAAAGTCTCATATGGAGCTTTGCAAATATGGGAGCTGGCGATTTTACCTATGCCTCATCCCTCGGAGCAGGTTGATTAGCAATGTCAGACTCCTCTGAGTCACCTTCCACAATGACTGCCTCGTCATCATCATTCTCCTCATCATCCAATTCCATAAGTCTAAGGCTTTCAGGAACTTTTCTTTTCCCTTGCCTCTCCTGTTGTCTCCTGAACTCTGCCGGGGTCCACTCCATGTCCTTATTATCATCATCAGAAGTGGTGCTTGGAGAAGATGGTGGAGTAGTGCCATTCCTTTTCCTTGCAGGAGATCTGGTAGCCAATGATACTAAAAGAAGAGGTAGCTCAACCTCCTGTTCTGCTCCAACATCAGGAAGATGCACTATTGCTGGCTGTGGCGGATGTCCACTTTACACTGTTTCCTGAAATGATTGGGTACTACTTTGCGAAAGGGACACATCAAATTTAGTGTCACTGATCGTCGGTGTCGCAGTAATTGCAGTGGCTGCCTCACTGACAGACATGGTCTTCTTGGGCTTAGGTTGAGATGCTGCTGTTGTTGCAGGAATGCTGCTCTCAGCTTTCTCCCCAGAAGTCGATGTGGTAGGCACATGACGTAGTGGTCCAAAAAAGGTTTGGGGCGACATGCCACTGGTGGGAAACTGCATCATCTAACTGACCACTTTCTTGGAAGCATCTTTCTTTCTGTGCATCTTAAAGCTCTCAGTTGGCAGTTGTACTAAGCTGCATAAGCGGAAGAGATTGGAGGACTGACATGTGACTGCACAGGCCTTCTGTTTGGCAGTACTGTGGGTGATGTCTCTTCTCTTGTACACCTAAAAGCAAACAAGGAAGAAAAACATATTGGGCCTCATTACGATGGTGGTCAGACAAGCTTCCGGCCACCATCGTTTCGGGCTTGAGACCGTCCGAAAAAGAGTCTGCAGACCCAAGAGCCCAATTATGATACGACCGCCATGCTTGCAGTCGTAAACATCCCTTTTTCTATTGCGGCTTGTGCTCCGGCACAGAAAAGGGCTGCAGCACAAGCCCCAATAGAATAAGGGATGTTTTAAACATCCATGCGCCGCATGCCAGGCACCATGTGGTGTCTGGCACATGGTGCATGGATGTTTTGGGGCACCACATGTGCCCCCCAGGCCACATAGCAGAGGCCTACAGGTGACGGGGGCCCTGCTAGAGGCCCGCAAAGTCACTTTCTGACAGCCTTTTCATGGCAGTCGGACAGCCATGAAAAGGCTGTTGAAAATTGACATCCTAATCCTTACAGCCGTGCCTCGGCGGACACCGCCTCCATTGTAGGGATTAGGCTCTGACTGGCACCCTGACGGGCTCCTTGAGCCTGTCAGAGGAGGCGGTCTTTCCCACTGCCCAAATTGCTCCGACCGCCCTCATCATAATCCGTTGGTTGGAACAATACCCTGGCTGTCGGGTGGACCGCCACCTACGGCCAGTCAGTGGCGGTCCTCCCGACATCCTAATAAGGCCCTTAGTGTGAAATGTGGCATTGTTTACAGTGTGAATTAATACAGACGAAGGCAATATTAGTGTAGTTGTTTACTTAGGTAATATACAAACCAATTTAAAGTCAACCCATTCCATAAAATTGAATTCCCCATCAGAATAGCACACAATATACAGAATGATAGAGCTCTTTCCTTTATGTCCATAATATTCTAAAGGAGGCACCTGTGGCACTCAGGGACCTGCATGGGTAAATGGAATAGTAAGCTTTTTTAAAAAATGGAGTTTAGTTTGCGCCTATGGCACACAATGTGGCAGAGGGAACAGAAATGAAATATTTGTCATTACACAAATGAATTATGCTGATGTGTCTAAAGTAGGCAGGGTGTCCAGGAGGAAATTAAATTATATACCTAAAAAACTGAATGCTGCTGCACGGCTGTGCGCCTATGGTGGATGGATTGATGGATGAATGATGGATCAACCGTGGTAAATTGGGGAACAAAATGAAATTTAAAAAACATTTACGTTTTAAAAAATTAAAATAAAAAAAAATTAAAATGTAAAAAAATGAAAAAAACATGATTTATTTACAAATTAAAACACAAAAAATAAAAATAAGTGGAAAAAAGTCAATAGAAATATTTGAAAAATAGCATTGAAATTACATTTTAAAAAAACAATAATTGTCAAAGAATCCTGCTGGAGGTGTAAAATATATATATTTTTAAATCCATTTAATGTATATAAGCACTGATTATCAAAATCATATTTGTAATATACATACTACAATGATCCATAATGAGCACCTTCTTATATTATTTATCAGGAACTGGGTGTTGGTGTTGTATCATATTTGAATGGTATGGCTCCTCTTTTGCGGTGGATCATGATCTGGACCAACCCAGAACTGGAATTGAATCGTAAGATTGCCCGGGATTGTTTATCCCTAGATAAAGCAAGTAGCATCCCCTGGCTAGGTTACATCAAGAGATTAACAGTGAAATTAGGATGGCCCGCCTTATTTGACTCCCCCAACAAGCTGGTGAGAGAGGACTTGTGGGTGAAAAGACATTTTGTGTGTGTGATGTAAGCAGAGAGAGAGGCTAGTGAGCTCCTGAAACCCACAGTACGAGCCCATATACTATTGAAAGTATCTCCAGTAATATAACCGTAGCTACATGAAATAGCAAAGCCTTACCACTGCTTCCTTTTAACAAGATTTAGATTTAACCTATTGCACTTTGTTTTGGCAGAATCCGAAGGGTGGTGCAAGATGGAAGAATTGGGCCCTTAATCTTGTGATCATTTTTGTATTCAACACTTTGTGCTTTACAATGTTCTGCGACTATTATCATCATATTCCCAAACGTTTTTTATTACCTATAATGAAAAATAAAGGTTTTATGCAGGTTAGGCCTGCATTAATATATTTACAGATGCTGAATAACCCATGGGAGTGTTTTAATATTGCCAGCTTTTTAGTTGTGGGGGTTAGGGAATGGAAAAAAAAATGTGTGATGTGGTTTCCATCTAGTTCCTATTCAGAAATGATGGTAAGTGATTTTATCTTGGAGCTCTTGCGCATAAGATTGTTTTAAAAAGAATTATGTATACACTAAACTTTTCGTAATGATGGTAATTGATTTTTATTCTGATGTCTTTGGTATACAAGATCATGTTCCTAAAGAAATATGTATATGTTTTAAATGGTTCTTTCAGATTTTATGTAGTATACTTTTATGGTTTTAAATTAACTGAATAAAGTGATTTTGACTGACTGACTACAATGATCCTCAAGCATATTGTTAAACTGATATCTCATTCATCCATGCAAGCCTATGGCAAAGGCACACTAGCTGGATGCACAAAATGGCTGTCAGCCAGTGCCACATGGTCAAAAAACAACACTGAGCAAGAAGGCATGGCCACAACAAGGAAGAAATGCAGGCCTATAGCAAAAGCAGACTGGCTGGCTACACAAAATGGCCGCCAGCCTCATGGTCACAACAACAACCAGAAAGAAGGCATGCCCACAACAAAGAAGACATGCAGGCCTATGGCAAAAACACACTGGCTGGCTACACAAAATGGTCGCCAGCTACATGGTAAAACAACAAGCAGGAGGCACGGAAAACAAAGAACACATGCAGGTCTAGGGCAAATGCACACTGACTGCCTACACAAAATGGCCACCAGCCGCAAGGAAAACAACAAGCAGGAGGCTTGGAAAACAAAAAACACATACAGGCCTATGGACACTGGCAATGTATAAAACGGCCATTGGCCACATGGTATGGGTAACAAACACAAATGGTGGCCCATGGCAAACACATTCTCACACTGGCCGGACAAAGGAGGCATGGTAACACAGGAGAAAACAGCAGTAATTCAGCAGTGCCAAAAACAAAATTTAACTGGGCTAAACATTTTTACAACAACACACATTACAAGGGCATCAAATATATTACCCCACCTATACATTGTTTGCAACAAAAAAAAAAGTGAAATACCCCAAAAGAACCACATTTTGTAATATAATTCAATGCCATCCACGGCCTTAATGATGTTTCAATCCAAGAGACACCACAGAAACAGTTGTTTCATACACCTATGACTAGTACTGGGCCTACTGGCTGAAAGGCCCATTGTGAGACTAGGCACATAGGGCCAAATGTATGAAGGGCTTTAGTATTTCTTAACGGTCCGAGTTGCTATTTCGGGCCGTTAAGAAATGCTAAATGGCCTTTCCAGATGTACAAAGGCCAAATCGCAGTCACAATTTGCAATTTCTACACAGTAGAAATCACAAATTGCAACTGTGATTTAGGAATTGCAAATAGGGATTACCTATTTGCGATTCCTACAGCACATGTACAAAGCATTTCCTAAATGCGAATTGGCTATTTAGGAAATGCTATTACCATTGACTTAAAGTCGATGGTAACCATGCTAAAATAAAAAAATGCATTAAAAATGCATTTTTTATTGTGACACTGAAGCGCCCATATGCCCCTAGGGTATATGTGCACTTACAAGTGCACTAGGAAATTTGCATTTCATAAATTGCAATTTCCTATTGGGAAATCGCAATTTAGGAAATGCAAACCATTTCCAATTTTGTCCATAGGCGGGAATGCAATGGCATTTCCTATTTGCGATTCACTAATAGTGATTCCTACTTTGTAGGAATCACTATTAAAGAATCGAAAATGTTGTCATATCCTTTTGCATTTCTCATATAGCGATTCCTACGGAGCCGCTATTTAAAAAATGCAAACTGGAAGCTTCATACATCTGGGCCATAGTGAATTAAATGAAGATAAACAAATAATGGTAGTAGTGTTTTCCTCTCCAGGAAACGGAACCGCACATCAGTAGTCCACTCAATAAAAAACACAAAGTGATTCAGTGTGAATAAATAACAGTGTTTCTCAATAGGATGACGGGGTGCTACTATTGCTCACCACATCTACTACCAAAAGATGTGATTAACACAGGAAGTAATTCCTGTGTGTATAAATCATAAAAAAGAGAGCATCATTCGGTACACCCTTAAACAGTTGGAATATCTTATAGGTATTAAACAAGTAAAAATGGTCCTAATTCAAAAGTATCATGTAGAGTCCACATGATACTTTTGAATTAGGACCATTTTTACTTGTTTAATACCTATAAGATATTCCAACTGTTTAAGGGTGTGCCGAATGATGCTCTCTTTTTTATGATTTTTTGTGAATTAAATGAATATTGCAAATTTATTAAAAAACATGGAGAAAATGTACGAAACAGTGCAACATTTTTTATTTACAAAACAAGAAAAAATACATGCAAAAAAATTATAGGCCCCTACTGAAACTGCAGGCCACCCATCAAACAAATTTTTAAAAAATCGAATAAAATTACAAATAAATCCTGGTGTATGCCCTCAGTCAAACAAACAACACCCTTATACAAGAGTTTTTAAACTTACTTGTGAAATCTCAAATACAAAGTCATTAAATTCAATGGTTTATATGCAGCAGACAAGGAGAGTGATGCTTCTAGCTCCAAATTCAAATGAAAACTGACCAGAAGATGAACAAAGCACTGGGGGGAACCTGCTGGGCAGGAATAGAAAGTTGGAGTCTCTAGGGCACTTCGTTCCATTGGAAAAAAAGAGGAAAAATAAAACGGCTTCTCGCACAAAAAAAGCAATTCCAACGGCCCACTGGAGAAGAAAATCCACTGGAAAAGCCTCTCAGCTGCTTCTCGAGCACAAAACTGCTCAACCAGTGCATTAACAATCAGCACTACATTGGCCCTGTCGCGGCCAGAAGCCATGCAAGTGAGCGCAGAGTATCATGTGAGGTTGCTAGCGGCCTGAGATTATTGTGGCGCACACGAGTGGGCGCCAAAACAAACTTTGAGCGCGTATACGGAAAAAAACTCTGCTTCACACCAGGGAATGCAGAATTCAGGAACTCTGCGCTCCTCTGCAGAGCACGGAGTGGCCGAATTCCGCAAACTCCACGAGCGGAGCTCAGTTTACTGCCCGGGCCTAGTGCGAAGGACCCAATGGCATCCTCTTGCGTGATGAACTATCCTCCAAGATACAAATCTCTAAGTATTTTGCAACCTCCATCTTTCCACTTCAGAACCAACATTGTGTCAGCTATTTTTGCCAACAGCTTCAATGACCATATCGGCAAGTCCCGTGCATACGGGGCTCGTCTTATCACTCTTGTGACCACTCTTCCCCACATGCAACACACCTGGTGAATAAGAAAGGGCGAGTCTGCGGGCACCCTCCCACTGCTCATGACCAGGGCAGGGAGCGTCTGTTCACCATATGAACTGCTTAGAAGTCTCTTTTCCCATTTGTCCGCGGTATCCAACCAGCGGGCAGTGTGTTGTAAGTGAGCAACTATTAAGTAGAGTTCTATGTTAGGGATCTTAAGGCCTCCCCACCCCCAGGTTTGTTTAAGCCTGGACAGATCCACTCACTTCCTCTTATTGGCCCATAACAGTTCTACAACCAAGCTAGCTAGTTCAGCAAAATAGCGCCAGGGAATCTATTCTATTTTATTCTATACTATTCTATTCAGGAATTTTGATATAGCGCATAGCTACCCAATCGGGACTCCCAGCATCTCATGCAGCGTACCCTGCAGAGCATACAAACACCTAGGGAGTACAACCATCTTCACTACTGGCCCCCTGCCCATCAAGGACAAAGGGAGGTCCCTCCAAAAGTGAACCAAGGCCCGTAACTCTTCTAGTACCCTGCCTATATTAAGGTCCAAGAAGTCCTGCTCTGCATGGGCCAACTTGACCCCCAGATATCATACCCCCTTTGACTGCCACAGGAGTCCCACCTGCAGGAGCACCCCAGCCGGGACTCCAACTAGCTCTCCCATTGGGAACAGCTGGGACTTTTGGGAGTTGGCACGCAGCCCTGATAACTTCCCGAAGACCTGTAGGGGATTCAGGAGTATTGGGACAGAGTACTCCTGACTTCGCAAGAAGACCAGGGCATCGTCTATGTACAATGAAAACATATGGGTTGCATCCGCTACTGTGATCCCCCAAGGACCCAGTGTACGATGCAGCAGTTCTCTCATTGGCTCTATAGCCAATGCAAGCAGGAGGGGTGACAGAGGACACCCTTGCCGAGAGCCCCTATGCAGTTAAAGTCTGCTCAAGACCACACCGCCTGTTCTCACCCTGGCTCCCAGATCCACATAGAGTAGCTTGACCCAGGTTATGGACTTGGGGCCTAGTCCCACTTTCTCCAACACGTGCCAAAGGTATTCCCAATCCACGGAATCGAACACTTGTTTGATATCCAGGAATGACAGGCCACTGGCATCCCCATTTAGTTGCAGTGTGTGGTAATTATGGGACAGCCGCCTTAGGTTGTACATAGTACTCCTCTGCTGAATAAATCCACACTGGTCAGCATGTATTAAGGCAGGGAGATGGGATAGTAAATGCTCCGCCAGTATACCGCTAAGGATTTCTGCATCTACGTTCAAAAGTGAGAGCGATCTATAGGAAGAGGCATCTACCAGCTTTCTGCTCGGTTACTGCACCAGCACTATAAGGATCTTGCGCATGGTGTCAGGCAATTGTCCTCTCTTGAGGGCCTCATGATACAACTCAAGTACTTTTTCTTATATATTGCTGGTAAAACTCAGCATGGAGACCATCCCCTCCTGGTGTTTTCGCAGTTCTCATCCCTCTGATTGTCGCAAGGACTTCTTCACGGGTAATGGGCTCATCCATGGAGGCCCGGTCCTCCACAGCCAGATGAGGAAGCTCTATCCTGGCTAGAAATTCAGCCCCGTGATCACTCGGTTCATCACCGCGCACTGCATATATTTTACATAGATGAGCCTGAAATATGCCAGCTGTGTATTGACTAGGTGCCCCTTGTCGTCTCTCAGCGCCAACACCAGGGCTTGCGATTCCTGTGGTCTAACCAAATGGGTCAGCATCACTCCTATTTTATCCCTTTCTGCATGCAGCCTCTGACAGTGTGCCTTGCATGTGTGCTTCTCAAGCCTATGCCAGTTGTTCAGCAGCTCCTTACAGCACTGTTGCCATTCCCTGAGCTTGTCTGGCTGTGTAGGAAGCATCGCTTCTATGCCACCCAGACGTTTCTCCTGGTGGATCAACCATGCTGCCAATACATATGGTGATCTCATTTAGTGTTAAGTATGATTTGGTAATTCCTATTTATATATATGTAATAACAGTTTGTTTTCTATGTAATGCTTTATATTGCTATTTGCCATATCTGAGCTCTGTAGATAACAGGTATTACCAATAGCCAAATTAATAGTAATCACTTTATCGAACTAAAAAAAAAACCTCCAGCTGTGGGTTAAAGCTTTCTAGTGCAGTTATCAAGTCTCAAGTGCAGATTACCCCTTTGAATAGTTTGTGCACCCAATTATTTTTAACAGTCTCTGGGGCATATTCACAAGGAGCTATCGCCGAATTAACGGCACTTTATCGCAGCCAAAGTCGTGATACATTTTTTTTGATAATCAATTTTATTGGTTTTAAAGGACCATCATAAAACACATTGGCAGCAAGAACAAGCACATTATTGAGATAGAATACATTTGAACAAGAGACGTCAGAGATCTGTAAATCATTCTTTAGGATGAATAAAGACACTTGCATATAATTATGTCTGTACACGAAACACACGCTCCCTTTAGGGTATAAGATTGAACCACTTGCCCCATATCTTGCCGAAAAGCTCGGGGCAACCCCGGGCCTCAAAGAGGGGTTCCTCTTGGGCTCCACACCAGTCCACCCCCCGCCTCCATTTCCGTATAGTAGGGGGCTTGGCCTGAGACCACAGTGCCGCTATGTCACGCTTCGCTACTGCCACTGCTGTTCCCAGGAAGCGTTTATCAGCCCGGGATCCATCAAGGCCATGAAATACCCCCAGGATCAGACGTAGTGGGTCGTGAGGAACCGTCCACCCCAGGGTCTGTGTGAGTTCCAGTTCCACCCCTGCCCAGAATGATGTAAGACCAGGGCATTGCCAAATCATGTGATAGAAGTCCGCAGGGGCATGGGTGCAGCGCGTGCAGGTCGGGGATGGCCGCATGCGGGCGCTGTAGAGGCGCGCAGGCGTAAGGTAGGCCGTATGGAGGTAATAGAGTTGGACTAGGCGTAATTTGTAGGAGGTCGTCAAGTCCTTGGGGGCCATAAGGGCATCCCTCCAGTACTCATCTTCTAGGGGACCCAGCCAACCCTCCCAGCGGGCACGTAACATATCTAGGGATGGGGAACTATTGTTTACAAGCGAACGGTAAATCCGCGACACCCCCCCTTTACCCAAGTTCCCCATCATCACTTGGGCCTCAAGGGGACTGAATTCAGGGAGGGAGGTGGGAGACGGAATATGAACTCGAAGGGCATTTCTTAGCTGTAAGTATTTATAAAATTGGGAGGAATGGAGGGAATAACGCTGCTGTAAGTCTGTAAAGGATCTGATGTGGTCCCCGTCCCAGATGTCTCCAAGCAGCGAGATCCCAATGTGGTCCCACCTGTGGAAGTCCCGGAGGGATCATGCCTCTCTCAGCCAAGCCCCGCACCACAGGGGCGTCTGTCTAGTGAGTTTCCGGTCCCATTTCGTTTGTCGAAGGGCTGTGCGCCAGGCCATGAGCACCGTCCGGGTGATGGGGGGAGGACCTGCGGTATGGGGGCCCCGTACAAGTAGGCCTGGAGTTGTGGGAAGTCCAGTGCCCGGAGCTCCACCTGGTACACCGGGTCGGACCAGCCGCCCGCAAACCAGTCGTGAATCGCGATGAGTCTCGTGGCCAAGTAGTAGAGGTGAAGGTTGGTCACCCCCATGCCCCCGTCGTAGGGAGGGATGCAGCAGTGTGCCAGGGACATACGGGATCTGCTGCCCCCCCATAAAAACCGGGTGAGGGTACTATCAAGCTCACGAAACCAACTCCCCGGGAGGTGAAAAGTAATATTTTGTAAGATGTATAAAAAACGGGGAGGACCATCATTTTAAAAAGGGCACTTCTGCCAAGAGGGTTGAGAGGCAGGGATTGCCATTTCCTGAGGTCCGTCTTAGCCTTGGTTACCAGGGGTGTAATATTCAGGGCCCATTCAAGCTCTGGAAGTAGCGAGACCCACACCCTCAAGTACTTGAATGATTGCCAACGCAGGGGAATTGTCGTTTGCCAATCAAAGCAGGCCCGGGACGGGTGAAGGGGGACCAGAGTGGACTTTGCCGGGTTGAGCCGAAGACCCGAAATCCGTTCAAAAGCGGAGAGGGCGTCTAAGCATCGTGGGCCAGAGTTCTCGGGATCTGCTAGGAAGAGGAGGACGTCGTCGGCATAGAGGGCGATCATGTCGACCTGGTAAGGATCCCATGCCCAGCCTCGGATGAGGGGGTCCTGTCGTATGAGAGAGGCTAGGGGCTCCATCGCTAGCGCAAATAAAAGCGGCGAGAGCGGACACCCCTGGCGAGTGCCCCTTTGAATGGGGAGCGCTTCTGAGAGCGCACCATTAATTAAGACCCTCACCCTAGGACTAGAATACAAGACACGGATGAGGCGCCGAAACGGGAGACCGAAACCCAGCACCTCCAACACGTCCCCAAGGTAGCTCCAGTCCACCGTGTCAAATGCTTTTTCGAAGTCTATGAAGAGCAACGCCAAATATGGGGTGAGATGGTGACGGTGGGCAAGGGCAAGATGGAGACGGCGTATGCAATGCCGGGTTCCGCGGGCCGGCATAAAATCGCATTGGTCCAAATGGACCAAATCTTGCAGATGGGGCCGGAGTCGCTGAGCTATGGCAGTGGCAAAAATCTTCATCTCCGTATTGATGAGGGAAATGGGCCGGTAATCTGCACAGGCGAGAGAAGGTGGTTGTGTCTTTGGGAGGACCACAATAGTGGCTACGTCAGTTTCTGGGGGAAAGCACCCAGTGTCCGCCACATGTTTGAACAGTTTCACTAAGTGTGGGACCAACACGTCGCGATAGGTCGCGTAGTATTCTTGCGGGTAGCCATCCGGGCCTGGCGTCTTACCGGAGTGCAGGAGTGAAATGGCCCCATGTATCTCCTCTGCGGTGAAGGGGAGATCCAGAGTTGCGAGACCGCCTGGGGGAGCCGAGGCAGTTGGGTTCCAGTTTCAGACAGCAAGGTGGCGAGGGAGGTTTCGGGAGGTCGTGCCGCGTAGAGGGCAGCGTAGAAGCCCGCAAAGGCGTTGGCGATAGCCGGAGAGGTAGCGTGGTGAACGCCCGCCTCATCCCGGATCTCGGGAATAATGCGGTTGGCTTTGGGGTATGAAACTAAATTATGGAGCAATTTGCCATTTTTGTCACCCCACCCATATACTCGCGCCACGGAGGAGCGCCAGAGCGATTTAGCGGCCTCCAGGGAGATCTGACAGATCTCTTCACGGAGCAGTGTAAGCTGCCGGGCAGAGTCAGGGCTGTCCGTGTGAGCCTGGGCAGCCTCCAACCGTGCAGCCGTGGCCTCCAGCTGTATAAGGTGAGGCGCCTCGGCCGCACGCTTCGCATGGACCAGACCTCTAGCCGTCCCACGTATAGTGGCCTTGCCGGCCTCCCATAATGTACCCGGTGAGGATACCGAACCCTCATTAGTCGAGAAATAGTGCCACAATTCCTGCCCGAGGGAGTCAACGAATTCCGTATCCTGCAAAAACCAGGCATTCATCCACCAGGCCGTGCGAACGCCATCTGGGGAATTCCCAAGACGGAGGGAGACAGGGGAATGGTCCGAGATGCCTCGGGGTAAGATAGTAGCCCCAGAAATCAACGGACAGTCGGTGGCTGGCATCAGGAGCAGGTCGATACGAGAGTGATTATGGTGGGCCGCCGAAGTATGAGTATATTGTTCCCGCCGGGGGTTCCACACCCTCCAGGCATCGCAGAGCCCCAGAGCGGATGACCAATCAGATAATCGCCTACCCGAGGCGAGGCGGGACGCCGATGGGGTACCTGACGCGTCACGGGTCGGTTGCATGACGGCATTGAAGTCGCCTCCTATGACCGTCAGGCCCAGAGAAAAGGTGGAAATGACGAGCGTAAGCCGTCGAAGGGCAGAGGGCGTAGTGGCGGGGGGATATAAGCGCACAAGAGATTGAAAGGATGCCCTTCGATCTTGCCAATCAAGGCCACATAACGGCCTTGTGTGTCCGTTTCCGCCTGTGTCAGAGTGAAGGGAAGCCCCTTCCGAAGCAGTATGGCCACCCCCCGGGAACCCCGTGTAAAACCAGAGTGCCAGACCCTGTCGAACCCATAGCGGGCAAGGAAGGTGCAGTGCGTGCCCATGAGGTGTGTTTCTTGTAGAAAAAGGATATCGGGTGCCTGACGCTGGGCGCTACGTAGGACAGCAGTTCGTTTTATGCGGTCTAGCAGGCCATTGACATTCCACGACAATATGTGGAGGGGCCTAGCTAAGGTGGATGCCATCTGGGTGGGTAGAGTGTGGAGGGAGCAGCGCGTGTGTTAGTGGACCCGGTTCCCAGGAATGACAATAGCCCACAGCAAGGTCTCGGGGGTGGAATTCGTGTGATCTCTTGAGTCTCGTATCGTCATCGGTGGCATGTGTGCGTTGAAGGCTACCAAGAAAAACAAAAAACAGCGGCCCGTAGGCGGCTAAAAACAATAAACAATTGGGAGACACTGTCTGCCCACCCCCCCACACCCCCCACCCTACACTTCTGAACATGAAGCATCTGTCGCCCTGAAGAGGAACCCCTTAAAACAACAACACACTAGTGAGTCTGGATGCTAAGCTAAAACGATTAGCAGAACCTGAACATGGCGAAGATGGACCCCTCCATGTATTCGGATCAGAGATTCGTTAACTGCAACAAGTACATTTAGGACAATTTAAGCAACAGATGAAGACAAATAGGTCCGGTGTCTAATACGATAACCAGTTAGCGGAGCATGGTCGCGGTGGAGATTGACCGCTCCTGGCATGCGGCTATGGTAGTGACCTCAGTTGCTAGGGCAGTTTGGGAGCCATAGTACAGGCCCCCAGCCTCGGGCCCGATTCAGACCCCCTCGTCGTCGCCAGTTCCATGGAGCGCGGGGCTCCGTGACAGGTCCGAGTCAGACACGGCGGGGCGCAGTGCCTCGGAGTGGTCCGGGATACGGCCCAAGTTGGTCAGGGAGCCGGTCAAGGTGGGAGATGCAGATCCCCGGGATGGAGCATGAGGAGGGGGCCGATGGGGCACTGCGCCCGGTGATCAGGAGGCTCCACCACGTCGGTCACCCTTCCTGCGGGACCGAGTTCGGCGTCTCTGGGGTCGAGGCAGGGTCGGATGAGGCTGCGCAGGGTCTCGCTGAGCAGGGGAGGAGACCAGCCGGCCTAAGAGGGGCCGTTCTTCCGTGAGCCAGGTCCAGGCCGCCTGGGGACTATCAAAGAATATTGCCTTGTCCTGAAAAACAACTCGGAGCCGGGCCGGCAAGAGGAGCCCATAGCGGAGACCCAAGTCACGGAGCTTCTGCTTAACTTCATCATAAGTTCGACGCTGGGCCTGCACCTCCTTGGTATAGTCTGGGAAGACCATGATTTTGTTATTTTGGAATGACAGTGGACCCTTCGCTCTGGCCGCCATAAGGATGGCGTCCCTGTCTCGGAAGTTGAAGACCCTCAGGATAATGGGCCGGCAGGAGCCCCGGGTGGAGGGCGGGGAGCCAGGGAGTGGTGGGCCCGTTCAACCGCGAACCAGGGAGAGAGGGACTCTTTGGCCACCCATGATCGAACCCAGGTCTCCATGAACGTGTCTGCATGTCCTTGTTCATCCCCCTCGGGAAATCCTATGAGGCGTAGGTTATTTCTCCTCGACCTGTTTTCGGCGTCTTCAGCCCGCCTGTGGAGCTCCGAGGCCTGGGCCTGGAGACGAGCCACCTGGGTCTTGAGTTGGCCTATGTCGTCTTCGGCCGTGGAGATGCGCGATTCCGCCTCCGTAATCCGAGCCGTGGCGTTGCGCAGATCCTGGCGGATAAGGGCCATATCGACCCTCACCTCGCCGATCTTGTTTTCAACTGAGGCCTGCGAAGTGCCTATCACCTGAAGGATAGTGGAGAGATCACCTCCGGCGGGGGCGGGAGTGTTGGACACCCCTCCTCCAGGGTCCCGGTCGTTCGTGGTGTACTGGTCCATCCTGGTTTGGGTGTGAGGGTTAGGGGTCTGCAGGGTGCGGGTCCTGCCCATCGCTCCAAGGGTGTAGTCCCCGACGCCCAGACCGTCGATACTCGGGCCCGGGCGCTCAGGTCCGCCCCCCGGGGGCCTGGTAAGCTTCCGGGATGGTCCTGGATAGGCCCAATGCCCCAGGGCCGTTGGCAGCGCCCGTAAGGATCAGGAGACCTCATCCGGGAGTGGTCCGGCTGGTGTGAACAGGCAGCAGCAGCGGAGGGCCGGAGACGAACCCGTAGCAGTCGGAAGTCCTCAATCAGCGGAAGGGGAGAAGAAGGGGGGCCCGGCCCACGGGGTACCCCACCGGCTGGGGAACGGCGCCAGGCAGGCCGATTGTCAGCACAGGTGGGCCGGAGGACAACAGAGACAGACAACAGACGTCAAGGCTCGGCACTGATCAGACTGCCGCCGCCCAGAGGGTGTGGCCGAAGAAAGGAGACATGGAGCGGTCCAAGGCCACAACAGGTCCAGGGCCAAGGAACCAGTGTGGGCAGAAGGTCCCTTAAAATGCAGCGGTGACCAGTGACAGGCCCAAGGAAAGGAGTAGGCGACCGCACAAGCACCACCACACGGGATTATGTTCGGGGTCCCCGGGGAGCCATCAAACCATCATGCCCGGCTCGAGGACGCTTCCAAGGGGGTCACCACCACCCGAAGTGGCGGCCGAGCAGCTCCGGTCGCACCCAGGGTCCAACGAGGGGGCCCAGCGGGCCGCTCCGCCACCACCACTGCTCAGGATGACTACCTCTCTGCCCCAGGCCCAGGAGGGATGTCCGGAGGGGGGGGAAGGAGGAGGGGGAGGGGGGAGGAGCCGTGCTAATCCCGGGCCCCCCCGCACCCTGCCTGCCACCCGCCCAACGGCCAATTCCTCACCCCAATCCAGGTGCCCCAGCCCCCCCACTCCTCACCTCCAGGCCAGATCGCGGTAGCACTCCCTCCACCGGCAACCAGCCGGGCCTCGGGTCCCCAGGGGCGTTCAGGTCGTGTGCAGGCCTCTTCAACGCACTCTCGGAGAGCCTCAAGGTCGACGACGGCCCACAAGGTCAGTAGTGGCCGGCGGGGCACAGGGGGCGACCGGGGACACCACCCCCGGCAGGCTGCCCAGCGGGCAGCAACTCGCAGCCCAGACGATGTGAGCCCGGGTCCCAGGTGCCACTCAGGGCCGCAGCCCCAGGGACAGTTGCAGGGAGTATGGCCCAGGGGGACTGACTCTCACCCTGCGTGGGCCACCAAGCAGTGTCCAGGGTCCGGTCCCTAGCCCCCGCGCCGCCCGATATGGCGGCCGGTATCACGGCAGTGCCGTGGGGGAGCCGGGGTGTAGCTGCAGGATCCCCTGCGCTGGGCGATGCAGGGACACCGCCTCGCCTCGGCGGGTCGACTCGGTGGCAGGGAGCCGATCTTCCAGGTCAGGGAGGAGGGGGGAGCAAACCGCCTCACGCCTCCCCTCAGGCCACCGCTCCGCGGCCAGGCCCCAGCCGATCCCTAATCCCCGCCTCCAAGCCTGTGCCGCCCGGCGAGACGGCCGATACAGCAGCCGCGCCACAGGAGGAGTCAGGCGCCACCGTGGATGTCGCTGCCGGGGGCGGAGGTGCAGGTGAATGCCCCGCTAATGGCGCCAATCGCTGCAGCAGTGGGCCGGGATCAGCCGGAGTCCACGCGGGAGCCCAGTCCAGCACAGAGGAGGAGGCGGCAAGCGGCGGCCAGAGCAGCCAGGTACTCACGGGGCCGCGCGCCTCCTAGGGTCTCTCAGGCCAGCGCCAACCACACAGCAGGAGCCCAGGCAGCCCAGAAGCCGGTTGCAGGAAGCTGATGCCATCAGGAGGAGGCCGCCATCGTGGAAGCGATCGCCGACCCGGCACCCAGGTAAACGCGACGAGGCGACGATATTCGGGCTCCCCACAGCCAGGGCCACCGGCAGGTAGATGGCAGGAGTGAGTGGCACTGGGTTGCAGTGCTGGATGGCTGCTGTAACGGGCAGATTGCGAGCGGATAACGGAGGGGTCCGGGAGCACACTCAAGGTGCGACCGCCATCTTCGCTCGCTAGGCCACGCCCCCAAAGTCGTGATAAATTTACCTCCCCATTCACAAGCCGGTGTTAACAGCCCACAGCACCAGTTTACACGCGATAGCAGCCGCAAAACACATCGCCACAGAGGACCCCCACAAATATCGCTAATGAGATGCAGAGTAGGCTTTCCCGTGCCAAAAGCCGAGACAACATCACACCTCAACATTCTCAACGACCAGCCACATCGGCGATAAAAACACAAAACAGGCGATAAGGCGCGTTAGCACCAGGAAATCTACACCTGCTCTGACCTGGTGTAAAGTCGGATGGCAGCCTGCAAACCAAAAGGGAGCACAGCCCAGGGCTACATCGGAAGGGCAACAGATGCCATGGAGCCACCCATCATGCGGCCCGGACATCCAAGAGGGCCACAACACCCACCGCCACCACCCCCAGGACCCCCCCTCCCTGGCACCCCCCGACCAAAGTATGCCACATCAGCCACACCTAAACATGTACAAAATATTCCGCTTGATGTCGCACAATCACAACTGGTGGCATGCATGTGTCGTCACAGAAATGAGCAGCACACATTCACTTTCGAAGCAACAAATGAAACTTTATTAAAATGAACACCGAGATGAAATGAAGACACATGGCCGCTCCCCTCGGGACAATACATAGGTCACAGCCTGTAAGACAAAAAACATGATGAGAAGGTGTGTCCTGCGCACATTAGAGGACAGAGAGAGAGAGAGAGAAGGAGAGAGAGAGGAAGAGAGGGAGGGAGAGAGAGAGGAAGAGAGGGAGAGAGAGAGAGAGAGGAAGAGAGGGAGAGAGAGAGAGAGAGAAGAGGAGAGAGACAGGAAGAGAGGGAGAGAGAGAGAGAGTGCCGCCCCTGCGCACCCAGGCCACACTGCTCACCTGCTGCCACCGGTGTGTCTCCAACCACGATCCGGTATGTATAGCAGGACACCAGGTCACACATCTGAGTCAGAGCCGTCAGCTGAAACAGAGTCCAGATACATGACTGGCACAGTACACACACTTGCACAAGACAACATCGCTTGTCCGCCCATGCACACCCAGGCAGAGGCACCCCAACCCCTCCTGCCGCCCATCGGAGCATGCCCGCCCATGCACACCCAGGCCTCAATGCTCACCTTCCGCCACCGGCGCGTGGACAGGAGGTCCCACCACATGCCGCTGCAAGCCACAAGCCCGGATGCCGCTGACATGGCACCCTCCACACCATGCAGCCACGCTCCGCAGGTCACCAGGTCCCACGTTTGGTGCTGGGTCTTGATTACTCCATGGCATGGGACATACCAGGGCACCCGGCACCATCGCAGGCTGCACACCCGCTCAGCCCAATGGGTGCCACTAACTCTGGGATCCCGGAAGCGAAGCCACGGGGCGGTAGGCCAGCGCTGCCCGTTGGCTCTGGCCTACACTGAGGTCCAGCAGGGCACACAAAACCTGAGCTGTCCGGACCGCCCGGACGGGGCATCATCGCAGGCTGCACACCCGCTCAGCAGCTCAAGGTGCCATTGACTCAGTGCACCCAAAGTCACCGTCCTGTGGCGGGGTGCCTGTGCCGTCCGCAAGGCCTCGGATGCCACTAACCCTGTGCAACCCCAGTCTGCGCCACGTGGTGGTAGGCCTGTGCCGTCTGCAAGGCCTTGGATGCCACTAACCCTGTACAACCCCAGTCTGCGCCACGTGGTGGTAGGCCCATGCCGTACTCAAGGCCTCGGATTCCACTAACCCTGTGCGCAACAACTCATGGGCCCTATATGAGTGAGAACTGTGGAGCGTCCGTCATCCAGTCACCACCGGAAGAGGGGAATGTGACGTCGTCGGCCCCTTATGTTGGCGGAGTCACATGGCCTGTGACGCCTGTGCCGGATGGGTGTGGTGTGTGTGAAAACCTGCCCTCAGGGAGTGGCTGTGACATGCTGACAACTAGACCAGTGACCTGCACACCACCAGCGAGTACGGCTGCGACGGGTAGCAATGAGGACCCCCCCCCTCGGGGCGTTAGCGGAGTGGTCTGGCCTGCCGTACGCCAGACCAGTGCAGGGCTTGCAACAATAACTTGTGGGCTCTGGGCATGGTCCAGTCCATGTCCGGACAAGGAAGTGAGTGATGCATGTGTCCCTGTTGTAGTGTTCACGGGACCTGGTACACAAAATGCAATGTTGCACCCTCTGACTGGCATCCCACAGGATGAATATCATTGACGCAAGGGAAGGCACTGTCCCCACATTCATACATGAATGACGTAAGACATTACACAGCAGTGAGTCACTGGATGTTTATTTGCACATCCAGTGCAGTCATGCAGCTGGAGCGGTACAGGGCAATGCCGAGCACACTACACAATATGGGCCCGTGGAGGGCCAGCCAGTGTCCATCCGGGGATGACCTGTACTGCGGAAGAGGAAGGGTACAGTCCACAGTCTGTCCGCCGTGTCATTGGTCATCAAACAGGATGTGGCAGTCCATGTCGCTGTCCAAGGTGAGTGCATCGGAGTGTATCGGGGGTCAGTGGTAGGTCTTGAGGCCATGTGCGGCACCAAGCAGAAACAGGCAAGGTGGTGAAAATTAATGCTAGTGCCTCCTTCTGATCTCAATCCCATCCACGTCCTCATCCCCGGATGTGTGCTCTGCCCCACCTGTGGGTGTTGCAGTACCAGCTGGGGCACTGTGTGCCACTGACACATCAGGGGCCGGAGGAGGATTGTCGGCCGCACTGTGTGGCAGTGACACATCAGGTACCGGAGTGGATACGCCTGCCGCACTGGGAGGCACTAACACACCAGGGGGCGGAGATGTGGATGGTGTGGGGGCAGCAGCATTCATCATCACCACGCCTTGTGGCAGCAATGCCATGATGAGGACATGCAGGGCCTGGTAGATGCCAGCTACATTTCGCTGATGTGCAGCGTTGGCTGCCATCCTTTCCGCCTCCATCCGCACCATGTCCTCCATGAGCCTCCGCATGTGTGCCAGCTCACGGCTGGGATTGCTGGAGCCACTCTGAGCGGACAGGTATTCTTCCCTCCGCGTCATGACTCCAGCGATGTCAGTCAGGGCTCGTTGGAGACCATGGGGCGGACGTAGACACCCATGGATGGCGTCCAGTTTGGTAGCCATGAGGTCAAACCCCACCCGCACCTGCTCGGCCGTCTCCCTCTGGCCCTCCAGCACACGGCGTTGGAAGGCCATTTGTTGTTCCTGGGGGACTTGGGAGGGTGCCGGGGCTGTGGGTACCTCCTGCTGGGTGGTTTGGGTGGTGGGTGGGGTCTCATTGATGTAGCTGGGCTGCCCTGCTCCTGGAAGTGAGTGGTGGATGAGGTCAATGATGTCTTGGATGGTTTGGGTGTCGATGCTGGTGTTGTCCTCCTCGTCATCAGTGAAGAGTGGCTGGGACTGCTCTGCAGGAGGTGTTGACAATGCCCCTGCGATGTGAAGGGGAGATGGTGTATTACAATGTGTCCACATGTATGTAGCCGCATGGTACAGGTTGACATTCAGACAGCATGGCATTGTACATTGTGACAGTCTGTGGGTCTGGGCGAGGACCCAGGGTCATTGTGGGTGTGCACTGTGCCCTGCTTGCTTGTGCATGTGTGCCATTGTGGCCATCTCCACCCGTCCCCCCAGTACCTGGTGGTCACTCACCCTGTTGCGGTTGTGTTGTGTCCTGTCGAGCAGTGTCCGGTCCCCCGACTCCAGCCCCAGTCTCCACACTGATGACTGTCAACACCAGCTCCTCCATGTCATCCAGCTCCAGCTGTGGCGCTGGGCCCCCACCTCCGGTCTGCGTTGCTGCCTACTGGTTGGCGGTGAGTTTCTCCTTGGTCTTCCGCTTGATGTCATTCCATCGCCTCTTGACCTCGTCCATTGTCCGCTTGTGCTCTCCGACGGCATTCACCTTGTCGACGATGTCCCGCCATATTCCATTTTTGGTGCCCAATGACACGTTGGAGGTGACGAAGAGTTGTTGATGGTGTTCCATCACCTCCGTGACTATGATCCTGTTCACCTGCGGACTGAACTTGGTTTTCCTCGTCTTCTAGTCCTTGCCCTTCCCTGTCCCCGAGGTCCCAGGCTGGTCGTCCGGGGTGCTTGTGGGGTTGCGCTCGTCCTCTGCGCCTGCTCCGGCTGCCTCCATGGTGCTTGGGTGTTGGTCAGTTTGTGTGTGGGTGTTTTTTCTACTTTTATGGTGATTTTTGACGCCTGCCAGGTGAGTGTTGCAGGCCTGGCGCTGCTTGTCGCTGGTTTCCTCATCGCGCTTTGGCCCATCGCGTGTTTTTTGGTGTTGTGGTTTGTGTTTTTATCTCCATCGTGGTGGTTGTATCGCGGACATTGTCCGCGGTTTCGGCAGACTATCGCTTGCTACCGCCTTGTTGTGAATTCCACGTTGACACGGGGTTATTTTCCCGCGATAGGCTGCGATATTGAAAGTTGCGTTACGCTACTCTTGCGGTAGTTATCGCACGTTCTTGTGAATATACCCTTCTGTGTTATATTTCTCACCTCAGAGAAGTTGTTTCAATCCTCCTCACTTGGCAGTCTGGGGCCTACAGCATGCAAATGTCTCACTCCATCTTCGGGGAAGAGATGTGCCGGCTGGAGGTTGTTCCCACGTTTGGGCAGAAGCGGCAGCAAGCAAAAGCAGAGGCCACCCAGAGTCCTGGAAGTCATTTGGGGCTTCAGTGATGGCGTCTCTGACTGCTGATGGATCCACTTCTGCGATCACGTAAAATACGGGGATTGGGCTTGAGGTCACCGCAGCATGGTCTGCCTCGAGCACAGTTTTTCTGATACAGTAGCACAGTCTGCTTGGGCACAGTTATTTGATGCAGTGTTAGAGACTGGTCATGTACAATTCTTCAGCGCAGCACCATATTTCACTCTGGCACAGATTTTTCAATGACCTGCACACTCTAGTCTGGCACAACTATTTGATGCAGCAGGATAATCCATCCTCAGCGCAATTCTGCAGTCACATTCTGCTAAGGCACAGATTCTCTGATGCAGCAACACAGTCATCTCTGGCACAGATATTTGTTGTGATTCCCACTGGGAAGACTTTGTATGAGAAACTGTGCCTATGCTCCTCAGGGCATGCAGATCACTTTATTCAGTCTTCCTTTTCTTGTGGACGCACACATCATCGGTGGTCAAGGTGCTTCTAGTTCTCCCAGGACAGTCACACCTCCTGAATGGTTGGCAGGTTCTCTGTGCTTCAGGAAGAGGAACAGCTTCTTCTTTCCAGGCAAGAGTTCTGTTTTTTACCTCTTGAAAGCTGGTCGTCAGGCAGACACCAGCTTTAGTTGCAGTACTTTTCTGATCACTCCCTTCCTTGGTCAACAAGAACTTGGAACAGGAACAACAATTTGGTCATTGACTCCCACTGTTTTACAGACCAAGCAGACAGGGGTGTGGATTCTCTATCTACACTTTCAGTACCAGCTTGGTGTCGTTCATCTTTCAAGTGTCCTCCGAGGCCGCATTTTAGAAATAGGGGCCGATTCCGATTCAGGACGGAAATCTCTCTGACCGAGCCGGACCCGGAGAGATTTCCGACCGAATCGGACTCTGGCAGTCCGACCGAACGAGTACGATGCGCACGCATGCAATTGGACTCAAGTCGGTCGGACTCCCATTGAGTCAATGGGAGCCGGACGTACAACGCGTACGCGGGCTCCCATTGACCCAATGGGTGCGAGGCGAACAAGGGTGCCCCCTACAGCGGGTACGCCTCGAAGCGACTCGCGGCGTACATGCACAGGTAGGGGGGACCCATGGGTAGCCCCTGTGTGCGACTCGCACGGCTACGCGTACAGGGGGGACCCCCAAAGTGCGGCTCCGACTGCTCTTTCGAGCCGGACGGCGCGAGTCGGTCGGACTGCTCGCGGCGCGCATCGTACTTGCCCGGACGGGGAACGTCTCCATCGCGCGGTGCAAGTCGTGTCCGTGCGAGTCGGTCGGAGCGCTTCGGACCCGCGAACAAGTCGGTCAGCGATTTCGCGTGCGCTCGCATCGTACTCGCTCGGCCAGACGCACGTACGAATCGGTCGGGAAAGAGGGCTCCGAATCGGATCCGGTTAAGCCGAATCCGATTCGGTGCCCTACCGGCCGAGATCGGAATCGACCCCATAGTCTTTGTGATGCCCCTCCCAGAAGGGTAATCTTCAACCTGGAGCACCCACAACAGAGACACAAACAGGAGTGAGGTGTCTGCACCTATCTATCAGTAGTCACACAGCTTCAATCAGGGAAGATACAAAAAGGCTGGCCTCACCTAAAGGGGACCCTTTCGTCTTAGCACAAATAAATACAGACCCACCCTTTATGCACACCATCTACCAAATGGCTGCGCTAAAGGAATACTATTGAGAAGCTCCTTGTAGCAAAAGGCCTAATTGAGTTTCTAAGGGAGCCTTGTCTCCTCAGTCTCACATCAATGTCTAGATCTCCTTGCAACAGGGCAATGACCACAACACATTTCTCCAGTCTGGGAAAGCCATCTTGTGCAGAGGAACAGGCCAGAGGCTTCCAGAATAGAGCCCATATGCCTCCATTTTTCTGGCTCCCTCATACCAACAATGCATGTACCACACAGCCCACGTACAAACACACATACACTTGGGATGGTAGTGCTAGAAACTCATTTTTTTATATGGAAGTAAAACTTTGCGGGAGCTGGAAAGTTGGCCTCCACTCCACTGACACAGGTAAAAAGGTCTGCTCACAAATATGGATTCACAAAACACTGTGGGGCATATGTATCAACAAACCGTTTTGCGACTCCTTATTCGCGGATTTTAGCGATTCGCTATTAAGGGCTCGCAAAACAAAATGTATGTAGGTTTCGCAATAATAATTGCAATTCCTACATATTCCTTAATTGCGACTCGCAAATTGCGAATCGCAATTAAGGAATACCTTCCCATTCATTCCTATGGGCCTAGAGGCCCATAGGAATGAATGGGAAGACATTCGCAATTTGAGAGTACCTATTAGGTACTCGCAAATTGCGAATGCAATTTCAAGGGTGCAAGGGTGTCAAAAGGACACCCTGTTGCACCCCTGAAATATGCATGTGTGCACATGTGGCGCACATACATGCCCTAAGGGCATGTATGTGCGCCACATAGCACTTTAAAAAATGCAAAAAGTGCATTTTTCTAGGAAATCGCAAATTACCACCAACTTGAAGTTGGTGGTAATTTGCGATTTCTTAAGGCAAATTCGCACAACTTGGGTGCTTCCAGAATTGCATTTAAGGAATCGCAATTTGCGATTCCTTAAATGCATGCGAAAATAGTGAATCGCAAAGTTTGCGATTCCCTATTTTGCGATTAGGTTTTTCTTTCATACATTGCACACAGCTAAATTGCTATCGCAAACGCTGAAATTCTGCGAATTTCAGCGTTTGCGATCGCAATTTAGCTTGATACATCTGGCCCTGTATTCTGTGTTACATGCTAAACCTAAAATAGGAACACTAGTCCACTGCCAGTAATGGAGGTTACACTTGGGGTGCCCATCCGGTCGCAGGACAAGTCCAGGAATGAACTCACGTCGAAGGACAGGTCTAGGTCTCTGCATGCACACACTAAATTAGCGTGAGGCTAGGGCCAAACATAAAAAACATGATATCAGATACTCACAGTTGGCCCATCAGGGCAAGGAACCCTGCCTGCACATCATGCAGATGACATTTCCATTCCCACAAGATCTTTATGTGCTTTTCTTCGTTTTCAAATGCTGCTGAGGGCTTCTGATGTTTTGTATTGTCTCCAGTATTTCTCAAGTTTCCTTGTATGTCTGTTGCAGGCTTTTAGTTCAGTGGAATATGATGGGAGTGAGGTTTGCTACTGACTAATTTTAGCTTTCGATGTGCTTGCTCATTTATAATTTCCTTTATTGCGTCTCTGTAGTTTGTATAAGGGAGTCAGTAAATTAATCAATAGTATTGATGACTGGGAGCAGTTTGAGCTACTCGCAGTTGCACCCGTAGGGAGATTTTTAAAGGGTTTTATTCATATCTTGACGGATTTCGTTTGCTTTTTTTGTGTGAAGATCATTGACAAATAGAATGTTAATGTCATGATGATCTACCCAGACTAGAGTCAGGTTGTCTTGCAGGGCGATAAAGTTGTGATTGGCCACTGTGTTGTCTTAATTTGCAACGTGCCCCATCTCAACCTCTTATTCTAGGTCCTCCTATTTCACACGTACCTGTCTATTTACCTTTCTAACAATAGGAGAATCACAGGCACTCCTGAAGTCGTCGTTTCCATCTTCATTCCATTGTTTTGATGCTCTTGAAAAAGACTGCAAGCCCTCCATCCACAGCATTGATTTTACCCTCAAGTATCCCCATTGCCAATTACTAGTAGCTGGCGTCCATCTCCTTTAAAATTGCAGTACTCCAGCAATTGGACGTGTATAGTATTTTGTACCCATCCATATATGTCAGATTTCGCTGTGTTAATTCATGGAATATGAATGTTTCGTAAAAACAAATGTCATTAGCATCACAGACCTCAGCCTCTACCTATTATTCAAGCCACTCACGATAGAGATTCTCTCACATTTGGATACCATTCCTTCCGAAGATCTGACCTAGTAATGCTAACTCTCTTCTCATGTTGTCCCAATATGTTCACATTTTTCTCTTATGTGAAAAAGTAAAGTAAATATTTTTTGAATGTTTGTTTAAAAAACATTGCATTGAAATATAAGGGAAAACACTTTCTTACAGAAATAAACACTACAACAAATGACATTCACTAATGGACAATATATGTTAAAAAATAAATGTTTAAATTTTGTTTTTACTACACTACAAAATAACAATCGTTAATTCATAACATATCTGCTGCGATCGGATCATTGAGCTTCCAAAAATTAAAAAATGTCATTCATAGTAGGCACAACAGAGTGTTTCAATATCTTCCTTAGAGGAAAGCAACCTGGTAGTGTCCTTCAGGATCAAATTGAGTTCACTCACTAAAGGCACGTGTTACCGACCCCCCCAGAGTTACATAAAATTGTATTGCACATTTGTTTGCCATGGATACAATAAAAAAGCATTCTGGTCAGCAGGCACTACATCGATCATGAAGGACCATTTTAAATATGTCTGGGAATTTACCTCAGCTGACCTTGTGCCAAACATCTGCATAATAATTGCAGAGTTTAGGGATACCCTTCCTTTGTCCAAACGGTAGGTGCTCAGTTGATCATCATAACAGATACGTTGATATACAAAGCCAACAGAAGCAACTTTGCTTTCAGTTAGTGCTTAATTTGACCCAGTGGCTGCCGGTGAGGCCCTCCGACACTAAATTTTGGGGACCGGCACTTATTTTTCTGTTTCTGACATTTCCCCGGGCGCCACTGGTTAGTTATAGTTAGGACCAGATTTCCATAGGAAATTGATTTTTTGCCGTCACACCTTGTTTCCCTCCTGACGACCCACTGAAAATAAGTGTCGTTCCCCACCACTTGCAACCACCTACTTAGAATCAGCACTGGGCAAGCCTTTCTTATATCACAACTGTTGTCTGATTCAAATAAACAATCCTATCACGACACACGTTCCCTGCATTATTATTGAACCTACTGAATACAGCAGAGCGCAGCCCTATATGGCACAATAAGAAACCCCGCTGTGATGTGCCAGGACATTGCGACTCATACCCACCAAGAATATATTGGACAAAAATACATGCTAATGATGATCAAAACACTTGTTATTCTCACTAACATTTTGCTCTCAAAACCTTTTTTGCACCCTGTTTAAAAAAAAGAAATCTGTAATGAATCTGAGTTGTAAAAAGAATTGTGGAATCACAGTATGTGGCAAAGCTATTACCATAATTTAAGGGTGAATGTTAATCATTTAAATTATTAATTCTTTTAGTTCAAATAATGTGATGATATTAAGTACTTCTAGACCTGTTCTTGCCTATGCTGTACCCAGTGGAATAGAAATTGGACCCAGTGGAATAGAAATTGGACCATTGGCCTTAATCAGTGGCTTAAGTGCAAACAAAAGTAAGCATTGGCATTGCTATGTTGTAAAGCATTGTGACTGCTGTGCAGCAGGTTGAAAAGTTATAATAAAAAAGTGTTATAAGCATTGTTTTTACCTTATATATCACCAAGAAGACAGTATGTACAAATGAATGACCCTATTAAAAAATAATTAACATAAAAAATGTCTTCTAGTTTTTTCTCCTAGCAATGCTGGCAACGTCTTCCTGCCTGCTTGTTTGTTACCGCTTTTTTTGTCAAGGGGAGACATAAACAACGGGAGAGTGCAGGTTGAGAAATAGTACCTGAATTATAACACGAGCAGCAGACAGACACAAGGGGAGAATCAACAGATGCCAGATTCCAAAGGCAGACTGAGGGGGTGCTGAGTTATGCTGAGGTGGTGCTAAGGTGGTGGTGTGCAGGTGCAGAGGTGATGCCCAAGTGATGCTGAATGATACTCAGGTGATGCTGAGGTGGTGCTGAGTGATGCTGTGGTGCTGAGCCATGCTGAGGTGGTGGTGCTGCACTAGTGCTCAAGTGGTGCTGGGTTGGTGCTGAATTGCTGCTGACATGGGGCTGTTGCAGGGCTAAGGTGGGCCTACACTTGTAGTGGTGCACAGATGCAGAGGTGGTGCTGTGCTGAGGCTAAGATGGTGTTGTGCTGATGTTGAGGTGATGTACTGATGTTGAGGTGGTGCTGTGATGGTGCTGAGGTGGTGCTGTACTGGTGCTGAGGTGGTGCTGTGCGGATGCCGAGTTAGTGCTGCACTGGTGGTGGTGCACTCATGAGGAGGTGGTGCTGTGCTGATGTTGAGATGGTGCATTGCTGATGTTGAGGTGGTGCTGGGGTGGTGGTCAGGTGATGCTGAGTGATACTGAGGTGGTGCTGAGTTATGCTGAGGTGGTGCTGAGTCACGTTGAGGTGGTGGTGCTGTGCTGGTGCTCAGGTGATGCTGAGCTGGTGCTCAGGTGGTGCTGAGTGATGCTGAGTTGGTGCTGTGCTGAGGTGATGCTTCGCTGATGCTGAGGTGGTTCTGCACTGATGCTGGAGTGGTGCAGCATTCATGCTGAATTGCTGCTGAGGTGGGGTTGCGCTGTTGCTGAGGTGGGGCTGCACAGGTGGTGGTGCACGGATGCGGAGGTGGTGCTGTGCTGATGCAGACATGGTGTTGCATTGGTGCTGAGGTTGTGCTGTGCTGATGCTCAGTTGGGGCTGCACTGGTGGTGGTGCCCTAATGAGGAGGTGGTGCTGTGCTGATGCTGAGGTGCTGCTGTGCTGATGCTGTGGTGCTGCTGTGCTGGTGCTGAGTTGGTGCTGTGCCAGTGCTGAGGTGGTGCTCAAGTGAGGCTGAGTGATTCTGAGGTGGTGCTGAGTGATGGTGAGGTGGTGCTGAGTGATGCTTTGCTGGTGGTGCTGTGCTGGTGCTCATGTGGTCCTGAGTGATGCTGAGTTGGTTCTGCACTGATGCTGTGCTGGTGCAAAGGTGATGCTGTGCTGATGCTGTGGTGGGGCTGCACTTTTGCTTAGTTGGTGCTGCGCTGGTGCAGTGGTGGGTTCAACGATGCTGAGGAGATGCTGAGCTGGTGCTGAGGTGGTCCTGCGTAATGTTGTGGTGGCGCTGAGTGATGCTTTGGTGGTGCTGAGTGATGCTGAGGTGGTGGTTCTGTGCTGGTGATCAGGTGGTGCTGAAGTAATGCTCCGTTGGTGCTGAGTGATTCTGAGTTGGTGCTGTGCTGAGGTGATGCTGCACTGATGCTGAGGTGAGGCTGGCTGATGCTGAAACGGTGCTGCATTGGTGATGAGTTGCTGTCGGTGATGGTGCACTGATGGAGAGATGGTGCTGTGCTGATGTTTGGGTGGTGCTGCGCTGGTGCCGACTTAGCAATGTGCTGGTGCTGAGTTGGTACTACACTGGTGGTGGTGCACTGATGAGGAAGTGATGCAGTGCTGAAGCTGAGATGGCGCTGTGCTGATGCTGAGGTGGTGCTGAGTGATGCTGTGCTGGTGCTGATGGATGCTGTGGTGTGCTGAGGTGATGTTGAGATGGCGCTGTGCTGATGCTGAGGGGGTGCTATGGTGGTGGTGCTCAGGTGATGCTGAGTGATACTGAGGTGGTGCTAAGTGATGCTGAGCTGGTGCTAAGACATGCTGAGGTGGTGCTGAGTGATGCTGAGGTTGTGGTGCTGAGCTGGTGCTCAGGTGGTGCTGAGTCATGCTGAGGTGGTGCTGTCATGAGGTGATGCTGCGCTGATGCTGAGGTGGTGCTGCGCTGATGTTGAAGTGGTGCTGCATTGGTGCTGAATTGCTGCTGAGGTGGGGTTGTGCTGAGGTGGGGCTGTGCTGGTGCTGAGGTGGGGCTGTGCTGGTGTCTGAGGTGGGGCTGTGCTGGTGCACTGATGTGGAGGTGGTGGTGTGCTCATGCTCAGACGGTGCTGATGTTGAGGTGGTGCTGTGCTGGTGCTGAGGTGGTGCTGCAATGATGCTGAGTTGGTGCTGCACTAGAGGTGGTGCTGCAATGATGCTGAGTTGGTGCTGCACTAGAGCTGGTGCTGTGCTGATGCTGAGGTGCTGCTGTGCAAATGCTGAGGTGGTCCTGTGCTGATGCTGATGTGGTGCTGCGCTGATGCTGAGGTGGTGCTGCGCTGATGCTGAGGTGGTGCTGCGCTGATGCTGTGGTGTTGCTGCACAGGGGCTGTGCTAGTGCTGAGGTGGGGCTGCACTGGTGCTCAGGTGGTGCTGAGCGATTCTGAGGTGGTGTTGAGGTGGTGGTGTGCTTGTGCGGAGGTGGTGCTCAAGTGGTTCTGAGTGATACTGAAGTGGTGCTGAGTGATGCTTTGGTGATGCTGACTTGGTGCTGTACTGGTGCTGAGGTGATGCTTCACTAGTGCTGAGGTAGTGCTGTGCTAATCCTGAAGTGGTGCTGCATTGGTGCTGAGTTGCTGCTGAGGTGGTGTAGCGCTGGTGCTGAGGCGGTGTTGCGCTGATGCTGTGGTGGGGCTGCGCTGATGCTGAGTTGGTGCTGGTGCACTGATGCAAAGCTGGTGCTGTGCTGATGCTGAGGTGGTGCTCTGGTGGTGTTGAGTGATGCTGAGGAGATGCTGCACTGGTGCTGAGGTGGTGCTGAGTGATGCTTTGGTAGCTCTAAGTGACGCTTTGCTGGTGTTGAGTCATGCTGTGGTGGTGCTGAGTCATGCTGTGCTGGTGCTCCAATAGTGCTGAGCTGGTGCGCAGGTGGTGCTGAGGGATGCAGAGTTGGTGCTGTGGTGATGCTGCACTGATGCTGAGGTGGTGTTACGCTGATGCTGAAGTGGTGCTCTGTTGGTGCTGAATTGCTGCTGATGTAGGGCTCTGCTGGTGCTGAGGTGGTGCTGCACAAATGCTGAGTTGGTGCACTAATGGTGGTGCACTGATGAGGAGTTGGTGCTGTGCTGATGCTGAGATGGTGCTGTGCTGATGCTGAGGTGGTGCTCTGGTGGTGCTCAGGTGGTGCTTTGCTGATGCTTAGGTATTGCTGAGTAATGCTGTGGTGGTACTGAGTGATGCTGTTGTGGTGCTGTGTGATGCTGTGGTGTTGCAGAGTCATGCTTAGATGGTGGTGCTGCACTGGTGCTCAGGTGGTGCTGAGTGATGCTGAGTTGGTGCTGTGCTGAGGTGATGCTGTACTGATGCTGAGGTGGTGATGTGCTGATTCTGAAGTGGTGTTGCATTGTTGCAGAGTTGCTGCTGAGGTGGGTCTGCACTGGTGGTGGTGCACTGATGAGAAGGTGGTGTTTCGCTGGTGCTGAGGTGGTGCTGCGCTGATGCTGAGTTGGTGCTGCACTGGGGGTGTTGCACTGATGAGGAGGTGGTACAGTGCTGATACAGAGGTCGTGCTGTGGTGGCGCTCAGTTGGTGCTTTGCTGATGCTGAGGTGGTGCTGTGCTGAGGCTGAGGTGCTGCGCTGATGCTGTGCTGAGGTGGTGCTGCACTGGTGCTGAGGTGGTGCTAAGTGATACTTTGGTGGTGCTGAGGCGGTGGTTTGCTTGCGTGGAGGTGGTGCTGAGCTCTACTGAGGTTGTGCTGAGTGATGCTTTCGTGGTGCACAGGTGATGCTGTGCTGGTGCTCAGGTGGTGTGGACTGATGCTGAGGTGATGCTGCACTGGTGCTGAGGTGGTGCTGCACTGGTGCTGAGGTGGTGCTGCGCTAATGATGAAGTGGTGCTGTGTTGGTGCTGAGTTGCTTCTGAGGTGGTGATGCACTGGTGCTGAGGTGGTACTGTGCTAATGCTGTGGTGGTGGTGCACTGATGCAGTGGTGAGGCTGTGCTGGTGCTGAGTTGGTGCTGCACTGATGGTGGTGCACTGATGTGGAAGTGGTGCTGTGCTGATGTGGTGCTGTGGTGGTGTTGAATGATGCTGAGGAGATGTGCATTGGTGCTGAGGTGGAGCTGAGTGATGCTGTGGTGGTTTTGAGTGATTCTGTGCTGTGCTGATGCTAAGGCGGTGGTGCTACACTGATGCTGAGGTAGTGCTGCGCTGGTAGTGAGGTGGTGCTGCATAGGTGCTGAGGTGGTGCTGCACTGGGGCCTGGGGTGGTGCTGCACTAGGGCTGAGTGGTGATGAGGTGGTGCTGTGCTGGTGTTGTGGTGGTTCTCAGATACTGCTGAGTGATGCTCAAGTGGTGCTGCGGTGGTGCTGCTGAAGTGGTGCTGAGTGACTCTGACTGATGCTGAAGTGGTGCTGATGCTGAGGTGGTGCTGTGGGGGTGCTGTGGTGGTGCTGTTGTGGTGCTGAGGTGGTGCTGAGGCAGTGTTGCACTGTCTTCTTGCAGGATATATTGTTAAGTGACCTCACATTACATGCCGAGTTTGGAGAGCTCGAGGAGGCATCCCCTGATATTGGTTTTATATCAGCAACAATTGAAACCTAAAAGAAAGCATCAAAAGTTGAACGTGTGCAACCTAAAGCCGCTTCCATTTTCATAAAAAAATGCAATACCAGCATGTTTACCTCTTTAATCATATCCATACAATTACGCGGTCAAAAGCACAATGTAAATAAGTTGATCCTACTGTCAGTCGCTTACTTAAACTGCACTTTGAGTAAGTATATTATTTAAGGTTTGGACATTTGAGCTAATGAAACCAAAAATGTTAAAGGATGAAAAACAACATAGCCTCCGGCTGAAAAAGTGTTCATGAAACCAGAGACAGTGGAAAACAAGATAAGGAAATGATTGGTAGCCCTCAGCTGATCATGTTCAGAAAGCTAAATAAGCCAAGGCAAAACAAGAAGCAGTGCGTCGAAACTACCATATATGGCCGATAGTGAAGTGATCCATGTAACACGGCCAGTCTCCAGAGTGGGACCAAAACAGCAAACGGAGGTACAAACGTAAACTACTCACCAACGAAAGGCACATGAAGGAACTAAAGAAAATGGATGGGTGTGCTAAAAGCCCAAACAGTAGATACAGCATGTCTCGAGAGACGGTGCATGCCCTGCCTAGGCAAGACTTAAAAAAGTTTTCAGAATTAGATGTAGAATGCAAAGTCTTGGTGGTTAGAAAAGTGATGACAACGGGGCCAGGTCATTGTGTGTGTTATGGCTAGAAAGAGTCATGACCCTGACTTAGTATACATTAACCAATAGCTGCTACATAAAAACAAAAACTAAAAGTGCCAGACTGCTCATGGTTTTCAAAAATCGAGACCTCGATTATGGTGTCATGCGTGACGTTTAGCTAATGCGTCTCACGTTGATTTTTCATAGTAAGAAGCAGCCACAGTTGAAACGGAGAGACTACATTCTTAGAGGCTATCAAAGGTGATTCACAGTAGTCGGAGAGATCATAGAGATGGCTAATGGCCACACATTTACAGTAGCTGGAAACAAATAACCTTCCTAACAAACCTATTTCTTATCATTGTGAAACCCAAGGAGCTTGGGTCATAGGATAAGAATCTCTGCAGCCCGATTCCATCCATGGAAATGTCTACAGTAGAAGCAGAGGGTTCACTGACAGAATATCGACACCTAAAATATCCCCATACCACAGTATCGAGTTATAAATATCGATGTCAAAAATATAGTTGTACAAAATACCGTTTTTTATATATATATAAAATAAATTAATAAATATTAAATATATTAAACAATAATTTGTTTTTAAAATAAATTAGATTTAATATACATTTTAACAAATATAACACATAAACTCAATTTAAAAAAATTAAACACATATATAATAATTGACATGTATATATATTTACTTTAAAACAATTATTAAAATAATAATTGTAATGTATTTTATAATTTTAAAATTATATAAAAATGTAACAAATAAATATATATATATATACATATACCAATAACATAATATCTATTAAAGAAAAACATTCTATTATAAATTAAAATATTAAACTATTTAAAAATCTTTAAACCTAAATTTCCAACTCCAGTCAGTGCAACAGTAGAGGAAGTGTTGGATAGCAGAGGGGTAAAAGTTATTATTCCCACTTCAATGAGTGCAACAGTAGGGAAAGTGTTGGATAGCAGAGGGGTAAAAATTACTATTCCCACTCCAGGCAGTGCAACAGTAGGGAAAGTGTTGGATAGCGGAGGGGTAAAAATTACTATTCCCACGCCAGTGAATGCAACAGTAGGGAAATTGTAGGATAGCAGAGGGGTAAAATTTACTATTCCCACTTCAGTCAGTGCAACAGTAGGGAAAGTGTTGGATAGTGGAGGGGTAAAGATTACTATTCCCCCTCCAATGAGTGCAACAGTAGGGAAAGTGTTGGATAGCGGAGGGGGTAAAAATTACTATTCCCACTCCAGTGAGTGCAACAGTAGGGAAAGTGTAGCATAGCGGAGGGATAACATTTACTATTCCCAGTCCAGTGAGTGCAACAGTAGGGAAAGTTTTGGATAGCGGAGGGATAAAATGTACTATTCCCACTCCAGTCCGTGCATCAATAGGGAAAGTGTTGAATTGTGGAGGGGTAAAATGTACTATTCTCACTCCAGTCAGTTCAAAATTAAAAACAAACAAAATATCAACAAAATAAAAAAACATTTTTTTTAAAGTAAATAAAAAAATACAGATGTTAAAAATAAAAATAAAAATATATTTAATATTAAAATTAAAAAAATATATATAATGTTAAATACATATCACAAATATCTACAAATATTATCTTAAATAAAATTTAAAAATTCTTTTCAAACAAATAAATATTTTTATTCAGAAATTATTTATTGACAAAAACATTAATTATTACATAAATGTAGTCTATTTACTCCCTACCCTATAACACCACACAACTCACAACCCATATCGAAAATAATTAACATAATTCATTATCAATTAAGCAAATATTATTAATTGAAAAAGAAATTAAAACACATAAAATGTAATTAACTTCCCAACCATTACACCTATAATCCCCACAACCCATACCTAAAATTAAACTCTAAAAAAATTAATTGCACAGTTAAAAAATGTTTTCAATTAAATAACTAATAGTATTTAACAACTAATTATAAAGTAAAATTAATTTCCTCCCCACCCTTCACCCCTATAAAAGCAAAACCCACACACAAAAAAATAATTAAGCAATTACCCTAATTATTATTTCATTAATTTATATTAATTATCAGCTAATTATTCATTAATTAAAAATAAATTACTTCTCACCCTTTACCCCTAAAAACCCCACAACCCGCAACTAAAATTAATTACACAATTTCCATATTTAATTGTCAATTAATTAATTAATATTAACAACTAATTATTAATTAATTAAAAATAAATTACTTCCCACCCTTTACCCCTATAAACCCCACAACCCACACCAAAAATTAATTACACAATTACCATAATTAATTATCAATTAATATTAATTAACAACTAATTAATAATTAATTAAAAATAAATTACTTCCCAACTCATACCCCTATAAACCCCACAACCCACACATACAATTTACCCAAAAAATGTAATATACAATTAACATTATAAAATCTCAATTAAATAAATATTAATAAATCAAAAAAATTATTCATTTATAATAATTAAATTACTTCGCACCCTCTTCCCCTATAAACCCACAACCCGCTACGGAACTAAAAAACGCAAAATTTAATTAAAATAAAATTAATAGCTACTAAAAAAATAACATATATTAAAAATCATAAACAATACTTATACAAAAAAAGACATATACATTGAAAAAATATATACTAAAATGCATAACACTAATTAAAAAATCGATTGTTCAAACAACAATATTTTTGCAAATGATTTTAATGACTTCTATATTTTTTAAATCAACATTTCTTACCCTAAAGTCGATAGTCTTGACCACGATATTCTTGCTGACAATATTTCTGTGTCACGATATTTAAAACTCGATATTAGTGTAAGTCGACATTTCCAACTCGATATTTATACTGAATACCGAAGCTGAGTGGTCTGACAAGACATGGCCATAAGTACTAGCCTATTTTCTCAGCTGAGTGCCGACTTTGCAAGGAATTGACAAACTGCACGTACAAGAGCATGCTGCCGTTAACGAACGTGTTTTTGTTTTCAAAAACATGTAGGTTACGGATTTGCATAAAAGAAGAAAGTTTGGGAATGCAGATTCCAGAATTCAGGCCGACTTCAACCTCTGACCATAAATGCAAACAAGGAAAATGGGCCTCGAGCAACAGGATTAGATAGTAAATGCCACAAACGGGGTACAATGGGCCACACTTCTGGGCCCTGCTGCCACTTCATATGCTGTACTACTGATAGCTATGACCCTGGCTGTGATTGTCCTCTGTGTGAGGAAAGCTTGCAGTGCTACCAAAGGGGTGTGTGTGTGTGTGTGAGAATGTGTGTGTGTGCGTGTGTGTGTGTGTGTGGGTGTGTGTGTGTGTGTGCGTGTGTGTGTGTGTGTGTGTGTGCGTGTGTGTGTGTGCGTGTGTGTGTGTCCCTTCTTATAAAAAATATGTTTGCACCTCTGCTGCTTGTGCTGTACCTGTTCTGTGTGTGAAGGGAGTTTGAAATGCTCCACATGTTCTGTGTGTAAGTAAAGATTTAGAAAACACTTCATGTAGATAAATAATAATAATAATAAAGAATTTGCCAATTTTCTCTATGAAACAGAGATGTTTAACTCAGACAGTGGTTGTCTTTCCGGAATTTCAAAGCACTTCATAGAATGTGCAATATACATCAATGTGGAGAGTGAGAACTTGAGGCTGGCTGACTGGTGTTACTCGACTGGTGCCTGGGCGGTCTGAGCTCTGAGATATAGTAGTTGAAAATGCAGGTTTTTGAAAAATTCCTGAATTGCAGATAATTAATTTTTCCTTTTTACTAAAAAAAATCATACTTTGGTGTTTCAAACAGCAGTAAACAGCGCGGGCAGATATTGTTTAATATGTAGCGACAGGTCCTCAACACAATTGGCATTCGAGCAAGGAATGCAGCCACTGAACAAATGCTGAGGGGGACTGTTGGAAGCCGGAGTCCCCGTCCCGCACCTCTGTCAATAAATGCGAGACCCGGGACTCCTCCCTCAACGTTAGGCCAAGTAAGGACACCGTTTGAGATAGCCCTGCTCACCCCCTTAGTAGCTTGGCACGAGCAGCCAGGCCTATCTCCAAGGCACGAGTGTACAGTATGTGCAACCACGCTCACAGCAACCCACTGGTGACACCACAAATGGACTCCACACGAGTTTGATAAAACGAGTATAAACTTTATGTAAAAAGATATATGATCAGACCACACGATACATAAGCCAACATATAATAAAGGGTAATATTCGTTCCGGCTGGTTGGTAGGTTCAAATCCCAACCACCACTTTCAAAATGCTATGCTGATCATAATGCTAGAATCTCACACGTTGCAATGGACAAACAATAGTGCGTTGCATAACAATACAACCTGTGCTGGGCACAGGAGAAATAATACAATGCGTAACGATACACCCCGGTACCTGCAATGGGAGAAATAATGCAATGCGTACCGATACAATCATGTACTGCGCAATGAAGGAATAATGCAATGCGTCACACCCCAATCACGTACTTTGCAATGAAGAAATAATGCAATGCGCACCGCTACAATCATGTACTTTGCAATGAAGGAATAATGCAATGCCTAGCTACAATCATGTACTTTGCAATGAAGAAATAATGCAATGCGGGCCGCTACAATCCTGTACTTTGCAAGGGAGAAATAATGCAATGCGTAGCGCTACAATCGTGTACTTCGTTATGCAGAAATAATGTCAGGCGTCCTAAGACAGTCCGGCAGTTCGTTAGCAGCAATATTGGCAATGTGTATTACGACAGTCAGCCTCTTCGATAACAGTTGCCCCTCCACACGTATCAACGATGACACAAAGGGGCCGATTCCGATTTGGGCCGGAAATCTCTCCGACCGAGCCGGACCCGGAGAGATTTCCGACCGAATCGGACCCGTGCAGCCCGACCAAACGAGTACGATGCGCACGTATGCCATCGGATTTGATTCGGTCAGACTCCCATTGAAGTCAATGGGAGCCTGTCGTACAACGCGTACGCGGGCTCACATTGACTCAATGGGTGCGAGGCGGACAAGGGCGCCCCCTACAGCGTGTACGCGGCGAAGCGACTCGCGCCGTACAAGCACAGGTAGGGGGGACCCATGGGTCCCCCCTGTGTGCGACTCGCACGGCTACACGTACAGGGGGGTCCGACACGGACCCCCAAAGTACGGCTCCAACTGCTCTTTGGAGCCGGAGTGCGTGGCTCGGTCGGACTGCTCGCGGCGCGCATCGTACTTACCAGGCCGGGGAACGTCTCCATTGCGCGGTGCGAGTCGTGTCCGAGCGAGTCGGTCGGTGCGGTTAGACCCGGGAACGAGTCGGTCGCAGCGGTCGGGACGCCCGGACGAGTCGGTCGGCGATTTCGCATCGTACTCGCTCGCCCGGACGCGCGTACGAATCGGTCGGGAAATAGGGCTCCAAATCAGATCCGGTTAAGCCGAATCCGATTCGGAGCCCTACCGGCCGAGATCGGAATCGGCCCCAAAGTACAGCTTCTCACTCTGGCCCCAGTACTGCCACTCCTGAACGCAGTACGGGCCCCACTCTGAGCCGAAGCAAAGGCTCACGCCGCCAGAAGGTCTGAGAGGCCTAGAGAGTGTCCCTCCGAGCCCGCGCCCCGCCCACGCAGTGATCCACGTTACCTGGGGGCGCGACCCCACTCTCCTCTCCTCCTTCAGCGAACTGGGCCTTCCATGTAGAACTTTCTCAATGGGCCTCAGCGGCTCGGCCTGGCAGCTCAGCTCCTCCGGGCTGCCGGTCCGGGCCGCGACTGTTAGGAAGGTCTCAGGCGGCCGCAGGGCTCACGTACCCCACCTCCCTGAGATTACGTTACTCCGGGTGCACTTCACCACAGCACCCTCCGGGTCTCCTCTGGCACAAAGCCACACACACAACGCTGATGGGACTCCACGTCGACTCCGAGTGCACGCTCACCAGGTACTTCTTCCTGCGGTCTCAGTTGGCACCAAGACCCGCACACCACGTTGCAGAGACTCACTTTCTTCTGGTGCACACGATGATCAGCTGATCACCTCCACAGACCCAGGTTGCACCAAAGCACGCACACTGCTTCACTGAGACTTACTCCAACTCCGGTGCCCCGATATCCAGGCGCTCTTCACCAACGCCTTCGGCCGCACCCTGACACGCTCACCGTGTCCGAGCCTCACGTCTCCTCCGGTGCACTCGACGACCAGGCGCTCTTCACCAGTGCCTCCGGTGCACCACGACACGCACCCTGCGTGTCCGAGACTCACTTCACTTCCTATGCACACGTTGAGCAGGCGCTCCTCACCAACGCCTCCTGTGCACCACGACACGCACCATGCGCGTCAGAGACTCACTTCACCTCCGATGCACCCGCCGACCAGGCGCTCTTCACCAGCGCCTGCGGTGCACCACGACACGCACCCTGCGCGTCCAAGTCTCACGTCACCTCCGATGCACACGCCGACCAGGCGCTCTTCACCAACGCCTGCTGTGCACCACGACACGCACCCAGCGTGTCCGAGACTCACTTCACCTTCGGTGCACACGTTGACCAGGCGCTCTTCACCAACGTCTCCTGTGCACCACGACACGCACTCAGCGCGTAGGAGTCTCACTTCTCCTCCGTGTGTCCAAGATCACAGGGCACACTTTCCGAGGGTCTTAAGCTGCCACAACACGCGCCCACCGCGTCGCTTGAAACTTCTCCGGAAACTTTTATGTTCCTGTGTTTCCAAACAGGGAGCCAGCTCACCTCGGAACCTTGGGGGGTAACAAGACACAGCACAAAGCACAGTCTTCTTCAAGCAGGGGGACCCAGCGCACCAAGCACAGTCCCAACAGCCTCTTCCTTGGTTAGAACAGCAAACTGCAGACCAGCCCCAGATCACGAAGCAAGGATTGGTCCTTCCCCAGCAGTCTCTTCAGTTGTTCCTTCCTTAGCAGAGGTTCCTCTTGACCACGAAATGGGTCAAAGCCTTTTCAGTCTCAATCCATTTCTATTCCATTCCCCCCGTTCAGGGGTCTCAGCTCTCCTAGTTATACCCCTAAACGTCTTTGAAGTTCATTGTGCTCAGGGGTCCCTGACCCCTGCCTAAATCAGTTCTGGGTGTCTCCCTCCCAGTGTCACCTTTCTCCCTTTGATACTGGGGGTCTGGATCCTTAATCACTCAGCAGGAGATGGGTCAATTGTTTTATAGCCGCAACCCAGGCCTCTTCACCTCCCGGTGCTTTTCCTCGCCTTCTCTCCAGCTGCAGGTCAGCCTGGTGCCATCTCAACCCCTCCCTGGGTCAAGACCTCCCCTGGCTCCCCTCTCAGATCCAGACAGTCAATCCACATTCAGCAGAGACACACAGAAATGCTTAAAGCACAAAACTCAGCCACTTTCTAAAAGTGTGGCTTCTGAACACACAGTGATAAAACCACTTTCATAGAAAGATGTGTTATGCCGCTGTGAGTTCATACATACTATACTTCACCTCTCCATTTTAAACTAATGGGAAACTAGGCTAACAAACACAATACCCAGCCTCCCCATTCTGTCCTATGGGCAGAATGGCCTTTCACCAGTGAAAAACTAAATGGAGCGTTTTCCACTGTCAGGACATAACACACACCTCAGTATATGGCCTGCCTTTTACTTACACTGCACCCCGCCCAGGGGCTACCGAGGACCTACCACAGGGGTGCCCACTGTGTAAGCAAAAGGGAAAGTAAGGCCTGACAAGTGGTTACACTTGTCAGGACAACATGCTAACTTAGCAAACTGCGCGCAGGCCCTACACTGCAGGCCTGAGTTCCCTTCTCCGCGCACCTTTGCATTACTAGCCCTGGCACTCACAGTGCACATCACTAGGGACTTTACTAGTAAGGCAAACATACCAATCATGGCCAACCAATTACCATTACACTTTACACAGGGAACACTTGTACTTTGACACTGATCAGCAGTGGCAAAGTACCCAAACCATCTAAATTGGCAACTCTATGTCAGGAAAACGGTCTAGGGGGAAAGCAAAAAGTTTAGGGAACTTTAGCCAAAAAGGCTAAGTCCTACAGGGACACTTGATCAGCGCTCCTTTCGGAAGTCCCAGGGAAAACAAGCACTGTCAAAACCAATAGGTCTGACATTGGCTGCCAGCCTTTTTGTATTTGTTTATTGCAAAACTTTGTTGTTGTTGGAGAAGCTGTCATCATCAATCACAAAAATTGCTTAAAACATTGTTTTCTAAAAAATAAAAGCATTTTCTTTCTTTGCCTTAGTAGGCACTGAAGGGAACTACTTTGTTTGTAGAGGTGCTCCTTATGAATAGTTAGAATGGATTCACTCACAGTGAAGTTAGCCAATGGCTGGAGTAAGCAGGCTCATTGTCCCATGCTTTATGCTGTAGTGAGCAGAAGATAATGTGAATGACACAATAACAGACAAATTCAGGAAGAGTGCTAGTTGAAAGCCTCTATAAGTATATTATAGATATAATTTTACTAAAACCAAAAAGTCTTCGCTAACACCAGACTAAGGGCCGATTCCGATTTCGGCCGGAAGGGCACCGAACGATGGCCGGAGCCCTTCCGACCGAATCGGAACGTGCCGGCCGGATTCCTTTCCGACCGAGCCATTCCGATGGGCTCGGTCGGAAAGGAATCCGACTCGGATTTCCGGATGGCTTCCGACGGGCTCGGAGAGCCCGTCCGCCGTCCGGAAATCCTTCAGTACTCCCCCGGCCGCCTCTTCACGACAGACGGAGTACGATGGCAGTTTTACACTGCCTTTTCGTGCCGGTCTTTCCGGCACGAAAAGGCAGTCAGAAACTGTCTTTGGGGGCCCCCAGTAGGGCCCCCATGGGTGCGAGGCCGCCGAATGGCGGCCTGGGGGCACCTATGGTGCCCCTCTGTTGATCCCTGCACCCGGTGGCAGGCACCTTGGGGTGCCGGCCACAGGGTGCAGAGATGAACTGCACCCCTGCTTTTCACAATGCAAGCATGCATTCCGCTCGGAATGCATGCTCCCATTGTGAAGTATACGAGTGCGACCGAACAGGGTTCGGTCGCATCGTACTTGCAGGGCCGTAACCGACGACAGCAGGTCGGTCGGTTACAGCTCCTGACCGATGTCGGACGGACCTGAGTCCGTCCGACATCGGAATCGGCCCCTTAATATGATGGTTAGGACACTCACAAAGAGAAGGCTCCTGTTCTATGTAGTCTTTTGCCTCCTCACCAACCCCTATTTAACATTGTAGTCGCCTCCCCCTCATTCTCGCCAGAAAGCCCTGTCCTGGTACTTCCTCGTCAACATGGTGCTCGGTTCCCTGCTGGCACTGCCATGACTTATAGGCTTCCTACCACTGGTGCTCCCTCAACTCACATGGTGTAGATGAAGAGTGTGAGAATGAACATGGTTGGGCATGTGGCTACCTACCATTTTTGGTTTGACATATCAGACAGCTTAAAATATATTGATTATGGAACAGAGGACTACTGCCCAGAGATAATTGTACTAATCTAGCAACGTGCATTCTTCGATCAATTCTAGTACATGCTCTGCGGAGTCCACTCAGGAGCAATAGAGGATTAATCCATAAGAATGGGCATTATACAACTATGGGGTCGATCACGATGTCGTTCTCAAAGGCTCAACAGCATCCAAATCTGTTGAATCCGATTCGGAAGCCTTGTTTCCGACTGACTCGGACACATTTCCGGACGACCGATTATGATGTATGAAAACCATTCGGGCAGTCCAAATCGGTTCCGAAAGGCATTCGGTTAGCACAAGCCTTTCGGAGCCAAATCGCACTGCTCTATGGGCACGGTTTACGAACGAGCGAGTATGATGACCGATTCGGACAACCATTCCGAATTTGTTTATATTTGTTTATTGCAAAACTTTGTTGTTGGAGAAGCTGTCATCATCAATCACAAAAATTGCTTAAAACATTGGGGCATATTAGCAAGACTGGCGATAAAATTATCGCCGTTTTAGCGGCAGGAAACTGCCGCTAAAACGGCGATAATGGGCTTGCTAATAAGCGTTATAGAATTCCAATAGAAGCCCAGGTTAGATGTCCTGCACATCTAACCTGGGCTTCTATTGGAATTCTATAACGCTTATTAGCAAGCCAATTATCGCCGTTTTAGCGGCAGTTTCCTGCCGCTAAAACGGCGATAATTTTATCGTCAGTCTTGCTAATATGCCCCATTGTTTTCTAAAAAATAAAAGCATTTTCTTTCTTTGCCTTAGTAGGCACTGAAGGGAACTACTTTGTTTGTAGAGGTTCTCCTTATGAATAGTTAGAATGGATTCACTCACAGTGAAGTTAGCCAATGGCTGGAGTAAGCAGGCTCATTGTCCCATGCTTTATGCTGTAGTGAGCAGAAGATAATGTGAATGACACAATAACAGACAAATTCAGGAAGAGTGCTAGTTGAAAGCCTCTATAAGTATATTATAGATATAATTTTACTAAAACCAAAAAGTCTTCGCTAACACCAGACTAAGGGGCCGATTCCGATTTCGGCCGGAAGGGCACCGAACGATGGCCGGAGCCCTTCCGACCGAATCGGAACGTGCCGGCCGGATTCCTTTCCGACCGAGCCATTCCGATGGGCTCGGTCGGAAAGGAATCCGACTTCGGATTTCCGGATGGCTTCCGACGGGCTCGGAGAGCCCGTCCGCCGTCCGGAAATCCTTCAGTACTCCCCCGGCCGCCTCTTCACGACAGACGGAGTACGATGGCAGTTTTACACTGCCTTTTCGTGCCGGTCTTTCCGGCACGAAAAGGCAGTCGGAAACTGTCTTTGGGAGCCCCCAGTAGGGCCCCCATGGGTGCGAGGCCGCCGAATGGCGGCCTGGGGGCACCTACGGTGCCCCTCTGTTGATCCCACCATGGGGTGCCTGCCACAGGGTGCAAGGTTTTCCCCAACCACCCCATTTTTCAATGGGAGCCTGTGTTCTCATTCGGAACACAGGCTCCCATTGAAGTCAATGGGAGTCCGACCGAACGGTGTTCGAACACACCGTAATCGGTCGGTTGGACACCTTAACCTGAGTCGTTGGGAAAGCATTCCGGAGCCGATTCGGTTGGACTGCTTTCCGGACGACATCGTAATCGGCCCCTATGCTTGGTATGTGCAATGAGGATTCCACCAAGAAGCGAACGAGAGCAATTCATAGGAATGGCTATTATATAAAGGCCATAGTATATGCCTGAGAAGACCACCCAGGAGCATCACTAATCTACACGTAGGAATGTGTAATTCTATAACCAGGCTTGGAATGTTCTAGAAGGGTCCATGAAGGAGAAGCAGACAAGAGACCCAGATGAATGGCGGCGATGCAACCAGCATGCTGAATGCTCTCAGGAGTCCTCCTAGGAGCAGCGTGCAATCAGCTAAAATACAAACAGCCATAAATGCACTGAGAATTTCACCAAGGAGAGGCAGAGGAGTGACCCAGGGGGATGGGCAATGTACAACCAGCCATGGTGAGACTCCAATAGTCCACCCAAGAGCAGCATGGAGCAACCTGTGATTAAACAGACAGCAATTATCCTCGCAATGAGGAAGAAAACATTGTGAATCACCCCATTCCAAATAGGGTGTTCGCATCTCCCCCTGAAACTGGCTGTACACGAAGGTGGGCAAAGGCAGGAATGAGGACAGCCTAGAGAGATACCGCCAAAGGTGAAGGCAGTCACCAATGTATAGGAGGGCAAATTGGCCAAGACCCTGAGAGGGCAAAGAGACTTTTTTCATTGATTTATAAACACCCTCTTGAGGCAATCTGCAGAATCTAAGGATATATTTTAGTTTACTGAATATGACTGGATTTGTTTTCTCAATCTGAAATTGCTCTGCATAGTGCACGGAAAGCTATACCTTGACCTTGTCTATCAATGGATCACATCAATGGGGCCGATTCCGATGTCGAACGGACTCTGTTCGGTCGCAATCCTATTCCTTACAATGGGAGCATGCATTCCGAATGGAATGCATGCTCTCATTGCAAAGAGCAGAGGTGCAGTTCATCCCTGCACCCCATGGCAGGCACCTCTAGGTGCCTGCCAACCGGTGCAGGGACCAACAGGGAGGCACTGTAGGTGCCCCCAAGGCTGCCATTCAGAGGCCTTGCACCGATGGAGGCCCTGCTGGGGGCCCCCAAAGTAGGATTCCCACAGCCTTTCTGTGTCAGAAAGGCCGGCACAGAAAGGCTGTGGGAATCTTCCATCTGAATACCTCGGCCGGAAAGAGCCGCCCGAGGGATTGATGGAGGATTTCCGAATGGCAGCCGGGCTCTCCAAGCCCGTCGGAGGCCATTCGGAAATCCGGTTCGGATTCCTTTCCGACTGCCCCCACCAAAATGGGTCGTCGGAAAGGAATCCGAACGGGTATTTCGGATGCAGTTGGAACGGCTACGACCGATGGTCGGAGCCATTTCTGACTGCATCAGAATCGGCCCTAATGTATTAAAAAAAAAAAGCGCATGGGCCTGTTCAGTCCAGTGAACATCATGGGACAGGATAATTAACAGTGTAAAAAATCAACACATTAAAAAATGGCTATCTTAGAGATATATTGCCTGTAGCTTTCATTTTGTTTCGTACATACTGTAAGTAGCCACTACATTTTTGTAAGTAAAATTCTTGATGATATTGCGGTGATCATGATATTTGGACAGGGTTGAATTATTCAGTCTTTGTTTTTTGGAATAAGTGAGTTTGCTCACATTGATAGAGAACAGTGATGGATAGGTACAATCACTTCAGTCTGTGTGCTGCTGAATAATATATACCTCATATACCGACCTGTTCAAGATAGTATAACTTGGTTTGTTTACTATCCTTAAGAAAAAGTTAATGACAAGAATTCATAGATGGTGGAAAACATGACGGCCGGCTAGGGGCGGGTCGCGGGAGCTCCTGTAGGTGTGTGGCGTGTTGTAGGAAGTACGATGCAAAATTAGTAGTAAATGAAGTAATTTTGAGCGTCAAAAGCAATACAGAAGAAAAAAGCGTTTATAATTTTAGTTTTTGGTAAATGCTTACGGTTGAAGAGGTTCGGAGCGGCGGCAGGGGATCCTGTAGCCGCGCTGGTAGTTCCGAAGTTGGAAGGGGAGTGGCATCCTCGGCATAGCAGCCGTGGTTCAGAGCGGCGCTGGAGCTGCGTCGGGGGCGTCGGGTCGCTGCCAGGCTTCTGTCCGGGGGGGTGGACGAGGAAGTTGTAGGGCGAGCGAGGCTGGAGACGGGAGAATCACCAGGAGTTTGGAGGATCAGCTCGGGAGTATAGAGGTAACGAAGGAACTTCCACAGTCCTTATCGCGACCTGCTCGGGAGCGGGGTGTAAGCACAGAGAAGCGGTTCACAGAGGAGGCTGAGAAGAGAAGTGAGAGGGGGGAAAACACCTCTAGTGCCCCCGAGTCTATTAGGGAGAGACCTAGAGGTGTTTCTAGATATAAATTGAGAAGTGAGGTGAGAGGGGGGTAGTGGGGTGCCCTGAACTGTGGGATTTTCCTCCTAAGTGTGAAAAGGTACGAGGGGTAAAAAAGAAGGTGGTAAAGGCTAAGAGCAGTTTGTTTATTAAAGATACTGCAGGTCAAAATAAACTGTCAAAGGGGGGGTCTTTGGAGCGTAAGGTGAGGGTGACCCCATCTCTTAGGACGTATTTTAAGGTGCTACCAAAAACCCTGGTATTGAGTAATAGCGCCATGATAGTGTCAGTGGAGCCCCAGCAAAATAAACAAAATAGTCAAACGGAGGATGGGCAAGTTGAAGGGACGGTGCACTTGGAGGATTGGTCAGCACTCTTGAGTCCTAATCGTTTTCAGGTCCTAGCTACAGAGATGGGGGAGGTTGGGGAAAATTCATTGGAGGAGGCTCCTACAGAGAATCAAGAGGGTAATATAGCTGGAGTAGACCCTAAAGAGGGGGGGAATTTAATAAACAGTGAAGAAGAGCGGAATGAGGTGCAAACTGAGGTGCAGACTCAGGCGGTTCAGGGAACAGATATTGAGAGTGGGGCCCCCTCTATAGGTATGTTATTTACGGTTCTTACTACCCTCACCCGAGAAATGCGAGACAGGTTTGAAACATCAGAGTTGAACCAGAAGGATATCAGGTCTGTTTGTGAAGTGGTGGAGAAAAAGATTGATGATTTAAGTGGGAGAACACTTGCACTTGAAGCAGAAGTCAGAGACCTAAAAGAAGAAGTGCAGGTTAACAGGAAAGAGATTGAGGGGCTTAGGGCTAGAGAGAGGGAGCAGGAAGATAGAGTTGAAAGGCTAGAGAACTACCACAGGAGAAATAACTTGAAAGTCTTAAAACTTCCTGAGGGTAAAGAGGGAGGAGACATTAAAGGTTTTGTGATTCAGATGTTAAGAAGAGAACTCCAGCTGGAAGAAACGGAGGAAGAAATGGCTCGGGACATTCAGAGGATACATAGGGACCCCTTCAGGTTAACCACAAACCGAACCAAACCCAGGAGAATTCTAGTGAATTTTCTTACTTACACCTTGAAAGAGAAGATTCTGGCCAAGGCTCTGAAGAAAAAAACTCTTGAAGTAGACGGTGCAAGGATTGAAGTAAGATCTGACTTGTCTGTGGCAATGTCTAATAGGCAATGGGAGCTAGGTAAATGAATGGAGTCATTAAGGAAGTTAGGTGCCTCAGTCCAATTAAAATTCCCAGCTCTTCTCAAAATGATGTTAAACAACAAGATGCATTCTTTTCGTTTTGTTGAGGAAGTGGACAAGTTCATTGAACAGGTCGAGGCGGGGAATGAGTAAGCAATTATGTAGGAAAGGGCAGGGGAGTGGAGGGTTACTTTGTCTGCTTTAGAGCTTTTCTATAAAAAATAAATTTAAAAAAAGGGTATATTGGTTTTCTTTTTTGTAGCCACATGCCGAGGGAGCACTCACAGGGCTTATTGCCATGGGAAGATGGTTAGGGTTTTCCAGGGGTGGGTGGGTGGGGCATAGGTTTTCACTTAGGGTGGGGGGGAGGGGGTTTGGGGAAAAATATACAAAAAAATACCTCAGATGTCTTGGTTTCACAAGTCTATTTTCACAGGGTTTGCACAGGAGTTTTAGATGACAGGGATTAGTAGCAATCGGTTGAAAGTTTTGTCGTGGAATGTGAATGGGCTTCGGGTGAGGGGTAGGAGAGATAGAATAATGCAGTATTTGAAGGATTGTGAGGCACAAATTATTATTTTACAAGAGACACATCTGACGGAAGAAGAGAGCAAGGGAGATTTTTAAGGCACAGAGGTGGGTTGCACATGCAATGTATACGAGACAGACAGCAGTCACTAAGGGTGTAGCTATATTAGTAAAGCATAGCACGAGTATATTGATAGAAGGGAGTGCCTCAAATACTTCAGGAAGATGGCTAATTGTTAAGGTAAAGATCTATGGGCAGAATATCATATTGGTTGGCTATTATGGTCCTAATCAAGATGACACTGGTCCTTTAGAGGAATTAGCAAATGAATTGCTGGGGTTTACTGGTCAGATCATTATGGCAGGGGACTTTAATACAGTTTTGGACCATAAATTAGATAGATCTTTAAATAGTAGAGCGGCAGTCAACCCCAAGATGTCGGATAGAGTGCGCTTAATGATGCTGCAGTGGGGCTTGTGCGATATATGGAGATGTAAGGCTGGTTCAAAAAAGGGCTTTACGTATTATAATAAAAAATACAAGCATAAGTCTCGAATAGATTATTTTTTGGTGGACCGTGCAATAAAGGATGAGGTTGTGGAGGTGGAACATATTGGGGTACACCTTTCAGATCATTCAGCCATCCTGTTGGGTGTGGGGGAGGGGAAGATCAGTTCGAGATGGAGGCTGGATCGCACGATTCTGTGCGAGTCTGAGACGATTGAGATTTTAAAGGAGGAAACTAAGGAGTTCTTTGAGAGGAATCAGGGTTCGGCTAAGATAGGGATTGTCTGGGATGCCTATAAGGCGTTTTTAAGAGGTAGGCTTGGTTCGTTAGCTGCAGGAAAAAGACGAATATATTATAAAAAAGTCTCAGATTTAGAAGAACAGATTCGGAAATTAGAAGCAGTCTTAATAAACGCAGGAAGTCAGGAAAGCTGTGAGAAGGAGAGGGAGGAAATAATAAATTTGAAAGCATGTCTGTCAGGAGTTTTAAGAGATAGAGTTAAGGAGAAGTGGGAGGCAAGCCAGTTGGCACATTTTGAATATGGGGAGGGCTGTAGCAAACTACTAGCCTGGAAGGCAAAAAGTGATCAGGTTAGAAAGCTGATCAAAGAAATTAGTTGTGAAGGGTCAGATGTGGTTCTAAGTGATAGTAGTGGAATAGCTTTAGCCTTTTATGAGTATTTTGGAAAGGTCTATAAGGAAGATCTGGTTGTTATGGAGAGTGATGTGCTGGCTTGGTTAGATGACATGGACCCATTATCAGAAGAAGAAATGGGGGTATTGAATAAGGAGATCTCTGTTGAGGAGTTGGAGGAGGCTATTAGGGCTGGTAAGAAGGGGAAGGCTCCAGGGCCTGTTGGCCTTCCAGCGGAGGTGTCTAAAGCACTGGCTAGTGAGTTAATACCTATATTGAGACAGCTTTTTAATGCTGCTTTTCTGTTTGATTTTGAATTACCGGAGTCTTGGAAAGAGGCTAATATAACGTTAATTCCAAAGCCTGGCAAGTCATTAAAAAATGTAGAATCGTATTGGCCTATTTCTCTTTTAAATGTCGATTATAAGCTGTTTGCGAAGGTGATGGCAATAAGGTTAAATGTGGTAATGTCTAATTTAGTCCACGAGGATCAGAAGGGCTTCATTAAAGGAAGAACTCTGAAGGAGTTGACATATTCTTTGATAGGATCTATAGATATGGCTACGGCTTACGATCTTCACTTGGCAGTAATAGCACTAGATGCCGCTAAGGAGTTTGATCGCGTAAATTGGGTATACCTGCAGACATTGGCAAAGCGCCTTAACTTGGGTGCAAATTTTTGTAAAATATTAAAAGCTATATATAATTCTCCGAATGCTAGAGTGCTAGTTAATGGAGTATTGACACAACCGGTACAGATTGAGCGGGGAACTAGGCAGGGATGCCCCTTGTCCCTACTTTTGTTTGACTTATATATAGAACCCTTGGCCAGAAAAATTAGGAGTAGTCAAGGTATATTGCCCTTTGAATTTCATGGCTGGAATAAAAAGATTGGGCTCTATGCTGATGACATTTTAATTCTCACAACAAATTTACAACAATCGATGGGGTGTCTGTTGGGTATAACGAATGATTTCGGGAAGATTTCGGAATATGGCATCAATGAGCAGAAAACTGAAGTTATGGCCTGGAATATGGAGACAGAGGGGATGGAATGTAAAAAAGAAATAAGGTATTTGGGGGTTAGGGTTACCCAGAATATTACAGATCTTACCAAGGTGAATTTTGATAAACTTAAGAAGGAGATTAGTGCGAGTCTACGAGGATGGATGCATCTCCCACTCACATTATATGGTCGAGTAAATTTGGTCAAGATGATTGTTTTGCCGAAGATAACCTTTTTGTTTGAAACAATCCCCCTGACGTTTCAGAAAGAGTGGTTCATAAGACTGCAAAGCGAAATTAGTTCATTTATTTGGGCGTCAAAAGGACCATGGCTTTCTTGGAAAAAATTGAGAAGGAGGCTGATTAAGGGGGACTTAGCTTTGCCGGATTTGTTATTTTATTCTTGGGCATTTCTTTTGAAAAATGGAAGGATGCTTTTAGACTCCCCTGCGAATACAGAGATAGGAAGGATGTTTAAAGAAATGCTGAGAGAAGAAGAGGGAGCAGAAGTGGAATTTATGTTTAAATTTGCTGATCCGAAGTATTATAAGAAGGTCAGATTAAAGGTGTTAAAATCGATGGCTGAAACATGGTACAGAATCAGAAGAGCCCTAAAAATTCCGTACTTAACTTGGTCAGCCCCGATTTGGGATGCGCCAGGCTCTCCAATGTGGTCTAAGGATCTTTTGGCTCGACCACTTAAAGAGGCGGGTATTGTAAGGTGGAAGCAGCTGTTTCCAGATGAAGATTTAGTTTCTTGGACCTGGTGTGAGCAGGAGTTGGGTTCGAGCCTTTCAAGATTTAAATATCTTCAGATCCAGAGTTGGCACAGGGCGTCGGGTGAAGAAATAGGTGGTTCAAATGAATTGGAGGAAAAGCTTCTGTCTAGTTCTGTGTTCAAAAAAGAAATTGCACTTTGGTATTGGCTGCTGCTTGAGACGGGGGACGGTGCTTTTACGTTACCTGAAGATCTGTGGGGAAGATGCTTGCCAGAGACTGCGATGGAAGATCAATGGCAAGTATCTATGTCTATGCTTTATAAATAGGGCTCCCGGTTTTATGGTATTTATTTTTTTGATATTTCCGTCTGTATTTATCCATATTTATTTTTTGTCAACTTTATCTGTATTTATCCATATTTATTATGGGTTTTGTGAAAAAAATAAAGCTGAAATTGGTATATTTCCACATTTATTTAACCAATAAATATGCAGTCATGCTTGAATGCCTGCCAGGTTTTAGTGATATGAACACCCGCAGAAGATAAATCAATGCACCTATATGAAAATATGCACATTTCGGTATGAGCCTTGTGCATATCTACTGCTGTTTAAGCCTCTTTACTAAAATTCCTTTCTTTTTTAACCCCCTTACCTCTCAATCCACACAGTTATTGGCCTGGCAGTCATGGAAAAGTGTATTTAGAATCACTCAAAAGTACCCAATTTCCGTTTTTATCCACATTTAAAAATAAATACAGACAAGAAAAAAATGGTTTTCTGTCTGTATTTATCTGTAAAAATATGTAAAAACGGAAAACAGGGAGCCTTATTTATAAAGTAGTCAAACCTGCGTATCTCAGGAGGAACCATTTCTTTACCATGCACAGGGCCTATTGGTCTCCACGAAGGCTGTTGAAATTTGGGTCAGGAGGAGTGGTGGTGTGTCCTAAGTGTGGCAGTCCAAATGAAGATGACCTTCACATGTTTGTACGCTGCTTGAAGATCCAATCCTTTTGGGAGGCCGTGAGTAATTGCCTGTCTAATATCCTGAAAGTGCAGATCAAGGTAAGCGTTGAACTGATAATATTTGGGGGACTAGATCTGCAATGTAATGTTACCAAGGATGGTGCAAAGTTAATATTTTATGCTACACTCTTGGCTCGTAGAGAGATATGTAAATTATGGGTATCTCCTGCTTCACCAATGGAGGGTGACTGGCTCCAATCGATGAAATATATTGCTAAGCTGGATACTTCGGATCACTTGAGAAAGAGATATCAATTCTGGACTCCCTTTCTGTCTTGGAGTGGTTGATGGTTGGGGAATTTTAAAAACGGTTCAATGATTAAGCCTTTCATCTGCTTCGGCTGTTTGTTTTTTAGTCCTTCCTGTGTAAGCAGGAGGACTTGGGGGTTGGTAGGCGGTTAAACAGAGGACGAGGTCTCCCAGAAGGAATACGAGGGTGCCTCTGTGGGAGGCCTCACTTTGTGCTGTCTCCCCTCCCTTCCCCCTTTTGTCCAGTATAAATGAGGTATGAAACCCGGGGCTGGTTACGTTAGAAGAAGGGTGAAAAAAGGCAAATGAGGACCAAAGGAAAAAAAAAAAAAGAAGAATTCATAGATGGTATTTAAACTATGAACAATCCCATTCAGTTCCTCACACAAACTTGTCGAGTCTTTTGGTGATCCCATAGCATTGGGACCCATTATTATGAATAGAGAGAATTAGTCCATAGTGATATGGTCCTGATAGCAGTCTTATCTTTGATAAAAATACTATAGCGAATAAGTATATTGCCGTAAACCCATGCATTCAGATGGGCTCCCTTCTCGATGAGGGATAGGCCCAGAATGCATCTAAAACTTACTGCTAAGGCCCCTCACAATACCATAGAGGCAAAAAAGGACACTTGTTAGCACTGCTAGTGCCACGCAACCGCGTGCAGAGGGCCTGAATTGTGTGTTTAGATGGCACAGATGCTAACACCTCAGAGTACTACTTAGGTATTGTTTAAATGAAGGTGCAGCGTGCACGCAGACTCAGCTCATTGCTAGGTCAGTGCTGCAATGTCTGCTATTTATTTCTGGTTCATTGATGCAGTCATGAAATAGAACGTCATGTCCTCTTCCATTAAATCCTGAAGCCTGCGGGTGCATGAACTAATCGTAATGGAGGGCGAGAGAGTATCCGTCAGGCAGAAAACTGAGTATATCATCTTGCGCCCTGTCTTCCTGATGATAAAGCTTCAATATCAGTTGGAGAGTCCATGGCTTCAAAGTATGACCTGAACTCCATTATCCTGTGCATGTCCTCTATGTAGTCTTTCCACACTGTCCATGCATTGGAAATGGCATATTCTTTGGCACAGGGATCTCCAACGGGTCGCTCGCGAACTACTGGACGCTCTCCGGTACGCTGGAAGTAACTCTCTGAAGTGCAGACCATGACAGTAATTAATTAGCCATATTAAACATGGTATCTTTCTAAGCAAAATGCAGGAATTTATCTGAGTAAAGTAACCCAAAATGGAAAGTGTATATTTATTAGAAAACCATGTATTTTGAAAAATTGATATGCTGAGGTTTGTCAACACAAAGACTGAAAATACAAATCATATTTACACTTCTCTCTGAATTATAACTGATACAGAGCCATGGATATTAATTGCTTTCAGTATTTATTTTGTGCCAGTGGGCACAGTGCCTAATTTGTAAATAAATAAGTGCCAGGGCCCTCGTCAGTAGGCCACTGCAGCTTGAACCACTCATTTCCCCTACCAGCGCTGCCAATGACAGTACCAACTATTACACTGCTACAGATGTGACATTTTAGACTTTTTCAGTCCCCGAAAACTATAAGAACGGCTTGGGTGGCAGGAATTAGTCATTTTAAAGTATACTGAATTAATAAACAGCTATTGTTGAGCAGATCTCTAAATTAGAAAAAAGGTGCGACCATGTGGCAGACTGTCATAAATGCAGGTGCTGACAATTATGTACCAGTGCTGAGCACCGGAAACCACCGGCTCAAATTAAGCATTGAGTGGCCACTTACTGCTGTGACTTATGCCATTGGCCATGAGGACAGGGGCGGCTCCTCTACTAGAGCGGAGGACCGTCGCGCCACTGCTTTCTCCAGTGTGAGAAGCAGAAACAGAAAATGGTAATAACTTTCCGTTATTACCATTTTATGTTTGGTTGCGGGCTTTCTGTTCTGCAAGCAGCCAGGGCAGGGGAGGAGTGGTGTGCCCACTCCTGAGGGCGCAATGACTGTTTGGTCTGCCCTCTGGGGCCACCCAAACCAGTCATGCGCACTCTGCCCTTTCTCCATGCAGGCTGCAATGGAGCCTGCATAGAGAACATGGCCTCCCCGTAAGCCCCTGGCTGGGCAGCGTCCCCACCAATCACCACGCTGCCATTGCAGTGTTGTGATTGGCTATGGGGTGGGAGCTTGGCTGCCTGCTTCCTGTTCTTGCCGGAGGCAGGAGAGCAGGAGCCGAGAAGACACAGGACCCGGCCGGCGGAAAGGTAAGTTTGATTTTTTAAAATTATTATTAAATGTAACCCCCCCTCCCCACGCAACCCCCCCCCCACCCCACCCGCGAGCCATGCCGGCCGCGACTGCATGAGGAGGCATTTTATTATTACAAAGCCTTCCCTCGCACTGCATTTAGTAACCCCATCTTATGTAACAAGTGGTTGGTGCTCAACTACAATATCTCATTACAAATTTTATCTAGCCAAAATATAGCATGCAGCATACAGACTACCACAATATGATGAAGCTAAGTATATAAAGGTAATTATAGTTTTATTTATGTTCTTACCTCCACATCTATTTATCTTGAAGATATATTTTCAAGGAACATATATGTGGAGTTTAGATTTGTATATCTAGGCCTACCTATATATGTACGTTCTTGATATAGTATTAGTCAATATTCTGGAATTAATATTTTTGCATCACTCAGTATTATGACATACATCTGGTGGCACTACTAGTATTTTTGCAGGGTGTGGCCACATTTGTGATTGTCTATGATATTGTCACTACTGTAACAGTGTCAATGTAATTAGTAGCTTGGGACTATTTTCATCAATCAGAAGTAGCTCTTGTTATGGAAAAGGTTGGAGACCCCAAAACCTCAGTCTCCCAGCAGGGCTTGTTCACGTTTATATCATTTGCCTGGGGGTGACCCAGCACCAGTATGTTCTGTGAGCCTGGTTCCAGAGTGGGCGTGGCAGCCACAGGGGCCAACTCTTGGCACGTCCTGCACTCCATTACCACTCAGGGGCTACCCTGTTCCCCAAGTGTAAACGAAGTTAAGTATGAAGAGACAATACCAATCCACATTGAGATCAAAAGTACCTGTCCACCTTCTCAAAGAACATGATACAAAGAAAGCACAGTCTGATGGAAGTCTTCCATGAGTAATGCTTACCTGTTAGTAGCATACCTTTACATGTCTAAAGTGTGGAAAACGAATAAATCTATGCAAATAGGAGGCATAGCCTAAAACAACGTAAATTTCACCATTTTCATTTATCAGCTCCTGATTTCTCAGTTTGCGAATTGCTGGCATATACAGGCTAATGAGCTGGTAAATAGTCGCCTGGGAGTCAGTAAGATTTTTTGGGGCTGTGCAGGGAGTGCTTTCGCTAACAACCTGCTGTCTTAGGGGCATATTATCAAGATCGGCGTTAAAAATTATCGCCGCTTTAGCGGCAGAAAACTGCCGCTAAAGCGGCGATAATGGGCTTGATAATATGCCCTTGAGAATTCCAATAGAAGTCCATGTTCTGGTGTGAACATGGGCTCCTATTGGAATTCTCCAGGGCATATTATCAAGCCCATTATTGCCGCTTTAGCGGCAGTTTTCTGCCGCTAAAGCGGCGATAATTTTATCGCCGTTCTTGATAATATGCCCCTTAATTCTTTATATGCATAATCATGAAAAAAGTGGCAAAGGAACAGGCAGATAATTAAATCTCCAGCCCAATCTACAAACATGCTCAGCAGTAGTAGGCTTGCAAAGCTGTGCCAAGTTCAGGTTGCAAGGGGTACTTCGTTGAATGACACGTGACCTTTTCTAAAGGCTCCTATTCCCCTCATATTCCACTGGAACAATATTTTCCAGTGTTGAAAAAGCCCTTCCCTTATACCTCCGGCAAGCCTGGGGATGGCCCATTTCCCTTTCCATCATGGAAGGAGAGGAACGCCAGTCATTGGTTGGATTACATCTCGGACTATTTTAAGGGACCAGAGATGTAAGAGAAGAGTATGGGATTACCCACAGCTGTAGATGTTTGCAGCCGTTCCCACACTTCCAAGGCAAATCATGTCTGGGAACGCCCACTGCCCACACCTTGAGTGGGATTTACTACTCCGGTTTTATGCGGAGTCCTGGTGGAGAAATCCGTACTATTAAATGCAGTTATATCCCCATGGAATTCCTCTGTCTAATATTGGGACACATAAAAAAAGGCAAATTTAGTTGTAGACGCGCATTTACACTTAATTTAACGTTTCAAGGAGGGCCCACATTGTCAGTTTTTTCACACCCTGTGTGTGTGTAACTGTAGGCGAGTTCATAATACGCACCGCTCCTTTCTTAATCTTCTAAGGTAAGGAAATGCAAGGTTAATATAAACAAGACCGCCTCTGAGGCAAATATAAATCAATTTGAACTGTTCGCTTGTGTCTCCTGTGCATTTGCAGGAAATTCGGTAATGGTTCACTAATTACCGAGCAATTAGAGACAAATGTTTTCTTGCTGTGATCCACTTGCCTTCCACAGATTTGCATAATAATTTAAGTAGGATATGTGTCTTCTCTCTCGTGATTTGCTAGGAGTTGTAGAGCTGTGGTAATTGATTGGCGGTGCAGCTTGCCAGTGTGCCAGCGGCGTTGCAGCCGGTGTATAACAAGGCCATGGACTGACTTCTATGTGACTTCTAAAGAGGATTATTAGCTCAGAGAAGGGAGCTCCCGCTGCTTTGCGGGATGAGCCTGTTGTCACCCTGACTGTTCGTGAGTAAGGTTAATCCATGTGGTAGGAAAGGTGCCTGCTACCACGCTCGGCATCAACCAATAGGTTGCTGGTTGTCTTTAGCCTGGGAGAGAGAGAGAGAGAGAGAGGGTCATGTGCTCTTGCCACTGACATTTATTTAGAGATTTTTAATAAAGCAAAGCTATTCTCTTTAATGACTAAGCAACTAGTACAGATAATGCCAGCAGATGGCGCCAAAAGCCGGGTTAGCTATTTTTAAACATTGGGAGAGAGGGGGGCAGACAAACGGAGACCAATTTTGTGTGTGAAAAAGGCTGCTTTATAGAAACAGGTGCACATTACAATACCATACCTGGCAACTTGCCTTACAAAACTAAAACCTCACTATACATCCAATAACTGACCCTTGACACCCGCCCCCGCCCCTAGGATCCCCTCAACATGCACCCACCCTACCATTACCATATTAACAACATTACAATACTTTTCAGTTAAAAATATAAGCACATCTATTAAACCAACATCTCATACCTGCCTTCTTGTAACTGTAAATAACAAAACGTCTATACTAAACCTTAAACTACCTTAAACTACCTGCCTACCCTTCCCCTGTCCCTGTTCCCAACTTCCAACGCTAACCAAAAACTTCTGCCAACCCTGGCCAACTTTCCAAAACCCCGCCACCCAGAAAGAGGGAGGGGTGTCCACTAACCCCTTTTTCTGCCACCCCCTTTTTCAGTTTACTCCAGTGCCTTCCTGCCCATGTGCCTCTGCACATTCAAACTTCTTGATAAAGCCTCCCTAATCTCCAACAGGTACAAGTCCATGCCAATCCTAGACAAATGTACACCATCTCCTCTGAAAAACTTCACTTCATCAAAACGTAATTCCTTATGAGAAATCCTACCAAAACCTAAACCTCTACAAAAACGAGCCATCTCTGTGTTCACTTTCCGCCTGGCTCTGTCCACCGCTCCCGGGTTGATCGCTCTCCGCCACACTCTCCGCGGTATAAACTCAGTCCAAAGGACAAAACAACCTGCCCACTGTTCTTTAATCAGAGCCAGGTCCTTTTTCATGCTTCGCATCAGTACAACACCCTTTTCCCTGCACATGTCGTTTTCACCCAAGTGTAATACTAAAACATCAGGGCACCTACCGCCCACTAACAAACTATTCAAACAAGGAATCAATTCCCTCCAGCACATTCCCCCTTTCCCTTTCCATAAAACTGTAAAACATTGCTCATTGAATTCCAAATTTTGCCCTAAATAGCTTTGGCATGCCTGTACTTGGGCCCATTTTATGAAAGAGTGCCCCACGACCCAAACGGTCATCTCCTCTGCCAAGGGGCCGGACACAGAACCTGAAACAAGAAAATCAGAATAAGTTTCAATCTTTATTAGCCACCGCGCGTTCAGCCCCAACCTCCCTTCTCACGTAGTGCCTGTAACATTCCGATTACCAGCGCCCCAAGCGCATAATGTCTTCCTCATCCCCAGCCCCTGCTGCTTGCTTCAGAAGCCACCCCAATGCGGAAAGAGTGGGTCCCAAAACCCGCACCGTCTATGCCCATATGTTTCAACTCTTTCCTCAGTACTGCTAACAACTGGTAGGCCGATACTCTCACCCCGTCGGCATTCCAAAAAACTAGACCCCCTGACTGTCCTGATACTATGAACCACCGTGATGCCCATCTAAACGGGCAAGTTAAAGCGGGCTCAGCCGCCTTAGCCTTACCCATTTCCCCATCCCCTTCTGATCTGTTTTTGACCTGCCCAACCATATCTGTACACCTGACCCGTGTGGTACCACGTCCTGCCATGTTAATCCTCCACCCTTTATATTACCCAGTGTTAGAACTGGGGGTCTCTAGTTGGCTGAGGTAGGTACCTTAGCCCAAATTGGGACCCTTGCTTCTAGTCAGGGAAAGGAGGGACACACTCTTAGATAACCCCTGCTCACCCTCCGGTAGCTTGGCACGAGCAGCCAATCTTATCTCCAATGCAATGTGTAAAGTATTTGCAACCACACTCCCAGTAACACAGTGATAACACCACAAATGGACACCACACTGATTTTATATAAAAAAATAGCGGTATCTTTATCAAAAGAAATACGATGAGACCAAACGATAGAAATCCAACATATGCATATTCGTAATATTTCACTTTGCCGGTTATTAGGCCAACAATCACTTGTAGGTTCTTGCGGTATTAACGAGCAGTTCACGATGATCTAATGCAGTTCTAATGCAATGCTATGCAGTTGGTAATGCAGGGCCCGATTCACAGAACTAACTTAAGACAAAATCCTAAACTTACTACCATTTTGGTATTCAGAGAAGGCACTTACTCATTTTGGTATTCACAGAAGGCACTTACTCATTTTGGTATTCACAGAAGGCACTTACTCATTGATGAGTAAGTGCCTTCTATGAATACCAAAATGAGTAAGTGCTCAAAGACACTTACTCATTGATGAGTAAGTGCCTTCTGTGAATACCAAAATGAGTAAGTACCTTCTGTGAATACCAAAATGAGTAAGTGCCTTCTGTGAATACCAAAATGGTAGTAAGTTTAGGATTTTGTCTTAAGTTAGTTCTGTGAATCGGGCCCGCAGTTCATAATGTAGAAATAAGACAGTCCTTAATGCAAGTACTAATGCAGTTCGTAACGCAGGAATAATGCAGTTCGTAATGCAAGAATAATGCAGTTCTTAATGCAAGAATAATGCAGTTCGTAATGCAAGAATAAGGCAGTTCGTAATGCAAGAATAAGGCAGTTCGTAATGCAAGGAATAATGCGGTAAGCCAATCTGCGCGGTCAGCTCGGGCACCACTAGGCCCCAACAACAGAGACAACGGTCGTAAGCTTAAAGGGGCGGCCCGGTACTGCTGGGCAGGTACGGGCCGCTCAGGGACTCAGCACGTCTAACGCGGTGCAGCGGGAGAGAGATCGGAGCACTCCTGTACTCCTCCTGCACACCTCCCCAGGCCACACACGCTTGTGGCTCCCGACTGGAGTCCAAGCCTTACCTGGGAGGTGCGCTGCTTCGCTCTCTCTCTGTCCCCGCTCGTCGGACGTCCTGCTGGGCGGCCCCGATGACGTTGCAGCTCCGTGGCTAGGCGACGCTGTAGCCGGACGGGTTACGGCGCTGCCTTTTCCTTCGTTGACGATCTTGGGCAGATTCCTCTTGGCGAACAACGATCACGATCCCTTTCACCTTGCAGCTTCCTTAGCTTCAAGAAATCCTTTAGCACGTTGCGGCTCGGGCTGGCGATCCTTACTCACAGCCTCAGTTACGATGACGGCTCGGGCCACAAACGGCAATGCAGCAGCGTGGACGATGTTTCACGCTGCGGGGGCAATGCGGTCACGGGGCACCTCGTAAACAGCACCACAGACCACACGGCAGTCTCAGGCGTGCAAAAGCACACGCACCAAGCGTTGCTGAGACACGGTTGGAAACTTTGATGTTCCTGAGTTTCCACAACAGGGGACCAGCTCTCCTCGGGCCCTTGGAGACAAGTTACTTCAGAACACAGCACACAGCAAAGTCCTTTCAAGCAGGGGGACACAGCACACAGCAAAGTCCCTTGTCCTCTCCTTAGTCAAATCAGCAAACTGCAGGCCAACCCCAGAACACACAGCAAGGGCAGTCCTTCTCCTTAGTCTCTTCAGCTGTTCTTCTTTGGCAGAGGTTCATCTTGATCACGAAGTAGTTTCAATCCTTTTTCAGTCTTGAGTTCAGTCTTGAGTTCAGGGGTTTCAGCTCTCACATTTAGACCCCTAAATGCCTTTGAAGTCTTTGTGTTCAGGGGGCACTGAGCCTGGTCCAAACCAGTTCTGGGTGTCTTCCTGCCAGTGCACACCCTCTTCCTTTGATAGTGAGGGTCTGGGCCTCAGACGCTCCGCAGGAGGTGGAGCCATCCTTTTGTGGCAGCAGCACAGCCCTCTTCACATCCAGGGGGCTACTCCTCCCACCACACCAAATGCAGGCCAGCCTGTTGCTGTCTCACCTACTCCTCCCTGGTGTCAGGACACCTCCCCAGACCCTGTCACATCCAAACCCAGACAGTCAATACACAACCAGGCAGAGGCACGCAGGATGGTTAGGACAAGAAACCAGCCACTTCTAAAAGCGTGGTTTCTAAACACACAATTTAAAACCATCTTCATAAAAAGATGTGTTATTAAATTCTGAGTTCAGGCACACTAAACTCCATCTCTCCATCTTATGCCGATGGGAAGATATGCTGGAAACATGTTACACAGCATTCCCCATTTTGTCCTATGGGCAAGATGGCCTTGCAACAGTGAAAAACGAAATTGGCAGTATTTCACTGTCAGGACATGGTACACACCTCAGTACATGTCCTACCTTTCACATACACTGCACCCTGCCCAGGGGGGTACCTTGGGCCTACTATAGGGGTGTCCGATGTGCATAAAAAAGGGAAGGGTAAGGCCTGGCAAGTGGGTGCACTTGTCAGGACAACAAGGCAGTTAACAAACTGCGCGCAGGCACTGCAGTGGCAGGCTTGAGATCTCTCTTTAGGGCTACTTATGTGGGTGGCACAATTAGTGCTGCAGGCCCACTAGTAGCATTTGCATTACCAGTCCTGGCACACATAGTGCACTTTACTGGGGACTTTACTAGTAAGACAAACATACCAATTAGGGACAACCAATTACCATAACACTTTATACAGGGAGCACTTGCACTTTGACACTGGTCAGCAGTGGCAAAGTGCCCAAAGCATCTAAGTCGGCAACACCATGTCAGAAAAAGGTCTAGGAGGAAGGCAAAAAGTTTAAGGAACTTTAGCCAAAAAGGGCCAAGTCCAACACCCAGCATCTCTGAAACCCTGAAAGCCCAGAAGAACATCCACACCATCAGTGTAGAAAACAAACATGTCTCAAATTCATCCTTGCAGATTTTGGGCAGTGCCAAAATCACCTGGCACAGCTGCCGCCAGGACAAAGGCTTCCTCTTCTGTCTCTCTTGCCCTTGTTCCCTCGCCCACCCCTCTAACATTCTCGTCCCAATTTCACCTGCTGACGGAGGACAGCCCCATAGCAACTTGCCCATGAAGGCAATCCCCGCCAATTTTCCGCCGATTGTGACCCTTGACAAGCCTTTGTCAATGAGATCCAGAATAAAGTGAATGACATCATCTGCCCATTGCCTTCCCTCTGCACGCCGCTGTGCACCTGACAGCAAAAATTATTTCCAGGCTAAGCTATTAGCCACCCTGGTGGACTCTGCTAGTGACCCTACCACCAGTTGTAGCATCCTGTTTGCCTACATACCACAACTGAGGACGCATTGGCGTCGGGGCCCTGTTGGCGTCCTTGGCTAGCCCACAGAATCTCCCCCACTGTGAATGAGACAAGGCACCTGCTATGTCATTGTCCACACCAGGGACGTGCAACGCCCTGAAAGCTATGTCATGTCGCAAACAGCCCAAAACAAAAACTCTCAACTACTTCAACACCTGCTCATCTCTTGCCGACTGGCGATTCACTATTTCAACTACCGCCATGTTATCTACCCTGAAAAGAACCTTCTTGTGCGCTAGTTGTTCCCCCACAAGGTCAACGTGACTACTAGTGGAAAAAATTCCAGATACGCTATGCTCCTGCCACCGTCCTTCCATTGAGCTGGCCATTGTTCTGCACACCACCTCCCTTGCCAGAACAGGCCAAAACCCAAGCTGCCTGCTGCATCTGAAAATATTTGCTCGTCCCACGTGAGGTCTTCCTCCCTTGTGAGCGGAATGCCGTTGAAGGAATGCAAAAAGACTGTCCACATCCTCAAATCATCCTTCACTCCGGCGGAGAGCCGAACGTGATGGTGAGGCAGATGTTGTCCTGACAGTACCCGCCCCAAGCTCCTACAGAAAGTTCTCCCGCCCTCACTACTCTGCAGGCGAAGTTGAGGTTAGCCAACAGTGTCTGTATTTCCTTAACCTTCACTTTCTCCCATGTCAGCATGTCTCTTAGCAATTCCAACATTTTCTCTTTTTTGTCGGCCGGCAAGCGTGCCTGCATTGCCCTAGAATCCATTTCAATGCCTAAAAAAGACAGTGCCGTGCTTGGGCCCATTGTCTTTTCTGGTGCCAATGGCACCCCAAGCTCCTCCATCAGCTCTTGGAAACTTTCCAGTGCCTCCTGGCATTCCGTGGAGCCCACGAAGAAAAAATCATCCAGATAGTGTGTCACCAACTGGTGCCCTGTGCGCCGTGACAACACCCACTGCAAGAATGTGCTGAAACACTCAAATAATGCACATGAAATAGAACAGCCCATCGGCAATGCTTTGTCCACATACCATTTTCCTTCGAAATGGATATCCAGAAGTTCCCAATCATCTGGATGGACTGGAAGCAAGCGGAAAGCTGATTTTATGTCACACTTTGCCATTGGTGCAGCTGCCCCCGCCATCACGACCAGTGACATGGCCACGTCAACTGATGAATATGACACCGTGGCTGCTTTCTCTTCAATAAAATCATTGACCGAAAGCCCTTCGGGCCATGACAAGTGCTGGATAAGTCTGTACTGCCCTGCCTCCTTCTTTGGAACTACGCCAATGGGAGAAACGATTAACTGCTCTGAGGGCCAGTCCTCGAACTGCCCGCCATCCTTCCCTCCCTTATCTCTTTGTCCAATTTTTCTTGAACTATCTGTTTGTGCTCTGCTGCTGATCTCAAGTTCTCTGCCCATCTCCTGCATCTAGGACCTGTGTACCCCAAACGAAACCCCCATCTGAAACCCTCTTTTAATACCTGGGCACCCCCCCTTTCCTCATAGTCCTGCAGCCCAGCCTCCAGTACCTCCAGACTAACTGGAGTATGAGCCTTTGGGCCCAGGCCCTTGTGCTCCCTTACCTCACTGAGTACCCGCAAATTGTTGCTGATGACCCCCTGCATTCGCTTCCCACTGTTGTCCTCCCTGATGTACCCCACCCCCAGCCCCGAAGCAGTTGACCAGCGCATGCCGCCCTCTGCACTTTGAGCCTTCGTGCCGGAATTTGCAAAATTCCCGTGTGCACATGCCCTTGTTAAAATCCCAACAGGCCCCCCTGCCCCTGGCTGACCCCTTCCTGTGCCACCCACCCCTCCCCGGGTGGGTCTCCCCTGAAAGGGCTGACAAACTATGGGAAGACCGCTGGCTGTAAATATAGTCTTTGACACTTTTGCTGCCCCCATGGTGTGCTGCCACAGATCTGTGTCTATCTCCCCCCATTTGGCTTCGGAGTTCCATGCCATGCACGCTCTAAATTCCTCATCATATTGGGCCCATGCATATCCCCCACTTGTAATTTGGGCCTTCCTGATCACATCCATGTATTTGAAAAGCGATACACAGCGCTCCGGATACTTTTCACATTAAACGCTTGCGTATATCAAAAATGCAGCCGTCCAGTTTCCTATGGTTAAGGGGACCCTCGGCCGTTTGGCTAATTCGTATTCTTCTTCCTTCGACCCCTCTTTTGCCCTCACTTCTCTATGCAGTAACTTGAGCATTTCAATGTACTCCCCTTTCCATATGCGCTCCTAAAAAACCAAGTGCGCCCCCAGAGGTTTCATCACCCCATGTAAGGCAGCTTTTTAATTTTTAGCTCCTTACTCTCTGGCTTTTTTTTCTTGTCCCCTACTGACTCACCGTCTCCGGATGCTTTCTCTAAGCCTGTACCCTTTTCAGTTTTCTTACCCTCTGCACCCTTTACCTCATCTGTACCTACCCCTACGTCTGTCACATATTTTCCCTTCCTTAACCTACTCCCTCCCCCTTCCTGACCCTCCCCCCCATCTATGCCCACTAAAACCATCACTGGCTTTACTTTTGTCCCCATGGCCTTACCTGGCTCCAAGGAGGGTGCCCGTGCTGTTGCAGTCCGCCTCGCCAGTGGCCCGTGCATATAGATGTCCGCGGCGGCCTCATTGCAGGCCCCAACGCCTTCCGTGTATTATCCGTTGATGCCTGAAACACACTAGCTGACACTTTAATTTGACCCCCCCCTCTAAATCTTACTCCTCCCGTAACTCGCCCTCTTCAAGGCTTTCTTCGTCAAAATCTAGCACCTCTTGACCCGGCTCCTTGGGCCATTCCTTATATAATTCTACTTGTGGGTCCCTGGTGGACCCCCGACTCCCTTCAACCGGTGGGGCCGACTGCACCCTCTGGTGCTCTTCCAGCCTCCCCACACTTTTTGCACCGTTCTTTCTCACCCCAGCGGTCGCCCAAAAAAAGCCGTGTGTTTGGGCCAGCGAGGACGTTCTGGGCCTACATATGCTGGCTGCAGCGGGATCCTCCGTCGGTATTGGGCGCGCCGTTCTGGGGTCCGCCCTCCCTCTGCCTCAGCACCAGTAAGCCGCTCCCAGCTCTGCCGAGTCTGCCCTGCTGTGCTGCTCCTTGCTCTGCAAAATAAAAGCCTGGTCTGGTGTGCTGGTTCCCTGTAATCTCCCTACCTGATCTATCCTGCGCTTCTTGCCCTGTCGCGCATTGCTATCTGCCCCCCCTTATCTCCCTTACTTCGTTGCCTTCCAACTCACTATCACCCCCATCTTCATCCCCAATCCATTCCAGCATATCAGCTATGCATGCTGCCGCCGGACCTCGTCCAGGTCCCCACCGTGACCCTACCTGAGACTCACCCCCTGCCCCCGTGCTCATCTGACCCCCTTGTACCTGGCCTGTGGCCCCCCACCCTTCCATAGTGAACCTCCCTAAGCCATGTAGGCATCCAGTTGACCCACCCTATCTAAACATCTCACTTCCTCATTCCACTAAGTAAATATGTCTAGTCCCTCCCAAGCGCGTGATCCCCAGGCATGCTCAATTTCCCCAGGAACGTCATCTTCCTCCCCCTCCTCAGATACCAGCAATTCAAACACCACCCCCTGCCTGACCTGTGGGCTCCTTCCAAGCCCAAGAAACCTCTCCTTGGTCCGTATATGCCTCAGCGGTATCCCCCCTTGCCTCCTGCTGTGCCAATTTAGGAAATAATCCCCCTCCCCCGATGAGCCCATCACTTCTGGCCTCCCCTCATGCTCCATAAAACACCCTGTGACTCAGCGCGAGCCATATTCTCGGCTCTGCGCTGCTTTGGGCTCACCCAGCCCCACCCCCCTCCTTCTATTGCTGGGATGGAGCCTTCGCGCGCTTCTTCCTTGCACTCGCAGCCCCAGGGCTGCTCACATCAGGCCCCAGAACTGCCTTCTGAAGCAGCCGGGGCCTACCGCTGCAGTCCGCGTCCTCAACCCTGGGCCTGGAGGAGGCCCACCCCGCTACCTTCCCAGGAACAACAGAAGTTCCTCCCTCACCGGCCTGCGCGGACACTCTTGGGGCCGCTCTCCTGGTGTACGAGCAGACCCTTTCACTTACCACATTGGCCTTCACTCTTTTCGGCGACGTATACGCCGCGACCGCCGCGGCTATGCCCGCCGACGCCTGTCGGGCGTGAATTACTTGCGGCCTCGGGGAGCACAAGGTCCATCTGTCCAGCCTCGCTCAGAAGCCGCAGCGCTTCCAACACTCTGAAGTCTTCCATAATCAGGTAAAGACTTTATTTCTATAACTAACTTCCTAACTCCCTACAATAGACCTAACACTGGAAAAAGCTTCTAACAACTCACTACGCTCCCAGCCACCAGGTCACCAAACATAAAATGGTGGCTGGAAGCCCCTCATGCAAAGACTTAGATGTTGGGCTACAATTGGGCTACATATTGCGTAGTCCAAAGAAACACAATATGGCGGCCCCCAGGGCCTGCCCCTACCCCTCCCAAAAAGCCCCGGGGACAGACCTCCCTTCGCTCGGCTGCCCCCCAAACCTCCATTCTAGTCTACAGAACATTTTGTTAAAACTAAGAAGGGTCCTGTTTGTCCCCGCAAAAGCATTTGGCATGGCAGGACTGGTTGAGCAATCACATCTTTGGTGACCGCTTATGTATTGCTTACTCAAATTGTGAAAGCTTTTGAAGTGTGGATAATATCAGCACGGCTCGACAAAAATGTTAATGGTACGTTAAGAAAAATATAGGCAGATTTGTTGTGGAATCCTCTCAACCCTCTGGGCATTAGGGATCACTTCCCCATAGCCCTATGTTTATACATTTGTTGTGCTGTCAGCATGTTTTTTCAACGTATGTCCTGCCGTCATTGCAATTCTAGAAATAGTTTGTAGTGTCCTGCTGGACACGTTCTAGTGTTCAGCTTCCTGTTGTACCCACACCATACACCCACCCATCACAGGCGTCACCAGTCAGGTGACCCTGCAAATAAAAGGGGCCGGGCGCACGTGCCCTGTGCCTGTTCCAGTACCTTACTACAGTGTCAGTGTGATCATTTCGTGCAGCATGTGGGCCTAGGGCCCACACCACCACATAGTTGATTCTCCAATCCTTTTTCTATTGCTTCATTTTCAAATTTTGGTTCCTGGGGATCTGTCTTTTGCATATCTAATGATCTATGAAGCAAAAAAATATAACATTGTAGGCTGCTTTGAGGCATTCAACAATGGAACGTCATGGGGTACGTCGTTAATGCTCAGACATTTGCATTTCATTGCTTGTTTTGGTCATTTAGAGCCATGTGGATGGCCATGTCACACAGCGCAGAACCGCAAGTCACCTTGCTACGCTGCATTGCGTGACAGGGAAAAGGCAGGAATGAGCCGTATTTAAGCCAATATGGCTCATTCCTGCCTTTTCCCCTGCACAGCTGCCCTTTTGGCTGCCTAGCGCCAACGCAGGCACCCTTGCATCATGGAGCAAGGGTGCCTGCATTGTAAGGTGGATTGTTTTTGTACAGGAAGGGGCACTTTCCTGCACAAAAACAATCCGCTGAAGCTTTTACCTCTTTCTATGCGTGCTGCAGAATGCAGCAAGCACACATACAAATAGGAAACAAGCATAATTTAATGCTTTAGGTTTCTCCTATATGATCAATAATAAGCAGTTTTTAGGTCGAGCCTAGCGCAGCGCGCATGCGTTGCTCTAGGAGATGACCTCTTGGAATCGGTCTGCACTTTTCTGAAACTTGTGCGTGTGGCTTTTTTTTTTTGCAGTAATTGTATTGGCCTTTGCGTTTGTCTTTCAGAAAAGAAAGCACGCAATTGGCCTAGAGCTGGTACATGTCCCATCTGTTTCTCAAAATGTTGACTCCCAAGGCATCCACCTTGCGGGAGCGAGCAGCGGCGCGCAGGGGCCATCTGTTTCTAAGTAGTGTGGCCGCGCTTGTTTACATTTGCCTGTCTCGCGATCGCTTTCACCTTCATGGCCACTACAGGCGTATCACATGGATTTGTAGGCACGTTGTGGGGCTGGAAACGAGACACCCGATTCAAATTTCAGACACACACTGCACAATGCAGGAACGAGGCCAAAATATACACGCAAAGCCATCGACGATATGCCATGGCGCCCCTTCATTGCAAAAAGAGAAGCGTCTTTTAAAACCACGTACTCAATGTATGCATAGCATGCGCTCCTCCTTGGCGATCACGCTAAGGGTCTGTAATAACACGCCCACCTTTAAGTTTGCGTGACGAAATTGTAGCTCACTGTATGGATTTAACCCCTTGTGGTTTTTTTTAGCTAGAGGCCGTCCAACACTACAGCGTGCTAGCATATTCCATCCGTTTTTGAGCATATCTCAGAAACTGTAACGGACTCATTACAGCCATGAACACGACAAAAGAAATGAACGGAAAGAGGTCAAAAGCGCCCTGCACCGCCACTGACCTTTGCAAACATAGACTAGGGTGTAGAAATGTTTCTGTGAGAGGGTGGGTAATGCAGTGCGAAAACGGGGTGGCTACGGTGCAGGGCAATGCCCGAGGGGAGGTGGGGTGCAACGCATAAGATGCTGCGCGCCATCGGCGGTGCAATCCAACAATGGCAGCAGACTGCTGTTTTTGGGATTCAGTGTTATGTTTTTCTACATTTATTCCGAAGAAGGAGGGGTTGAATATAGGTTGGAGAGTCAGCTATCATGCAATAAACATATATAAAATACGCAAAAATTATCAATGTTAAACTGCTCTTCTCTGTGGCCCCTCATACACAATAACACATCATAACAAACACACAGCAGTAGAGCAACCACGCCACGTGTGTGCGTAGCACGCAGTCTCTCCTGCTTTACTGCAGACATGTGTAATTAAACATGCCATGTCTGCGTGCGGTGTGGCGTGGTCTCCAAAGGGGCGGGGCTGAGGCTCACTGCAGGGTCGCCTTCTCCGTTCTTGACCGAAATAATTACAAGTAGCTTTACTTTATCACAGGGAGGACTTAGAAGCCGGTGGAGGTCTGCAGCATTAACATTCTTTAAAGGTCCATTGTGCATGCAGCACCTCTGCAGCTGCTGGTACTACTATACTACTGCATCTTTGTGGGATGCTCCTGCTGACAGACAGGCCGGCACAACCAATCCCGTGGTCCAGACAGACATAAAGGTGGAATTCCACAACCAGCCAACAGGAAGGTGCGAGGGGAGGAACCGAGTGATTGACATGTTATTCGAAGTAGAAAGTAGTAAACAAGCTCTGCCGCTGCAGACAGCTTAGGGTTCCCAGAGCAGGGCTGCACCACCATCAAAACAAAGAGCAACGGAGGGGGAAGGGGGCCTGCCCAGCACGTCAAGAGCTTCTGGTATAACGCAATAACAATCCGTAATTCACAGGGAAGGGGGGACCAAACCGAGAGCCAAGTTGAACCCCTCTTTACAGCCATTCCGAGATTCAGGTGAACGAGAGGGAAAAATACAGCATTTAGCCTAGCTAAATGGGGGCTGGTAAGGGTATGAGGGGAAGGCAAAAGCAAAACCAGCACAGTAACTGCTGCCAACCTAGACAGAGAGGGAGAGCCAACCCTACTAAACAAGCCCGTTAAGGTTGTCATCGTTCTCAGGAAAAATACGGGCCATGTGTTTACCTTTTACTATTCTGGAAGGCAGTGCTTTAAATGGAAAAATAAAAGTGCAGGTACTCTGTAACAGAGTACCTGCTTGTTTCTGAGAAGTGCCGGTACTCTACAGTTAAATGTATTGCATCTCTCTTGAGAAGTGCCGGTACTCTCCTCCTCAAAATAAAAAAGTGCCGGTACTCCGTACCGGATAGTACCGGCCCATTTATAGCACTGCTGGAAGGGCGAAGAGATGGCCAGTGGATAAAAATGTGTACATTTTTAAAACATGTTTGCAGCATGGTAGTTATCCCTTGTTTTTTTTTTTAAATCATTTAAAATATATACATAGCTCAAAAATGCTTTTTAGGTGTTTTCTTCTTTTGATTGCTGTTGTAGATTTATATTTAAAAATGGGAAAATACCAGCTTTTACTGCTTTTGCCAATTCTGTTTTCGTACTTCCACGTACATATAAATACAGGCCACGCCAGTAAAACACTGACCAAGTAGCAATTCTACCCAATATAGATCTAAAGGGGCTGCACAATGGGTCAGGGGCATAAATATCAATGGTGCAGCAGGTGCATTGCCACCAAGGTGTCTGAGAAGCCACTGAAACCTGATTACTGATGCAAGTTACTGGCAAATCAGTGGTCAGAGAAACCTAATTTCCTTGCCTGCAAGAAAGCCAATGTCACTCTTGCTCAGCGCAGTCCAAAGTCCTGTCTACACCCATCAATGTAATATCATCCGGACATCTTTGCCTGCTATGCGTGCATTCTTTGTGTCGGCTCCGCAGCAGCCCTTTCTCGTTTTGCAGAAGAATAACAAATCTTTTGCAATTGACCACGCGCTGCTAAAATCAGACGAGTTCTGCGTAGACTGCTAAGCACCGTCTGTTGCGGACTGCAATCACTCAGCGCCAGGTATGCGATTCCTCAGGTGCGCCTACAGATACTGCTAAATCATTGTGCGCGTAATGCGATTCTCCACATAAGTCTAGAAATGCGGGGCATCCTTGATTAAAATATGTTTTCAGCAATCATGTATTCACAGGCCCTGAAAGGGATCCTGAGCGATGAAAAGTTGAGTGATTGTCAAGATCAAGTTCGTACTTCAGAATGTTATTTTTGGTGTCTTTTGCCTCTGCTGATTATTACTAATTCTTGCAAATTCTAGAATTCTCTATTGAAGCATACTCCAGTTTTCTCTCCCTCTCTTTCAATGGCATGTCCCTTCCTCTTTCTCCCTTTTCCTCATTCAGAAAGCAAGTTCAAAATCTGGTGGGCCATCTCCACCTTTCATCTTTCTCAGGTTAATAAATTGTGTACTGCTAAACAGGGTAATAATCACACTTGTTTTTATATATATTTGAATGGTGCAGCAGGTGCAATGGCACCGAGCCAAAAAGTTGTCAGAACTCCTCTAAACACCTAATATTGCTATATTTTACTACTAAACGGGCAGTCAAATTGCAGTTACCTTGCAGTTGAAAGAGGCTTTATTTAGATGGTGCAGCAGGTGTAGTGACACTGGGGCCCAAAGCTCTAGGAGCCCCTCTAACCACCAACTATTGCAATATTTTACTACTAAACAGGCAGTCACAAGTGCTCTACAACATAGCTTAAACACATTAACAAAGCCAATAGCTCTGGCAAAACACTTATAAGGTCCCAGAGGCGAGACCTATTGGCTATGCCAATGCTTGTTTTTATTGTAAGTTGTAGCTTGCTGAGCACTTGTACAATATAAGTTACAGAAAGTCTGTTAAAGTGTTATGACTTGTATATGTACAAAAAGGCAATATATTGTGCTGTTACTAGTGGTATAGTGCAGGTAAGTAATAGCAATATTTTGAAAAATTAAACGAAAGAGGGAAATAATAGAATTGATCGATGTAATAGCAATAATATGTGTTTAGATGAGTTCTGACAACTTTTGAGCTGGGTGCCCTGCAACCGCTGCACCATTCAAATCATGCCCCTAGTGCCTGCAAAATAACTGCATTTGTGACTGCCTGTTTAGTAGTAAAATATAGCAATTTTTGGTGTTTAGAGGAATTATGACAACTTTTAGCCCAGGTGCCACTGCACCTGCTGCACCATTGAAATCATGCCCCTATTGCCTGCAAGGGAATTGCACTTGTGACTGCCTGTTTAGTAGTTAAATATAGCAATATTTGGTGTTTAGAGTTCTGACAACTTTTGTCCCCAGTGCCACTGCACCTGCAGCACCATTGAAATTATGACCCTATTGCCTGCTAGATAACTGCGCTTGTGACTGTCTTTTTTAGTAGTAGACTTTAGCAATAATCTGTGTTCAGTGGGGTCCTTAGAGCTTTTGGTCTCAGTGCAACTGCACCTGCTGCACCATTCCAATTATGCACCTTTTAACTACAAGGTAACAGCAATTGCGACTGCCTGTTTAGTAGTAAAATATATCAATATTAGGTGTTTAGAGGAGTTCTGACAAATTTTGGGCCCGGTGCCACTGCACCTGCTGCACCATTCAAATCATGACCCTAGAGCCTGAAAGGTAACTGCACTTGTGACTGCCTATTTAGTTGTAAAATATAGAAATAATCGATGTTTAGTGGGGTGCCTGGAGCTTTTGGTCCCAGTGCCAATCCACCTGCTGCACTAGTGAAATCATGACCCTAGTGCTTGCTCGATAACTGCACTTATGACTGCCTGTTTAGTTGTAAAATATAGCAATATTAGGTGTTTAGAGGAGTTGTGACAACTTTTGGGCCTAGTGCCAGTGCACCTGCTGCCCATTCTAATAATGACCCTGTTGCCTGCAGTATAACTGCACTTGTGACTGCTTGTTTAGTTGTAAAATATAGCAATAATCTGTGTTTAGTGGGGTGTCTAAAGTTTTTGGTCCCAGTGACACTGCACTTGCTGCACTATGGAAATCATGACCCTAGTGCCTGCAAGATAACTGCACTTATGACTGCCTGTTTAGTAGTAAAATATAGCAATATTTAGTGTGTAGTGGAGTTATGAAAACTTTTGGCTCTGGTGCCACTGCACCTGCTGCACCATTCAAATCATGATCCTGTTGTCTGCAAGGTAACTGCTCCTGTGACCGCCTGTTTAATAGCAATGTTAGGTGTTTAGTGGAGTGCCTAGAGCTTTTGTTCCTGGTGTCACGGCACCTGGTGCACCATTGAAAATATTACCCATTGTCTGCTAGATAACTGCACTTGTGACTGTCTTGTTTAGTAGTAAGATTTAGCAATAATCTGTATTTAGTGCGGTCCCTAGAGCTTTTGACCCCAGTGTCACTGTACCTGCTGCACCATTCAAAGTTTACCCCTTTTAACTGAAAGGTAACTGCAATTGTGACTGCCTGATTAGTAGTAAAATATACCAATATTAGGTGTTTAGATGAGTTATGACAGCGTTTGGGCCTGGTGCCACTGCACCTGCTGCACCATTTAAATTAAGCCCCTTTTAACTGCAATTGTGACTGCCTGTATAGTTGTAAAATCGGTCCGATAATTCCTACAAAGTGCAAAGAAAGGTACTGCTGCATGAATAGGAAATGCCACAAACGTTCTAAGGCTAAAGCATCTGCTTTACATAACAAAGTAATAAAAAAGCAAGCATTCCCGCATACTGTTAGAAGCTGCCTGCCTTTTCCCTGGGAAGAGTTATTATCTTATAGTTTAGCAGTCCCTGAAGTCTCAACAGTGAATGGGGCTTAAACAGTGTGAACAGCTTTAGTAGAAGATAAGTATCATAAATGGGTGCAGCCAGGGAAAGACAAGTATCTGTAAATAGTAAATGCTGTGCAGTCTTAGGGGCCGATTCCGATCTCGGTCGGAGGCGCACCCAATACTATTCGGTCGGGAAAAAAGCCATGCGAAAGCCAGTTTCCCGACCGATCCGTACAGCACACCGAACGAGCAAGTACGATGCGCACAACAGCAAAAATTCCGGCCGAGCCGTACTCACCCAAACCAGGTCCTGTTCTCCGACCGAGGCGAATCCGGAAACGCCGAATCGAGTCGCACGGAAGGGAAAATGCAGCCCCGTCCGGCCGGACAAGTACGATGCGCTTTCCGTACGCGCCGAACCCGTCGCTACGCACGGCACGTCAAAGCATCCGGGAGAGGCGCACATAAGCTCCGAATCGCGCCACAACACGATCCACGGCTACGAGACGAACACAGCACAGACGAGGACGACGCGAAGCGACGAGGACGAAGCGAGCGACGAGGACGAAGCCAAGCGACGAGGACGACGCGAAGCAACGAGAAGGACGAACGACACGAACCAACCATGAATCCCTTCGTCCCGATCATACCAATATTCTACATCTACTACCGGAACAGGCACGGACGCGTACGGCGCAGAAGGTAAGTCAGACACCAACCACAAAACACATACAACACGTACACGACACATCACACACATACACTGGGAATCTGAATATACTTGCAACAGCAGCACCATAGGGGCGGGATGCCCATCACCAATGCCACATATGCACACAGGGGCCTGAATGCGCGCCACCACCCCAACCCAGGGGGGCTGGATGCCTACCACTACTACCACCCTTAGCCAGGGGGCAGGATGCCTACCACTACTACCACCCTTAGCCAGGGGGGCAGGATGCCCACCACTACTACCACCCTCACCCAGGGGGGCAGGATGCCCACCACTACTACCACCCTTAGCCAGGGGGCAGGATGCCTACCACTACTACCACCCTCAGCCAGGGGGCAGGATGCCTACCACTACTACCACCCTTAGCCAGGGGGCAGGATGCCCACCACTACTACCACCCTCACCCAGGGGGGCAGGATGCCCACCACTACTACCACCCTTAGCCAGGGGGCTGGATGCCTACCACTACTACCACCCTTAGCCAGGGGGCAGGATGCCCACCACTACTACCACCCTCACCCAGGGGGGCAGGATGCCTACCACTACTACCACCCTCACCCAGGGGGGCAGGATGCCCACCACTACTACCACCCTTAGCCAGGGGGCAGGATGCCCACCACTACTACCACCCTCACCCAGGGGGGCAGGATGCCTACCACTACTACCACCCTCACCCAGGGGGCAGGATGCCCACCACTACTACCACCCTTAGCCAGGGGGCAGGATGCCCACCACTACTACCACCCTCACCCAGGGGGCAGGATGCCCACCACTACTACCACCCTTAGCCAGGGGGCAGGATGCCTACCACTACTACCACCCTTAGCCAGGGGGCAGGATGCCCACCACTACTACCACCCTCACCCAGGGGGGCAGGATGCCCACCACTACTACCACCCTCACCCAGGGGGCAGGATGCCCACCACTACTACCACCCTTAGCCAGGGGGGCAGGATGCCCACCACTACTACCACCCTCACCCAGGGGGCAGGATGCCCACCACTACTACCACCCTCACCCAGGGGGGCAGGATGCCCACCACTACTACCACCCTTAGCCAGGGGGCAGGATGCCCACCACTACTACCACCCTCACCCAGGGGGGCAGGATGCCCACCACTACTACCACCCTTAGCCAGGGGGCTGGATGCCTACCACTACTACCACCCTTAGCCAGGGGGCAGGATGCCTACCACTACTACCACCCTCACCCAGGGGGGCAGGATGCCCACCACTACTACCACCCTTAGCCAGGGGGGCTGGATGCCTACCACTACTACCACCCTTAGCCAGGGGGCTGGATGCCTACCACTACTACCACCCTTAGCCAGGGGGCAGGATGCCCACCACTACTACCACCCTCACCCAGGGGGGCAGGATGCCCACCACTACTACCACCCTCACCCAGGGGGGCAGGATGCCCACCACTACTACCACCCTTAGCCAGGGGGCTGGATGCCTACCACTACTACCACCCCCACTCATAGGATGGACAATGCATGACACAACAAGCACACCACAACCTAGGGAATGCAAGATTAAGACATCCCCCCACCACCATGACAAGCGTGTGAGCAGGCTGTGTCAAATGCCTACAACACCGAACATGACATTGAACATACAATGTGACCCCCTAGCACATGTGCCACACATATATGTGTGTGGCACCCACAATGCAAGCAGCCCATGACCATTGTGGCAATGGGGCCTAAACCCCCATCATCACAGTGACCAAAAGGCAAGTGTGGGGTCCATAGCTGAAGCACATTTTGACCATTGTGGCAATGGGGTCTAAACCCCCATCATCACAGTGACCAAAAGGCAAGTGTGGGGTCCATAGCTGAAGCACATTTTGACCATTGTGGCAATGGGGCCTAAACCCCCATCATCACAGTGACCAAAAGGCAAGTGTGGGGTCCATAGCTGAAGCACATTTTGACCATTGTGGCAATGGGGTCTAAACCCCCATCATCACAGTGACCAAAAGGCAAGTGTGGGGTCCATAGCTGAAGCACATTTTGACCATTGTGGCAATGGGGTCTAAACCCCCATCATCACAGTGACCAAAAGGCAAGTGTGGGGTCCATAGCTGAAGCACATTTTGACCATTGTGGCAATGGGGTCTAAACCCCATCATCACAGTGACCAAAAGGTAAGTGTGGGGTCCATAGCTGAAGCACATTTTGACCATTGTGGCAATGGGGTCTAAACCCCCATCATCACAGTGACCAAAAGGTAAGTGTGGGGTCCATAGCTGAAGCACATTTTGACCATTGTGGCAATGGGGTCTACACCCTCATCATCACAGTGACCAAAAGGTAATTGTTGACAAAGAAAGAGCTGCAACTGCCAAACTGCATGGATCATTCCTGGTCACAGAACCAAAAACTCATCTGTGGCAAAGTAGTGTATGTGTCCCATTGCAACATAAATTGGGGGAGCCAAATACTGCAGTGCAAATGAAACATTCCTTTGGCCATGTGCAGACAAACAACACCCATGGGGGCTGAGACCGTCAACAGTCATCAATGACACAATGACAGAAGTGACCATCAGAATGCAGAACCACATATTTGCACCAATGGGCACACAAATGCAGATACCCTGTGGAGACAGCAGATGTGAGGTGAACAGATACCATACCATGGCAGCAATGGGACACACAAACCATGATCACTGTGCTGACCGATGACCTAGGAGTCCCAGGGACAGCAGGGGAAACACACCAAACAACATACAGCCAATGGCACACCCAAGATATGCCAATGCAGTGGTGCAGATGCACAAACACAAACAGGCAGACCAACACTGTCATCATACACAGCAGGTGAGGGGTGGGGGTGCCAGTGTCCCCAGGCAACAACACAACACATGAGGAGAGCTGAATACCAATCATACAGATGTGCATACACTGCCACACTAAGGTAACTCATGGATCCAAATCCCCTATGTGGGCAAGCAGGCATTGACAGGTGAGAGGGAGCACAAAACACACATGTCACACAGGCACGTAGGAACAACAACTGACACAGCAAGTCACAGACACACCACAGCATCACCCCCAGGGCCCCCACAATGTGGTGACCCTGGGCTGAATAAAAATACCACTGTGATGACAAAGCTAAATGTCGTTCACACTGTGAACCACAGTCAGGTGTCCTGAGCAACTAACTACCATCACACCTACACAAGCACAAATCAATCAGCATGGCCAGTAAGCCAAGGCCAACATGGAGGCAGGGGACTAGCCGGGCAACAACTCTCATCTGCACACACTCAAGACCACACCCCTCGACCTCCAACAATGTGCAGCAGTGAAGTACACATGCACTGGTGACATTGCACATGCACCCATGACTATTCCAGGGTGGTGGGTGGGAACCAAGGTGTAGAAACACATCACACATGGACACTCAACAAGACTCCTGAATGTCTGACACACTGCACACTACGCTGTACATGGACATGACGGCAATACCACACCGACCAATGGGATCCCAGCCACAGTCACACACCAATGAAGAAGCCAAGGTCACCCACAAAGAACACACATAGACAACAACCAACATTGCAGCCCGGACCCTAAGGAGTGCCAGCAGTCACACACACAACGTGTCACAATCACTGAAAGATAACACAAACTGGAAATCACATGACAGGGGCAAACAACAAGTGCCAAAGGGAAACCTGACTGTGACCCATCTGCGTCAGCACACAAACTCTGCCCTGACAGCAAACACACCTATGGGTGACACCCTGATGACCAGTAATGTGCCATGCACCCACATCACAGAGAACACAGGGAGAAGACTTTGGGGGAACATAGCTCAAGTCAGCAAGCATCACAAACAGGTACAACACTAGGGATCACAGCATGCGCAGATGAATGAAAGTGAACACACAGACATGCACATACAACACACACCTTGGGCGCAGGCAATGTCACACGTGTACACACTGCCATGAGGGGACTCCACTCCTGTGTGAGGAAAGCTGTGCCATATGTTGCCTCAGTAGGGCCCCATCATGTCAGCTGAGCACTTGGTCACACAATCAACAATTAGCACCAAATGAGGGCTCCCATCACATCAGCCTGGTCATGGATGTGCCAACGGAATCATCAGCACAGATCCAACACACTTGTATAGCAATGTTGCACTGACTACACGGATGAGTCCCTCCCCATTGATGCCCAAACCTGCATGTCCACTGGAGATGGCAACACGGTCAGGGAAGTAGACAAATGCAACGATGGCAGGCACAACAGATGTGCAGGGGTGGAAGCCACAGATATGAAATTGCCAATGTAAGTAGGAAACCCATTGCCAAATACTGAACACATGACACCCTCAGATGCTGCTATTGATGACATGGATACACCACATGATAGGACACATTCCCCCTGGACCACATGGGTTCCTGCACAGTAACACTTCATAATCATGAGACCAGATATCACCATCACTGCAGCAAGGGCATGGTTAGCTGCACCAACAACATGTACATCTGAAGCATGAGCACTAGAGAAAAGAAAGTTGCTTTATTCAGCATATGTGTTGTTTGATAACGACGTCCAGAAGAAATTAGAGCAAAGGCCAATGGCCAGTCCATTGTCAAAGTTCAAACAGGGTGACACTGGCAGATGTCACCCTACGCATGCCTGCACAATACCAGGGACAATCCACTAGGAGGGGCAACCGGGGGCAGGCCAGGCACCGCAGGGACAGGATCAGGGCTCACCAGGGGGAGTCAGGGAAGGGGTGGTGGGTGCTGGAGAGCCACTGACAACTGCAGTGGAGGTGTCTGACATGGTGTGTGCCGGCACAACTGGGGGCATGACACAGATGTCGTGGGTGCCGGCACAACTGCAGTGGACCCTGCAGATGGGGTGGACAGGTCCGCCACTGCAGTGCCCAAGTCAGACAGGGCGGTAGTGGACTCCACTGCAGTGCCTACCTCCAGGGGAGGAGAATGGGGAACAGGCAAGGTGGGTTGGACAGAGGGGGAGGACACCCTCACCACATCAGTGGCACAGACAAGCGCAGCGGGGGGTGTGGTGCTGGGAGAGCAAGTGGCAGGGGGAGAAGGCCGGAGCATCTTGGGGATGGTATATCTGTGGGTGGGGGAACCTGGGGCAGGGTGTGGTGGGGGCACCTGTGCAGTGGGGGCCTGAGGGATGGAGGACGGAGACCTTGTGCCTGAGCTGCAGGGCGGTGGCGGGGTCTTGCTCTTAGCACTCCGGGGGACTTGCGGGTGGGGGCCTCAGTCCGTCTGCGCCTGGGGGAGGGTGTCCGGGGGCGAGGGGCACTCTGCTCCGTGTGGGTGGGCTTCCTCTTCCCCCGGGATGCTGGAGCAGCTTCATCGGTGGGGAAGAGGCCGAGGTCACAGAGGAAGAGCTGCTGTGACTTTGGGGTTGCAGGTGAGGCAAGGGAGGGTGCTTTGGAGGGAGAGGGAACTGAGGACTGCGCAGTGCATGTGGATGCGTGTGTGTGTTCCAGGGCCCCATCCCCTGTGAGTCTGGCTTCAGTCCCCTGAATGTGCGTGCGTGTGCGTTTTGTCATTGGCGTGTGTGTCAGTGTGCTGGATGTGTGTGTGCTGGTGTGTGCCTGTGCCAGTGTGTGTGTGCCTGGGATGGGTAAGGTGCTGGGGAGTGTGGATGGAGCAGAGGCAGGAGGGGTGAGGGACCGTTTGAGGAGGGACACTGCTGCCGTCAGGGAGGAGTCCATGGACCTATTGCCCCTCTGTAGGTCAGACATGCCCGATGAGATGCCCTCCATGAACGACACCAGCTGAGTCAACAGCGCGGTGTGCGCATGGAGGACACTCAGCATGGCTGTCTGCCCTACATGGAGCTGGCGAAGGAGGTACACAGACTCCTCACTCAGGGCAGCAGGGGACACAGGGGCAGGGGGTGCGGTGCCTGGCCCAAAGGAGACACGCTCCCGGACATGGGAGCCTCCACGGACCTGGGGAATGGGAGCCGATGGGAGGGCGGTGGTGGTGCTGGTGGTGGCGGGGACAGCAACACTAGCTGGGGTGTGGTGGCTGCTGACACCCGCCTCCACAAGGGAGTCATCCTCCGAGTTGCTCTGGTCCTCAGCTGAGGTGGATGCTGCTGAGGACTCCTCGGTGTGGCTCCCCTCGCCCTCCGTGCCACTGGGTCCCTCCAACCACTCCTCGGCTGCTGACCCAGTCTGGCTCTCCGGCTCCTCCTGGTCCGTGGAGCTGTCCCCTTCCGTGGCCGTGGATGTATCTGCAAACAATGGGGAAACAGACAGACATCAGTCACCTGCACATAACGCACACACCACTGTGAGCACAGCACATCACAGAGCAAGCCCTGGCATCATTAGTTGTACATTGCTAAAAGTGCACTAATTGAACAGGAGAAGTCAATTGTCAGTCTGATGCCAAGCATGGCACTCACATCCCACATGGCCTTGCACCCATCTGTCTGGTGTCTGTTGGATTGCAACACCCCAGTGTTGACACATGCACCAAGTACACAGTAGTTGGACAGTGCAGAGGACACGGTGTGGACACATCACAGCTCTTGCCACTGAGTCAGTACAGGTTTACGGATGTAAGGGATGCCCAGAGTCAAATAGGAAATGCATGTGATGCATACCAGCGACAGACACCATGATGCACCCATGTCCTGATAGCCAGCGCCACTATGGTGTGCATGTAGCACATGTCACTCCCCTGCAGGATCACCAATCAGTAGACACATGCCATGGCGGAGGCATGACTGCAAAGTCATACATCACTGTCTCAGTGATGTATGACTTTGCAGCCAGACAACAACACTCTGCACTGTGTCACAATAGTAGGTCATGGGGAATGCAAGTCCTGGAGCTGCACAAGTGCACATGTACATCCCCCCACAACACATCCTCTTAACCCTCATCTGTCCAGGTCATACCTATTGGACATATGGGAGACCTGTGACACTACCCTCTGAACCTGAGCCCCTCACACTCTGCTGTGCATGGGGAACAGCTGCCTGAACTTCACATTTACATGCCCCAGTCTGCATGGGCAGCTGATCAGACACCTATGTGTCACACAAGTATCGTCTCCTATGGTCACATCTCCAGTGGCATGCTGAGCCCCTACCAAGAAACTCCACAGCAGTCCTGGCGACTAATCCACAGCACACTGACACAGAGGCAGACACCTGAGGGGTCAAATCACTGTGCACAATGTGTCCTCTGATACACGGGAGTGGGAGTACAGAGTGTATTGTATGGCCTGGAGTAGGCATGACTGTCCAGCCCCACATGAATGAGGGATGAGCCCTGGACTGTAGGCAGCTGGCTAAGTATGTGTGACACACGTCATATACATACTCCTGGGGCCCAAACATTGTTCCCACCCGCAGCATGGGTGTGTGCCAGGTACCCCAGCCACATGTGGTGGATCAGCTCAGCAATTGGACCACAGATCAAAGTAACACGCTGAATACATGTCAGAATACAGGCATTGTGTAAGCAATGGACCCACCCATGATGCCCACCACAGAGTCAGGGAAACAGATGCTGTCTCCCACCTTGAGTCAAGCAAACTGCAAGGACACAGTCCTAAGTGACAGAATTCCCTGCATGTAAGGGCCACACCTGGGTATCAGATGAGGAGTGGGCAGTGCACAATAGAGGGACATGGCTCCTGGACAACATGACTGCTGTACTGTGGCAGTTCAACCTGGCCCGAGGAGGGCACATAGCATGTTAGACAGAGTACACAGTGCAGTCTTTGACTCACCCCTCCTTGCTGCTCTCTGGCCTTCAGCTGCCCATCCAGGTCTGGAAAGACCACCGCCAGGATCCTGAGCATGTGGGGGTCAGGGTCCGTGTTCCGCCCCTCCTGCGAGGAGGCGACAGCTTCAGCTGGACCCGTGCAATCCTCCGGGTCCAGCCCCGAAGGTCCTGCCACCTCTTTTGGCAGTTGCGGATCCGGCGCTTGTAGACCCCCACGGACCGGACAGCCCGGACGATGTCCTTCCAGATCTCATGCTTCCGATGGGCAGAAGCCTGTCAGGATGACAAAGTGATAAGGCCATTACTACACATGCAACATATCCGTGCATGACACAGTTGCATATACATGTCGCAATCACAGGGGCACATGGTGTACCCAGGCAGTGCACGGCTGCCCATGGACAGTTTTCCAGAAGTCACTACATGGTATCATTGCATGGGGAGTAAAACCCTGTTCAGAAGCACTGTCACTGCACCATACCTGTCCAGTGCAAGTCACTACACACTATGGGGGGTGACAACTACTCAGTGAGCCTGCTAGCCAGTGGTGTGCTGACTCTCAGCCTTGCTAGTCAGACAAAATGCACATTCAGAAAGGCAGTGCACAGAACACTCACCTGCTCCCCTGGTGTCCCATACAGCTTGCTGTACTGTGGAAGTAGGCTGTCCAGCAGGGCCTGGTTCTCTTCAAGGCTGAAGGCTGGGGCTCTCTCCACAGTACGTGCCATTGCAGGGTCCAGAGGGGCAGAGACAGCAGCAGTGCAGTGGCAGATGTCGTCCTGGAGCATGTAGTGCAGGCAAGTGGGCTCTCAGGGGAACATGCAGCAATATATATGTGCTGGAGAGGCAGATACTGTCCCTTGTGTCCAAAGTGATAGGTCCAAGTCGTTTGCATCTTCTGAATCTGTCCAATCCATGGAATAGCAGCACCAAAACACGCCCACAGCATCCTTCAAAATTTCAACTTCATGACATACATGATTTTGCAACATTGTTGTGGGTGACCAACTGATTTTCCAGCAACCGACTCGCTCGAATATTCGAAAACGCGTCCGTTGCCAGGCAAGCCCATTGTCAATGGGTGCGCACCGATCGGTCCATTGCAGTACAACGCGCACAGGGGTACAACGCGTACCCGCACACATTGAATGCAATGGGCCGGCCGGAGGCACCGATCGGTCCATTGCAGTACAACGCGCACAGGGGTACAACGCGCACCCGCACACATTGAATGCAATGGGCCGGCCGGAGGCACCGATCGGTCCATTGCTGTTCAACGCGCACAGGGGTACAACGCGTACCCGCACACATTGAATGCAATGGGCCGGCCGGAGGCACCGATCGGTCCATTGCAGTATCAACGCGCACAGGGGTACAACGCGCACTCGCGACACATTGAATGCAATGGGCCGGCCGGAGGCACCGATCGGTCCATTGCTGTTCAACGCGCACAGGGGTACAACGCGCACCCGCACACATTGAATGCAATGGGCCGGCCGGAGGCACCGATCGGTCCATTGCTGTTCAACGCGCACAGGGGTACAACGCGTACCCGCACACATTGAATGCAATGGGCCGGCCGGAGGCACCGATCGGTCCATTGCAGTACAACGCGCACAGGGGTACAACGCTGCATCCGCACACATTGAATGCAATGGGCCGGCCGGAGGCACCGATCGGTCCATTGCTGTTCAACGCGCACAGGGGTACAACGCGTACCCGCACACATTGAAAGCAATGGGCCGGCCGAGGCACCGATCGGTCCATTGCTGTTCAACGCGCACAGGGGTACAACGCTGCACTCGCGACACATTGAATGCAATGGGCCGGCCGGAGGCACCGATCGGTCCATTGCAGTATCAACGCGCACAGGGGTACAACGCTGCACCCGCACACATTGAATGCAATGGGCCGGCCGGAGGCACCGATCGGTCCATTGCTGTTCAACGCCACAGGGGTACAACGCTGCACTCCGCACACTATTGAATGCAATGGGCCGGGCCGAGGCACCGATCGTCCATTGCTGTTCAACGCGCACAGGGGTACAACGCGTACCCGCACACATTGAATGCAATGGGCCGGGCCGGAGGCACCGATCGGTCCATTGCAGTACAACGCGCACAGGGGTACAACGCTGCACTCCGCACACATTGAATGCAATGGGCCGGCCGGAGGCACCGATCGGTCCATTGCTGTTCAACGCGCACAGGGGTACAACGCGTACCCGCACACATTGAATGCAATGGGCCGGCCGGAGGCACCGATCGGTCCATTGCAGTACAACGCGCACAGGGGTACAACGCGTACCGCACACATTGAATGCAATGGGCCGGCCGGAGGCACCGATCGGTCCATTGCAGTACAACGCGCACAGGGGTACAACGCGCACCGCACACATTGAAAGCAATGGGCCGGCCGGAGGCACCGATCGGTCCATTGCTGTTCAACGCATCACTGTACATGTGACTGGCATATGTCAGCATGCCTGTCTCAGATGGACATATGCCAGCCACAGATAGCTCCCAGGGAGTGAGGGGCACACCTACATCACGACAGCCTGTCCAAACCTTATCATAAGGCATGTAAGGCTGCATTTCCTATTGTGTGTATGTTGGTGTACATGTTGTCCTGTGGGTGTCACCTGTGGGCAGCCACCCCCAGGCTGTGCACGTGTTAATGGGGACAGGATCCTGGGTGTTACGTGTACGTGACCACTGTGATGTGCAACTGTTCATATCTGTGCATGTGCCATGGTCACATTTCACAGTGGTGTTTGTGTATGTCATGTCACATACCCCGTGAGTCCCATGTGGGACGGTATGTTTGAGCCAGGGTGTCCCAGTGGCACAATAGTGATGGCCCTCCACAGTCTTTGTGCATGTAGTGTTTACAATGTCTCTGATTTCATGTGCACAATGGGAGACAGTCTCCACATCCACGTTGTGTGTGCATGGACTCTGATGTTGTGCGTGTGTGTCACAGACGTCCATGGCTCTCCTGCCATGGCAAGTGTGGCCACTACCTGTGGGGGTCATGTTTGTTTTGTTGTGGTGTACACATGATACTCCAGGTGATGCCAGTGTCCATGTGGCATTACAGGGTCCCTGGGAATGTGCCTGTCGTTGAGCTGTGGTGCCTGGGGCACATCTGTCCTCACATGTCACTGGGGGTGACTGTGACACAGCATCATGATATCCAATGGGCCAACCTGGGACAAATTGATGCCACCTGTAGGACCGTGTTGACAGATGTTGGCCATGTATGTACCATACATGTCGTTCCGGTACTGCACACTTCATGTAGTTGTGCCTCATGATGATGTATGTTGGGATCTTGAGTGTGTTCAATGCCGCATATGTGGGGTGACTGACGATCTTGCTTACTTCTCCTCTGCACTGCAGGGCTCCTGCTGTCCATCGGCCATTCCCAGACCTGGCAACGATGGTGGAACGGGACAGCATCCGACGGTACCGCTTCACCAGGCAGCTGATTGAGGATTTGGCAGTGCAGTTGTCCCCACATTTGCAGCCTGGCCGGCCGTATCCTACAGCGCTGACCCCCAAGGTGAAGGTGATGGCAGCCCTACACTTCTTTGCCACCGGTACCTTCCAACATACTGTGGCGTCTGCTGGTGGGATGTCACAGACCATGTTCAGCCGTGTGCTCCGCGATGTTCTTGGCGGCAATGTTGCTCTTCCTGAACCGGTACATCTATTTCCCTAGACTGCGCACGACTCACTGACGTGAAGAGTGACTTTTATGCCCTGGGGAGGATGCCGCATGTCATTGGCTCCATTGATGGGACACATGTGGCTTTGGTACCACCACAGGCCCAGGAGCAGGCCTACAGGAACCGCAAGCACTACCACTCGGTCAATGCACTGGTGGTGTGTCTTGCAGACATGACCATCACACACGTGTGTGCCCGTTTCCCTGGTTCAGCACACGATGCCTTTGTGATGAGGAGTAGTCGCATCCCCAGGTTGATGGCACAGATGCAGAACCAGCGTGCCTGGCTTGTCGGTGTGTACTGACTTTGTGCCATTGTGTGTGATCTGATCTGTAGTATTCCGCCCACTTTTCCAAGTCAGCTGATGTGCACTTGTCTGTCCGTAGGTGACTCGGGATACCCCAACATGCCGTGGTTGCTGACACCCCTCAGGAACCCTGTGACACCTGCCCAGATGCGCTACAATGAGGCACATGGTCGGACCAGGAGAGTGATTGAGCGGACCTTTGGTC